>CM050440.1:31100189-31115339 GCA_027562315.1 Costus pulverulentus | reverse complement strand
AAATATTGTTTGGGAGGTGCGTACGTCGACGTTTACTGTCGAGGCGTAACTCCTCAATATAACATTACGTTAGTTAGGGCTAAAATATTTTCCAGATTAAATTATCCGTCATGCCGCAAGGCTGGATAAACTTTCAAATCAGTTATCCACCACGCCACAAGGCCGGATAAACTTTCAAATCAGTTATCCACCACGCTGCAAGGCCAGATAAATTTTCAAATCAGTTATCCACCACGCCGCAAGGCCGGATAAATTTTCAAATCAGCTATCCACTACGCCGCAAGGCCGGATAAACTTTCAAATCAGTTATCCACCACGCTGCAAGGCTGGATAAACTTTCAAATCAGTTATCCACTACGCCGCAAGGCCGGATAAATTTTCAAATCAATTATCCGCTACGCCGTAAGGCCGGATAAATTTTTAAATCAGTTATCCACCTCGCCGCAAGGCCGGATAAATTTTCAAATCAATTATCCGCTACGCCGTAAGGCCGGATAAATTTTCAAATCAGTTATCCACCATGCCGCAAGGCCGGATAAATTTTCAAACCAGCTATCCACCACGCCGCAAGGCCGGATAAATTTTCAAATCAATTATCCGCTATGCCGTAAGGCCGAATAAATTTTCAAATCAGTTATCCACCACACCGCAAGACCGGATAAATTTTCAAATCAATTATCCATCACGCCGCAAGGCCGGATAATTTCCCGAACCAAATTACCCAATACGCCGTAAAGCCGGGTAATTCCCCAAATTAAATTATCCAAAAGCCGTAAGGTAGGATAAATCTCCACATTAAATCATCCGATACGCCGCAAGGCCGAATGATTTCCCAAGTCAGATATCCAACACGTCTAAACGCAACTTCGGTGGAATATTGTCTGGGAGGTGCGTACGTCGGTGTTTATCATCGGGGCGTAGCTCCTCAATATGACATCAGGTTGCCTAGACCGGATATCACTCAATAGGATGCTTCAAAGCCAAACGCCCGACGGACACAAGATGCTCAAGTTGATGAAAAGCTCATCCCCTTATCGTTTAAATATTATGTCAAAACGTTGTATTTTGTTACGATTATAAATGATGTCGTCCAACTTGTTCCTCTTATCTTGCTGCGTATTATAGATCTCTTAATCAAAGGTTCCCTACTCTTAGGGGTAATTAACAATGAACGCTTGCGCTCATTGGAAGCCAGAACCCATTAAACAAAAAACCTTATTAATTTAAGGTGGATTTGAAACGGTCATGATACATCCTCAATGTAACAAAAGTGACCCCACATACTAACACTCACATTTTGCATTCTGAATAATACTACGGTCGAGCTAGTAACCTTAAACAAGAACTTCTTCAGAGACAACTCAAGTCTTTTCTATTTTACTTCATTTTGCATTGTGTCTTTTGTTAATTTAGTTGGTTTTTGATCTTGAAGTTTGATAATATGTTCTATTTTATTTTAAAATGCTAATGAATCTAGCGTGTTATCATTGTAGGAACACCTCAAAAGAAGAAAAATTAAGTTTTGGAGCTTTTTAACTCATCACGATTAGACCATGATCAACGTCATAGCCGTGAAGGAAATTTTCACAACTACTGAATTCGGCAATGAGAAGTTCACGGCTGACCCCTAATTGATTTCACAGCCGTGATAGGAATTTTAGAGGTAGAGACTTCACTTTACCTCTCCCTTGCTAGACTCGCACGACTAAGCGAGATAGAAATACTTAGAGACTATATGCTACACCTGGCGAGAAAATAATAATGATCATAATCTTTGGATGACCATAGAAGAAATTATGGTCAGGCCGTGATAGATATCATGGCCATATTTTTCTCAGCCTGAAGACCAAAGGAATTTGCACAGTGAAAATTATGGCTCAATTGTAATTTTTGTCATGGCCATAATTCTCTGAGCGTGCTTCGACGGAATCTCACCAAACATTATGCCCCCTCTCCCCACGCGTGATAATTATCATGGTCGCACCGATAAGATTACGACCCTCTGTGATAATTATCACACTTGTAAATTCATCCGCTAGCCTCTTGCTCAATTTGGCTCATTTTCGAGTCAGATTTTGGAGAAACCACTTTTGGAAGGTCCTGAAGGTTATTAGTGAGCTTTTGGAAGGTTTTGAATATCTTTTGGCAAGTTTTGGAGGTAGATTTTGGGTAGGCATTAGCGAGGGCGACTGGGCGCTAATTGCTCTGATTTTCTTTGTTTGGAGGCTTGGTTCTGCATCGCCTTTGTTGATCCTTTTGAGGGAGTGCTATATCTACACCTCCTACGAGTTTCCTCTATTTATTTTGCCAATGTAATCAATTTATGAAGGATTTGATTGCTGAAACAATGTACGTGATAGTGTAAACCTATTTCAGGACTAGGCCAGAGACTGTTGGTTAATTTTATGAAGTAAAATTATGTTTTTCATTTTAATACTACTTTATTTGTTGACTGCTTTAGCTATTGGCATGCTTATTCTCATGTAATGCTCTAGCCAAGCTTTGTATATTATTAGGTGTCGTGAGAAGGACTGAAAGGTAAATCACGACGTTGGATCTACAATAGTTTAAAAGGTCAATCGAATCACCAAAGTAGATCTGATGTACCGGAAGGGTTAATTAATTTATCAAGGGCTCATAGGGTTCATTTTGAGTCAACAGCCATGAAAGTAAGAGTTGACTTAGGTGGATACAAGGTTATGCCGCTGAAAGAGGGCAATCCATACATTCAGATAAATTCCTTTCATCACAATAAAGTACATTATAGAGAAAACCCTCTTTTAACTTGTAGAAAACCAATGTGGTGAACCCTAAGTCCTGATCCTTTAGAACATTGATTACAATAGCTTACTATTTCCTGCTTGCCATTTGATCAGCTTAATTCAATTACATTTATTAACCATCTGATTTTTGAATTATCTAGCTAATAATTTTAAGATTAGTACTTGACCATGGGTCTCTATGAGACAATATTTTTACTACTTCGATAGGTCGTGCACTTGTGGTGAGCCAATCATGAACCAATCAGCATATCATTTTGTTGTTAGAGTAGGGGGAACACAACAAAAAAAAACTTATTTTAGTTGATATGCAGACCTATTTCAATAACAAATTGGTCTAAGATTTTTGATATGCATCAAGCTGACTTTTCATTAGCCTTACTAAAGATTAGAATATCATCAGCAAATTACAAATTAATAATCGATGGATTTATACAGTTGTGGTGTAGGTCAAGCCCTCCTTCCTCCCAAGCTTCCAACAACATATCTTTCGAACAACATATCATTTAACCGTTGCATAACCATGATGAAAAGATATGGGGCCATAGGGCACCCCTGCCTAAGCCCTCTTGTTCCTTTGAAAAAAAACCACCTTCATGCCCAATGATATTAATGGTGAATGTTGTGGGGAGAAAATGAAAACTTGCACCAACTCTATAAATCCCTGGGGAAATTTATATACTTCCAACATCCAGATTACAAAATCCCATCAGACTGAGTCATAGGCTTTATATAAATCAATTTTCTGACTCATATTTGAGTATCTTGATGATTTTGAATAACTATGAAATATTTCCACGGAGGAGAATATTATCATGAATGATTCTCCCCTTTATAAAAGCATGTTGATTATCATCAATTAAGTCAGGAAGAACACATTGCAAGCGATTAGCCAAGAATTTTGCAATGAACCGGTATAGGAATTTGCATACAGATATGGGGCGATAGTCTGCAAAGGAAGCTGGATTTTGTTTCTTTGGAATAAGAGTAATGGATGTGATATTAACCTGTGTTAACAACTTCCTATGAAAAAAGTCTAATAGCCGTAATAAAATCATTCTTAATTATATTCCAGCATTCACGATAAAATCCTATACTAAACCCATCGAGCCTTATCAATATTTGCTGTTAAAATAACTTTCTCAATTTCAGCAGGTGTAACAGGTATCTCTAACATTTTTATGGAATCATTCGATAAAGTTTTCCTAGGCTTAATACGTGGTATAGCCTTTGGAAGAAGTTTTGGTCCAAGTAAGGAGGAAAAGAATGATATGGCTTCTTGTTCTACCTCTTCGCTGCATACAAACTCCCCTTGTGAGTTCTGGATAGATAAAATGGTGTCCTATGGCTCCTAGTCTTCATAAGACGGTAGAAATATTTTCAATTTGAGTCACCAAAAGAGATTTGCAAGTGTCGGGATTTTTGTTGTATACCAGATTTTTTGTCATTCAATCTTCGGATTTTTTTTTTCCCCTTTAATGCTCTCTTTAATGCTCTCTTTGCAAGATGTAGATTGACATTGGTCGGTGCATCTTGCAAATTACTTTGCATAGCCTCCAGATTTTGTAAGAGTCTACTTAAGTTGTTAAATTTCTCAACCTTGACCTGAGCAGCCCATTTCTTTAGCTCTCTCTTTACCTTGCTCAGCTTGTATGGTAGTCTGAACATTGTTGTACCCCAAACCTCCTTAACTATTTAATGCATTCTGTCATATTTTGACCAATGGTTAAAGAATCTAGACCCATAGCCCTTAGAAGGCCTTTCATTCCCAAGCAACAAAATTGAGGTTGAGTGGTCGGATATGGCTGGTGGAAGAAAAATTACCTCGGCATTGATAAATTTATCAACCCATTTTTTATTAGCTAAAACTCTGTCCAACTTGCACCAAATCCTATCTCTTCCATATTGAAGATCTGACCAATAGCAGCAGCCATGGTAATTCCTCTAGTCGGGCTCAGATTTGTTCGCAATGGGCCGTTGTGTAATAGCCCATAAATCACCGATGCTTTGAATAGTAAGCTAGCATTACTTGATTTGATATAGAGATATCTTTAACATGATACACTAGAGGGTTCCATAGCCACCATATCCTTCCTCCAGGAATCGTTATAACAAAACTCTCATCCTGAAAACAGAGATTCAATTAAAGTCTTGTGTTTGGATTCATTGATACGCGTTTCAAATAAACAAATCATTCTGAGAGGAGAATTTATTTTTTAAATCCAATACAGCTTTTCTTCTCCTGGGGATTTCAATCCCCGGACATTCCTGCATAGAATAGTGTAATTCATGTGATATGAGAGGAAGAGGGATCGCTGCTCTTAGGATCTCAATCGCTATCATAGGATTCATTGATACGTGTTTCAAGGGCCTCGATCAAGTACACTAATTTTGTCTTCCTCATTACCAAAATTATACAACAAGAATCCACTAGGGAGGGAATATACATCTACATCATTCTGCAGATTCCACATAGCTAAAGTTTTAGTTTTAACTGCTTGAAAGTAGGGACGCAAGCGGATAAAGTTGCCCGCTAAAGAATGCTGCTGCCAATGTTTGATATTACTGTCTATTTCCGCTTGAGGTATTGAAACCTGTATAGAACCATTCTGAATTCCTGTTCCATTGAAATCTAGGGCACAACACTCTGGTTCAGGAGATGAAGTATGGAATAGTGAATTCTATGATTTAATTGATTTAGCACTTAAATCATTTTTTATAACAAGTGAAGTACTCTAATTGTACGTACACCTCATCAACCTCAACACATCATTCTCTCTATGACTAGAGACTATAAGAAACTGACATACACCAAATCTTGAAAAAAAGTGAATCACAAAGAAACAACAAAGCCAGAAGCCAAAACGAATAGAACTAAGAAATATCAGCCAACAAATCCCACGGGACACGAGTAACCAAAAATCAACCAAACAAGAAGGAAGAAAGGAGACTACTATTTCTCAATAGAACTTCATTGATCGAATAGAACGTCAGCACAAATATTTGTTACCAACAAAGAGTGTGATAAGGGTACTCAGATCATCAATAGTATTTGTCGAATATCCTTTTAATGCTGCTCCAAGATAGAAGATAAGTCTTGGATGTCATAATTTTGTTGATAATCCACCCATAATTTCGTTTGCAGAATTCTCCCAACAAGGTTCAAATATGATGCAAGCCGGAATATGTCGGGACGAGCAGCAATAGCAACATCCAACGATCACCAGTGAGTGGGCTGTTGGAGGCAATTAGAGGCTATGAGAGAGCGGGGAGGTGGAAGCGATCACGAGCGAGTTCAATTATGTATCATTCATTGATGATGTACATTGCTGCTTCACCATTGATTATGGCCTTTGATCAACCATTTGGGCCAAGGTCTAGGTAGATCAGGTGTGATTTATTACGGATCAATGGCTTGATCGAATCAATAGGATTCGACTGTAATCAGACATAAGGAAATCAATGTTGACTCTTGACTATAGAGTTCTGTAAAGAAAATCAGAAATCAAATTACAATTGGGTGAAAATGATCTTTGATCATCTATTTATAGCTGACGACTACAAAGTCTCACAAGAACAGGATATGGATGTCGGATCTGGAGTTTGGGTAACTGACACCAATCAGTTTGGACCGTTGGATCTGAGATCAGATTTGAGTAGCCATCGTCCGCCCTCGATCAACATTGCAACGAACACCCAATGACCCAAACTCTAGAGTACGTTTTCTAAGCGACCCGGGTTGCTTAAAAAATTTTAAACGGAGGGGGCTTAATTTTTGCCCCTTCAATATTTTTTTTAATTTTTTTTAGAAATAATATACTCCTTGTAAACTTTCGAATGGTACCAAATTTAGGGTATTTTATATCACACATACGTATAAAATATCCTACATAAGATTATATTTTTTTATATAAATAAATAATTTTTTTTGTCTTATATGTGATATTGATTAGGATATTTTATACGTATATATGATATAAAATATCCTAAATTTGATATCATTAGAAAGGTTATAAGAAATATATTATTTCTAAAAAAAATTAAAAAAAAAATTATTGGAAGGGCAAAAATTAAACCCCTCCATTTAAAATTACCCGAGTCCCTTAGAAAAGGTACTTCAAACTCTAGGTGTTTTTGGGGTTTGACAAGAAGCACTGACGAACAAACAAAAACCCAAAAATCATCTAGTGTTACTGTAAGATCACCCATTCTTGAGCTGCGCATCACAAGTTATCTTAGAAGATTCAGAAACCTTGTCGACTTCAATTTATAATCAGAATAGGAATATCGAAAAACCCAGATCTCAATCACAGTAAAAATCCAAGGTCGATTGTGAGCTCACAAAAATCCGACAACTCTTGGCCCAATGTATGATAGTTGCAATGCGAAGATGGAATTTCAATCAAAGGCAAAAACTTCGTTCAAGGCAAGCCAGAAACAAAGTTGAATGGATCAAATAGATTTCACCAAATAACTGAGATGGAACACTTGGTTGCAATTGAAATTAATCCCTTGGAAGAATTTACAAGCGGCATTACACTCAAGGATCAGTCCGACAACTTTCCACCAATGATGGTTCCCAGCTTCATGCCGAGACCGTGACAACAAATCACATTTTATTCACCATCTCATCGCCTAACCTTCGTAGAACTTTTACAAAGCCTTCGACGCTCGATGTAAGTCATGTGGCTACATCCAATCAAGGGATCTTATATACACTGAAATGATCAAAACGCTCCCACAATTTTTTTTTCCAAAATACATTTTGCTGCAGTTCAATAATATACATAGCACTTGTGAATTATCGAAGCATACACTGACCAAAGAATGTAATACGACGTCCACAAAAGTGATCAAGAGTAAACAACACAATAATATAAGTTAACACAACCATTTTCAAAAAATATAATTGACCGTACCACTCAAACAAAGGAAAAAAATTAAAAGATTATTGATATCCACTTTACAATATAACATCACTTGCTTTTATTGACTTTAAATACTGCATATTCGCTCTAATAAATAGCAGATAACCATAAGCATCACTTACAACTGTGATCGGTTCCATTGTGAAGCGAATTGACGCAGTGACAATCGATTTAGTTCAAAAACTCACACTCGCAAACACAACAATATTTCTGATCTGCACTAAATCCTGAATGATAGAAACATGGACCCCCCCTTAGTCCTGAATGCATTCCAAGCAGGAGAAAAAACTCGTTCTTCCTCGGCCTGAGTTTGAAGCATGGCAGAAGTAGAACCTACAATTTTCTGCTCATGCACACTTTCCTGTCATTTTCATCACAGCAAACAAGATGAAACCCGGACACCGCACGCTTCCTGCAACCAACTCCAGTAATGTGCCATAATCATGGATTGTAGACTAGCATAAGACAGTATAGCAAGTGAAATGGATAGGAGACCAAGGAACGGCCATCTCACTAAATAAGGCGTCATACAACTGAAATTTACACATGAAATGCCCATCTTTATGGGGTTGGTCGACTCTATTCTCCTAAAAATTTGGATCACCTAGAGGTTAGCGGTTCCATGATTTAATTATCATATACAAAGAACAAAAAAATCACGGGCGACTTCTCAACAAAAAATGGGGTCGACGAACTCTCCTGGTTTGTTCTGTACACCGCAGCAAACTTGAAGACTTAGCCATTAAGCTTTTCCAAGAACTGGTTTAGGTTGTATTCATCTTCATACTGTGACTGATCCCATAGCTCGCCAAGTCCACTGAGAATGGTCTTCAAGCCCTTCCCACCAACCATTGACTTGGCATCTTTATTAAGGTTGCCGTCGGAACTGCTCGAAGCTGGAGTTCCCTGTTTAATGTAAACGCATAAATTACGTAAGTTATTTTATGTCAATACCAGTATTAGGCACCCGTGATCATAACCAGCATCAACCAAACTAACATATAGATAACATATCAGATTTACGCAAGTTATTTTATGTGACACGTAATGTAAATCACCGTTCGAACAGTTGGTGAAGAAGCAAAAAGATCGAGCAACTGGTCTGTATTCATGGTTTTCAAGCTGGCATTCTCTGCGTTGATAACAGCATTAGCAACTGTCACTTTGAACTTCTGCAAGCTCATGACTTTCTCTTCCAAAGTGCCACGCATAATAAGTCGATGAACATTAACAACTTTGCGCTGCCCCAACCTGTGTGCTCTGTCCATTGCCTACATATTAAACAAACTCGTAACATAAGGAACTAAATACATGTTTGAGAAGGCAGAAGTCATGACAAGTGAGATTTCAAACCTATGTGTTAAGTATTTGACAATTTAACAGTCAGCAATTTCTCAATAAAGAAGGGTTGATCAAGCAAATTTTAGTAACAATCAGAGAAATCAAACAAAAGAAATATTATTTAATGCAGACCCCCAAACAAAGCGCAATATTCAACGCCATTCAGATAGAAATTTCGTAAGAATCTATCAATCAATTAATGTACAGCAGTAGTCAATATAGGGGAAAAGCATGCCGGTCCATATGGATCGCCAACCTATTTTTAGTTTTAATCCTCATCAGGAATGAAGAATCATAGACATTCAATACTCTGATTCAGAAACGTTAAAAAACTAACAGACATCCCACTAGAAATTCGTGAATAGGATATTTTGCAGCAGAAGCAGCACTTGGTTTGTCTTCGAAGGAACACAATCATAAATTAATACTGTTATTTTTACTATGTTGAGGTCTTTCTAGCATGTCAATCAATATAGAGCATAACAGAAAATGATAACCTGGAGATCTTTCATTGGATTCCAGTCATGCTCCATAAAAACCAGTGTATCAGCTGATGTAAGATTTAAACCAAGCCCGCCAACTGTAAAGAAGAGGATCAGTAAATTGACTAAATCCCTTGCAAGAGAACCTAGCATAAATTTTTTGAATTACCATGAGTAGTAAGCAGCAAAACATCAATTGTTGGATCAGAGTTGAATGCTTTGACTATGTCATATCGCTTTTCAGGTTCCACAGAGCCATCTAGCCGCAAATATGTCACACTGTTGCATCAGGAAACTATTGTTATTAGATACGCAAAGGCTTGTTAAGATGAAATGACGATAAGTAAAACATCCACATTTTATAGGGTTAGCATTAGATCATTAAAAATATTGTTTAAAGTTCGTACAACTATTTCATAAAAGACAGACTAAAACCATTCTGCATTATATCTCAACAAATTCCATATTCACATAGGCAAAGATATTGCACCCTTTAAACAAGTGTTTCAAGGCAGAATAATAAAAATATGTTCTTGCAAAGATGCAATATGGATTCAAACAGTTGTTTGTAAGGTCCGTAATGATCTTTGTAATTACAGCTCAACGAAGCCTTTTAGGTGGTCACAAATATCTCAAATTACAGATATTCTAGCTTAAAATTATACAACAAAGTTGAGTAGTTGACCACAAAATTGTGAGTCGAGATCCTAGGAACGATAAAGGCTGTAAGATCGAAACGTAGGATCGGATCGTAAGATCCTACCAAATCACCTAAAATATATTTTTTAAAATATATTCATCTAATTAGACTTAAGAGTATGATAAATATTCTAATAAGTAATAAAAAATTTAATATATATCTATTTAGTATCATGTATTAAGGCATATATATATATACACTATTATTTAGATGTATTAATGGTATAGTGTAAAACTATGAATTCAAATATTTATTAGGTGATAATGATGGAGATAAGTAGAAGATGGATGCAACATAAGTGTACAATGAAAATAATAACAACATAAAAGCATAGAAAATAACAAAAATAAAAGTATATATGGTAATGATAATAAAAATGACAAAGTTGATTATAATAAATAGTTAGACAAATATAGTTATAGATGATCTTTGTAATTACAGCTCAATGAAGCCTTTTAGCTCGTCACAAATATCTCAAATTACAGATATTCTAGCTTAAAATTATACAACAAAGTTGAGTAGTTGACCACAAAATTGTCAGGATCGAGATCCTAGCTAGGAACGATAAAGGCGTTAAGATCGAAACGTAGGATCGTATCGTAAGATCCTACCAAATCACTTAAAATATATTTTTTAAAATATATTCATCTAATTAGACTTAAGAGTATGATAAATATTCTAATAAGTAATAAAAAATTTAATATATATCTATTTAGTATCATGTATTAAGACATATATATATATATATATATATATATATATATATATATATATATATACTATTATTTAGATGTATTAATGATATAGTGTAAAACTATGAATTCAAATATTCGTTAGGTGATAATGATGGAGATAAGTAGAAGATGGATGCAAGTGTACAATGAAAATAATAACAACATAAAAGCATAGAAAATAACAAAAATAAAAGTATATATGGTAATGATAATAAAAATGACAATGATAAAAATTACAAAGTTGATTATAATAAATAGTTAGACAAATATAGTTATAGATGGTAAGAAAGTTGATGAGTGTTCATCAAAAAAAGAGTAAATAATCACAATTAAAAACAAGTAATTGTACCGCATATCAATTTAAGACTTTTGTCATAATAGATTATTGATTTTTGGCATAATAGTAATCAAATCTAAACTTATTTTACCTATTAACTTAGGATCTACTCGATCCTAAGACTCGGATCGTGAGATCGTAAGAACCTACCACATTTTAGATCCTACGTTCGTTTCGGAACAGTTTGCATAATTTGGGTCGTAGGATCTTCCGATCTGATCCTAAGAGTCAGAACGCATTTTTGACAACATTGCTTGACAAACATTATTTTTCTATAGCTAAACAGGAGGTACATCTCCAGAATATCATTTCAGGAGTTGAAGATAATAAATAATAGGAGAAATATGAAAAAAAGAAACCAGAAACTAAAATATCACACATGAAAAAGAAATCAGGGGAAAAGGAAAAAGGAATCGGGGAAAAGGATTTTACACAAACCATGTGTGATGCAGGCACCAACTAGTGACAAAATCAACAATATCTTCGTTGTTGTAATTTTTAAAAAAAAATATCATGTAAATCCAAGAAATTAATTATAACCCTAAGGATATTTTTGCCATTTGCTTTGTTAGGGTTTTTTGAATTTATTTAGTAATCAATTAGGAAAAATTAGAAATTAATTATAATTAGCCCATTTGGTTATAAAAGTAGCTTTGATGAATTGCAATTCTTTGGAGGGAAAATAAAGAAAAAAAACTGTTGTTGAGAGAAATTTGGGTGGCACTGTGCCTTCCCTTTCTTATCCTCCTTTCATTCTCTTCCATGTTTCCCCATCTTTATCTTCTTCCTCACCAGCGTCGAATGCTTCTATATCTATCATTCCCTCTTTCGCATATTATCAGCTACTTTTCTTCTCAATTCTCCTATTTCTTCTTCCAACACCAAACACTATTGCATGATTCCGCTCCATTGGTGATCGACAAAGCACCTGACATCGGTGTGTTCACCGGCAAAACCAAGACAAGTTTGTTCATCTTCTGATGACCCAATCTTGACAGCACAAATCTTGCTGAATTCATCTAAATAGTCCATATCCACTAAACTTCATACAATGGTTCAAATTTGGCGATCATCCGACGGCCGACGGCCAGATTTGATCCAGAGGCTGCTGTGACCAAAACTAATAGTCTAGATTTCTATCATCAGAACTAAGGGTAACAAATTTACGCATTACTATATAATCATTGGCTGCGTAGATCTAAAACAATAAGACGATCCAAATATTGATCTCTCCAAAATTTGTCCCTCTAAAATTGAGCCTGATCGATCAGGATAAGGATAAGAGAAAAAAAAGGGGACAGCCTGCATGATTGGTTGATTACAAATAAAGGGTAAATAAAACGTTAGTCATAACATACAATCCAGTCCATCCCGTTAAATTGGGGTTCGACCCTTGTTTTATTTTATTTTATTATTGCATTTTATTTATACAATAAAATTAATATGTAGTGTAGGCCCAGGTTTTTAAAACATGTAGTTTTCCACTACATCAATGTGTCAGAACAAAGAAACCATGGTTGAGAGGATGATCAACATAGAGCAATATACCAAGGTTTTAAATCTAGGTCTGTATCAATACTCATGTTTGCTTGAACCATTACAACTCAGTATGTAGCAGGTCGGTATCAACTAGTAATGATAGTATGATACTATATATATATAGATAGATAGATATAAATATAATATTAACCTATTTCATGTACTGCATAAGATCGAACCAGGACATGGTGCACACATCTCTAGGATCTAGCAGCTTCAAAATATACTGCTCACTACCAGAAGTAAACAACCTGTTTTACCAATATTGATTGGGACTGTGGTCTCGACCCTTTCCTCTACCAAACTACCTCAGTACCTCACCTGTCTGACCCAATTATAACATGTCAATTGAGCCTATATTCCAAATGACACTGTATAGCCTAGACTGGTGTTGTCTCCTAGATTTATTACGTTTGACCAGTAGCTCCACTGACTTGCATGAATGCAGAGTTTGTGCTGATATAGTTCATACCTTCATCAGAGAGATAAATTATAATGATGTGATTGTGTAGTTTATTTAGTTCTAACTTCGAAAGTTCAGCTGAATAGCATACTCTTATAAGTTTATCCATTAAACGGATGTTAGATCCATGGGTTTCCATCAGTAATATAATGAACCATTTTGTTATGATTAATTCAAATAACTATGAAAATTTTCTCGTTAAGCTTTATTCATAAATGTATCCCAACATGCACAAAATCCTAAAAATTTTAGCAACAATTTTTTTTCTTATAAATATGATATTATTGTAATTAGTGTTTAGCAATTCATTTGGATCTTAGGATCTTGTGATTCTACCACCCAAATTAGCCCAAGCGGCAACAGGTTCCAACAATAAGATCTTGATTCTACCCATAGGATCTGTAGGATTGGAGATCCATTTCGACCTTACAAAAAAATGATTATGTCAAATTCACTTGCATTTAATCTGCTAACTTGTTAACCACTTATTTAAACTCTAAGTCATTAAAACATTAGAATAACACATGATTTTTGTACCATTCACTTGTTTTATCCATGTGTCAAGTTCAACATTACCATGTCTCTTGACTCTCTTCTCAATTTGGCTAATGTCCTGTCCATTAGACTCGTAAGAGTCCATCTCACCTCATTGACGTCATTGTTGCACATACATTGTCAATCTACCTCATCTCTTTGCTACAAATAATGCTGTCAAATGCTACTACTTTATAAATGCATCAGTATGTTTGTGTTCAATTAGTTCTATAAAAGATCTTTTAACTATCTAAAAGAACTTGATCCGATGAAAACTTTATCATTCCTAGGTACAAACTTAATCATCACAACCTTAATTGTGACTAATTCAATTTCTCAGGTTGAAATTTACAATTTTTTAATCTTTTCATGATTACGCATTTGTAAATCATAAGTGCAAAAAAGCAATTTTGAGTTTAATGACATTTTTTGGCCAAAAAATAAATATTGCTCAGCCAGATAATTGGATTTGACTATAAATTGCATTGATATCATTGTAAGAATATTGGCATAATGCACCAATAGCGGCTTATCTCTTTAACTTGCTAATGTTTGTCAACTTTGATGAAAAATGTCAACCAAGGAACCTAGTAATGAACAAACGATACAAGTATATTTGTTGACAGTACAACTAGCATCATTGATAGTACACAAGCTTCACCTACACGGGTCACGATAGAGGGTTAGACAAAAGATATTTTTTTGCAAGTGTTCACCAACATGACTAAATTCATAAAAGACAGGAATTTGCTCTAGATATTAGAATCTTAAAATCCCACTGCTTAGATTAACTTAAATAATTTAGAAAAAGTGACAGAATTAAGCAGGTATAAGAATGATAGTATCTCTGATCCTCCTTACAGGATCTAAAATCCACTTCGATCCTACAAAAAAAGTGACTAAGTATCAAACACACTAGTTAAGGGCCGGTTTTATTGGAGTGGAAGAAAAATAAAACAAATAAAAAAAGAGGGGAAGAAATATAGGTGGGAAGAAAATTAGTCACGTGAATATCACATGATTGTGTTCTTCCCCATTAGCAGTAGGTGGCGGCAGGCGCCGACAAGCGGCACTTGGGGCGGCAAGGGAGAGCTCCACTGCAGGCGGCGGAAGACGGCACTCACGGCAGCAGGGGAGAGCTCCACTACAGGCGGCGGCAGGTGGCACTCGAGGTGGCAGGGGAGAGCTCCACTGCAGGAGGCGGGGCAGATGCGAGCTTGTGCAGTCTCGAGCAGTTGCAGGAAGGGAGAGGAGGAGGTGGAGGGAGGGGGGAGGAGGAGAGGCGAGCTTGTGCTACCTCGAGCGGCTGCAG
>CM050440.1:31039187-31100089 GCA_027562315.1 Costus pulverulentus | reverse complement strand
CGAGGCGAGCTCGAGCGGCTGCAGGAGGGAGGGGAGGAGGAGGCAGAGGGAGGGGAGAGGAGGCGAGGCGAGCTTAAGCGGCTGCAAAAAGGGTGGGGGGAGGAGGTGAGGTGAGCTCGAGCAATTGCAGGAAGGGAGGGCCGCCGCCGCCGCTTCATACGCCACAGCATCACCGCATCTTTGTCATCCTACTCCTGGACCGAGCGGCGGCAATTGGGAGGAGACGGATTGCAACGTGGAAGCTGAAGGTGAGGATAGCGAGGCTCGCAAGTGTGAGCAGTGGGGCAGCAAAGAAGGTAGGGGCGAAGGCAGCACAAGCGTGATTCCTTTCTCTCCGATTTGAAGAAAAACAAAAAGGGGAGAAAAGTACCCCTTTTTTCTTTCCCTTTAAATCACTCCTAATAAAACAAAAGAAAAAAAAATAGATTTCTTCCCTTTCTCCCCAGTTTTCACTCCAATAAAACAGGGCCTAAGTTCCTGGTAGCTAACCCAAACTCCCAAGTCGTTTTCTTTCATTTGTTTGCTTTATTTATGTGGTTTCAATAGACAAATAATAATAAAACATTATCATAAGACATCTTTGATTTCACTGGCATCTCTACCATTAACCTCCATAGTATATCTGATCTCTTCATCACCGGGCTCAGCCTATTCTAAGCATGTAGCTACTGCTCCACTGTCTCTTTGCTGCTCGACATGATGTCAACTGTATTGTCGGAGACAAATAGTTACCTTCATTGATATTATAATTATTGTGCTTACACTTAGTTCCATCTTTCATTAGTTTTTAACTTCTCTTGAGAAAATAGTACATTTGTGTTCAATTTGTGTTCAATTAGAAAATAGTACGTACACATTAATAGTAGGTACATACATATATGAGGAATCAATTAAATTTAATTGCTACTATATTATTACTTAAGTAAATTTGTGTTCAATTTGCTCCTAATACATGAATATGTATTTTTTAAAAAAATATTTTTAACTATTTGGTAGGATATTTCAATCCTATGCATTGATCCTAAGATCTCATGAAACATTCACTGTTACAATGTAGAAACTAAAATTGACAACATAGATTACACCTCTAACCATAGAATTAAAAACTATTCCATATAGGGTGATAAGACTGCTGAAACTAGTCCGAGCAGGGATGGTACATGGAACTAAGCCGAGAAGAATAGAAAGAAATGAAATGAAAAAAAAGAGAGAAGAAGACGAAGATGAAGAAGAGGTGGTTGTCAGCTTCCATGGAGCGATAGAAGAGGAAGAGGACAAGGTAACAATAACAAAAGTTCGCAATACGTGTCGCATGAGTCGGATGCATCATGAGAGCACTGAGAGAGGCGATGTCTGGTACTCTTCTTCTTCCTCCTTGTTCAGCTGATCTGACCATGAGCTTTCTTCCATGCGTTGACCAATTTTTTGAACCTTAATATATGTAGCATTACTAGCCAGCATAGAGTGTTGGCATGACATATATTGGTCTAATGATAGACAAGGTACACTTATCCGAACTAGTGTCTTAAACCTTGCCCTTAGCCACTATATCATTCTTTTTGGTCAAAGAGAATAACCATGATCTCCTATTGTGCTCTTATATCCAAGTCAACATGCCTTTGAAGGTATAAACAAGTTTCTAACTAATTTGAATAAAGTGATGGTGTAAACAAAGATGCAGACCAAGATCAATAGCCAACCCAGAAGTAAGCATTTATATCCTGGACAATAAATAGGCCAAGGACAAAATAATCAGATGCAAGGTTTTGAAAACCGGTATGTGGAGAAAGAATGAGAAGAACATGCAGAGGAAGGAGAGGAAGAAGACGAAGAAAAAGGAATAAGAGGATGCGGCGGACGAAGCAGATGACAAACACCAACAAGCGGACATAGCCAACGGATGTTGGCAGATCCACGAGTTGGGGCTGGCAGACACAGTGGAAGGCAACGACGGACGCGCGAGAGGCTAGTACTCTCCTCCTCCTCCTCCTCCTCCTTCCTCCTCTTCACCGCTGCTCCAGTCACCTTCTTCCTCTTCATCCGGTTCTGAACCGGTCTGAGCCTGGACCGATACTATGGCTCAGACCAAATTTGAGAACCTTGATTATAGTTGATACTTAATAACATTGTTATGCAAAATATACTGTTGGCACTGCTACCTGTGTGCCTACTCATCAAAATTTGGGATGCACTTTGACAATCAGCACCAGCATTGTACTAGAAACACTTTTTGTGTGCTCGCTAAAACATCCTAAGAGCATGTTATCGTATGTATGCTTTGGTTCGATAAGTCTTGTCCTTAACAACTTAGGCAGGAAGCGTTCAATTCATGGAAATAACCTCTATTAGCTGTGCATATGTTACAATTGTCAAGCCCAGTATCATTTGGGTACCACATGCACCATGCCCTACTCTATTTATTTCAGTTGATTATTAAAATATTCTTACTATATGTTCAGTAAAAACTGATAAAAAATGAATTTGAAAAAGTTGTTAACTTCATAAGACCAGTTTCTTGAGTAATCAAACACTTCAAATAAAAGCTCACCTCTTCATATGGGACCCAAAAAGATCCTTCTCAATTATGTCCAGAAGAGACTGCAGAAAACATTATTCAATAAATAAAGAAATATTAATGAAATCAGTTATGATTAAAATGTGAAAAGAAAACTCCAAAAGTCAGGAAAAGGAGATCACCTTGTGTTGAGCAAAAATCAGAACGCGGTGCTGCCCAACTGTTAAGGCATCATCAGAACTTGATGCATCTATGCCTATTCCACATTCTTCAAGGATCTCTTGAAGTGCAACCAATTTAGGAGAATGGTGAATCTCATGGAGCTCACGTTGGAGATCTGCACATCCCGGAATAACATCTGATAGAAGAGACAGAAGTGAGTTATGTGGCTTCTCACCAACAACAAGCAATGGGTGGCTGCAAAGTTTCAGTAGATACTGCATCGCCTGTATGGGATAATTGAACACCAGTGTTAGAAAGGGTAAAAATAAGTTCAAACCATGAACACTTTCATATATTGTACCTGAAAGACATGAGAAGTTGCCTTTGAAGCTTTAGTTTCTTCAGCAGAACTCATATCCTCATGTTCTGTGACCAAATTTGTTATTTCCTTCTTCGCACTTGAAAAAGAAAATTGTTCGTATAGTTTTAGTTGCACGGGACTTAAATCACAGAATCTGTCCTGAATAATCTTTTCAGGAAGATCACTTAAGACTTCATCTTTAGTTCGCCGGAGGAGGAATGGCATGACCTAAAACAAATAAACATTTAAGTGAATGCTAAACTGACAAAAACAAGCCTGCATCTAGAACTATATTGGTACAATCAATAGCTAATGAAAACCTGCTTATGCAAAGCTTCCATGGCAAGAGCCCCGGCTTCAGCATCCTTTGCAGAACATTTTGAATCCTTTGCAGCCAACAATGGCTTTCCATAAGTCGCTTGGAACTATATACACCATCCCCAAAATTAGGTTCAGTGAAAGTAATTAAAAAGTTAGCACGCAAACTTTTTTTGGACGCTATCTATTTAGATGCTGAATAGTGATTGAAAAACATATAAAACATAGCAAAACAAAGAAAGCAAAATTGTCAATTTTCTCAATTAATAGTGAACAAAACTCCTCTCTCCAAATCTAAAGCATCTCAATAGGAGAGAAGAAGAGGGGAGCGGAGGTGGAGGGTGTTTGATTCCTTGCTTGTGTCCTTAGTTGATATAAAAGATAAAATGACATGCGTATTGTGCTATACGATATAAAAGATATAAGGACATACGTGTTGTGTTATACGATGGTCAAATATTACCACTATATATGAAGATTGGCGTCCAATGATAATAAAAAAATAAATATAATAGAAACCCATATATTAGTAAATAAAAACAATAATGTAATGATATTTATGATGATAAATATAAATCATAATAAAAGATTTCATGATGCTTCCTATTCTGCATTATCAGAGGTATCTTGCCAAGTCAGCCAACAATTATGTCTTTCACTTACACCTAAGTAAATTAAAGGCAGCAAATTAATGAAACGTTGACTTTAATACACAAATTGTAAAACAAATGTGCTTGTTGCAAGCACAAAAAGTCTCATCTAGTTGCACATATATAAAAAAATAGCTTATAGTCACCGTCTATGCATGTGCAGAGGAAGATAGTCTATGTCAATCTATATGTGGGAATAAGAATATTATTTGTTCATGCATATGAGACAAAGAAAGTAGCATCTACGCAGCTTAGGATTTTTAATTTTAGATTGAATTGGTGTTATGGTATATGCTTGGTGTTAGGCCTGCGGGCCGAATTTGGGCGTGGCCCAAATAACAGCCCGACCCAGCTTCACAAATGCTTAACTAACGGATCGGATCGGGCTCCGCCCGAATCCGAATCCGGATTTGGTTCACCCAACGGACGAATCGCGCAGCGATTTCGTCTCGTCGGGTTGCGTGGCAGGGACGGGATGAGACGCGTCGCGTTGACTCGTGCAAAGTGGGGAAGAAGAAAAGTGGAAGGAGAGAGAGGAGGCTCTCGTCTCCGGTTCACGCAAAAAAACACCGATCTCCACTGCTTCTTCTCCATTCCCTCCGGCCAGCCAAAATGGTCTTCTCTCATCGGACGCCGTTCGTCGGCGAAGTGCTCCTAGGGTTCCGGTGGTGCGGGTGGGTGGCGGAACGCCCGGGAGAACTTTGTCTCCTGTCCTCATCATCAGCATCGTCTTCATCACCTCGTCATCGTCTGCGGCGCCGGCGAAGCTCCAGATCGCCTCGGAAGGCGGCTCCACAACTGCTTCCTCAATTAGAAGGAGCCAGCGGCCTGAGTGTTCGCTGAGGTACCTTCTCCCCAGTCCGGCGCTCCCTTGAATCTTCGTCCTGGGGCGCGTCTCTTCCCCGGCAACGCCGCCTTTTTTTCCGCTGTTCTACGCTGCATGCATGCGTTGGCCGAACCTTCGCGCTCTTCCGGCGAGCCCTCGTTCTCTGCCCGCTGGTTGCCGGCCCGCCTGTGCGCGGGAAGTTCCGGAGCCCACTTGCATGTGTGCGAGTTTCCTCCACTCCCTTCGTCGCCTGCGCGCGACACCTCTTCTCTGGTTCGTGGAGCAGCCGACAGTCGTCTCTCTCTTTTGACGAAGCAACCGTCGTCCGCGCGCGTGGAGTCGTCGTCGTTCCGTCGTGCTGAAGGTTCGCCGCCAGACACCTCTTCTCAGGCCTCTGTCTGCCTCCGAGCTCCCTGCCGCCTGGCCATCCTCCGGCGCCATCAGTTGCTGGAGGCGGCTCTCCCCTCGTATTCTAGCTCTCCTCTACACGAGGATGAGCGGCGGGTTCTCCAGCCTACCGGCGGACGCACACGAGGTGTGCTTGGACAGTCCGTCCGTCCATTGTCATGTACGACCATGTGTGGAGGTCTCTCGGTCGGATTCCCCTCCTCGCCGGTGTGCGAGTGAGGTACCGACCATGCCCTTCCCGCCACCAGTGTGTGACACGAGGTAAACGACCGTCCGTGATCGCCGGGCGCCGGCTTGATCTGTGGACGAGTGAGCATGTTCGAATTCTGTTGTGGGCCTCGCCCGGTTGGATGCGAGTACATTCCTTTTTGGGGTTCGGGTGAACCTGGTTCGATTCGATGACACCAATTTTCGGTGAATCGTCTACGTTGGCCTAAACCGTGTTGGAATGGCAGCGATCCTAGTTGAGTCCATAGTCAGGCTGGGAGTCGGTTCGGAGAACCTTCCCTGCCAGTCGCCCAGTCCTGCGGTTTCGACCGTTAGGATCCTTGTGTTGACGTATTTGGACTCGAGTCAGCGTTGACTCACGGGTAAAATAATTAAAAAAAAAAATTTACTGTAAACATGGGCGTGACACTTGGACTATTATAATTTAGTATGAACCGGCACATGGAATTGGCCATTACTGCTTAGACCAATATTAAAATATACTAATATATATGTACATATATACACAGGCATTAAAAACTAATCTATACCGAATGGCATGATCGGTTTATACCAATCAATCCTATCAATATCATATGTCAATATGGACCAATACATACTAGGTGCAAAAGTGTTCCTTAAACCGTGAAGTCACTAAGTGTTGCATGTCTATACAGTTACAAAAAGAAAGAATTTTATATGTATGCATGCACTGATATAAGAAAAAGACAGGAGTATTGCATGTAGACAAGAAAAATTGTTAGTTGAACCAAAGTTTTTGCTTGAAATTATTATGTCAACAAGGGTGAGGAAGGTACTTTTGCAAAATAAGGGAGATAATGGGCGAAGTAAACTTTTTGGTGACAATACTAAACTTTCTAACATTGGCAGTAGCGAAATCTGCCGCTTGGAAGAGGTGACGTGGTGGTAGCATTAGTGATGAGAAATATATTAGTAAGCTACCATGCTAGTGAAGTAGACTATAATGATAATAAAAATACATAATATGAAAATATATGATATTGTAGGAAAAAAATGGTGATATATATGCATAACAAGGTAATAATATTTATAGTTGTAAATATGAAATCAAAGTGGAAAATTTAAGTGTTGTCGAGTAAAAGAAAAAAATTTCACAAATTCAAAAAGTAATGGTACAAAGAAAATTAGCATTAAAACAAACCTGTCTTTCTGTCCCAAGAAACCCAGGCATTAAGAAGTCAAAAAGAGACCAAAGCTCTAAGACATTGTTCTGCACAGGCCAGAAAACAAATAAAATCTAAGGATTACATTTGCAAGTAATTAGTGTCAGAAATACTTTTTGAATGATATTAAAATTTCAAAGAACCAAAAACTAATAAATTGACATCAGCAATCCACCTGGATGGGGGTACCACTCAACAGAAGGCGGTGATCAGCTTTCAACTGTTTAACCGCTTTGGTTATTTTTGATTTTGAATTCTTGATAATATGTCCCTCATCTAAAATGCAATAGTTCCAAGCAAGTTTTTCGAGGAAATCAACATCTTTACGAACAATATCATATGATGTTATGATCACGTTACACTTTTCAAACTGACCACGAAGCAGCATCCTTTCTTGGGTAGAACCAACATATTGAAGAGTACTTATTATGGAATGATCAATATATTTTTCAATTTCAAATGCCCAATGCCCAACTAATGTCGAAGGGCAGATAATCAGGGACTGAAGGTCCTTGCCTTTATTGTGAGCACGTTGTTCCACAATATCTGATGCTACTATTGCTGACGCCTGAAGTGTTTTACCAAGCCCCATATCATCACAAAGAATTCCATGTAGCTTGAACCGTTTCAAGAAAGATAACCAATTGATTCCTTCTTGTTGGTACCTGCAGTTAGCCAATCACAAAATATGGCAAGTCATACTACAGAATTTAGTAGTGTACCATAAAGACTTCAAATTCATTAGAATAAATGAATAAATTTTACATGTGTATGTTCAAATAATAACCAACTTCAATTAATCAATCAAGAATGCTTCTGTATACTATTCAAGTAGACGTTTAGGACCTTAGGTGGCATAAAAGTGATCACTTCACTGAGACATGTCATCTCATTTTCCAGACTACATAAATCTTTTGTTATTTAGGCTGTGTTTCCTTGGAATTTTGTCATAACAATAGTGCAGGAGACATTTAAAATATAGAACAAACAGAAATATCTATGAAATGACTCAAAAGTTTAATGCAAGCAATGAAGGAAAGACTTAAACTCAAGACCTTGCTATCGACAACTTGCTGATGGACACTAGGGAGATGGACAATGTCAAAAACACAATGAAATATGCATAAATCATCACTCATTTCATCTACAACCATTGCTAGATGCAAGTTCAAAAAGAACATTTTGTAAAGGGAGAGATCCTACTACATAGCCCAAAGGTCTGTAATATATTTTATTGCTTTATAATCCTTACATAGAAGATTATGTTCAAGGTAACATTCACGAGCAAACAATATGTAGCTCTTCGTCTTTATTTCAAGTGCAGAAAAGTGGAGCACGCCATTTGGATAACATTATCCATATATGTACTGTGGTCAAGCTTCTAGTGTGGTGCTTCAAAGAGTTGACTCAGATAATAAGCAGATAAAAGGAGAATTATACCATATGATCCATGAGGCATAAACATAAATTAATCAATCTATTGATAAGCCAATTAATAAATGGGGGCAAAATTAGAAAGAAATTTATTTTATGTAATTAATTCAGTTATCATTATCTTCATAAATGTTAATTACTATTTTCTACCTTTCGGCTTAATTCAACTTACAAATATTGGTAATCAAGCACTAGAGAGACTTGCTTTTTTACATGGCTTGCTTTTTTACATTATAAAATGTGATCATCCCTATAAAGCCAGATACAAAAGCCACCATAGCAGCAATTATAGATTACTAAATATATCAAGAAGGTAAAATAACATTCGGAGGTCCAATTAATGGATTTACAAACAATACTAAAAACTTCGAGCTAGTATTTGACTTTATTTAATCACCATAACTAGTTATAAAATATCTAACTATGGTATTTTTAAATTTTGAGTTGAGTTGTGGTTACAATTTGGGATAAGAACCTTAAACATACAAAAAAATTATTGTTCGAATGCTCTCAAAGTGCTAAATAATATTATTTAGCAAATATAAACATAATTAGTCAATATTTATATTGATTTATACTGAGGTCCACAATTTACTATCATTTTATTGGCTTAGAAGACAATTTAAAAAACTGATCTGTACCGCCCAATATGGTCAGTTTAAAAAAATGATCCATACTGCCCGATATGGTCCGTTTGTACCGGTCCATGCAAGTACAGGTAATGGGTGCAAGCATTCTTGGAGCCGAGCTAAAAGAAGGGAGGAGGAGGAGGAGGAGGAGGAGGAGGAGGAGGAGAAGAAGGGAGGAGGAGGCCCATCCGTGGGAATAAGAAGAACTTAGCAAAGAATATATCTTTGTTATGAAAAGACACAAGGGGAAGCTTTCATAAACCCCTTATCTATAATTGATGAGCAACTCCAAGATCAAAATGGCCTCTTATTCTATTTTGTAACACCAGATGCAAAATGATTCAGATAATATTGAAAGCATAGATAGAATCAACAAGATGATAATGCTAGTGGCAAGACATGCTCTTAAGACAAACATGGAATCAGTGAAATTGATATATATGACACATGATGAAGACCATGACAAAAGATTGAGTAGACTCAAAGGAAGAATAAATCACTAGCATAAGAGAGAAGTTAAGGGTTCAACTCCACCAAAGCAAAAAACCAATGCCTCGCACAACTCCAAGGAGATGATATCTACACTACTATTAAAGTTAATGAGAGGATAAATGATCCCAGTCAAACTACAAGGATATTGTGTAAAAGCATCTTATATGTATTTGTATTTGGTACTCGTACTCATGCCTATCCTAATGCCAAATCATTATCCATCCTACATATAAGATAGTCAACCATTCATTCTAGCTTACTAAATTGTGGACTCAAATATACAAACTCTATTGGGCATAGTACCATACAGAAAAAGATGATCATTAATCACATACTATACCTAAATGCAATCAAAGATTCAATTAAATTCAAACTATACTTGGCAAGGAGAATATTAGGTGCTGAAAAGTTCATTGATGTGTTGTAAAAAAGACAAACAATTGATTGATCATGATGGTAACTTTTATGCTTGTGCTGTATTCATATATATATGCATTAACACACATAACAAAATGAAGGTTCCCTAGAATATTCAAGGTTCAAAATAAAGTGGTTTTATGAATCAACTAACCCGCTCAATAGTAACCCAACTTCATCTCCAGTGAGATTAGTCATTTATTAAAAGAATCATTTTCTTGACAATGAAACTCTTTTAAAAGATTTGACATTTAAAATAAAATATAAAGCTAAATTCATATGAACGTGAACTCTTGATTCTCATTAAGCCATTATTTCAAGAATCTGCATTGATTTGATGGCTTTAATATAAGCATAAAGATGTACCATTTAGGACCAAGATTTCTGTTTTCCGTAATCTAATAATCTTTATAAAAATCTCGACTGTACCCTTTCACACTCAATTTAAATTTGAGTGATTTCTCTATTTCCTCGTGGTTAATGAAGTTTTCGTCCAAAAATCTGCTATTAATTAATGAACTACTCACTCTATATGGCTTGAATAAACGAGCATTTGGCCTTTTAAGCTATAGCAAAGCAATGCCTGCGGAACTATTCAACTTATGTACCATGCCAAACTGCAGATATAACAAGCAAGATGCTGTAAATACAAGCCTTAAACTCTATATAATCCTATAACCTTAACATATTCAATCTTAAATGGTTTATTTAGCAGCAAATCCTGATACTGAAACATGTTGAAAAACTCGAGAAAAATTGGCCATCAATATACAGACCTTCTTAGTTCTACTTTGAGATCAATTGGGAGTTTGTAATCATCAATATGAGAGTTGTCGAGGAGCTGTTCTAGAAACTGTGCATCATCAGTATTCCTTGAAAAATTCTCGCTCAATCCAACAGGTGAGACCACCCCTCTAGCTAACGGAAGTAGAGGCACAAGAGCAGCAAAGCTATGTGTTACAGTCTGTCTGACTGCATGATTTCCATCGGCCATACACCGCAAGAGGGGAACCACAAGTAAAGGAGCATAAGGCACCAACTCCACACCCAAACCCTGAACAAGCAAATGCACAAGCATCCCAGCACCCTGTCTTGCATTTACAGAAGTTGAATCTGACAGCATTGGGATTACATTCTCAACAACAGCTCTCATAACACTCGTTTCCATAGATTTGGCCATAGAGGTGACACATCTTGAAGCAGCTAATCTTACAGCGACATGATCATGGCGGACACATCCAAGAATGCATGGAAGAAGAGTGAGCAACTGAGTTCTTAAAGACTCATTCACAAAGGGTGCAACAGACCGAATTAACTGCATAAAAAATAAATGTAACCAATCCAGCAAGAAAATGTCTATAAAAATTAAAACATGCAAGAAATAAACAAAATGCTAGTGAGTTTCGCCCTTTACATTTTTTCCTTTGCTAGAGATCCTGAAACTTATCACACAGAGGGTGAAAAAAAGCAGACAACACAAAATACAGCTGTTACTACAAGTGTGATCAAAGAAACACTACAGGATGATGTGAGCAATCTCTGTTTAGATACTGAAATCACTAGGAGTTCTCATACACTAGCGTTCATCAAAACATTTTTATTCTCAACCACAGCACAAGCCCTTGCAGCTTAAATCAATCTGATGAATATAGAAATGGACATCAATTCATAAAGTTCCCAAGTAAAGATACTTTTTCTTTATCCATCAACTAGTATTTCAATCAACCAAGTATTATATTCTTACTTACAAACTCTAAAGAACCAAATTTAATTGCCCGAGATAGAATGCAAGAAAAAAGAGAACTCGTCAGACCCCAAATATTGCTAATCAAAACTGGGCTGTGATTAACAGTAGAGCAAGAAATATACTTGTAAAGTCAAATTGCTCATTAAGACCATGCTAAATACTACAAGCAAATGATAAAATAAAGACCAGGTTTGATAACAGTAGTTCTCCACTGTTCCAAAACAAATACCAAACAGATCCCTCTGTTTCAAATTAGAAACTACTGATAAAACTAACATTTAAACATGTGCATCTTGATGATTGTAACAGATTATTATAAAAATTAAAAATTAATAACATAGAAGAAAACATAATTAGTTTAAAAATTGAAAATAATTAATATAATAACTAAAATTTACAAAAAGAATTCTTGAATTAAAACTAACATTTTATTGTTCTTGTAGTTGGACAATTAAATTATTATAAAATAGAAAACTTGCATGTAAATTAGAAGCCTCTAAAAGCCTGAAACTGCACAAATGTCTCCTTTCAAACTAATATCTTTAATTTTTTCTTCAAAATTTCAAATTATAAGTTTTCTTGAGCTCACATAGCAATAGCAAGAATGACCTTAGATTTGTGATAGAAGGCAACTTTGAAAAAATTGATCATCAAATATGAACCCAAGGAAACATATAGACTGCAGTAGTAACAGCTGTAACATATACGAACCCAAGGAAACTTATTGCAAAGCCAAATAAGATTTTTGAAATTATTCGGATCATTGTGAGGATTGAGTGATTAGCATGTCTAAAGAATACAAAGAGACTTTTAATATAGATAATAATCTTCACTCCAGCAAAAACGATGACCCGTAAATTTATAAATTGAAAATGAGTTAATTTTCATTACATAAGTATTTGAAGCTTGGAAACAAGATCACTTCACATAATTAGCCAGTCAACATGTCCATATTAATCAAAATCTCTGCAATCACTTTCTTACTTTTCGTGGCTGTGGCTGTAGGCAGTCCTTGTACTGCACGCTTAGCTTCTTTGTGAATCGATTTATTATCTTTGTATGTATCACACACTGCGACCATTTTCATTTTGGGACTTGCAATGCATGTTCATACAAAAAACTACATTAAAGTTCATCAAATATATAAATAACTTAATATATAAACCTAAGGAGGGAAGGAGAAAAAAAAAATTGAATGATTTTTTAAAATAGGATTAAAATTGTAAAAATAGAGTGACATTTAAGACTTCTTAATTTTTAATTATATTTTCAGAAAATAAAGTTTTTTTCTTTTTTCCTTTCCTTCCCCTCCTTCCTAGTTTCTCTTCTAGGAAATTGATTCTATGACACTAAGGAATACGAGTGAAAAGATTTAAAAAATGACCTAATGTCAGTTGATTTTAATGGCTCAAACCCACTGGTTATTTATCCACATATTACAAGGATTTATAGTTTTACAAACAGACCCAAACCCAAACCATTCTAGAGAATCTCAAACTCAAGCCAAATGCCTAATGATACTGGTAATGCTCTAGTTGTCTTGTAATATAATAAAAGAAATATTTCGAAGTAAAATAAGAGAGTTTGAGGATGAGAAACCTGAATATTGTTTATCAACGCCTGTGGATTATTATCCTTATACATATTCATCATCTGAACCATCTGCTGTTCATCAGTTGAATGAAGACCACCACTGGATGTGGGTATTAGGACCTCGGCCAGGCAATCCCACATCTTTGGAAGTTTATCAAACAAGGAAGATCCAAACTTTTCACATAAATGCTTCAGTGCCATTTCTGATCCACGCCTACTTATGAACCCTTCGACCATTGACTTATCTTCTCCATTAAGCATTTGCAGTTTGGATTTTTCAAGATTAGTTGCCTTTCCAGAGGACAATAAATTTTGATCTTCAATGATTTCCACTGAGTTTATAATTGAAGCTTGGGGTGTCTCAGATGTATCTGCACATGTCAAGCTGCAAAGATTCTTAACTAATTTGTCGTTTGGGCTAGGCTTTCTACCAATACAATGGAAAATCAACTCTGCAAGTGCTTCTGCAGCTTTTTCTTGTAATATTTCCTCCTACATGCAAGAAATTTGCGTTAGAGAAAGCAATATACTTGTAGAATCATAAAATGCAAGAATAACCTGCTCTCTTTTGACAGCTGCCATTAAAGGCAAAATTATTGGGTTGAGTTTTGAAGGCAAGTCTGACATCCAGACCACTGCAGCAGCAACTAAAGCAGTCACTGTAACATGCAAATTGTTCTGCAACAAGTTCTTGGTAAGAATCAATATGAAATGCATGATGAACAAGCATGAACATATAGACCATAAAATAGTTAGTAAAGAAATTTAACATGCACCTGAACACATTTTAAGTAACCTGCTGTAGAAAGGAGGAGTTGTTTTCCTGATTCCAACTCATCCAACAGATGCTTTTCCAAATTTTCAACAACACTCGATTCAACAGGGAATATGAGGTTTGAGGCGAAGTTGATTGCATCATCAACACTTACTGATTTCCAATTAAATTTAATGCTTGATAGATAGTTCTTATATATACCAATAGATTCAGCTGAACACAACAAATGATTAGCTTCATTGCGCATCTTTGCATAAGTCCTTGAAAGTTCAGCATATGGATCAAGTGAACCTTTAGTTGGAAAGGAAGGATCAGAACATGATAATAGGTCTTGAAGCCACTGCTTCACATCCAAAAGCCGAGCCAGGACTCCTTGAGCTGCAGTAGTATCTCTGCTTTTGAGCTCTTTAAACCAAGCAACAAGAACCATTGAAGCCACCTGAGGCATAGGAAATCTTTCAATAAAGAAAATACCAGAGTCACTTTGTCATTTATCATGGGCCGCTAAATGAAGTACAAAAATCCTACAAAAGTAATGACAAAAAGAAACTAATTTAAAACCTGTCTTTGGACTCCCGAGGAAGAGATAAGGTCATTCCATAGAGAATCTACAACAACTTGTTGAGAAGTCTCAGGTAACCTAGATGCAAAAACACCCAATGCCGTTGCTGTAGTAACCCGTGTATGAATAACAGATTTATCACTATCAGCACCAATAATTATTTTAGGGATGGTAGTGGAAAGATCAAAAGTTTTGTCCTGCAGAAAATTTTCTTTAACAGAACCATCATGCAGTACAGCTCTCATTTTTGCAGCAGCTCTGAAATGGCTTTTGCGAGGGAGAGCAACTGGCCAAAACATTTTTGTAGCATCCAGTACAGAACCATAAGGAGTGGTTGCAATCTCAAGCCAAGAAGAATAGTATGACTTTCCAGCGATATCCAAATCCTGCTCTGGACACTGAAATGCAACTATTGTATGAACATCACAATTTTAGCGCAAAATACAGTTATTCACAACCAAAACAGTCCACAGATTTCTATTAACAAATAACCTGAAGCAGGAGCCTCCATACTCTCTCTGATGCGCAAAGAATATCATCATTCGACTCCAAAAGCATATTCTGGAAGACTAAACGCAAAGCATCACCTAATATTGAAGACGACCAGAAACTTGAAGCTACAGACCCAGAAGAACTTGTAAAACTAACTTCAAGAAGCTTCTCCTGCACGAGATTCAGACACATAAAACATGTTAAAATAGGAATAGTTACAGCAGCGAAAGAAAACTCAAAGCCAGAGCAAATCTGAAAACAAAAAATTTACCAAGGTGCGAATAGCAGAATAGCGAACTGAAGTAATACTGTGTCTCATAAATGGCCATAACCGAGGTGTCAAAGTAGACAGCATGTATGGATTCTCCCTACTTTTGTTACATTCTCCAGGCTCCTCGAGTGATACTTCATTAAGATCAAATTCCTGCTTTGAGACCATAGCCAGCTTCTCCACCATCTTTGGAACCAATCGTGGCTGAGAATAAATCTCTGCCAACAAATTCATCACACTACAAAGGGAGCAAATATAAGAAAATTGGTAGAAGATATAATTGCTTTAGTTAAAGATGGTTATGAACATGAACAAGAAATAACACAATGCACAGTAAAGCAGTAAAGTAAATCTTCTGTTTCACCATATACAGTGGAGAATAAGACACAATAAGTAAGCAAATTTCAAAATGTGCATGCGGGTATTATGCAGTTAGGTCACTGCATCAGTAATTGCAATATGCAATATGCAGGTATTTTATGAATAAGTGGATGAGTATTTGGCCTTTTTTTAAAAAATAATTAAAATCAATTATACTAGTAAAAAATATTTTAGAAAGATCTTGAGAATTCAACATAAACACTCCAGTAAAAAAAGGTGCACATGAGGAGCAGATAGGGCGAAGGGGGTATTGTTCATCGTCCACTTATCTGTGGAGTGTGGATTGTTAATGAAATTGATTTGAACTAGTAAGAAAAACCAATTTTAATTAACTTAGGTCAAATTTCCCATTCAAATTGATATGATTACATCTTTGGACCATATGCATTTTTTAAGCCAAATGCAAATGCAAATCTGTAGCCTATGAATCAAATAAGAAAAAAAAACATAAGGTACAATCTTAAAGCCTCACATACTCTTCTCTTAATCATTTAATGGAATATATATGGGTACAAGTGACATCATTACTATCTTACAAGTTTACAACATTACAACATTACTATAAGATCTCATTCCTTCCGATGAAGGTCATTAAGCCTAAAGTTCATGGAGAATTGATAAAGTACTTTAACCTTCCTACAAATATTTAGGACTGATCAGTACCACACAGAATAAATTGTAAGTGTTCTTTAGCATGGACCCTCCGCCCTGCATCTTCCAGTCCATATGCTAACTTATTGTATTCAACAACATCCTTCTTGCAATGATAATATCATTTCCTAAAAGATTAGAAGTAATCTATGTGGCAAGAACAACCATCCTAGAAGTAAAGAACAAATGCTCAATTCTTTTATCACCTAATAGGAATCATGTATTATTACATATCCTTCTTATGCATAATCTATCAAGAGTGGATATCTTTTAGGCTGTGTTTAGCGGAAAAGAGAGAAACGAGAGGAAAAAGAAAAAGGGAGAAGAGAAGAAAGGAAAAAGGGTGGAAGGGAAAACGAGTCACATGACTCAAAAATGAAATAAAAGAAGTTCCATCTTGTTGGGGGATCCTTCTGCCGCCTTGCCCTTGTTCGTCTCCGTCCTCAGGTAGCTTGTCTTTCACCCGGAACACGGCGTGAAGCACAACACGCAATGCGACACCCAAGGCGAGAGGCAATTGCTCCACGGCTCCGGTCATTACCAACTCGACAAGGATCGCAATGAGTGTGAGCGCCACCAAGATCTTGCAATCGATGACCAGGCGGAGCAGCGGGAAAGCTTTCAGGAGCGTGCTGTAGCTGAGAGCGATCTTGGCGAATGCCATCAGGAAGAGCATGGTGTGACAATGGTTGGGGAAGATGAAGGCTAGGAGGAGGAACCAGAGGAATGCGACGTAGTATAGGCGGAAGGAGGCGACGTTATAGAGGGCGCGGACGGCGGTGACCTCCACATCGGCGGGGCTAGCAAAGGACTAGGGCTGGCGAAGTGTGCGATGGCGTGGCTAGCGGGTCGGAAGTGTGCATGGCCACGATCGACGGCACCAACGGTGCGTGTGGCGAGGCAGGCATCGATGTAGGCAAGCGAGGCAGTAAGAGGGCGGAACGCGTGGAGATTTTGTTTTCCGCCTAATTTGGGCGGAACGCAATCTAAAGGAAAATAAGATATTTTTCCTTCTCCATTTTTCCTTTCCCTCCTAGTATAATAAGGAAATTTCGTTTTCCTTTCTTTTTCTTTCCTTTCTCTCCCTTTTCCTCTCTAGTAAACACGGTGTTAATGAAATAGCATTCAAGAATGCATAGTACCTCATACAAAACCATATGTTCCCAAGTTACCCTCCTTGTCATGAGTTAAACAACTTCATAAACTGCTTTGTTACACCTCATTGAGCCACCTCTCATGCTATCTTGCTCCATCTCAAAGTAATGACATTATAAATAGCTTGATATACTAGGATTGACGTAGTGAACCTTTGTGTGGATATGTAATCTTCCATCTTGAATAAGGTTTGAAACCAGCAATCGCCGTCCGAGTAGATTTACAAATGCAAACTCTTATACCAAGTCATAGGAAACACCATTTGAATGCCAAGGGTCCATTCATATTCTAATCTTCTGATACGATCCGATATCTCGGATCGTCCCTCAAGCCTTCACCGGCGAGTTATCGTACAAACACGCCCTAACAAGAGAAATAACTAAACACTCAATGACTCCAAACTAAACCCTAGACCCTTATTTATAACTCTATCCTACTAAGTGGGCCAGGTATAACATACTAACCCGGATCCGCTTTATTACATATCTACTACTACTATTGGGTCCGTAACAGATTCTCCCTCCCTAAAGAAGCCTTGTCCTCAAGGCTGCTCAAAATTTATTTAAGAAAACTTTAGCTTGTGCCTCCACCAGGTTCCCAAATCGCGCGAGCTACTTCCTCTAGTTTCTCATCAGCAAGGTCCTCCTCATCTTCTTCTAAGATCATGAGTCTCAAGCCTTTGTTCGCGCAACGATGCATTGGATGATATGGCTGATCACATCTAAAACATAATCTTTTTTCTTGTTTGGACTTAAAATCTTGGTAAGAGAGGTATCGTCCTCCTTGGTTCTTATTAGTTGTCTGGCTCTTCTCTTGCATCTGTTGAAGTGTATTTTCGCTAACGGGAAGTTGAGATCGGTTGCCCGCAGCTACATTGGCCTTGGATGACATGATGCTTTTTAGCTTATCTTCTTTATTGGCTCTAGCTCCTCCAGAATAATGTCATTCTGTCTTTGTGGCCCTCGGTTGTGTGTATGATGAAATACTAGTTCTTCCCCCTACAGTGTCTTCAACCTGTCTAGTAATACTTTCTGTGTCAATTAGAACCCCTTCAAAATTCCTAGCTAGTTGAATTGCCTTCCTCACTGTGGGAGGGTTGAAAGTGCGCACCCGCCTCCTGATCTCCTCGCGCAATCCACTAAGAAAGTAACTCAAATATTGTGAAGCAGGTAATTTTGGGACTCTTGCAACCAATCTTTCAAATAGCATAACATATTCACCCACTGATTTTGACCCTTGCTCCAATGAAGATAGCATCTCAAAAGGGTTGGCTGCATTAGATTCACTGAACCGTTCAATAAGTTCTTCCTTCAAAATATCTCAAGTTAGATTGGGTTCCATTCTTCTCACCCAACTAAACCAATGAACAGCTGGACCTTCCATACTCACAAATGCCAAATGAACTCGATAGTGATTAACAGTTCCTTGCACCAGAAACTGTTCAGCTCTTGTAATCCACCCCAGAGGATCTGTCCTATCAAACACAGGCAATTCTACTTTCCCACACATGAGTCTTCCGCCTTTATTATTGTGCATCCCCCACTCCATAGAATAAGCCATGTATTCATCTTCATTATTCCTCAGATAAGTCTCACGGCGTGGTTCATGACGTTCTGTAGCTTCCCCATCAAGGGATTTCTCAGCCCATTACCTCTGCCAGTTGCTGTTGGGTAAGCCCTCCCTGATCGCCATAAATCATCTTCAACCACATGAATCTGTTCATCCTGTCAATCTCTCTCTCTCTATTAACAGGCTCTTGTGGAATAACTCGTGCTCATTCCCTAGAGTGTTGCGCAAGATTTCCCATGCCTTCCGTCATTTTCCCCTTTAAAAAGGTTGTGAACATCTCCTTCAGGTCAACCATATCTTCTCTTAACTTCCTACTATCTTTCTCGGCTGCCTGATATCTCTCCTCATTCGCTGTCTGCTCTATTCTGCGCTTCTTCTCCATTGCTAGAATTTCTGCCACTCTTCTCAAGTGCTTCTAATCTTGTCTCAGATCGAGTAGATGCCATGGTGAAGCAGAGTCAATGCCTGCAGACGAATAAACCCTAGCACCTAACAAGATTTTTTTTTCCCTTTGCTACAGTACTGTGTACTCGTAAACAGTACTGTCAATTATCTTTTTTTTTCTAAACCTCTCTATTTTTTTTTCCTAAGCTGCAGTAACACAGCACCCGTGTCCTCCCTCGTCCGCACGCGCTTGCTTCACCACCAATCTTTCCCGCCGCCAGCTAGGGTTCCGGTGCTCGCTCCGCCGGCCAGAAATAGGAAGACGTTTGTCGCCTGGAAATGTCGCCTTCACCAGAAGCTACGCCACCGAATAAGTCGCTGCTGACCACGTCGCTAAAAATCCTTCCGCCAATGTCACCGCTCACCTTCGATTCCGATAGTAGAAGCTGCGGCGCTAAAAGATTCTTCCCCAAAATTTCAACCACCACACCTTCATCACGCTCTAGGGTTCCACGGCTTGCCCACGATAATAGATCAGCCGTGTAGATCTATTACTGACAATAGAATTTCTTCTGCCTTTATCCGTCGCCATTCCACTAGTTTCCCGGCGATCAATCCGGCAGGTCGGACCACTTATACGATCCGATCTCGGATCGTCCCTCAAGCCGTCACCGGCGAGTTATCGTGCAAGGACGCCCTAACAAGAGAAATAACTAAGCACTCAATGACTCCAAACTAAACCCTAGACCCTTATCCGCGTATAACATACTAACCCGGATCCACTTTATGACATATCCACTACTACTATTGGGTCTATAACATCTTCAACCCATCATGAATGTGGTACACATCTTCAATCATCACGAGCAAGAACTAGGTGTCAACACAATCCATTAAAAACATCCCCAAGATATCTGATAGGTATGCCTAGTTAAACTAGTTAATTTTATGAAGCCCAAGCCACCTTCTTCATGAGAGATTGTAATTGTGTCTCATTATAAATCATGAAACACATGCTTGTCATCCCCGCTATAAAAAGCATGACATAAGTTGCTCTAATTTCTTGGGGATAGTAATGATGCACTCTAGACATGATATTCCAATAAAAATTATTCATGTTCAATTATCTTGGTATAGAATAGGGACTTGTCAATCCTCATATGAGATCTATTTTGAGATTATGGGAGTATCCAAATAATACGATGGGACTTGCTAATATTTGTTATTACTGGTAATTGTGATTTTGACAATTTTTCTTAAAGTCATGTATCATTTTTATAATTTTATAACACTATCTTGATTGTCGTGACCCATTGCCTACCCACGTATAATTGACAAATGCCTAATGAAAATAATCGAGGCTAAACGACCCTCGTAGGTGTAAGATGCCTTATCTTGATTTCATATGAAAGAACATTAGTTAAATATTGCACAATTACGATGAACAAATTAGGGGCCACCAAGCATCCTTACCTTCGTCATTAAGGGAGATACTAAACATCCTTTTTATTCAAAAAATAGAAGGATCCAACAAATGATGATTATTATAAATAAATATAGCTCAAGAGGCTTTAGCAAAAAAAGAAGTCCCACGACATAAAGTCATAAGCCTCCAGTAAATCTATCGTGAGACCTAGTCATTGTAACTCTTTGTCACAGTGAAAGTAATGTTCATCACATAAAATGATGTTCTCATGGATATGGCATCCCCACATAAAGGCATATTATAATCGATATACCTTAGTAAGACAATCCCACTAGCACTAATCTTTAAGATAAATTGGTATATCACCTTCATAATGAGATCAATCTATAGTTACTAGAAGTGTCTGAGGTATATTTCTTTGGTATAAGAGTAATTTGATATAAATATAAACTTGCTCAAATAACTTTCCACTTATAAAGAAGTTTTGGATTGCCTGAACAAACTCCTAATTGATGATATGCAAACAAGATTATATAATGAAAGAAAGGTTCAAATATCAGTCTGAATAGTAAACCAGTCTGATACGCAGTAGAATACTGACTGTACCATGTATACAAACCAAACTTTAAACCATGATTGAAACCACTGACACTCACAACTTTATCATTGTTGCCACCAAAGATCACACCCTCCATCTTGTCCTAGATACCACTGCTCCAATTAGAATAATGGAAGCTTTAGAGGCTCCCACACCTTAGTCCTAGGTAAATCCCTAATTAATACGCCCTATTTAGCATTGAATTCCTATTGTTCCAAGCTCATTGGAGTTGTAAAAAGATTGAGTTAGAATTGCTAGCGTAATCTTCAAATCACAAGGCTTTATCAGTGGGATAACTCCTTGAGTGTTACAAAAGAGTAAGGTTTTGATCCTAGCATCACTCTCATTACGCACTTGGTCATGATATTGTTTTAACAATTTGCCTCTAAATCTTCAGTGTCATCTCTCCTTTGAAAAATTCTCTTTAATAGCTTCTTAGATCAAGCTTTAAAATCAGCTTCTCCCCAAGCCCGGGATACAACCTGCGACAAATCTGAATTCCAGTGCAGGTTGATGTTTAGAGGGAATTATATGAACCTTCCTGATATTGAGGGAGCAAAGAGTCCTAGGACCCCAGACAGCATGTGTGTGGACGCTCAATTAAATTCTAAACATGGTTTTCTGACCCAGATTGCTGCAGGATTTCATGTGTGAGGGGGCAAATTTGGTGTGTACTGCTGGTGATTTCGCTGTAACTCTATCATATGGGTCCTACACAAACATGCAGGTGGAATCAATTGTATTTGTATTTTTTTTTTCTTTCCGGCAAAGTCTTGTAAAGTTCTATTAGATTTTTGTCTTCATGCTTCTTCCTAGCAAACAAGGAGCAAAGATGCCGTATGTTGGGTACTCAAATAGTTTTCTAGAGCTTTTCTGCGTATTGCTGGATATGATGACAATGATCCAGGCTGATTGGATGAGTTGGCATGTCAACATGGGTGAATTATTTCTTCTCAAAGCAAGCCATAGTGCTGGCAACAGTGGGAGCAGATCCACTCAAGTCAAGGCATGGCACAGGCAATTGGGGCGATCAGTTGTTTTTGGATTAGATTCTCATTGTTCTTGTGTGGCTGCTTTAAGATTGTGCATACTTTTTTGTGTGATTAGGAATGTGAAGTGTTTCTGTGTTTGTTGATGAGTTCAAGGTGTTTTGTACAAAACGCTGTAATATTTGTTGGATCTATATATTCCTTACTTGCCATTGGCCAAAAAAAAGAGATCATGCTTGAGTCACTTCAACTTTTACATTAAAATGACCACACAAGTGCTGCCAAGTACCCAAAATACTTTGTAACAAGATCCTTCAAACAACCAATGTAGTTAGCCCACTAATTAAAATACATGCACGTTATACCATTATTACCCGTCTCACAAGTAATGCTCAGGTGTGATCAGAAACACCTGAAAGTATGAATATTACCTCACCATTCATATGATCATAGTCCACTTGTGGTTCAAAAGTATGTAGTGCAATTTACACCAAATTCGGCTTTTACTGGATCATGAGAGTATCATATAAATTGAGCAACATTCCGTTCTAGGTCAAAACAGATAGGTAATACAATAGATCAAAATTCCTAGAATATATGAGACAATACCTGTCTACCACCACACTTGTCCAATTAAATCACCTAGAACTCTACATGTCTAAGACAAATAACGAGCATAGTCTTGTAAAGCATTGAAGATGTCCATACAGCCAAAATCAGAATAGAGAGTATCACAAACAATAAACAAAAAGGATGAAACATTATGCATAGCATCTGAAATGATTCAATGATGAACTTATCACTTGTTCATCAAAGTAAGCTATGTTAAAAAAAACACCCACCTTAGGTTATAAACAAGTCATGAAAATAACGGAAACTTGGACACTATAGACTAATGACATCATGTCACCATCCACATTATCCACCTCAAGGTTCTAGTACCACGTCACAGCCTCAGTCACAGAGAAGGGTGACAACAAGAAGAACAAAAAGGCTCCACCTTCGCCTCCGCTTGTTGGGAAGAACAAGAAGGCAAACCTTGTCTGCCTCTACTCCACACTAGAAGAACAAGAAGGCAAAGCCTAACCGCCTCCCACTCCGCCATGCAGGGGAAGAACGAGAAGGCAAAGGCTGAAGCTTGTCCGCCTCTGCCCACCTCTGCCCACCTCTGCTCTAGTCTCTTGCCTCCGCCTTTGCTCCCCTTAGGAAGAACAAGAGCATTGAGAAACCTATCTGCCTCCACTCCGCATGGGAAGAACAAGAAGGGTGAATCCACCTCCACCTTCACCCCGCTTTGCTCCACTCAGTGTACCGATTCCTCCTTGACCAGTACAAACTAATGGTAATCCACATGCATGTACTCTAGTCTCCAAAAAGAGGACATGAATAAGATACCTGTGTAATGAACCTTTTATAGTAACTTTCTAGTTTTAAGAGTTAAACTTCCTCATGTTTCAGCATGTAGAATTCTTTATCATTCAATAGATACCTGTCTAATAAACCTTTTATTGTAACTCTCTAGTGTTAAAACTTCCTAATGTTTCAACACGTTAAATGCTTTATCATTCAATAGATCTTTTGAGAGGATCTAGGCTCCTAGGATTCTTACATTCTGTAACTTGTTAAGCATTTTCATAGGAAATTGATAATAGGGTAGTAAGCATACTAATTAGTTTGTCTGAAGGGTTCAAATGCTTATCCATGCCTATTACATCTCCAATGAGAATTTGATAATCACCCTCCTATTATTGCATGATTCCTCACTTTCCTTTGAAGACAGTGTACTTTATTCTGTCATTTGGCCAAATAATCTCGTCCTTCTCTTTTGCCTTCAGTATCTTATTAATGTGTATCCACCACCTCTTGAACTTGCATTAAAACCCAAACAATTGTGGTTGCTTTATCCATGTACTTTGGTTTCTCAATGGCACTTGTTATTTCTTTCATGAGCTTGGGTGTCCAAAGGAATAGTAGTAGAACAAGTATCTTTCCTATATTGGAATGATTAAGAAGTTAATTTTTTACAGTTACATATCTTAGCCCGAGGTCCATTAGTTAGTTGTGAATGAACCAATGCACTCCCAAAATACAAATTTTGCCCTCTTCCACTGAAAATTGAAATAACATAAGCCTAGACAACAATGAAAACACCTTCATTTGTCCCTTATGGTTACATCAAGTCTTAACTTTCACTTCAATGGTCAAGTAAACAAGTCATGCACTAGAGAACCCAACAAGGGAATGTTTCCATGGTTTTCCCTCTCACAATTCCATCAATTCCATGAGTTAACGCATGTTCTTTAAATATATAGTTGATGAGAATAAGGTACAACATGATTTCCCAAGCTCATAAGTTATTGAAATAATTATAGTAATAAAATATAATTATTTCATTTACTTGTCTGATTCATGACCTCAATATTTAAATGTTATCACAAGCCCATCTTCTACTAAATTCTTTCTTTGATATATCATATATGAACATCTTCGACAAAAGGCTATGGAGAACATCTTTGACGAGCTCTTTAATAAATGCTTCATCAAATAGCTTTGCCGAATGCTACGAGCAACTTTGAATCTCCAAGTCTTTAACTATTAAAGGTGTAACTGGTATCTTTCCAAATTACATTATTCTTGTTAACATCTTTACCATTTGTGTCATTGCCTTCATCATTTTTGGTAGTCTATCTTTCTCTCCGTTTCCATAAATTGGCTTTAATTTATTCAAAGACACCTTTGTCTTAATTTTATTGAGTTCAATATAGTATGCAATATTCACATCCTCAAGAGTTTATTACACATTGTTTTCATATTTATTAATTCATTTTCATCACCTTCATCTTACAATTGACAAGTAACATTTGGCTGCAAAATTAATATATTGTGCTAGACTAATGTGATATTTCTACAGTTTATCATTAAGCTTCATTTGGAAAATAGTGTTAATGCACTAGTTATTTGATTTGTTTTATTGTAGCTGGTTTTAAGACAGTAAATGTCCTTGTCTATAGTTATTATATATAAATAGTGACAAAAAATACATATTTTGGTTAGTTATAAATTAGTGTCTCAATTGGTTGATGGATGATAGACATTTAACATTTTTATATTACTTGTTACTTGTTAAAATGTTCATATTACTCTAAATATATCAATGTAAATTTTAACAAATATGTTTTTGGTCTTTGGATAGGATCTTACAATCCAATCCTTCGTGCTAGTCTTACTTTCATCCCCAGGTAGAATCTCGATTCTAACCACCTTGGCCACCTTGGCTATGTCAGCACTTGTAGGGGGCAGTAACAACAGTGGGTCCCCTCCCTATCCCAATGTCGCCTCCCTCCTAGTCTAAAGGTATGGTGCAGGCCCTCACCTCCTGCACCATCTCATATTTGTGATATTTCTATAGTTCATCATTGAGCTTCATTAGGAAAATAGTGTTAATGCACTAGTTATTTGATTTGTTTTATTGTAGTTGGTTTTAAGACAGGAAATGCCCTCTTCCATATTTATTATATATAAATAATGACAAAAAAATACACATTTTGGTTAGATATAAATGTATCAATGGTTGATGCTAGATATTTAGTATTTTATATTACTTGTTACTTGTTAAAATATTCATATTGCTCTAAATATATGAATGTATTTTTTAACAAATATGTTTTTGGTCTTTTGGGTAGAATCTTACAATCCAATCCTTCGTTCTGGTCCCTCCTTTCATCCCTAGGTAGAATCTCTATTCTAACCATCTTGCCTATGTCAGCACTTGCATGGGCAGTAACAACAGTGGGTCCCCTCCCTATCCCAATGTCGCCTCCCTCCTAGTCTACAGGTATGGTGCAGGCCCTCACCTCCTGTACCATCTCATTGGCTTCACTATCCAATAATGTTGTCAAACCATCCACAATAATATCTACCATCCGATCACCGTTTCCATCAAAACTAGCAATGTCACTTTGCCACTCTTTTTTTGCTTCCTCTATTTCCTAGGTATGAGGATGTCATAGACTCACATGCCAATATTTTTCAACGGGAAATAAGTGGGTTCAACAAGAGCAGGAGAGACATGTCCTCAGAGTCTTGCATAAGCAAAATCTCACCACTCAATAAGAACTTGTGGGAAAGACACAGGGTTCCCTCACTGTCATGTGGAAGTGGAACCGCACGAGCTCCCACACAGGCAGCAAAAGCACAGCGACATGAGAGCATGAGTGAAGCTCTCACCGCACCTCAATGCCTGCGCAGCAAGGTAGGAACAAAATACAAGCAACTTCATTCGTATGGAAGTGGCATTACCTATACGCTCCATTTTGCTCTAACTATACCACATGAATTAGTTTATCACAGGGATGGCCCAGATACCAGATATGTGGGTCAGATCAGTGCCTTTCAAAACCATGATAAGTACCAGGGTTCAGCAATGACCACATTAGTGTGAGAAGTTATCAAGTATATTCCAAAGTAAATATCAAGCTTTGAAGTGTAGGCATTACAATGGCTTGTCAAGTTTTAACCTACAGCAATTCCATTTTCAGTAGGGCACTATTTGCAGATAAGTTTAATAAGTGAGGGATACCTGCTAGTTGAAGGGCTGAGATCATCCAAGTCCAGTAAAATATCCCAAAGCAACATAATAATTGAGTGCAAAATTTGGTCATCAAGTGATACGAGAGCAGCAGCAGCTGGTATTAATGCTTCAGCAGCAACAGCTCTAACATCATCATCTGGATCCTCAAGCCCAGTTTTACAAGCAGGCAGAATATAATCGAGCAAATGGACAATTAATTCCTGAGAATCAAGAAGATAAGGTACCATACAAAGTATTATTTAACTCAAATTGATTGTAAGCTGAAAATTAAATATATAACAAAGACCTAATTCGAGAGAATTTAGAAGATAAAGGTATCCTACAAAGTATTATTTTATTGTAACCTGAAAATTAAATATATAACAAAGACCTAATTCATGAGAATTTAGAAGATAAAGGTACCATACAAAGTATTATTTACCTCAAATTGATTGTAACCTGAAAATTAAATATATAACAAAGACCTAATTCCTGAGAATTTAGAAGATAAAGGTACCATACAAAGTATTACTTAACTCAAATTGATTGTAAGATGAACATTAAATATATAACAAAGACCAGTGTTTTTAGTCTCGATATGCACAGTTTTGAGCAATGATTGGACCTGTACATCTATGTATTAGTACAGATTTATGTGTCAATATGCACAATACATACCAATCCATAGTCGTATTGTATGATACCGAGATTAAAAACCTAAGCACAGACTATTTTTCTAGTTTTCTAGGTACACCAAAAAGTTTAACCACATCAAGATTTAAAATACTATTTATATATTTGCTCTTCAGTGCAGACCAACACATGATACCAATTGTTACTGCCTGGACCACTATTTTACATATAGTACATAATATGTATCCAAACCTATATAACGAACTGATACAGACTCCGTTTCTTGTACATATATAGGGTACGTCCAGTACAGAACTGCTTTGTTTGGATGAGTACTTAAAATGTGGAATCACATAGCCACGGGTACATACCCGTCGAACAGCTACTAAATACTTTATCCCAAGAAGGCCTCCATGACGAACTTCCCATTCTTGCCTGCACTGAAAAGCAAGAAAATAGGCATTACGAGGAGAAAATTATTTCATTTAAAATAAGCTTCAGTTCCAAGTTACAAGTTATATCATGACAAGATCCAGACCTGCATCTTGAGTAAGATTTTAAGTGTTTCAAAGACTAATGGCGGTTGCATGTACTTAAGTACAGCACCAAGAGCTTGAGAGCATGTTTCCCGAACAGGAGCAACAACCTGATCGGAAACATAATCACCAAATCTACAAAAGAAATATTAAGATAAGATAAATGAAGAATTTAGATGCACGTTGATTCAGACTAAATCAAGTTACCACTAAATATTTATTATCATATAGAGCAAATAGTACCCATCGTTTTATTACTTACCGATCTAGAGAAAGTACACAAAGAAACCGAATAGCACAGTCTTGCAAAAATTCCCAATTTTTAGCCCATGAATGTCTAGCTAGCTTCATCAACTTCACAACTTTGGAACTCTCAGGAAGATTTGCTGGAAGACAAAGCTTTGGCAAGAAACCACCATAATTCTCAAAAGTATATTTAAGTGATGAATCATCCTCCCCTTTTACCTCTGAGTTCAACACAGACCCACATAATTCTGGTTCCACCTTGACATGACCAATGCCAAGCTTGTCGCTAGCGTGCGTAGAAGTTGTCTCACAAGGATAGCCTATGCTCTTATACGTGCCATCTTCACCACCAACTTTTTCCCTCTTTAATTCTGGTTCAAATTCATTAACACTGTATTGCATATTTAGATCAATTTCCCTCGCCCGCTTTTTTGAATCTGTGGCTGCAACTAAAAAAGAATCTTCCAAACTCAAATCAGGGAAGTAGACACCGGCACATGAACCTTGATGGGTTAAAATTTCTCTCAGAGCCATCATTGCACCATGGCGAACTTCCCAGACTGCCATCAAAACAAGTGAAAGGTTGTGCTTAAGTAAGCTGCAAGTATAAAGAAAATGTAAAAATGAATCACCAGAAAACGAAGATCACTTACTAGGATCAAATATATCATGAACAAGTTGCTCAACAGAGTGACAAAATGGCCACCTCCCGTTTTGATCATGTTCACTATTATCCTCATCCAAAGTTTCCATAACATCCTGCGGTTTGGGGACAAAATAATATACTTACTAATGCTAAACTACATGCATTATTCAGCAAACCTGTTCTTACGATAAAGCTCTATTATAGTAGTATAGTATACAATTACAAACAAAGTGCTGTTGGCAACTTCATCAAGCAAAAGTGTAGAAGTTAAAAACGCCGCATTTCATCTGAAGGAACAGAAGTGCTCCTGACCTTCAGCTCAAGAAAGGGCACCTAATTTACTTTAATTTGGAAATCCACCTCCGTATCTCCACCCTACACCAGAAAGTGCTGACTCAAACATTGATTTGATTTAAACATCTGGCAGTGACCAGGCCAAGAGGAAATAGGATGCTCATTACCTTCAGGTGGCAATCTTTATGCAGATTTTTGACCAATTTCCTTAATAAATGAATACATGCTGATTTGTTTAAACATGTTTGTTTGAACTTACCAAGACAGTTAAAAGAACTTATTTTTTCATTTTTGTGTGTTTAGAATCCATATTATGTTATACACGTGATTGAACTATAAAAAGACTACCACTTAGAACAAAGGAAAATCAGACAAAATGAGCATTTTGTTAACCCCCTACATTTAATTAAAAAGTTGCTACAAGCAAATGGATCCAAGGAAGTCAACTTCACAATTGCAATTCATAGTCATCATTTCAGTAAACGTTGGGAACCAGCACACGGGTCGCAACAATTCTAGCACGCAACAAATACACTCAATTCTATAATCAAAGAACCTATGTTTTATCAATAACAGTTCTTGTTAATTACAGGAATGAATCTAATGGCAGAATGTGCTGGAAGTTCAATAATCAATCTTAGCCCACCTGCACATGATCAGACCTCTTACCCATAATAAAGAATGTTCCAAAACGGTAAAAATAAGGCCAGTGCCAAGAATTAACATGCATTATAATTGTGAGCTTACTACTATATTCTTTTCACAAGGATTACTCAGTTGTTCTCAGTGTATATCAATATATATGGTACATTAGTCCCAGACTCGAAGAAGTATCATGAGTTCTACATATCGAACAATACTAATCCAAGCAAATATTGTACAATTTTATTTTTTTTTTTCATTGTTAAGATGCAATGGATACCAAAAATGACATAGTAGCACATAAATTAAACAACTCAAGGTTGATCTATCAGAATCTACTGCGATCATATGTGTTGAGATAATTGTGATCTCGCATATACTTGTGACACATGAAATAGCAAGTCATAGGAAGCGTCTTAGAGTTGAACAAACAATTTTGGTGGCAAGATGCAAACAGTGAAATCAAACTAAGATACAAACACTAGAATGCAACAGTTGCAAAGATCTTTTGGAGTTAACGTTGGCCAAGAACATTGTCACAAGAGATCTTTTATATGATAGGTGTGAACAGTAACTACACAATAAAAATTTCTTAGATACCATCATGCAGTAGGAAACAGTTTTTCATTGCAAAAAATGTCTCCTGAAATGTAAGTGTAAGTGTATAAGACACAATGATGACCGTGTCCAACCTCTTGTAGCATAATAAAGTGGCACGATACATTCAAAATTAAGAAACATTTATCCTACCAAATTAGACAAGATGTTTGAAAACAAAAAATAATTCAAGCGATATGCACATTCGCTATTTTTTCCTTATTTTTAATTGACACTTAGCTTCCTTTCTCAGGTGACCGATTGACCATGAATTCTACTTGCCCAACTATTGTGCAAAAGCCTGAGGCAACATATCTATAGAACTGAGGAGGAACATTAAAGACAACTCGCCTAGCTAAGAACAGACTAGAGAATAGGATTTGAAATTAAACAGAAAAATATTGAAATCTATAGTATAATTAAAGAAAACTGTACATCATTTGAATGTTGAATACCTTGCTATTTCCTAATGTATCAGGCCATGTCCCTTTTGAGCTCACTGAATTTTGAGAATATAATGCATCAAGCTCATCATCCTCAGATGAACATTTCATCTGATCTTTTGCACATACTTTTGCTTTACGCTTCAGCAGATTCAATTCTCTAGCGCTTAACCTTCTAGGTCGATGGCTAGGAACCATCGTAGCAACTAGTTGCTGGATATTGTGTCCAGACCGTGGAGCACAATATCCATTATGCGATCCAATTGCACCCAAAGAAGCTTTATGTGCCAACAGGTCTTCATCCTTGATCATATCACTGACATCCATAAACTGCTCACAAAAATCTAAGCCTGGATACAAATAGAAGCTAATTGCATAACTAACAAGCATATGCAATGTTGTACAAACAAATAGAATTAAACAAATTGGCGATAGCAATGATGAACACAGCAGAAAGTATACATGTAAATCAAGTACAACAACGGAGACCAAAATTCTGCAATACTTGTGATCCATTCTTGCATTCATAATCAAGAAAAAAACATAAAGGATTAACTGCAATAGACCCCTGCAGTAAGACTAAATTGCAGTAAGAAACTCAATTGCAACAATTCCAACTTGATGACTTACCATAAATTTGATGTTCTAATTTTTATAAAATAGTTTGTGATGCAAACATCCTAAATTCCAGCGACATTTTGCCCACAACTGCTAATTGTATTTAGAACCATGTGTTAATAGAAACGGTGTTCTTATTTGACAAATTCGATCATTACTCCAGTACCTAAAAAACAAAACTTCATATAAATCAAGGTTTTAAATATTAGTCCTTAACATATTGGTTTGAACCAAGGTATTAAATATTGGTCCAAGATATACGAATCCATACTCAAACCAACCAGACACATGGCACAGGTCGATACACAATATATCAATATATATACTTAATTAACAGGTCTATAATCAAACCTGTATATACCAGCCGTACCGGGCAATATAGTCTGATATTTAATACCTTGGTTTGAATCGACACTAATCAAAATTATTGATATTATATCGCATACATAGTGCCAACTTTGTCGCAATACCAATACAAGGTCGAACCAATAATTATTGCCCAATAAAGTTAGATCAATTTTTAATATATGGATATAAATCACCAAATATTATAAAACTATGCAAATAAATTATTGCCAAAAAGTAAGATTATCATAATTCATTTTGGATCTTACAATGACCCAAACTAGACTAAATGATAATCTCCAATTCTAAGATCCATTCCGTTCTACAATATAAGTGACTAGTGTCATATTCACTTACATCCAACTTATTAACTTGTTAAATGGTAACCCAAGCATATAAGTTATTTAAATAATTATAGTAATAAAATATAATTATTTCATTCAGTTTTTATTCTTACCCATTGATCAACAATATTATCATTAACCTATCTTCTACAGAATTCTTTCATTCATTCATCATCCATGAATATCTTTGATAAATGGCAAGGGCAAACATCTTTGATGAATAGATGACTTTAAATCTTGTGAGTCTTCAACTACTAAAAGTGTAACTTACAAATTTTCTGAATTCCAATATTCTTATTGTCATTTTTATCCATTTTTTTTCATTGTCCTGGTTTTGTTAGTCCAATTCCCTTTTGTGTCTTCATAAGCTAGTTTTAATTTATTAAATGACATTTTTATCTTAACTTCATTGAGTTTGAGTTCATTACGTACTGTTTTCATCTATATGAAAACATTTTCATCCTCTTCATCTTATAATTATAACAAAAGTAATATTCAAGTGCAAAATTAATATATTATGTTGGACTATGGTGATATCTCTTTAAGTTTTAACTATTTAGGGTCTATATGAGTTTTTTCATTATTGAGCTTCATTAAGAAAATAATATTAATGTACTAGTTAAATTTATATTTGCTACTTAGTTATCAAATTTATTTAATTGCAGTCGGTGTTCACGTAGAAAATGTCAACATTGTAAATGTCCTCTTTTTATATTTATTATATGTATGTGAATGGTTGCAAAATACATATTTTTGTTGGCTACCATATAGCAAATGTGTTGGCAGTTAATACATGATAAACATTTATTATTTTTCTATTACTTTTTCCTTGTTAAAATATCCATATTACTTTTCATATATTATATGTGAATACAAATATATTTCGGCCTTTCAATAGAGTCTTATAATTATATGATCTGCTCCAACATTTTGATCCTATAAAAGTTTCATGGTTCGTAAGTAGGATTTTGATCCTACCAACCAAGGTTATCAGGATCGAGATCCTACCTAGGAACGATAAAGGCTTTATAAGATCGGAGCGTAGAATCGGATCGTAAGATCCTACCAAATCACTTAAAATATATAATTTTTTAAAATATATTTATCTAATTAGACTTAAGGGTATGAAAGGTGTACAATAAAACTAGAAACAAAAGACATGCAGTGAAATGAAGATAACAAATAAAAGTATGAAAAATGATAAAAGATAAAGGTATACATTATAATGACAATGACAAATATTACAAACTTTATCTTAATAAATAATTGAAGTAGACAAATATAGTTGTAGATGATAATGAGCTTAAGTTGATGAATGTTAATGAAAGAAAGAGCAAATAATGACAATTAAAGTCAAAAAATTATATCACATCAATTAAAAGCTTTTGAGATAATAGATTATTAATTTTTAGTATAATATGAACTTATTTTACCTATTAATTTATGATCGAGTAAGATCGGTGGGATCGTAAGATCCTACCCGATCCTAAGACTCGGATCGTGGGATCGTAAGATTCTACCATATTTCAGATCCTATATTAGTTCCGAAACAGTTTGCCTAATTTGGGTCATAGGATCGGAAGATCCTAAGACCTGGAACGTATTTTTGACAACCTTGCTACCAACCATGGGTTAGGAGAACTATATAATCAAATATGAGAAAATAATAAAACAAACTCAGTTCAAGATGGTTCGAGTTGCTCCCGTTATAGTGTATGTACCAATTCAATCCATGACCAATACCTCAAGCCTCGATCTGTAGTAAAAAATGGTTATTATAGTCATTTATTGAAATCAAAATAAACGCTCAAAGTTCAATGTGGTTCAACCCATTGTTAGTGGCAAATAATGTAATTATGTATACATATTAATGTAAATAATTTAAGTAAATATATTAGCTTATATGAAGCAGGTTATACCCATATTAACTTGAAAAGTGGGTTGATCCTGTTCATATTAATAAAAGAAGATCATTGCAAGGTAACCTAGTTTTGCATTACAAAGTTCTGTCAAGATATCTAAGCCTCTATACGATGGGGGCTACAGTGGGCTCTGGCACAATGTCGAATATGTAGTGATGGTGAAGTGGCAAGAAGCCCATGTGGAACTAAAAATTTGAAAGTCCCCATAGATATTAATGCTAACTGTATACGTATTTCTATAAATATTTTCTTTGAATATAAATATAATTTTCAGCAACATATTCCTTCTCCTTATATTCTCTTCCCAATTTTAATGAAGATTCACAATTGATTGAATGTTTTAAACTGGATATAGTTTATCATTGTCAAAGGAGCTAACTTACTTAAATTTGTTTACCATATGTTAGCTGATAGTGCACCTAATTCATTGGTTCTTCAAAGATTCTCTCATATTATTAAACCTCCAGATACGTAGATACATATGGTTTCTCAGCTACATTAGCTAATCCCGTTGAACCAACTTCTTACTTACGAGCATCTACGCGGGTCAAAGCTGTGCATGAAGAACTTCAAGTTCTTCAAAAGAATCATATTTGGGATATTTTTCCTTGTCCTAATAATATCATACCTATTGAATGCAAATGAGCCTATTCCATCAAGATATATTTTTCACTTGATAGATACAAAGCAAGAATGATAGCTCTTGAAAAAAAAAAAAGAATATGACATAAATTATGAGAAGATATCAAAAATGACGACTATGTAAATGTTTAGAATGTCTTTCTACATAAAGATCTTAAAGATGAGACTCCACCTTCGATTATTCTCTGCACCTTCAAATGCATGTAGATTAAAATGATCGCTTTACGATATGAAATAAACTCCTTGTGCTTGGTTTGACAAGTTTAGTTCCACACTTCTTAGGTGATGTTGATGATATTATTATTCGAGGATCAGATTCTTAGGTCATATTCTTAATTAATTTCTCATCTTCAAAATCACCTTCAACACCAATATTTTCATATAAAAGATTTTGGCTCTTTACAATATTTCTTAGGTCTTGAAGTTTACACTACCTAAGGTATTTTCTTACATCTAAGGTTATTAGAATCGCAATGGTACCTAAGAACGATGGATCGAAATGTAAGATTGGGGCATAAGATAGTAATATTCTATCGAATCACCTAAAATATAATTTTTAAAAAATATATTCATCTAATTAAACTTAAGAGTAAAATAAATATTTAAAGAAATAATAAATAATAATAAATAATAAATATCTATCAAATATCAACTACCAAAGGGAAATTATATATTTTTAATATATAATATTATTATACAGATGTGCCATGTGTCTTGTATAGGAATGTGAAATTAAATATTTGTGAGTCGAAAATAATAAAAACAAGTTTATAAAAGATGGATACATCAAAGTCATACAATGAAATTAGAAATAACAAAAACATACAGTGAAATGAAACGGTAAGACAAAAGCATCAAAGATGACAAGATAAAGGTCCACATGATAATGGCAACAAAAATAACAATGAAAGTGCTAAATCTAGATGACAAATATTACAAAGTTGATAAATAGTTGAAGAAAACATAGTTGAATATATGATAATATATATAATAGAATTTATATTAATATAGAATTTATGAATTCATATATAATTTAATATATTTAATATTAATATAAATATATATATGTTAATATTTTGAATATTTAATATTTCATTTTATTTTAATTTCCTTTTTTAAATTGAATAAATTTCATTTTAACAATAATTTTAATAATAATATATAATTTAGAATTCTCATTTTTTAAAATGAATGTTCATAAAAGATGCCAAAAAGCAAATGATGATAACTAAAAAAATTTTATAACATAACAAACAGTAGTCAAATTTGAACTCATTCTACCTATTAACATAGGATTGAAGAGGATATGTGGGATCGTAAAATCCTATCTGATTTTGAGGCAGACAGGAGTTCCTATTGATCCTACCATAGTTCAGTTCCCTTAATCTAGGTCATAGGATCGAAAGATCCTAAGATCAGGAACACATTTTTGACAACCTTGCTTACATCAACATAAATATATTGAAGATTTGATTACTTTAGTTAGTCTTAAAAACAGACCATCAAACAATACTCCTTTGGAAATGTTAAGAATGAGGGTAACTTTTTCTTTAACCCTTCTTTATATCAACAACTAATCGATAGCCTAAATTATTTAACTATTACATGACTGACATGTTCAACAAGTTAGTCAACTTATGCACACACCTAATCAACTTCACATGATAACAGACAAGATATATTCTTTGCTACTTGAAAGGTACTTCTACCAAAACCTCTATTTTCAAACAAATCCTCCTATTCAACTAATCTCTTAGGGCCTGTTTTAGTGGGGATAAAAAAAGGAGAGAAAGGAAAGAAACCTCATTTTTCTCATGATTTATTGGAGATATTGATTTGGAGGGAAAGAAAAATAAACCAATTTTCTCCCCTTATGCATTCTCTTATGCATTCTCTTCAAAAGAAGAAGAAAATACTTTTGTCCCCTCCCTTGCCCGTGTCCATCTCGGCCTAGGAAAGCACAACCGTGACAGGATTCACGGCCAAGCTGTGTTCTTCTCGGCGTGAATTGGGAAGACACCGCGTCGCACGTTCTGGTCACCAGAGAACTCGCCGTCCATGGTTCCGATCAGCACAAAACTCCAGCCATGGAGCCACCTCCTCCGTGCGAACTCCTAGTCCAAAGGATCCAGCCATCAAACAGTTAGATCACTGGAATCGAGCCTCACCGTGTCCGGCGCCTCGTCCTCTATTCCGCTCCATCCATAGCACCGATCAACTCCAAACTCCTACCACGACCTCTCCTCATCGCCGCGAACTCACAGCCAGAAGGAATCACCCATCCGGCCGGTGGATCGCTGGATTAGGAAGATTTTGTGATTCCCAGCTTCTGCCGCACTCCACCCTATTCCCGGCCCAACAAACTACAATCCAGCATCGGAAGATTCTCATCCACCCGCGGCCGCCACACGCACCTCCAGCCGATGTATCGGCGGCTACCCCTGGTCATCGACAAGCGCACCTCTTTCTTCAGCTTTTACATAATAGTGGTTAGAATATTTGTTGTAACCACCCCTCTTGTGAGTGGATTAGCTTACCCTCCCTTAGCTTATAAAAGAGAGATAGGGCCTAATCGTTTAGTTCACAAGTTCGGAAGCTCGCAAGTGGCTACAAGGGGTCTTGTAACTCAAGAGTGGAGGGAGGTGGGTGCCTCGACTCCATTGCGTGTGGAAAGACTTGAGTGTCCGGCGCAAGGTGTTCGATCCTTGTTGGAGCCCAATACCTCGCTTTCTTTTATTGTAGTTCTGCATCGACGATTAGTAGTTTTATTTGAGTGTCATTTCATAGTTGTATGCATTGGCTATTCTATTTTTCCGTCTGTTGCTCATAAATGTAACCGATTGCATTGAGTCCGCGTGTTTGATCGTGAGTTTTCAAATCGTGCATACGTCCTCCTAGAGTCGGTTTAGGAGATCTTCCCACCCCGTAGCTCGGTGCTACATCAATTGGGTAGTTATTGTTGATGATGCTAATGCAACTCACCATTGCTAATGCCTACATGACTCATTGCTCCAAGGTTATCTCTTTAAGTCATAACAATCATTAAGATAGGGACTGTGTACATCATCATATCTTCGAGGATGCCCCACTTTGTCAAGTCTACTATCCCCTAGCGTGGAGGAAGCTAAGAATTTGGAGGCTGACCCCTAAAGGATTGAATCCTTTGTGTAAATTCATTTTAAAAAAAAAGAGCGAGAAAGACAAATATCAAATATAACATGATAAATGACAAATGGACAATCATACCCTCCAATCAATACTTTTATCATGACAAATTTAAAAACATGTATCCTCCATGAGAAAATTTGTAAATAAAAAATTCACATGTGCATCATTTGAGCAAATTTTGAGGCATAACAACTTCAAAAATCACATTTACATCCAAAGTTTAAGATACCCAACCGGTGTGTGGCAGTCGGTACCTATATATATTTATAGGTAGGTACATATGTTTTAATGCATATATATCAATAGCGACCTTGTAACCGTACAAGGTGGGACTAACATATTACTCATTCCAAGCAGTTCAGACCGGTTTTTAATCTATGTTTACATCCACTATCCAAAGCTGTGTTGTAACAAATTAACAAAAATGACATTCATGTCCTCTTAGTGAAGTTTATATCAAAACAAATTCAAAAATAAACACCAACATCTTTTGCACAATGCCTCAGTTGAAAAAAATAAAAATAAATGATGCTCATGCCTTCTCCGACCAAGCCAACCTAAAGGCTGAAAAATGGATCCATGTATCAAGATAAAATTTGAAAATTAATTACCATAAGGCATTTATAAAGCCACAAAAAGGACGGCTATGTCAAGATCACAAGACTTCTTTAAAAAATACAAAAATAAACAATGATGGAGGATATGTGCACCTTCAAATCACATGGGTGAAATCTGAGTGAAAATCAAAAGGAGTAAAAAGGAAAGCCACAAGCAAAAAATGAGAATCTCACTATGGAAAACCCATCTAACGGCTCATAGGAAAAAAATTCAAGGACAATGTGACAATCAAAAACCATAAGAGGTGATGGTCACAAACTATTATGATACGTGACAGCAAGCTCAAATCCAAATAATAAGCTTACATCAATTCATAAAAAGTCAAAGTTGAGTCATCATGTCGCTTTAAATTGAAGTTGAAGCTTTAGCAAAAAGAAAAATCTAATATATGCTACAAGTAAGGAATTAAAAACTGATCCGTACAAGACAATACAGCTGATTTGGTTAAGTCAATTTGTGCTCCTCCGGCCATGGACCAACACACGGTCGGTACAATAAGAAGATATATGGATTTTTAGAACTGACAAGTACCATTGATACTGTGTGTTGGTACCACTACAACAATACTAGTCTATACCGATCCGAGCATGGACCGATACTATGTCTCTAACTAGTATTTCAAACCTTGGCTCCAAGTTCAAACCAAAATAAAATTACCATTCTTGAAAGTTATCAATTTAACAATAAAAACTCAAGACTAACACTAGATTACATCAAGTTCAAGATTAATATCAAGCAAAGGTCACCAAATTAAATCAGCTTCACGCTCAGTATAAAAATAAGTCAAAAGTCAAAATGGAATACAATCACGCTGGATAAAAATTCAAAAAAATTCAAGTGTAGAAGCCACCCAAGAGTTTCAAGCACTAAAGGAATCAAGTTGTTAAATCTGAAGTTATTAAGCTTTCAAATTCTGAAGGCATCATGCGTGAAAAAATTAGATTCTCCGTAAGTCATCAACTAAAGTTTTTAGAGCCACCAAAGATTGAATCCACTGCAAGTGATTGATTAAAGTTAAATAAGCCATCCAAAGGTAAAATCATTCACAAGTCCCTAATCAAAGTTCCACAAGGCATTCAAAGGTTGAATCCTCCACAAGTGGAGTTTACATAACCCACCAAAGGTTGCATCCTCCATAAGTTTGAGTACCACAAACCATTAAATGGCTATATATTCCATAAGTCATTTAGCACTAAGCACCAATAGTTGTACAAACACACCTCAACCCAGCTCCGATCCACTCTCTGACCAATACATATCGGCCATTCGAGGTGGTACAAACTGGTATCTTGATCCAAGCCAGAAACTACTTTCTATATCAAAGTTCCAGAAACTAGTCAAAGATTGTATCCTCCACAAGTCACCAACTAGAGTTCCATAAGCAATTCAAAGGTCCACAAATCACCTATTGAAGTTCCACAAGCTACCAACTAAACTTCCACAAGACATCTAAAAGTTAAATCCTCCACAAATCACCTATTAGAATTCCACAAGACCAACTGAACTTCCACATGACATCCAAACGCCAAATCCTCCCCAAATCAATGATCGACACAAAAGTTAAATACTCCACAAATCACAAATTAGTGTTCCACAAGCCATCCAATGGTCAAATCCTCCATAACTTACTGACCAAAGTTCCTCAAGCAATCTAAAGGAAGATCCTCAACAAGTCATTGTTTGGAGTTCCACAAGCCATTTAAAGGTTGAATCTTCTATGTCACCAACTGCAGTTCCACAAGCCATCCAAAGCCAAATCCTTCGAAAGTCACCAAATAAAGTTCCACATGTCATTCAAAATAAGTCCTCCACAAGTCACTGATTGAAGTTTCACGAGCAATTCAAAGGCTAGATTCTCTACAGCTCACAAGTCAAGGTTTTTACATGCCCTAATCCAAAGACTAGAGTCACCACAAGTCACTGACTTGAGTCTCCACAAGCTACTAAAGGATAGAGCATTATCAAGTCATCACATACATAAACCAAGCTGAAAGAAAAGCCAGGAACACCCTTGAGCTCCTCACTGGTGATCCTTTCAACAAAGCAGCCGAGACCAAATTTCTCGCTATTGGAATGGATTAACCAAATTGAACAAGACGCTTCCAACAAATCATCTAGTGTTAAAATCCCGATAAAGATCAACATGTAAATTATTATCAGTATTGGTTAGCCTCTTCCAACTAAATTACTCTTAATCTCTCATAACCCATAAGTGAAACCAAATTGTTCTCCTTTTACAAAGACCAAACAATTATGCTCTAGAACTGTAATATACCTCGGGTCTCTAAAAAAATCAAATTTTAAATGTCACGTGAGATAGAAAGAGAATCATGTATAGTGCACAAAAAATTGCATGTATGTCAAAATACAAGGATTAATGCTGGTATTGCATTCCTGACAGAAAATGTTATAATTTTACATGGCTTTGCAGAACAGTACGATTCTAACATTTCTCAGAAAACATACAAGAAATATAACAAAAAGAAATTTGATGAGCGCTTATGGCTTGAAATCATAAAGAGGTAAGGAAGTGGAAAACAAATCGCAAATTGAACTTTTTAAGTTTGAGAAGCAATTAGTTCCATCGTAGATGACATGTCTGTATAAAGGTGAACTCACCCAACCGACGACGAAGATTTTGCTTCTGATTAGCTAATCGTTCTGCAGGACTTTTGCTACTTTCACTTGCAACATCAAACTCCTAGAAATAAAAGGTGGCATAAATTCTTAATACAATTTATTATCATCATCATATAATAAGTACAACTGTGCCGAAAGAAGAACAGATAGGTATATGAAGATGCAGCATTGAATGAGAAACAACGTAGAAACTATTTGGAATTCTGCAACAGCAAGGAGGATCATACAAGGAAAAATAGCAAAGTATTGCATGAAAATCCTGCAAAAGTACTCTAAGAAAGCTAAGAAATAAGCAGATTAACCATTGCATCAAAAGATGTTTCCATCATCTACAACATACAATTTGTTCGCAAGACAATGAAATTCATGCCAGAAAAGAAAAACATATAAGTCTCTACAATACTCTACCCAGATGTAGCAATGTCAATCTCAGTAACGCCTTAGGTATATTCTAGTATAAACACACTTTTCCGAGCTACACTGGCTGGCAACCAGCCGAGAGTAGCTTATGTTCCAAGATAAACAAACCAGAGACAGAGACAGCCTTGGCAATTTTCAAGACAAGAGAAAACTGATAAAGATAGAATAGAAAAACCAGGCCGCAATGGTTTTCCTACAGCAACTCAAAAATCTTCAGTAATCAACTAGAAAAATTTTTGCAAGTTCCATACTAATTTGATTCCATTGAGTTTGATAGCAACTTCAGAAGATTCGTATCACACTACTGTATTTATCTCAAAATGATAAAATTTTAGTGTAGGCAACTAATATTATTTTATAGTTTTTATAACATCTCAGTTTTGGATATTTTGTCAGTGACAAGATCATGGAATCAAATCAAATTTTGTACCAGCTGAGGCGTGTTATAACTTGCAATAGATGAACACAAGGACGTATTTTAAAATAATACGGGGCTCATTTGTAATTAAGAAACTATGGGGAGAGAACAGGAAACATGCTAATATGGTACTTAAATGAAAAGATAAATTTAGGAGAGTGATCCTTAATTTGAGTTAATAAGAGTAGCTTTAAGGAAGGTTTTTGATAAAGATAAGTTATATCGCTGAAAGGAGAAGTCGGTAGCTATAAACTACCGTCTTTTCTATTTTCAGACCCCTTCATTTTGTTGAGTAGTTTCTACTGCAACAAGAGAGAAAAGCAGAGGAGCAAAACATGTAGAAAAGTATATAGGTTTCTCTCCAGTGAACTTTCCAGTTAAAAGGAACAAACCCTTGCTCTTCTTAGGCAAGATATTTCTAGGCTAATTTTTGAAATTTTCATGATTCATTTGTAAATTTAAAACCCTAGATTCTAGACTTTGCTCTTTGGAAATAGAATTTTTAGATAAATAATAATATATATTGTTGGCATGCTTTGATCTTAATGAAAGTTTAAGACATAAAAATGACTTTGTGGTTGTTAAGGTTAGTCACTTAACTTAAATGAACTTTTTGACCATTTGGGGAGGTTTGACCAAAATGTGGTAGCTAAGTATGATGAGTCTGAACATAAGAGTTATTTTTTTTGTTATGGATTTGTTAAATATTAGACTAACTATTGGACTAAGAATGATTATATGGGCTAATTAGAACTGCAACTAATGAAAATTTTACATGAGGTTCGAATTGTAGAAAATTACATCTTGTTTGCCTATTTAAGTGCTCTAATCTTGGAGTTAATGTGTGGTCTAGGTGTAATAAACAATGAAATTGAAGCCCTGGTTAACAGAGTGGAGCTAAGTTTTGGTGTGTGGATTTATGATTCAACTGATCCTATTCTACTACCATTAAAACTGAATTGAAGCCTTAGTTTCAGATTAGATGGCAGTAAAAGCTAAGGGCTATGGTTATTAGATAACTGAGTTAGCTAACAGTCATTCGGATGCTCTTTTAATATTTTGGCCTCAATATATGGTCTGCAGAAAAGCTTTAGCTTTCTTGATGATGCTTTAGGATGATAAAAACTTGCGTATCATTGAAGTGGATGCAATGCACACAAAAATAATAATTCTAGCAATCACAATGTTATCAATAACGGATCGCGAAAAATAGCGGAAAGCTAAAAATCCACAATATGATAAGCGAATTGCGTTGCGGGCAAATAGCAGAAGACATATAGCGTTTAAAATATTATATATATATATATATATATATATATATATATATATATATATATATATAATATAAGTATAACATTTGAAATATATGTTATATATCTAATAAATTAAGCTGCATAAAAATAAAATAAATTATATAAAGAAAGATAATATATCACTAACTCAATTCAAGTCATAATTTTAATTTCTCTAAATTAAAAACATAATAATATGGTCTTATTCGCTATAGCGGTGCTATAGCGTTTCATAGCGGATTGCTCAAAAACCGTTATGGAAAAATGCTATAGCGCCGCTATTGCGGCTATTTAACGACACTGAGCAATCATCATAACACTAAGAGCACAATACAATGAGGTGTGAGCTTAAATGTAACTATGACATAATGTGTAACTTCGAGATTTTACTTATTAGCAAATACATAAATTATGAAGAATAAGTAACAAGAAAAAATGAAAACAATTCAATTGACATATGGATCACATAAGTGAAAACATGTGTTATCAAGTAGAGAAAGAGGCAACATGTGGTGAGGTGTTTGAGATCAACTCTATTCACTTTAAAAACTTCAAGCACAAGCCTAAGAATGAACACAAAAAGAAAGAAATGGGGAAGAAGAAAAGAAGTGATGAATATATATATATATATATATATTGTGCGATTTAGAAAATAGAAAAATATAGATAGAATATAAAGATTTCAGTATATTGTACTTCATTATAAAAATATCTCCAAGCATAATCTTTTGAAATTTATAAAATTTATATTGAAAATTATATTTAGTAAGTTAGCTTTCATATGGAACAAGAATCGGGATTATTGGACGTATAAGAAAAGTTGTGGAATTTGGAACATAAAAATATTTCCAGGTACTCCGTCTGTATAGAGATATCTCCATTGTATGATCTTCTAAAACACAACATTTATTTTCAAGATTATCTTTAGCTATCTTTCAGATGAAATTAAAATCATGATTATTAGGCAGCTACAAGAAAAGTTTAACAAATGTAGAATTTATATAAAGGTATTTGTTTTCATAAGTGGAGCGTCTCTTTTTAAACAACCACTTTTGGGACAATATTAGTAATATATGTACGGAAGTGAAGCTATACATGAATATCACAAAAGTTGACACGGAAAAGAAGCCGAGAAAATATATGAAATACATTAATACAACGAGAGATAATAAGATTCCTCCATAAGTTGATATTATCCGATACAAATAGGAAATTCAAATGGTACAAAAAATTCACTTAGGCTAATACTCGCCTTATATTTTTTATTCAATTATTTCACTTATTTCATTAATATAGATGTTAACAATATTTTCTTTTTATCGTTTAACTTACTATCTATATCTATTATACCAATACTATTATAATTTGGGAACACATCAAAACTTGCTAACCCCATTATGAACGTGATACTTCACTTAGTGCTAGAAACAGATGCGGCTGCAGTAATTGAAGAAGTAATTGAAGAAGGCTGGATGTTTAAAAAATGTGAATGGACATTCAGATATTCTATTGCACTGAATTAACGCTACAGAATTGATCTAAGTACTTATATCATAATTACAAGACATTATTAATTAGATAGTCTTATTATAGTATACTTTAAATTTGCAACTAAATAGTGGTCACAATTTGGAGTTAAAGCTCCAAACTTATTAAATGTATAACAATTTGTATACGTTACAATGTCATCAAGTGGAAGTGAGCATAATAGGTTGACCTTCTCCTTAATTCACACAAAGGTTTGTTGAGAAATTAGTATATATCCACAATAATATGCAACTTAAGATACAGATTTTAAAAGAGAAAAAGATAGAGTTAGATGTTATATTAGACCCTTTTAATACACCATTTATTCATGGTTATATTGGCCTTAGGATTGATGGTTAGCTATAAGATCAAGATAATTCTATGGACGAGTATGAAAATCCATCTTAGCACTCACATGATATTACTAAACTCATTAAGTGAGAGACAAACAGCAAAACTGGCTAAAGGACTCAATTACAAAAAGATGATGACACACAATGGAATGAGACCTCATTGCTTTTACCGAGTCAAATCCGGCCATTACACCAACAACGAGCTCCACCAAAAGCTAAGGATTGAGAAGAAAGAGTTACGCAACTATTATCTATAATTGATGAGTAAAAAAATAAAGTTCAAAGAAAAACTCTCTTTCAGATACATATCTATGTCGGGTCGGGAGGTACAAAATGAATTAAGCAACACAAATAACAACTCAAGTGCAAATAAAGGAGTATGGTGGTGGTGGTGGTGAGATTGAGACAAATATGCCTACAACACAGCCATGGACTTATTGAAAAAAGCTACACGTCATATAAGATGAAAACCAAAATGGCTGCTGGGAGATCTCTCAGCAGCATGACAAATCAATAGAAGAGAGGCAAGGGTGGAACTCCAATAAAGCAAAAAAATCCAAGCTTAGAGGACCGGAGAAATAAAATCTACTGTACTGTCAGCGCTAAAGTGTGGCTTGTCATGGTCACAACCAACTTATAAAGGATATGTTCATAATAAGCTTGTATATATTTGTACCAATGTTGTTAAATAACCGTTATAGCAACGCATTTTTTCATAGGAGTTTCTAAGCAATCCTTCATATAATAATAACGCTATTATAGATAGCGCCACCATTAGTATGTTTTGAAATTTGATAAATTGAACTTATAACTTGAGTAGAGTTAGTAACGTATCATCTTTTTTTATTCATCTTGTTTTATTTTTATGAAACTTCTTTTTTCTTTGGTATATAATATGTATTTTAACTATTATACTTCATCTTTTATTTATATAACATATATTTCAACCATTATATGACTTCTACTGTACGCCTGCGATGCTATACACTATGGGCTTGTTTGGCCCCGCAGTTAATAGCTTTATAATGCTAAATTGTGCTAAATTATGATATGCTATCCTGTGCTGTATTGTGATGCACCATCAAAATTTATAAGTCAAAATTTAAAATAATAAATAAATATTTATTTTAAATTATTTAAAATAATAATAAATATTTATTTTAAATTATTTAAAATAATAATAAATATTTATTTTAAATTATTTAAAATAATAATAAATATTTATTTTAAATTATTTAAAATAATAATTAAATATTTATTTTAAATTATTTAAAATAATAATTAAATATTTATTTTAAATTATTTAAAATAATAATTAAATATTTATTTTAAATTATTTAAAATAATAATTAAATATTTATTTTAAATTATTTAAAATAATAATTAAATATTTATTTTAAATTATTTAAAATAATACATAAATATTTATTTTAAATTATTTAAAATAATAAATATATTTTATTTGTTTAGTATTAAAATTTTAATTATTAAAAATAATAATATAAATTTTAAAATGAAATCATGTGAATTACTTTTTTTAAAAAAAACAAAAACCGCAAAATCATCAAATGCTTTTCTAACTTCCTTTTTTTACTACTTTTTCTGTTTCTATTTTTCTTTACCAAACAGTTAAAAAAATGTTTTGCGCTTAAAAGCTATTTAAAATCAGCTTAAAAACAGAACCAAATAGACCCAATATCATATTGCTGATTTTTCGCTTTCCACTCTTTTCCACAGTCCACTATTAATAGTACCGATCTGTATTCATTCTAATTCTTGTGTTAATCCTAATCTTTGTTAGGATAGTATTCCTCCCATATGAGGTCATGACCCACACAAGTTTAAGTATGTGGAATTCAACGTACCAACACCACTAGGATGACTTTCAAATATGAGCACAAGAGCTAGTTCTATATTTAGATAGTTGGCATTCTAGCTGTAGATTATAAGGTAGACTATAAGGTATGCATCAATGTATTAAAATTTTCTCATATTACATGTCATATTTAATCGACTTCACATTTTTTTTCTTAATGCATATTACAACTATTTAAATTCATTATTTTAAAAGTTAAATTGGATCAAAACATTAAATTATTCATCAAAATAATTATTCTGATAAAATAACTCAATCTGAAATGAATCAAATTGAACCAACCATATCATTTGTCGGTTTAAACGACATGCCAGTACATAACAATATCGACTAGTATCTCAACCCTTATTTAAAATTATCAAACTTATACTTTTATAATTCATATGAAATTATTTTTTTTTCATGGAACCAAAACTAGAATTATTAGGCTCATGGAGAAGTTCTGATTTGGAATTCAAAAAGTACAATTTCAATTGAGGGTTTTCCGTACTATTGTTTGCAAAATACCTCTGTTCAAAATATTATGCTTAAAATCAGCTTGCACCTGGCGAAAGGACCAGGTCCTTTATAAATTGGTATATAAAACTTAGTCTCTTAATAAGATGAAATAATGAGAACCCATTTCCAACATTGGGCAACAATCATTTTTAATACATTTAATAGGTTAGACTTTGAGAACTGTATATCCACTTGGAGGGCTTACGGATACATTCACGGAGTTAAAACCTGATAACTCTATATCTACTCGGAGGGTTAAAGTCAAGCATTGCACAATGTATCTTTCAAACCATCTTAATGGGTTGAACCCTACGAAAGTAGTATCCACGTGGTGGGTTAAACTTTGAGAACTATATATCCACTCAGAGGGCTTAAGGTCAAACATTACTCAAATATACTTGGAACATATTCAAGGAGTTAAAACATGACAACCCTATATCTACTCGAAGGGTTAAACTCAAGCATTGCACAATGTATCTACCAGACCAACTTAATGGGTTTAACACTAGGAAAGTAGTATCGACATGGTGTGTTAAGCCTGTACATTTAAGCAACTTATACTTAGATTAACTTTAAAGGAGTTAAATCTTAGAAATTGTATCCACCCGGTACTTAACCCAGGTATTACACAATGCACAGTCTTAGACTCATTCAAGGAATTAAACTTAAGATCTTTATATCCACCCAAGGAGATTAGTTTAGAAAGGCTCAAATATTGTGCATATATATTTTTGATAGTATGTTGAAATTATAAGAAAAAAAAAAGTATATCAAACGTCTAACCTAAAAGTTCATGCAAGTATCTTTGTTTGTACTATGAAGGTCGAAAGCTTCATTCTTTTACTTGCATCTGTGATATTATATTAAGACAAGAGGTTCTACTTACTAAGCTTTGCCTCAGTCAAGTACAAGTAGAAGAAAACCAAAGGGCAAACATATTTTAGATTGACGGTTTTGTTTTTCATGTATGTGAACTCATAAAATAGAAAAGAAAACTTGTATATGGAACATTATATTTAAATAGATAGTAAGTATGTAGTATCAAGTATGTAATGTGGATATATGATCACAACATGCATAACAATGCTAATTATTGTTATTAGCCAAATAAGTTTCATTCAAAACTGAGAAAGAAAAATTAATTTTAAAAAACATTTAGGACTTGAGTGTAGTCAAGGTGATCCTTGCTATTCATAGTCAATGCAAATATCATGGGGCATTAAATATAAATGTGGTATATTATATATCAATGTGCTTAACAATAATAGCACAGATGTAGTTTGGAACTTGGATATATGATCATAATGTGCTTATCTATGTTAGTTATTGTTATTAGTCAAATAAGTTTATATCTGAGAAAGAAAAATTAATCTTCCTAAAACTCTTAGGCTTTATTTGTAGTCAAGATGTCCTTCCTATTCATAGTCAGTATAACATCATAGAATGATTTTCTACCGATTTGTGCAAATGCTTTTTAGGAATGACAAAACGGGCAAGACATATTGCTCTAACATGTTACAAATACCTAACACATTAGTGTCGATACATTGGTACCATCAATATCTCACCCAAACACAGTGTGGGTACAGTTAGATATAAGGTTTGTAATGACCGAAATAAGTCTCAATATAGAGATTTGAAACCTTTGTCAAGATTTCTATCAAAGAAACTTCTCTTCTGCTATTCATGTACATAGTGGCTATTTCTTTCTTCTCTCTTACTCTATCAATATTGTTTAGTTTGATTAAATCTTTTGTCATCTATCTCTTACTCTATCAATACTGTTTAGTTTGATTAAATCCTCTTATCGATAGCCAACTTTTTAAGGCCTCTCCCTACTTGAGGTAAAGAATACAATAACAAAGGAGGGTCCTACATGACAGAGTTATGCCCCTCAGTGAATGAGTATAGGACTTACGGTAGTGACTAAAAACAGGGGATCATGCCAAGTAAAACATCTTATCAGAAGCCAACGTGTTTTATTCTCAAAAGACAGTGGGCTCAGATAAAATATGAAATTATAAAGATCACAATGGGAATAGTTTTCCTACCAAGAAACATCCGAAAATATTATTGAAGCAAAAAACAATAAGACAAACTCAAACAGAGAATGAAATAGAAACTTCTAAATCAATATACATTAGCATAAAGCATGTTATTTTTTTATAAGCATGCGGTGAAGCCAAGGTTCAGTCTGGGAACTTCTTATTAACTAAAGCCTTTCCCAATTAAACTAAGTCCAAATTATGCATATTTAACTTTTTGTGCTCTGGACAAGTTTATCTACAGATCATATAGTACGTAAACATGATGTTAGCCTCTCTCCAATGTAGTTTTAACTTTTAACTATTCATGAGCAAATGAAACCGGGTTATCACCTAGCATGGTTATTCTTTTACCAGTAAACAACTACCATTAAGAGATATAGCCACAATTAAAAAAGAACCTGAAAAAATAATTTGTTGTTTAATTAAGGGTGGAAATCCTGGATTATACCAGAGGAAGAATGGCAGTGTGAAATGTGAATTGAGGCTAAATACAACTAGAACCTAGGTTACCTGTCCACCTGATGCCAACAAAGGAGATCCAAATTCCAACACCTTGTTAACATCAAAACTGTAAAAAAATGAAACAGATTAATTCTAAGCATTTACTAAAATGCTTACCCATTCGTTAAGAAGGTGAATCAACAAATGAGGAAGAAAGACACACAAGTTAATCAAAGATGAAGGATATTATAAAACAGGAAAATATTTAAATTTATTTCACAAAGCAAACCTTTTAAAGGACAGGCCTGGAGTCACGTTTGGGCAGATATTGGACAAAGATATTCCCATGTCTTTGGACACATCAGAAAATCCAGCTTCTGCCAACTCTAGTTCAAGGGTTTTTACAAGCTCCTTCAGAGATGTGTGCTTCACATTCTCAGCTATTGCTCCAACAGCATGAGCAGCAGCAACCCTTGTATCCCAGTTCCTACTTCGGAGATATTGAGAAACCTACAGTGCATATATGTAGATTTAGAAATAACCAAATCAAGAAAAGAAAATGTTAAAACATTGTGTATGGCCACTTAATATTCATAATAATGTTAATCATCACTTCTTATCAGGGTTGCCTATGAAACAGTGAGACAACTCTAACAGTGCAAAACGCTCAATATAATTTTGAGTATAAAATAACAGTTAATTTATATCCAACCATCAATCCAATAGGAATTGAACTCACAATAGTCTGTTTGCATATAAAGAGTTTGATAAAGGCATATGAAACTTTCATCTTCCTGTAACAGGCCAAGGCCATTCAATTATAGTACAAATAATGAGCCTTGGCATTCAAAGAGAATGGGCAAAAAAACATGCGATACTACTTGAAACTTAATTACCAGACACCTGATTCCTCAGGTAAGGCATTGAGAGATATTACACACTCACAGACACAACAATTTAATAGGTCAAAGAAAGGCAATGCTGGCTAAGAATGAATTCACAAGATTACATTACACGGTTTGAAGACCTTTGGAAACAAATGTGCTTCAAAACATTGTTTCTTTAAATCTAAAGATGCACCAAGGCACCAAGGTCCTGACCAATTGAAGAAGAGTAAAACAAACAATTCCAACATGCATATATATATATATATATAAAGAGCGAGAGATCTATGGCTTTCTTGAGATGCTACACCTGCACCTCACACATTTTGCACTAGGGTGCATGGCTGGTGCATCTTTGACATCAATGCTCCAAACTTCAAATGCACATGAATACATGCAACAAAAGGTACAAAATACAGAACACAACTACGTAAACTGAGTTAGTGCTGCTAAATCAAATTTTCCCAAGTATAGTTACATAAAAGGTGCAGACTTTTAAAGAAAGCACCAGGCAAATTTAAAAGAAAGCAACCAAGTTCTAGCAGAATTATAACATAACTTTGCCTATGTAACTTACACTAAAAAGACAAAGAAATGATGATTAAATAGAAATAGAAAGTAGCATTGCCAGAAACAATATATTAAATAAACAAGTTCAACTAACAAAAAAGAGGAGCATCCATCATGCTATCATACATACCAGAAAGAAAATATCAAATATAGCAAATATAGTCAAGCTCAATGCAATAGGTAGAGTATAATCAAATATCAATCACTATCATTAACAAAAAAGAGAAGTTAATGGGAGGTTAAATGAATGATAAGAAGATGAAGTAACGAATGTGTTATTATTATTTGAGAAAAAAGAATTTCTCAAAAACATCGCGATAAGAACATCACTATCATAATGAGAAGAATGTGTTCGGAGCCCACCTTTAGTAATAAAGAGAGTCCGAGTCAATGGGTCAAACCTAGTTCATGAGGGTAGGATAGTAGTATTTATTAGAATTTAGGTCAATGGGTCAAACCCAGTTCATGAGGGTAGGATAGTAGTATTTATTAGAATTTAGGATTTAAGAAACGGAACATTGAGAGTCATCATGGCACAATCTTGTCAAATCTCAGGTCGAGGAATAATTATATCAATTGGTCCAACCTACCAACGAGCAAACAGGCAAGCTTACTTCGTGCAGACGAACCACTCAACAACGTGAAGGCAGTGGCAGACATGAGGCATGTGATTTTGCTCATGCGAGAGACACAATGGGGTGTAGCATGCCATGGCACAAGGCATGTGAGCGGTGGCAGCAAACTTTATTTGTCAAGATGAACCAATCTCAATGGTGTGAGGCATGTAATTATGTTTGCACGAGAGCAGTGTTATCAAAAATACATTACGGGTCGTAGAATCTTCCAATCTAGATTAGACAAACCAAAACCTGTTCCAGAATGAACATAGGGTCTAAAATGTGTAGGATCTTGTAACTCTACCAATTCGAGTGTTGGGATTGGGTAGGATCTTATGATCCCACCAATCCAACTAGATCATGAGTTAATATGTAGAATGAATTCCAAGTTGACTGCCATGTGCCAAAAATTAATAATCTATTATGCAAAAAGCCCTAAATTGCTATGCGATGTAATTTCTAATCCTTAATTGTCATAGTTTGCTCTGTTTTTCAAACACTCATCAATTTAAACTCTTTGTCATCTTTAACTATATTTATCATAATCAAATTTATAATCTTTGTCATCTTTATTTTGCACATTCATTGTTATTTTTATCATTTTCATTGTCATTATCGTGTATATCTTTATCTTCACCATCTTCTATACTTTGGTCTTGTTGTCTTCATTTCCCGGCACGTCTTTATTGTTTCTAGTTTCATTATACACCTTTGTTATATCTATCATCTATGAACTTGTCTCCAACCTCACAAATATTCAATTTCACTATTTTGACAACCTTGCACGACAGACATGTTTGCATACGACATGCGACAGCGAGTTCAGTGGCAGCAATAGTTCCCATAGGTGCATAGCGATGTGACAAGGGAGGAAGTAGGCTCAAAGCAATAAGCAAGATCAACAGTGGCGCAGAATTGTGCAGCAAGCAGCAAGCAAACCTAACCCTGCAGTCATTATGGAGAGAGTAAGGGAGAGAGACTAAAAAAGAAAGAGCATAGAGCTACTCATGTACATGAAATTGTCGGGATTTAATAGAGTTGACCAAATAGGGAGGGTAGCATAGGCAAAACAATACTTTGATATCAAGGGATAGCTGAATAGTATAAGGTCCCTATAGCGCGGCCACTAGTTCAAATAAATGAAGCATAGAATTCCCAACTGAGGAAATATTAAAAGAGAAAATATTACTTAAGTATCATGAAGTTCCGGCCGCACGCTTGGGAGCCCTTGAAAAGAGACACATGGCTAGATCCAAGAGTATGTGACGGTTTATTAAGAAATAAACTCACAAAGATCCAAAATTTCATATAGGATTCCTTTTGAAGAGATCAATTTGACAGGGCAAGCCATTTTTTCCCACTATCGGAAGCCATGACACTTTCTCGCATCATTGAGGTTCTAGATACTACTCTTAGGGAGGAAGCCCTCCTTTATATCCATCATTGTCTTATTCACTTTCAGAGGCTGCTTCGACCTATAGTGTTCCAAAATACCAACATCACCTCCAGTCCCATAATACATGTAGAGAGAAGAGGAGGTGGCCCATCTTGTACAAGATAAGTAAAAAAACCAGTGCAGCCTCCATGAGGGCGAAGTAGCAAAAAGGAGAAACTTTGTCCTACCAAGACTACGTCATCAAGGTTATGTTTTTGCTATGATCAAATTTATCATCCGATGCATCAATGTGGAAACAAGAGCCTCCATCTGATTTTGCTCATGATGCCGAAAGGGATAAAGGAGAAGAGGCACGAGACCTTTGGGAGGCAACAACCTCGGGTTATGAGTTATGAAAATACCTTCCTAAGTTGTTAAACAGCCTTGGGGACAAGACTATAGTTCATGAGGGGGCAATGTTTCGAGCCTAACTCTAGTAGTAATAAAGTAAGTTTAGGTCAATTGTCTAAACACTATTCACAAGGGTAGGAGAGCCGAATATATTAGGGTTTGAGGTGTGAGAGTAGGATCATTGAGAGTTATTTTCTTCTTGTCATTTAGGCATGTATCTTGCACGAACTCATCAAATCTCCGAAGGAGAAATAATCAAAATGGGACTTATCTAACAAATGTAAACATATTAAATAAATAATCACAAGTAATGAAGAAATAACAAACACCAATAGTCAATACAATAGCTTGAACAAGGAGATCCATAATGGTTAAGGATGCAAATAGAAAATGAAATGGCATATGAATTTCAGAAATTAAATCAATAAATAAATGTTAAATTCCATTTCCCTTAAAGTCATATAGAATCAAGAGGCTATAAAAGCTATAATTGCGATGAATAAGAATTAGAATCCAAAAAGAAAGGTTTGTGTATTTCGATGAGTATCCTTAATGTCAGACAAGTATGGTGTAGGACTAGTAGAAGGAACAAGCAAGAAATATGGTATACAAGGAAGCCATGGAAAACAAATACATGAGTAAAAATAATATAATTTACTTATTCAGGCTAGAACAAGAAAATGACGTGGCATCTAATGTTGTTTATTAGTTTTCAAATAAACAAATGAGAGTTGACTTCTTATCTTAATTCTATTTAGTTGACCTTTTATCCTACTTATGTTTGGATCCGGAACAACTGAACAAGGTGACTTAGGTTCAAGCTTAACCACACAAATGTACAAGGAAAAAGGGCAAGTTGGAAATTTTCAAGTTGCCAATGTTATTCTCGATATTGGGAATCCCACATTTCATACATGAAAAAAGGGATTGGACCAAGTTGGCTAAGTTAACATCATCTTATTTGTCCACGTGAGCATATATCAAACTATTACTATCAACAAGGTTTGGTCCGAACTGATGTACCATTCTGCTCTCGAAATAGCATACTACAAATCGATGAAAGTGACTTAAGTTCAAGCTTAACTACACAAATGTGCCAGGAAAAGGGCAAGTTGGAAATTTTCAAGCTGCCATTATTATTCCTGATATTGGGAATCCCACATTTCATACATTAAAAAGGGATTAGACTAAGTTTGGCTAAGTTAACATCATCCCAATTGTGTCTACATGAGCATATATCAAATTATTAGTATCAACAACGTTTATAAACCCGGTCCGAACCGGGGTACTAGCCTTTTCTCAAACTAGTATGCTATAGCAAAATTGACATTGTGCTATAGTGAAACTGACTATACTTGCATAATGTTTTAGACCAGTACAAATAAAAAGTTTTAGCCGATTCGGACTAAAATTTCAAACCTTGGTATCAACAAATCTAAAAGCTTCAATCAACATTATCAAATTTATAGCATGAAAAATTTTATTTATAATGTCTATTGGGAAAAAAAAAGTTTGGTTAGATTTCTTTTAATGAAATACTTAGAATGTTAAAAACTAGATTGTTTATTTGTGGCCTTCAAGAGACAAAAAGAAATTTACTAAAAAGTATTAGTATAATAAAATTTTCTTTCTTCTGATTAGTTTTTATTTATGACTTTCTACTAAACATAGATATATTACATATTTGTATTTTTTTATAATAAAATTAACTATTCATAGTTATATATGATGAATAATTATTTATTCATTTATTATAATGAATAATTATTTATTGATTGATTTTAATACTTTACAAGTTTAAATTATTCAATAAATAATTTTAATTACGCATGTGAAGAACTATCAATGTACCACCTCGCCTAGTTGATGCACAATGCCTATTTTCATCTATGACATTAAAATCTGCAAGGTTAAAGGTGCATGAGTGATTCAGAGCATACTCGAGGGAAGGCACTCAAGGATCTCTTATCTAAAAATGGATATCTAATGCATCTCTGCCGAAGCTAAAAATTGTAAACAATTGATGTGATCTTAGAAGAATATAATTAGTGATTAAACTCGATTTCAAAAATCTTTACCAAACTAGGATTATGAAGAAGATACATAAAGGAAAAAAAAGTAACGCGAATAAACACACCACACAGTACAAGTAGACATAAAACAACATATGACAGGAGAAGCAAGTAGGATAAACAAATCAAATGGTGAAAATTGAACAAATTATAATATTTTGATGGTAAAAGTCATGTCTAGAAGACATGATACAGTGCCACAACAAGATCAGGCAAGAAAATAATGAATATACAATCATATATCAAACTGAGGTTTCATATCTAATTCTACATTAGGACATCATATATCAAACTGAAGATTTGTTATCTCTTCGTTGGAATGAAATCTAATCTAATTCCAATATTTCTTATCTCTACGTGTCCAATCCAAACAAAAAGGTACAATTTGGACAAAAGGTCCATCTTTTTCCGAGAACCACCTAAGGTTCCAACCAAAAAATGAAATAATTTTTCATTATCTCAATTGAAGTAATGAGCCTCCCTATAAAACACCAAATGCCAACTTGTTCAATGTTATACTTCTAAAAACACGAAGTGCAACATTTAACAGGTTTGAACTTTGAAGTTAACATGTCGGTGAATGTTAAAGACAACAAGAACAACAGCATATTATAGAAATTAAAAAAAAATAGATAGCTTAATAGCGCAAATGAAATATATAATCAAATAAGTAATCTCTGTTAGAAATTTGATCATACACAAGAGCCATAGTAGCCTTTATGATAAGGACGAGACAAAGCAAATGCAATTATCTACAATAATAGTTGGATCCCAACTCCAAGTCAAACAAAATTGGAATATCATAAAGCATGTTGTAGCAAAAAAAAGGGATAATAATAAAGCTTTGGCTAAGAAATTAAGCAACCACATAGTAAGTGAAATATAGCAACGAAGTTAGTGAGTTACCTTTTTTAGAAGAGAATTCAAATCTTGAGGATGCGACTTTGCAATGTCACCAATTTGGCGTGCTGCAGCTAATCTTGTTGCTTGAGTTGAACCAGCTAAGTTTATGTTAAGGATATTTTCTTTGAAAAACTACCTTAGAGGATAGTAATTGGTTGATACTTGATCAGAAGGAAAAGAAATTCTTCGTGTCATAAAGTAAAATCGAAGGCCATATCCAAAAACAGAACATGATCTCCAGATCTCAAGAGGATACTGTCCAATAAAGTGAGCAAACGATGTAAACGTGATGAATTTTGAGCCATAAAGAGGGGAAAACTGAAGCTTCTCTCATCCAAATAAATTCAGAATAAAAGGATTCTGCCCTCGGTGAATAAGGCTTGCTTAAATTAAGTTGGTTATGATCATAGAACCTGTTATGTTACTGACTCCAATTACTTTCTTGTCTAGATGTTCAACATCCTGCACTTTCAGCAGCAAACAAAGCCAAATCACAATGTCACTTCATTTTAATGGCATGTTAACTACAATGCAAACGAGTATTAATCTTTTGTAAGGTTGATAAACTAGCTTTTCGATCCAGGAGTTATAGGTCTGAATGATCAAAAATTAAGGTCATAATATCACGCAACCTAGTAAATAGTAGACTAATGAGAGTCCACAAGAAAATAAAAAACTGCCATATCATTGCATTTTTTGCTACTCGTATTGAAAGTCGGCATATTATAGTAGTTCCAATTGATAAGCACTAACTTATTTAATATTTTCCTCGTAAGGACACATGGATTATAAATTTTCTATTAATGGTTGATATTTCTGGCAAATAATAATCTCAATGTCCACTAGCAAAGTAATAAAGGAGAAAGCATTAGGCAAAAAATTGTAGAAAAATTATGAAATAATCAAAAACTGAACATCAAGTTAAATATCATACATTTTGTTAACATTTTTCATGATATATAATTGAAGCAATACATTTTTCTATACCAGGTTGAATAATGGGATGAATGGTTATTGAAGTAATTAATCTGTAAGATTATTAGATGTTTCTTTACAAAAAAGAATATTGCAATAATATTTAATATGCCCTAAACAATAAGTAAAATTTTGTATTTTTAATTGTCATTCTTTCCACCATTAAATTCACAGTTTCAAGAATTGCACATTAAATCTTATGTCATGAGAGAAAATTATCGTTATTGTCTTGACAGTTGAAATATTAAGATTTGCTTGCTAAAGATATGCAAAAATAATGTTTCTCAACAACTAAAAAGTGTATTTGGTATTTCATAGTTCACACAAACAGGCAAAGATCGGTAATCAATAGATATCATGGATTAGTGATACAATGAAAACTATATTGTTTGAATTAGTTTTCAGCTCCATGATTACGTACTCATCTACATTAAGCTTCGAAAACTGTTTTAACTTCAAAATTCAACAGTCAATGCATCAATAAACAGGTTGCTTCATCCAGGTGGTAGAGGAATGCTGAGGATAAAAGAAGAGTTGTTATAGTGTAGTGGTATAGGACAGAAAGGAGAGATAAGAGATAGAGAAGAGAGGATGTGTGGTTCAGTTGCACAGGGAATGGATTGAGGAAGAGGGAGAAGAAGGGAAAGAAAAAGAGGATGAGGGAGGAAATGCAGAGGCTGAGGAAGAGAGAAGACAGGGCAATGTGTGGAAGAAGAGGAAGGCATGAGTTGTACCCGATCGTAGATACTGGCGCCGGCACTGCAGATTCCAATAGGATTTGCTTCAATCTGGTGGTGCAGATTCCAATAGGATTTGCTTTGAGGGGGTGTCGTCGCTGCTATGGCTAATGCAACAATAAGCATATATTTGATAAATACAACAACAATAATACAACAATAAGCATGTATTTGATTAGAAAGTGTTCTACCAACTTGGGAAAACAAAAGTGCTCTTTCTACTAGCTAATTTCTTGGAAAAAATATAATAATAAAATCATAAGTATGAGTCGATCCAATGAGTAGGGGAATCATGTGTCATATGAGAAAAATAAATATGTGATTTTTAAATATTAATGTTCTAAAAGTCATAATATAATACTTTTAAAAATATGTTTGATAACAACACAACTTTTATGATTAGATTTGAACTAAACACAGAAATACATTTAACTTATTTCTAAATCATTTCAAATCTTAAAGGACTAAGTTCAGTTAGATCTTCAACTTATTTAAAGAGAGCAAATAATAATTGAGAAACCATTATACATATACATATATATACATACAATCAATAGATTAGCCAAAAAAATCCATTTATATGCATAAATTTAGTCATAGAAATTGGTTTATATTCATTAAAACATTTTTCAATATTATTTTTACAATAGCATAAGGGGATTAGTTTGTATTTATGAATTGAATGAATAATTTCTTGAGCCAGTAAATTATTAGCATAGTTGTTTCTACTTTTACAAAAATCATTTGCTCCTTTAAACTGCATTCAACAAGATAAGCTTTAACATAGGATTAAGGCTTTTGAAAGAATTTTGTAATTGTCATTACATAACAAAATAGGTCAAAAATCTTTAACCCAATTAGGCTCCCCATATTTATGAGAATAAAATAAAAGTCTAAACTCATTTATTTGGCAAAGAAAATCTAGCCCACAAAACCCAGAGCATTGCAAAAGAGATTTATTCATAGTATTCTAGTATAGTGGCATTACATAATCAAGAGTTTTTAAAATATAATTGTTCATAGAATTCCAATATAATAAAATCTGGTAGTATATCAAATGGGCAAGGATATTTTCCATTATTAAATAGTCAATGACAACCTTATCTCCAATCAATTTGTCATGAAGTTCTTTTGGGGAATCACCCGAGAGTTCTTGAAACAAAGCTTGGACTTTGGCTAGAGTTTTAGTAAAATTGTCATGAGACATTTCTTTCATGACCAAAATGTATATAACATTGGTTTATAAGGCATCAAAAAACCCTCTAGATCATAAAATATTTGATATAGCACAGTTTGATGTCAAAGCTCTTAGCCTAATGGACAATTCCTCAAACAACTTGTAGGCCAAGTTTGGTTCTGTTGCACAGTGTGGCTACGCTGTAAGAGCTGCGCTGTCACTGTACCACATGTTGTCAAGGGTGTTTGGTGAATCTAACTGTGTTGTTACTATAGTAACTATTATTAAAATTATTTGGGATAGATCTGGTGTGTTTTTGGTGTGGTTAATAAATAAATAAATATTAATTTAGTAAAATATATTAAAATTAAAATTATATATTTTTATAATAAAATAAAAATAAGTATTTTAATAAAATTGTTAAATTTTATAAGATCATATAATTAATTTTAATACAAAATTTAATTATTAATTTTATTTTTAAAGTGAAAAATTAAAATTATATATTATACATAACTAGCACCTATGTTCCAACTACGTTCCAAATAACGTTGGAGATTATTATTTTTTTCTCCATCTTCAATTTACATTCTCATTTTTATCCTCATTTTTATCATTTTCTATCGTATCTTTCTCGCCCACCAGGCCACCACCAACCTCCAAATGCCAAAACAGCCTCTTTGTTGTCCCTTTTCAGGCCATTCCTTTTCCACCGCTCCACCTCTACAATCTCCTCTGCTCTCGTGTCCTTCCCTCCCTCCGCTCGTCTCTCTTCGACCCATATCCTTTCGACTCTGATCCAAACGACAAGCTCGATCAGACGGGAAATGGGGGTTCACGTTCCCCTTGATTCCCAACTCGCTGCCTTGCCGGGAGCAAAAGGAGGGTGATCATGAGGCAATCCCCAGAGGTGGAGGCGGCGCTCTCGCTTGGACGAAAGCGGTCCCTGCAAGCCCTCCTCGTTGTTGCCCTACTCTACGTCTAGCTCGTCTTTGTCTTCGACCTCCCTTTCCTTTTCCGACGAGTACCCTCCTACCTTTCTCCCGCGCAAGCATCCGCTGGGATTGTCGGCTAAGACTTAGCGAGCGAGTCTCCCTCTCAACCTCGGGGTAGAGAATCGGTCTGCGCCGATTTGCCCCTCGCAGTTCCCAGCCACCTCGACAACTTCGCCGGCCGACCTAGTCCCC
>CM050440.1:31013220-31028159 GCA_027562315.1 Costus pulverulentus | reverse complement strand
CTTAAGTTAATCATATAGATTCATATGCGATCTTGAAACCCTTTATTTCCGCCATGCATGTTAGAATCGCATGATTAGGGTTTCTCCCCCTTTTTCGGGTTCCTACAACAGGTAGGCCAAAAGGTCGTCCGCATGTCGGATTGTCATAGCACTCTTTGCCTGCGTTGCCCGAAAGGGAGCGCTTGAGCCTTTACTCCCATGATGGAGGTTTATAAATCAAGAAATCTGAGGGGACCCTTTTTGATAAACCTGTACTCGCCTTGTGAGAATATTAGGGCCTTAGATGCATTAGGTAGGCCGAAAGGTTGTCTATACGTCAGAACCATATGGATTAGACCGGTAACCAATCCATGGGAGTGGATAGGGTCATCGATAGGAGCAACCTGTACATCTAGTATGGATTTCCTTGAACTAGACAGGTTGTTAGTCTTGAAGTTTGATTATTCTTTCATAAGAGGTCAAAGCGATGAATCCACATCCTGATGCATTTCTCATTAAATCTTTCTCTTGATCAGTTCCTGCTGTCTACATTTCTGCTCGCATAATTAGTTTACCATTCTAATCTTACCAATTTCGATTCTGTCTAGCTAGTAAATTTGAGATCAGTCGGTACTTGCCCATTAGTCCCTGTGGGATCGACATTTTACTACTTCGATAGACCTGTGCACTTGTGGGAGACCTATCAAGTTTTTGATGTTGTTGCTGTGGATAAATTTCGGCAATATTGACTAGATTTAGGAATTACTAGACTAGCGCTTTTAGCTTTATTTTATATTATTATACTATCTTTTATTAACTTCAGTTTACACCGTTCTTGATTTCACGAGCTACTTACCTTGTTAGATTTTAGTTTATGCATAGAACTCCACGCCCGGAAAATCTAATACTATTTGATTTAGAAATTGAAAGAATGTTCTGGCATCACAAGAAACTTTAGAAACTTCAACCTGAATAAGATACACAGACATCAATCATGGACGCTAACAAGTCGCTTCGAGACTTTGCAGCACCGAATGTCCAAGGATTTCATTCCAGCATTGCACGTCCACTGATAGAAGCAAATAATTTTGAGATAAAACTATCACTTCTATCAATGTTACAACAAAACTAATTTGGCAGATCCCCTCCTGAGGATCCGAATATGCATTTATCTGTTTTTCTTGAATATTGTGACACTCTTAAAATGAATGGTGTGACCACTGACGCTTTGTGACTTCGACTTTTTCCTTTTTCACTTAGAAACAGTGCATGATCTTGGTTACATTCTTTACCATATGGATCCATTACCACATGGGAACAACTCTCACATGCCTTCCTTGCAAAATATTTCCCTCCAAACAAAACTGCGCAACTAAGAAACCAGATTACCAATTTTTCTCAAAAGGACGATGAATCATTATACGAGGCGTGGGATCACTTCAAGGAATTACATTGAATGTGCCCTCACCACGGCCTCGAGAAATGGGTATTGGTACACACTTTTTATAATGGTTTGCTTTATAACACTCGTCTTACCGTTGATGCAGCCGCCGGAGGAGCTTTAATGAACAAAGGAGTCGATGATGCCTACAATCTAATCGAAGAAATGACGCTCAACCACTACCAATAGTCAAGCGAGAGAGGTACTTCATCATGACAAGCCGATAAGTACGAACTCGATTCTCTTAGTTCTCTCGCTGCAAAAGTAGATTCATTATCTCATAAACTTGACTCTATGAACATGCGTCTGACAGCTTCTAACTCTGCTTTGTGTGAATTTGTGGGGTAGAAGGCCATCTCTTAGATACTTGTTAATTAGGGATTCTAGTGTCCCAAGACCCCCTAGCTGCCTTTGTGAACGCTGTAAGGTAATTTCAACCCGAGAATTCAAAATAACCCTTATTTAAACACCTACAACCCTGGGTGGAAGAATCATCCCAACTTTTCCTATAGAAATAACAATGCGGCCTAACCATCGAACTATAGGCAACCTCTTGGATTTCACCTACCCAATGCTGGGTATCAACCCAAGCAATTCGATCAGCCACCACAACCGAGCACCAACACAATACCGCAGGAGCAAACCTTAGAGTCACGCTTTGACAACTTTGTGTCAATGCAAACAAAGGCAATCGAAGGCATCTTAGAGGCAATCAAGGGCTTAACCACACACTAAAAGATAATAGAAAATCAAATAGCCCAGCAGGCCAGTACATCCACAAGCCCACTGGACATATTGCCTGGACAACCAGAAACAAACTCTAGAGAACCTTGCAATGCCATTACCACACGTAGTGGTAAACAGCTCGAAGAACCAGAAATGCCTAAGGATAACCATTGCAAGAGTGAGACCAAAACTCCAGAATCTAAGGAACCCATTGTTGAGAGTGAACCACAAATGAAAGAGAGCGAATATGTCTATGTTCCACCACCACCTTACAAACCACCTATTCCATTTCCTCAGAGATTGACAAAAGCGCAACTTGATTGGCAATTCGGTAAATTCTTGGAAGTTTTGAAAAAAAATTATATATTAATATACCATTTTACCGATGCTTTATCACAAATGTCATCATATGCTAAGTTTTTGAAGGAAATCTTATCTAATAAAAGAAAAATGGAGGAAGACAACACTGTGGCACTGACTGAGGAATGCAGCGCAATCATCCAAAATAAATTACCTCCAAAGTTGAAGGACCCAGGCAGCTTTACCATCTAGTGTTTGATTGGGAACACCCCTTTCGACCGTGCTTTGTGTGACCTTAGGGCCAATGTAAGTCTGATGTCACTCTCTCTTTGCAAGAAACTATATATCGGAGACCTTAAGCCGACAAATATCTTTTTGCAATTGGCTGACCATTCCGTACAACATCCGGTAGGAATCCTAGATGACGTGCCAATCAAGGTCGGTAAATTTTATATTCCAGCTGATTTCATTCTACTCGAGATGGAGGAAGACTCCAAACTTCCTATAATACTTAGCAGACCATTTTTGGCAACTGTCGGTGCTGTGATCGATGTTAAGAATGGGAAGTTGACACAGCACATAGGTGAGGACATGGTTGAATTTGATATAACCGAAAGTCTGAAGAAACCTCTTTTTGCAGACTATTGCTATAATATCAGAATCCTTGATAATGAGCACGATTTACCTCATATCCCTCAGACAGACATCGACCCCCTCGAAGTTTGCCTGGTGGATGAAGATGACGAGGAGCAGGAAGAGGAAGTTCGAGCTTATGCCCAGATTATTGATTCAAGTGTTGCAATCGACCCAAGCAAGGAAAGATTGGAAGAACTACCAATGCCGAAATCTAAGGTTAGTGAATGGATGGACTTAGAGCTCAAATCCTTGCCAAGCAACCTCAAGTATGAATTTTTAGGTGAGAATTCTACTTACCCCATTATTGTAGCTGCCCACCTCGATTCAGAACAGACAAACCTTCTCCTCGATAAACTACGGAAACATAAGAGGGTAATTGGCTACACTTTGGAAGATATAAAAGGTATTAACCCTTCTTTTTGCATGCATAGGATATATCTCGAAGATGGTAGCAAACCATCTATTGAATACCAGAGATGACTAAATCCGAACCTGAAAGAGGTAGTTAAACAAGAAATTCTGAAACCATTGGATGTAGGGGTTATTTACCCTATTTCGGATAGCCAATGGGTAAGTCCAGTACACGTGGTACCGAAGAAAGGAGGAGTAACGGTAGTAAAGAACAAGGATAACGAGTTTATCTCGATAAGAATCGTTACCGGGTGGCGCATGTGTATCAACTATCGAAAACTGAACAGAGCCACCCGCAGGTATCATTGTCCTCTCTCGTTTATCGATCAAATGCTTAAGAGATTAACCACTAGTTCTTATTTTTGCTTTTTGGATGGTTATTCAGGTTTTTTCTAAATACCGATACATCTAGAAGATCAAGAGAAAATCATATTTATATGTCCCTTTGGCACTTTCACTTATCGGCATATGCCATTTGGTTTGTGTAATGCGCCAGCTACATTCTAGCGATGCATGATGATGATATTCTCAAATTTCATCAAAGACATTATGGACGTCTTTATGGAGCACTTTTCGGTGTACGGGTCGACTTTCGATTCTTGTTTATCTAATTTGACCCATGTTTTGTAGCGTTGTGAAGAAACAAACTTGGTGCTTAAATGGGAAAAATGTCATTTTATGGTAAAAGAAGGAATCATCCTAGGTCATTTGATATTAGAGCACGGTATCGAAGTCAACAAGGAAAAAATCGATGTGATGGAGAGAATGCTGCCTTCGAATTCTGTTAGAGCGATTAGGAGTTTCCTAGGACATGAAGGCTTCTATAGAGATTTCACTGAGAATTTCTCTAAAATTGCTAGGCCTTTAACATCCCTATTTGCTAAAGATGTTCCATTTATTTTTGATCAGGATTGCATGAATGCATTTCAGCAACTGAAGAAGGCATTGATTTCTGCTCCCATAATGCAACCCCCGGATTGGTCGCTACCCTTCAAAGTTATGTGCGATGCCAGCGACTATGCAGTGGGAGCCGTTTTGGGGCAGCAGAAGAATAACCAGACACATGTCATTTATTACGCTAGCCAAACGCTAGATGGAGCGCAAAGTAATTACGCCACGACTGAAAAAGAGCTTTTAGCCATAGTATTCGCATTTGATAAGTTTGGATCCTATCTAATCGATTCGCGTGTTATTGTGTATACAGATCATGCGGCGATTCGATTCCTTATGGCAAAGAAGGACATGAAGCCACGGTTAATCAGATGGATATTGTTGTTGCAAGAATTTGATATTCAGATCAAATACAAGAAGGGAGCTGACAACTTAGTGGCAGACCATCTATCCCACTTAACATCCACTTCCAAGAGCAACTTGGAAGGGGAAATTGATGATGCGTGTAATACCCCGAGTTTAGTCTCACATTGTAAGTGGGAAAAGAGATTATATAGTATATAAGGCTTAGTGGGCTTGCTATTATTAACTTGGGCTTAAGCATTTTAATAGATTGAGCCTCATTGCAAATTGGCTCACCAAGTTAATAAATAGTTTGCTTACTAAGTGGGTTGTAACAAATGGTATCAGAGCAAAAACTTAGTCCTAAGCATGGTGAGGGGCCAATAAGAAAGGGCTACCGAGGATGGTGGAGCCGCCATTGGGCTGACCTCTGTTGTACTCCGCAAGTGCACGGATACTCGAAGTAATAAAAGATATCGAACCACAGAGACCTTGTTGCCAAGTACTGAATAATCGATTTCTCGCTAGCTAGGCAATCGAAAAATAGTGAATCAAACTATCGAAAAGAACACGGAGAAAATATCAGAGAAGAAATCGAGACTAGGGGTTCATCTACTTTAATTTCTAATGGCTAGATTAAGATAAGTGTCTGTCAATCCAATTTTATTATGATAAAGGTATAGTTTATCTCATAAATAAATTGTTTCACTCTCGCGCAAACAATCGCACAAAGAACCGATCTTCACTCTCGTGCAAGATCTATTCAATGCTGAAAATAAGTAAACTATCAACTAGGAAGTTAAAGATCACTCTCGTTCATTCGAATTCTAAATTGATAACCTCAAGTGGAAACTCAAAGATCACTCTCGTGCATCCGAGTCTCAACACAGGTTTTACTCAAGGTTTTCTAACGACCAGAAATTTAATCTCTTACAATTTCTAATCAAGTCTAAAATATTAACTAAATCCAAAGAATCATAACATCAACAAGGCATTAAAATTCTCTAAGAATTAGAATTCGAAGAACAACCTAATCTCTTACGATAGTTCCAAACTCGTTAATTCCTAGGGTTCTGAATTTTACAATCAACTTCTCAGTCTATTTCGCAAAATCCTAAAACATGTTGATATTAAGATGCAAAGGAAAATTAAAAAACAATCAATCACAAAAGTAAAATTATCATAATAAAATTAGTTTGACAAAATTAAGGTTTTCTAGTCATTAAGAAACAAAGAGATTACACCCTCATGTCCCAAAGAAAGATTAAGCTACCATGATGAAGGAATTACAGTAAAACATGTTTCAGTGTGATAAGAAATCGAAGAGAGGGAAGAAATTACATAACACAGTGTTGTAATTGAAATTATAGCACCGTAATAGGCTGGAAAACGCGATGAACAGTGGCATCACCCACTATTTTGTTGATTTCTCCCTCGATCAGACTCCAAACGCTCTGAAACTTCAGCTGTGTGTTCTCCTTCACTAGGCGAAGCTCTCTGTCAAAAATTGTGGCCGCTCTTCTCTCCAATTCACTCTTGATCCTCGATAAAATTTCCTGGTTTTGCTTCGCAAATCTTCGCCTACTTATCCTGAGTCTTCCCCTTTTTTCGGATCTTCAATTGGTCCCCTAAATCTCCGGAAATCGTGTTTTTAATGTTGCGGTGGAAAACTCAGAATTCTGGGTTTGAGAATATGGTACCGTATGCTGAATACGGTAGTGCAGTATTTCCTTCTGTGAGTTTTTGGGCAAAAAACACGGTACCGTGTAAGTCCTCACGGTGCTGCCATATTTGCTTCCGAAGTACTATAGAAAAGTCATCTAAAAATACGGCACCGTGAACTTTCTTATGGCAGTGCCGTATTTTACCCAAAACCCTTCTGGTTGAAATTGATGGAAGATACGGTACCGTGAGAGTTTCATCCAAAAATACGGTAGTGCCATATTCTTGTTAGAACTCTCGGGTTGAAATTGCTAAAAAATACGATACCGTGTAGTTTTATACGGCAGTGCCATATTTCACTCAAAACATCCGCTGAGAAATACGGTACCGTGAGAATTTTGCTCAAAAATACAGTGGTGCCATATGTTTGCTAGAAGATCCCTTTTGACTTGAAATTTGATGGGTAGACTCCTCTTGATGGTTAGAAATCATTCATGCATTGGGGTTGCTTGAAAACAGATGATAATGATACCTTTTTGCCTGAAATTGATCAAAAACCAAAGATGGTGTAGATTCCGAAGTATATGATAAAAAAGGCATATAATAAGCAAAAGAGTATGCATATCACTCAAAAATATGATAAAATAAGCAGTAAATTTGTTACGAAATTTGGAGTCATCAACCTCATATGCTGCCGACTAAGGGATGTGGGCTTGACAAGGATGTCAAGTCTTATGTGAGGGAGATTATAATACCCCGAGTTTAGTCCCACATTGTAAGTGGGAAAAGAGATTATATAGTATATAAGGCTTAGTGGGCTTGCTATTATTAACTTGGGCTTAAACATTTTAATAGATTGGGCCTCGTTGCAAATCGGCCCACCAAGTTAATAAATAGTTTGCTTACTAAGCGGATTGTAACAATGTGTTCTTAGATGAAAACCTACTGGCCGTTACCACAATGAAGATACCATGGTATGCCGATTTGGTAAATTACTTGGCAGCTAGTATTGTACCTCCGGATCTCACTTACCAACAATGAAAGAAATTTATGTCAAACGCGAAATACTATTATTGGGACGAACCACTGTTATTCAAGCATTTCATAGTTTGTATCATTCGAAGATACTTACCAGAAGAGGAGATAGCAAATGTCTTGTTTCAATGTCATTCTTCTTCCTACAGAGGCCATTGCAGTGGTATGAAAACAGTACATAAAGTTCTCCAATGCAGATTTTTTTGGCCAACCCTATTCAAGGATGCGAGGAATTACGTCTAATCTTGTGATCGTTGTGTTGTAGTCCGCAAGTGCATGGATACTCGAAGTAATAAAGAAAGATATCGAACCACAGAGACTTTATTGTTAAGTACCAAATAGTTATATTCTCACTAGCTAAGCAATCAATTATAATGCAAGTAAATGATAGAAAGAACACGAAATTAGAGAGAAACTGGGACTAGGGTTTCATCCACCTTAATTTCCATGTCTAGATATGAATAAAAGGTCGTCAGTCTAATTTCATTATGATAAAGATATAATTTACTTCATAAAAGGATTATTCCACTTTCGTGCAGACAACCATGCAGGGACCAATCCTCGCTTTCACGCAAGATCTATCCCAACGCAGAAAATAAGTAAATTATCAAACAAAGAACTCAATGATCACTTTTGTGCATCCAAATTCTAAGTTAATTATCTCAAGTAGAATCTCAAGGATCACTTTCGTGCATCCGAGTCTCAACACAGGTTTTACTTATGGTTTTCCAACGTTCCGATCCTTGCTTTCGCACAAGATCTTCCCGTTTGACAAAATAACTCAATCCTAGATTCTTTTTATCAAACATGACAATTATTATTCTAAAATCAGGAAATAAGAACTAACCTAATTTCTTACAGCGAGTTCCTATTATTCAATTTTAGAGCTCCAAGTTCGCAAGCAAGTCACTTTTCAGTCTATTGCGAAAACTCTAAAATCATGCATGATAATAAAAAAACTATGGAGAATCATATAGTAATCTATTACATAAGTAGAATCATCATAATAAAACTATTCTGACAAAAATAAAAGTTATCTAGTCATAAGAAATCAAAGTGAATTACTCTCCCATATCCCTTAGAAGAGAAAATACAATCAACCATAGTATCAAAGTGTCAGAAATCAAAGAAGAAGGAGAAATAACATTACAACATGGCTGTAATGAAAATTACAACCGTAATTTTGGTTGAAAACTCGCTGTGAACAGTGCCCGCGACCCTTCTTTCGTTGATTTCTCCTCAAATCGAGATCCTTTTACTTTGAAACTCCTGTGATGTCCTCCCTTCCTCCAGGCAAAACTTCAGTGTAAAATTCATGGCCTGAGGTGACCTCCACGCCTCTTGGTGTGCAGCCGAACCCTAGAGATGCCTCTCTCAATTGCTCCCTGAATCCTTTATAAAAATTAGGGCTTTTGCTCTGTTTATCTTCTCCTGATTGAGACGAGTCCGCGGCTTCTTTCGGATCTCAATTTGGAGGTCTGGATCTCCAGAAATCGTCTACGCAAGAATCAGGCCCGGAAAAATCGCATGTCCAGGTAGTAATTACGGTCGTAAAAAGCATTACGGCAGTGCCGTAATTTGGTTCTATGAATTCTATGTCAAAATTACGGTACCCTAATATTCATTACAGCACTGCTGTAATTTCTGGGTAGAAAATTAAGGTACCATAATTTTCATTACACCCGGGGGTGTAATTTTCCAAACTTGCTCTGATTTGCATGAAAATAGGCGAGCGGCTTCGTTTCGATGTCTGGAATCCATTCGTGCGTTCAAATCCTTCAAAATCCATCAAAATATAACACTTCTTACCTAAAAATCATGAAAAATAAGAAATGGTGTAGATTCTGCAATATTTGACAAATAAAGCTTAAAAACAAGCAAAAGATCATAAATATGACACAAAAAGATATATAAAATGGCATGAAATTTACTATAAATTTCGGTGTCATCACGCTACCAGAGGATGGGTGGAATATTGCGACGAACTGAGATGCCTCTTAATACCATTTTTGAGATAAAAATATTTGATGTTTAGAGTGTCGACTTTATGGGTCCATTTCCATCCTCATGCGGTAACAAATTCATTTTAGTTGGAGTTGACTATGTCTCCAAGTGGGTTGAAGCCTTGGTTGCACCAACAAATGACTCTAAGGTAGTTATTAGATTTTTTAGGAAAAATGATATTTCCGTACTTTGGACTACCTCGCGTTGTGATAAGCGACAGCGGATCCCACTTCATCGAGCAAAAATTCAAATCACTTCTTAAAAAGTATGGAGTAGCACACAAGGTGGCCACTGCTTACCACCCTCAAACCAGCGACCAAGTGGAGATATCAAATCGGGAAATAAAGCACATTTTGGAGAAAACCATGTCACATTCTCGCATGAACTAGACACTCAAACTCGACAAAACTCTATGGGCATACCGTACAGTATTCAAAACCCCAATCGGTATGTCTCCATTCCAGTTGATATATGGTAAGTCATGCCACTTACCAGTAGAGCTTGAACACAAAGCTTTTTGGGCAATACGACAATTGAATTTTGATTGGAAGCAAGCGTGCAATACCAGAAAGCTTCACCTCAATGAACTCGGTGAGTTTTGGCAAGAAGCCTATGAGAACGTTAAGATGTATAAGGAGCGAACTAAAAGATGGCACGACCGGCATGTCGTAAGAATGAAATTTCGCGAAGAAGACATGGTACTCCCGTTCAATTCCAGGATTAAGCTTTTCCCTAGTAAATTGTGAACTAAATGGATAGGACCATTTGTAATACGTAAAGTCTATCCTCACGGTGATGTGGATATTTTCTGTAATTCCACCAGAACATTCAAGGTTAACGGGCAGTGACTTAAGCACTACATCCCACATGAACTAATACCAGAGGAAACCATCTTATTCCTCGCTAACTGCCCCTCACCAGATTGACACCGACTATGGTCGAGCTGAAGGACCTTAAATGTAGTGCTTCTTGGGAGGCAACCCAAGCACCTTACTCTAATTGATTTTATTTCTAGCATTTTTCCTTAATTTGCTTTCATGGTTTGTGCAGTTTAGTTATTCTAATATGTTTTGATAAGCTTTCTCGCTGATTGATCTGAAATCCTTAGTGATCTGATATTTATGTTATATCTCAAAATGACACTAGGAGATATCAATCAATTTTAGAAAATCTAGACTTTCTCCGTTCTAAGTTTGGCTCTCCTCCTCATAGCTGTTTCTATTTTACTCTACTTCATGGTTTTGATAACTAACATTGGTGGTAATCTTACAAATAGCGCATGCACACTCGATCAGTAATGACCACCAAATACTGAATACTAGAGCAAAACATTGATATTGATGTCATCATAAGAGTCTTTGACAAGCGGCAGCTAAGAAAAGAGAAATACCAAAGTGCATACCGAAAATGATGCAAGCTATGCTCAAACTGATTGGTTTTAATTTCTTCTCCTGGGGGACCACCTACGCTCATTTGTTGCTTACTTGTTTATCCACAGCATTGACATTCAGTTTTTGATAGTTGGAAGTGATATGAGGGGGCCTTGTTGTGCCCTCCTATTTCTCATATTGTTTATTCCCTTAGTTTTCATATGTTCATATCTATTTTACTATGGTTATTGATGCTTCTGCTTGATTTTTAATGATACAGGATTACCCCAAGATGATCCAACGGAGACATGCGTTTTCCATCATTTTTCTGAAAATCACGGGCGGGTCCTGCCGAATATCTTGACCATGACTATCACTCAGTCGACATTTGAATATCCGCCAAGAGAATTACGGTAGAGCCGTGATTATGGTCACGACTGTAAAATCTGTGCAAAATCTTATAGGAGAAATCACGGGAGGGTCATGACAAAAATGATGGGCAGAATTTCTAGACGACAGAATGTGTACATATTTGACAAGTGTCACGGCTGCTCCGTGGTTGAAGTCACGACCATGATAGACAGCATCAAAAATCTACAAGAAGATCATGATTGGGTACCGATGAAAATCACGACCATGATTTCCTAGCAAACATTTCGGCAACGAATTTCCTAACCATGCCCTGACGAGAATCTCGGGTGTGATCATTTGCGCCTTAACGGATCCGACTGGCCACCCGACCCGTTAAGTTTATTCACTTAAGCCACCCGACTTTCTGCCTAGGGTTCTCGATTTTTTTCATTTCCGTACATTTCGCCGACCCCACTTGTCTGCCCCACCAGATGTCGCCGCCTACTTCACCGCCAACCACCTACCTTCCGGCAACACCACAAAAATCCAGCGAACTCTCACCTATAGGTTTTTCACCTATCTCTTCGCTAAGTTTCGTGCTTTCCACCTGTTCTCTTTTAGGCATTTCAACGACACCACTCGCTCCAATCTATCGGCACCTCCAACTCATCCACTTGATCAGCCATGTCGCCTCGCAAGAAGGGAACTGGTAAGCGTCCGGCGAGCCCATCCAGCCCATGACCCAAACCACAACCTCAACTAGCTCCGATAGAGATTTAAATGCGGGACAACCATCAAGCAGCGAGATATCATGTTCTTTCTAACCGGCACATCATTAACACTCGCTACATAGACCCACCATCACTAGTTTCCTTGGGCTTCGACAACTCGCTGTAGATGTTCAAAAAATTCTGCTGGGGAAGATTTTTACAGTACGCTTATCTGACCTACATACCATTCACTCTCGAATTCCTTAGCTCAGTGGAAGTGAAGGTCTTGGCCCTAGAAACTGACCTTGGATTGCTCACATTTTGGCTTGCCAACACAGAGTATCGGCTAACCATCGCCGATCTGAAGGATATCTTTGGTTTCTAGGCATACGCTTCAAGACTCAGATCGCCAAACTTCAACGAGGATATATTCTAGCGTTGCATTTCTTCCATGACAGCCTATTCACCATGCAACGCTAGAGCTTCCACCATTTCCAATCCATGCATTAGGTATGCCCATCGCATCCTCGTGCATACGATCTTCACGCGAGATGGAGACGGGATTGTGTGCTAGCCAGAGTTGCTATGTCTATGGGGACTTCTTCACCATTGTCATATCAACGCCGGATATCATCTCGCCCGCCAATTCCTCGGTGTCGCCCATGCATCGAAGGGGAACATCTGTATTGGAGGTATGATAACTATGATTGCTTTATCTTTGGGTCATAACCCTTATGGACAGCTCGAGGCAGTCAATAGCAGGTGCCTTGATATCGAGCATCTTCTCTCTATGAGATAATTGTTCGTCGTGGTGACATTTACCACCTAACTTTTGCTGACACCACTGTCACCATGACTCTTCCAAACTCTGCACGCATGAACATTTGAGATAGCGCCAACTGGCGCTTGCACCCAGAGCCCGCAGCATCGAAGGATCACACTGTGCCACTCGATGTCGACCCCAGCTCTTCCATTGGTAGCCATCCTCAAACTGCAGCCCGACCCTCCATCGACGATATGCTCCACCTCCTTCGCCAGGAACAACTTAACCAGGGAAAGCAGCTCGCCACTCTGATTGAAATGGTAAAATCAATCAAGATATTCCTACATTGCAATATGTCAGCACCACCACCATGTGACAAAGTTGAAGAAGAAGATGATACCATACATGTCTCCGACTCCTCGGACGCCACTGATGATGACGACAATGATGATCTTGCCGAGTGCAGCGAGTAGAGCTGCACTTTAGTAAGTCTTCCCCATTCTTTTGATACCTATCTATACTCTATGCATCATGGATGATGCAATATTTTACTTTGGGGGAGATTTACTCATTTTGACACTTATTTTGACACATTTTGATAAGGGGTCATCGTGACAAACTTTATGCTTTTGTGATGTGTTGTATGCCAACTTTCAAACTTTACTTACTTTAACGATTGTATGCATGATAAACATGGTGGACACTTTTATCACATACCTTTATGATGTGATATGCACTTTTATAATGCTTGCACACTTTGTTGACTTAGTTGTTTTTAAACTGTGTCGCCTGTGCTTGTTTGAACACACAAAATTCTAAGGTGAAATTCTAGCTAAACGTTTTTGGAGATTTAATGATTAATATAATCTCATTCATGATTGATTTTCATTATTTATGATTTATTTATCTCATCAATGATTAATTTGTACTCCCCCATTACTTTGAGAGCATTTTTTATACTAGACAACACATCTAGTTACTTGATTCCTTATACACTAGACACTTGGAGATCGAATTTTGATAAGTTTTGCATCTAGGAAACATCTGTATTCTAACATGAGTACTATCTACTTGGATGAAAATAAACCAAACCACTTGACACACTTATCACTTTTGGTAACTCTCAGTATTAGTTTTGGTTCGAGCTCCTCTAACTTGGCACCGTGTATGAAATAGAGAGAAAGAAGAAAGAAAACGAAAGGTAGTGGTACCGAAGTTACAACTTGGCACTTGTTGGGAAACCCCGGGGACATTTTACAACTTTCAGAGTTATAAACATACATACAATCATTGCACAGCGGAAGAATGTCCCCGAAACAGGCCGGTCCCAAAAACCCAGTGAAGATCGCAAGCAAGAGAGTCGACACGATGAGTTAGGAAATACCTTAAGAGCAATTTGGAGTGATGCCGATGTAGGCGCCCAAGTGTGCACCCTCTGCAGTCTCACACACATGGATCTCTTGAGTTCTCTTCTTCCACGCCCGGTGCTAGCCTCGGGAAGAAAATCCAAGCCTTAGGGAGATGCTCTACTTCACTTGCGCCACCAAGAGAGAGGATGCACCAAGAGAAGAAGGAAGACTACCCAAACCGCCAAGCACTAAAGCTCCTTGCGCCAAGAGGAAAGGAGGAAGAGGCTTGCGGTTGTGGAGGAAGATGCGCCTTTGCTCCTAGCACTCGCCCCTCTTCTTGTGTTCACGCCCTCAAGGATTGATCACTCACAAGAGGGCTCGGCTAGGTGCTCTTTTATAGGGCAAGAGGCGGTTTATGAAAGGCCAGGATCAAGACAAGTAGGCGGCTAGGATGAGAAGGTTTGAGACAAGGAAAGTCTCCAAGACATTTCCATAATTCTCATTCAACCATTCCTTTTGTGCCTCATATCTTTCTTTGTGCGCCAAGGCCTTACCTTGCGCCCCAAGCAATGCGATATTGGCATTCATACCATAAGGGATAAAAGGGGAGGCGCCAATTTCTTCCTTATAAAGCAAATTGCGCCACTTCTCCCCATTATGCCCATAGGCGCCTAGGGGAGAAGATTTGTCCCCATTATACCCTTCTAGCCCTTCTTCTCTTCATGACAACTTATCATTGGGCCTCATTGGATAATGAGCTAGCCCAAACTTCATTACATGGGTTGATTAAGTACTTTGGATCCAATCCAATGTAACCTTAATCCGAATGTGACCAATCATTGTCAAATACGGGTCAACTTGCCAATAACTCGATCATAAGGCTTCCCGATCAATACGAGAACTCAAGTATCAAGGTGTGCGACCCTGTAGGTTCCTCTGACGCTGGCAGTGCTGACCAAAGGTCATCAC
>CM050440.1:30970158-31004705 GCA_027562315.1 Costus pulverulentus | reverse complement strand
ATATCTCGACTAAGGACTTTACAGCATGTCAGCCCAGCTGAACAGCTTTGAGACATTATTCAGAAGTACACTTATTGCAGCAGATAATGTAACAAAATGAATAACAACCATGCCTTTATAAACATAAGAGTTTATTACATGATACTGATACAATCCCAAGGCCTCAAACATTAGCCTTAAGGGCATACCCCAACAGCAGTTGCTACAGAAGCACGGGTAAACCCGCTGGGGTTCACCAGCCCATGAAGCGTACTGGGTTTATTCCTCGTGTATAGAAAAGATGATGAACCCCGTGGGGTTCACCCGCTAGTGAACTTACTGGACACGACCCTGGATGCGCTAGTACAGTGCACTTCACGGGTGAACCCCATGGGGTTCACAAGGCCATGATGTGCACTGATCAACTTAAAAAATCCTGAAAAAATCCCACGCACCCCATCTTTGTCCTACATCACAAATAGACATTAAATCAGTAGCGATCCCTCCTAGAAAATCCTAAAATTAAATGAAAAGGAAATTAACAGTCTAAAACAATATCTAAACCAAAGCACGAAGACTAAAAACAGTTAAAAACTTGGGTTGTCTCCCAAGAGCACTAGTTTAAGGTCAGTTGCTTGACCATAAGAGTTATCAGATTGTGAAATTCATGGGGTCTGAAAGAGCAAGAGCTTCCTCTTTTTTGACCTGCTCATCTTCAAAGTAGTGCTTCAGACGATGCCCGTTAACTGTGAAACTCCTAGTTTGTTTTGTCCAAATAGTGATGGCACCGTATGGTTGAACTTGCTGAACCATAAAAGGTCTGAACCACCTCGTATGGAGCTTTCTTGGAAATAGCCGAAGTCTTGAGTTAAAGAGGAGCACTTTATCTCCTTCACGAAATTCTTTCTTTACTATGCGCTTGTCATGCCAAAACTTGGTGCGTGCTTTGTAGATCTTGACATTCTTGTAGGCAAAAATGGCACATTTTTTCCAATTTATCAAGTTGTAGCTTTCTCCTTTCACCGGCGTGCTTGAAATCAAAGTTGATTTGCTTGACAGCCCAATATGCCTTGTGCTCAAGTTCAACAGGTAAGTGCCATGATTTTTTCACAGATAAGTTGGAAAAGAGATATACTGAGGGGTGTCTTGAATGAGGTCCTATAAGCCCATAAAGCATCTGGTAGTTTCATTGACCAATCCTTCTGTGATCGTGATATAGTCTTCTCCAAAATTTGTTTGATTTCTCTATTGGAAAACTCTACCTAACCACTAGTCTGAGGATGGTAGGGCGTGACGATTTTGTGCTTTACACCATACTTTTTCAATAATGCCCCAAATTTTTGCTCAATGAAGTGAGAGCCGTCGTCGCGAATCAACACACGTGGAACTCCAAATCGGGGAAAAATAGTCCGCTTCATAAACTTCATAACGACTCTGGAGTCATTAGTAGCTTCAGCGGAAGCCTCAACCTATTTCGACACGTAGTCAACGGCAACCAGAATGTACCATTTTCCACATGAAGAAAGGAAGGGGCCCATAAAGTCTATCCCCCATACATCAAAATTTTCCACTTCCATGATATTGTTGAGTGGTAGCTCGTTTCTTTTTGATAGGTTTCCAGTCCGTTGGCAACTATCACAAGTGGAAACAAAATATTTAGCATCATGAAATATAGAAGGCTAATGTAAACCTGATTGTAAAACTTTAAAAGCTGTTTTGGAGGCCCCTGCGTGTCCTCCATAGGGTGAAGCATGGCAATGGGTCAACGCATCCTGTATCTCCACCTCTGGCACGCATCGTCTGTACAACCCATCCGCACATCTCTAGTACAAGTATGGCTCATCCCAGTAATAAAACTTTACATCATGTAGAAATCTCTTCTTCCTCTTAAAAGTGAGATCAGGGGGAAAGATGTTAGACACGATGTAATTGACGTAGTCTGCATACCATGGGACTTGTTGATCCAACAAAGCATAAAGATGTTCTTTGGGGAATGTGTCATTAATTTCTAACTCTTCATTAATTTCCTTGTCAGCGCTGCGGTCAAGCCTAGAAAGATGGTCAGCCACTAAATTTTTACTCCCCTTCTTGTCTCTGATCTCTATATCAAATTCTTGCAAGAGGAGGATCCATCGAATAAGCCTTGGCTTTGCATCCTTCTTGTTGATCAAATATTTTATAGCTGCATGATCAGTAAAAACGATTACTTTTGAGTTCACTAAGTAAGAACGAAATTTATCGAAAGCGAAAACAATCGCTAGCAGCTCTTTCTCTGTGGTTGCGTAATTCATCTGGGCATCATCGAGTGTTCTACTAGCATAGTAGATGGCGTGAAGCTTCTTATCTTTCCTCTATCCCAAGACTACGCTAACAGCTTAGTCACTAGCATCACACATCAACTCAAAAGGTAGCGACCAATCTGGGGGTTGAATTATTGGAGCAGAAGTCAATGCTTCCTTGAGTTTCGAGAAGGCTTCCTCGCAGTCCCTGTCAAAGCAAAACATAGCATGTTTAGCAAGTAAATTAGTTAAGGGGCGAACTATCTTAGAAAAGTCTTTAATAAATCTTCTATAAAAGCCAGCGTGTCCAAGAAAACTCCTGATCCCCTTTACTGATGTAGGCGGCTTAAGATTCTCAATAACTTTAATATTTGTTCTGTCCAGCTCTATCCCTCACTCAGAAACCAAATGCCTGAGGATGATGCCTTCCTTGACCATGAAGTGGCATTTGTCCCAATTCAAAACCAGGTTCACCTCCTTGCATCTCTACAAAACCTTAGACAGATTAGACAAACAATGGTTAAAAGAGAAGCCATACACAGAAAAATCGTCCATAAAAATATACATGAAATCTTCATTAAAGTCAGAGAATATGGTCACATTGCTCGTTGGAAAGTTGTTGGGGCATTGCAGAGACCAAACAGCATCCTCTTGTATGCGTATGTGCCATAGGGGCATGTGAAGGTCGTTTTCTCCTGGTCGTCCGGGTGGATAGAGATCTGGAAGAAACATGAAAATCCATCCAAAAAGCAAAAATAAGAATTATGCACTAATCTATCCAACATCTTATCGATAAAAGGGAAGTGGAAAGTGATCTTTTCTCGTTGCAGAGTTCAACTTCCTGTAATTAATGCACATTCTGTATCTTGTAACCGTGCGTGTCGGTATCAACTCGTTTGCTTCAGTTTTGATCACTATGATGCCACCTTTCTTGGGTACAACGTGTACTAGACTCACCCAAGAGCTATCTGAAATCGGATATATTACTCCAGCGTCTAATAGCTTGAGCACTTCTTTCTTTATCATATCTTTCAAGTGTGGGTTGAGACGGCGTTGAAACTCCACAGAAGGTTTGCTGTTGTCTTCCAATAAGATCCTGTGCATGCAAACAGAGGGGATAATCCCTTTGATGTCATCTAATGAATAGCCTATTACCTTCCTACGGAGTCGAAGTTCCTTTAGTAGTAGCTCAGTTTACTCCTTGTCCAACGTCGCATTGACTATTACAGAGTATGTAAAATTATCTCCTAAAAACTCATATCTCAAAGTGCTGGGCAAACTCTTGAGTTCAATTTTCTGCTGCCCTTGATTCTCCTGATTTACTTCTTTCTTGTCATCCGGGCTTGCATCAGCTTCCAGTAGTGCCACATACTTCTCAACCTCTTCTTCACCATCTTGATTGACAGAGTTTGTCAGGGCAAGTTCCAATGGGTCCACTTCGTTCCTGAAGGGCTCAACATGCTGTATGGCTTTTTCCACTATGTCCACGCTACAACATGTTCCTGCAAGAGAAGGTTTTTTCAAGGTGTTAGCCAAATCAAATTGAATAATGTTGCCACAGATGTTCAAGGATAGTTTCTCATTCTTGACATCCATGACAGCACCAGCAGTAGCAAGAAAAGGTCTCCCTAGGATGATAGGGAGCCTGTCATCCTCATCAATCTCCAAAGCAACAAAGTCAACAGGAATAAAGTAATCTCCTACTTTAACCGGTATATCCTCTAAAATACCAACTGGTTGGCGTATTGATCTGTCTGCAAGCTGTATAGAAATGTTAGTGGGTTGCAAATCTCCTAAGTCTAGCCTTTTACAAAGTGACAACGACATCAGGCTGACGCTTGCTCCTAGATCGCACAAAGCTCTCTGAAACGACATCTCCCAAATCTGGCAGGGTATGGAGAAACTGCCTGGGTCCTTAAGCTTTTGAGGAAGCTTGTTCTGAATATGTCACTACACTCCTCAGTAAGTGCAACGGTTCCCTGATCTTTCAGCTTCCTCTTGTTTGATAAGATGTCTTTCAGGAATTTTGCATAAGTCGGCATCTGCGAAAGAGCGTCAACAAAAGGGATGTTAATATAAAGCTTCTTCAACACTTCTAAAAACTTACCAAACTGCTTGTCCAATTTAGCCTTGACAAGCCTCTATGGTAAAGGGATTGGTGGCTTATATGCAGGCGGTCCCACATAGGGCCGCTCCTCATCAGCTGGTTCTGGTGCCACTAGTGTTAATTCTGGATGTGGTTCCACAGGTTATGGTATCACCTCATCTCTTTTGTCATCGGTCAGCATCTTTGGATCCTCAAGTTGTTTGCCGCTCCGAGTGGAGATTGCATTGCAATGCTCCCTCGGGTTTACTTCTGGCTGGGATGGTAGCTTGCCTGGTGCCCTGGAGGAAGAGCTCGCTTGTTGGGCTAGCTGACTCTCTAGTATCTTATTGTGTGTCTCCAAGGAGTCCATCCTTGTCATCATAAGTTTCATCATGTCGGTCAGTCCTTCAAGTTGCTTACTCAGCTGTGAATCATTACTTAGCCTTGGCTGTGGTGGTGGCGCATTGTAGTTTCTAGCCTGAAATCCTGATGGTCTGAAATTATTCTGTTGGGACTGCCTAAAATTTCCTTGCTGGGGCTGGGCTTACTGTGAGGGTATGTCCAGGTTGCATTGGCTGAGTTGTTCAGTATGAGATGTTCGGATGGTTGCGCCATCCTGGATTGTATGTGTTGGAATATGGATTGTTGTTGGGACTTAAGTTTCCAATAGCATTCAATTGCTCAAAGTGATTTGCAGCCATCTGCCCATCTCCTGCCTGACAATATGCCCCTGCATGACCTGCAACTCCACAGACCTCACAAGAAATAGAGTTAACATCCATTGAATTAATAGACCAAGAATCAATCTTTCTAGTCAAATTATCCACCTTAGCTGTAAGAGCAGTCAGAGAGTCAAGGTCATACTTACCTGACTTCTTGTTAGATGTACCTCGCTCAGATGTCCATTGGTGATGGTTGATCGTCATGTCTTTAAGGAGGTTCATCGCATCTTCCACTCGTCTATTCATCAAAGCGCCTCCTGCTGCAGCGTCCACTGTGAGTCTTGTGTTGTAATCCAACCCGCTGTAGAACGTTTGGATTAAGACCCAAGTTTCAATTTCGTGATGTGGACACATCCTTTGGAGTTCTTTAAACCTCTCCCAAGCCTCATATAAGGATTCTCCATCCTTCTGCATGAAACTCCTTATCTGATTCCGCAGTTGAATTATTTTGGATGGAGGGAAATACTTGGAGAGAAGACTTGAGATAGCTCCGCCCATGTTCTTATTGAAGCAAAAGGTAGCGTATGAAGCCAAGTTCTTTCTCTGTCCCTCAAAGAGAAGGGAAATAATCGCAACTTGATAGCATCAGCAAACACACCGTTAATTTTCAGCATATCATAATATTCTAGAAAAATAGAAAGGTGCATGTTGGGGGTCCTCAAAAGGAGAACCACCAAATTGGTTTTGTTGCACTATAGAAAGCAACGCAGGTTTTATTTCAAAATTGTTGGCCTCAACAGTGGGCCTCGCGATCCCTAATTGTAAACCATGTTCGTAGGGAGCAGTGTAGTCCTTCAATGTCCTATTGTTATAGTTGTTCCCCACTGGTTGAGGTATCTGATCATTGTTCACTCCAAGTTGAATGTGTTCCATCTAATTTTCTCCTCCTGGATGGTTCATGTCTTCCTTCTTCTGGATTTGGTTTTGCTTTCTTCTGATCCTGAACGTGCGCTCGATCTTCGGATCAATGTCAAAGAATATACTTGCCCTAGAATTGCTTCGCATAAAATGGTCAGTCAAAATTTTAAAGTTCTAAGGCAACGGGCAAATAGAGAGAAAAAGAAAAATAGCAGTGCAGTAAAGAAAAACTAACTAAAACCTAGTCTACCAATTCTCAGAAATATACTAATATCAACCGTTGTTCCCCGGCAACGGTGCCAAAAACTTGACACGTCCTGCAAGTGCACGGTTATGTCGAAGTAATATAAAAGATGTCGAATCCCACAAGGAACAAGGTTGAGTACCAGAAGATCCAAGTTTCAATAGCTAGGCGAATCGAAATGGGGTTTTGAGAACTTAAATCAAAAATAAGAAATCAAAGCTGCGTCGGTAGAGAATAAATATGAGAGAGATATCAGGGCTATTGTTTCCACCACAATGACGATCTTAATCGCACTTAAAAATATCAGTTATCTAAATTTATGATATTGCACAAGGAATTTATTCCTAGGGTACAAGGTGCCCTCTCTTGAGTGTACACTCCGGTGTTTGACTAAGACAATCTCCTACTCTCGTGGTGGATCATTTTAGACCAACCCAATGAGTTCTATGGAAGATTGTGAAACCCTCGAGCGAAGACCAAGCACTCTCGTGTCAAGGTCTCACAAGTTTTACTAAGAAGATCCGTCTTTACGATCCTCCTCTCGATATGAATCTTAACGACTAATACATGAATATACTCGGCCAAGGTAAAATCATGAGATATACATATCAAAGTAAAATATGTTCACAATATAATTCAAATAACGGAATTAAAACAAGGTTTGCATTTAAGAATCGTCAACGGGCTTCAACCGAGCCCCGAAAAAGAGTTTACGCTACGGAATACATAGTGTCACAGAAGAATCTCTCAATAATCATAGGAAAACTACAAGAAATCATTTCTAAAGGGGAAGGAACACTAAACCACTACTGATCTCTCGGAATCGTGAAGCTTTAACGATTGAATCTCGCCAAATCGCCGTGAGAACCGAGTTTTCGCTGCCATCGTTGCCCTCGCCACCTTTCGTCTGACTCCTTGATGCCTAGGACATGACAATTAGAGCTTTTATATTTCATGCGTTCTCCTTCGAAGTAGCTTTCTAAAAAGTCCACACTTGCCAAATTTGGATGCCAGAGGAATGAGAAATCAAAGAAAATCTGAGTGAAACTCGAGCTTGCGTTCGCCTGGATTGAAATCATGGGTGAACCCCACCTGGTTCACCTGACCGTGATTAGCTCTGGACATATTCGGCCGAAAGAAACACAGGTGGTGATGACACCGAAATTTATAGTAAATTTTATGCCATTTTATATATCTTTTTGTGTCATATTTATGATCTTTTGCTTGTTTTTATGTCTGTTTATACAATTATTGCAGAATCTACACTCTTTTTGGTTTTTAATAATTTTTAGGTAAAAAGGCACGATTTTTAGTCGATTTCAAGTAATCCAAATGCATGGATGAATTCACAACATCAAGAGGAGATCACACGTCAAATTTCAAGAGAATTGGAGCCACGAACCAAAATACGGCAAGGTCGTAATCTATATTACGGTGCCGTATTTTTGTATGCTGCCATAATATCAGAGCACTGTTGTAATTTGGGGAGTTTTTCATCAGAAAGTTTCCTGAAAATTATGGCACTACGGTAAGAAATTACACGGGCCGTAATCTGGAGCGATTTCAGACTAGAGACATTCACTGAAATTACAGCACTGCCGTAAACCATTTTACGGTGCCATAATTTCTGGACGTTTTCGACCAGAGAGTTTAGCCAATTTTACGGCACGGCCGTAAACCATTTTACGGTGCCGTATTTTCCTGAGATTTTGAATCAGAGAACGCGATCGATTTTACGGTAGTACCGTAACATATTACACTGCCATAATTCTAATCTTAAACGCGACTTCCACGTTCGATCTTGAAGCCCGATTTTTCTAGAGATGATTGCGAATGATCCAGGCCTCAAAAGTAGAAGCCATAAAAAGAAGAAGGGAAGCTTTCACCGAGAGGAGGAAGAAGAGACCAAAAGCCCTAATTTTTGTCCACCACAGAGGGAGAAATCGCCTTGCACGCTACCGCCCTAGGTTTCACTGTCGGGAAGCGCACAGCATATCTCTGACTGTGAAATTTGAGTGGAAGCTACGCATAGAGGAGGAGAAGGTGCTCCAGAAGTTTCAGCCTGAAAGAAAATTAATTGGAGGAGAAATCGATGAAAGAGGAGGCGCTGACACTATCACAGCGCCCCCTTATGCAAATTACGGTTGTAATTTATATTACAGCCGTGGTGTGTTTTCTTAAACTCTCTTTTCTCTTTGATTTTTGATCTTTTGAAACCATGGTTTATTGTAACTCCTACACTATGCTAGCTTAAACTTTTATGGGACATTTGAGAGTAATTCCCTTTAATTCTTAATGACTAGATGATTTTTTTTTCCACTATTTCGTCACGTATAATTTTAGCATGATAATTTTACTCATGTGATAATTGCACTTTTGATTCTCCATAGATTCATACTATTATTCATGTTTTAGAGTTCTCGCAATAAGGACCGAAAGGTGACTTGCTTGAGAACTTGGAACCCTAGAATTGCATGTTAGGAACTTTCTTTAAGAAATTAGGTTAGTTCTCATTGTTTGATTTTAGTAGTCAAATTGCCATAATAATAATATGAATCTAAGATTGAGTCGAGTTGTCAAACGTGGAGATCTTGTGCGAAAGCAAAGATCGGAATGTTGGAGAACCATGAGTAAAACATGTGTTGAGACTCGGATGCACGAAAGTGATCCTTGAGATTCCACTTGAGATAATCAACTTAGAATTCGGATGCACGAAAGTGATCGTTGAGTTCTTTGTTTGATGGTTTTTTTATTTTCAGCGTTGGGATAGATTTTGCGCGAAAACGAGGATTGATCCCTGCATGGTTGTTTGCACGAAAGTGAGATAATCCTTTTATGAAGTAAATAATGTATTTACCATGATAAAATTAAACTGACGAATCTCTATTTACATCTAGCCATAGAATTTAAAGTGAATGAAACCCTAGTCCCAGTCTTCTCTCTCTGGTATTTCCGTTTTAGTATTCTATTGCTCACTTGCATACTTTCGATTCACCTAGATAACAAGAAATCAATTATTTAGTACTCAGCAAACAAGGTCTCTATGGGTTCGATATCTATTTTATTACTTTGAGTATCCGTGCACTTGCAGACACAACAAGCTTGGTGACATAACAAGTTTTTGGAGCCGTGTTAGGGAGTGACAAAGTCCCTGTACGCCAAATAACGAGTTTGGCCACGACATCAGAAATAAGTTTTGGTCTACCTACTTGTTGGGATACAACACCTGGCCATGAAGCTTTCTGGTTATCTTGAGCTTTGCACGAAAGAGAGAAGCACGGGTGAACCCCTGGGTTCACCTGTGTGTGAAGCTCACTGTGAACATCCTGCAGTTTGGCGAAAGTGCATGGGGTTCACCTAGCCGTATTTTTCTGGCTAACTCCGATTGAGCCCAAATTTGACATGTAGCTTCGTTTTCATATAAGAAATCATCCTACGGCCTTAGAATCTTCAAAAGATGTCAGAATTGAGTGATTTTGCTTGAAATTCCACAAAAGCAAGAAAAAGTGAAGATTCCGAAACTTTCAAGTAAATAAGCCTTAAAAGAGTGTGAAACTATCAAAATAAGCCTAGATTTATCATGAAATAATAAGGAAAATTACTATTAAAATGCAAGGCATCAATAGATCGCAAAAGGGAGAGATGAGAGCAAGGGGCGAAATAGGAGCAAGGAAGAAAACCACCTATCAGGAAGAAAAGGGCCACACATCTGCAACCATTGAAGACCTTCTTGCGTGAGCGCCCCAGAGACGAGTTTGTAAGGAAGATTCTCAAACTACCTTTAACTTGCTATCGTTATTGTAATATCCATGTCAAGTATCATATGATCTTACCTTGTAATTCCTGCACAAACTTACTAATGCATATGAAATGGAAAATCATTACTTGCATCTCCATGATAAATATGATAGGGTAAAACATTAAATCAGGATGTGGGGTAACCCTTTGATGTTTTTATGACTATATAGATCCTTCTCTAAGTGCTTAGATCCTTGCTTAACCTTATGTGTGCGCCTTGCCTGCATTACCCGAAAGGGAATGCTTGAGTCTATAGTCACCTGAGTGAGGTTTGTAAATCAAGGGATTTGAGGGAAACCTTTTGACGAACTGTACTCACCTAGGAAGATTGTCAGGATCCTAGGCGCGCTGGATGGACCAAAAGGTCATCTGCACGTCGGGATCATTCGGTTGAGGGTTTATCTAATCCATTTGTACCCTTTGTCTGCGTTGCCCGAAAGGGAGCACCTAAGCCTATATTTTCCTAAGCAAGGTTTGTAAATCAGGGGCTAGGGGAAACCCATTGACGAACTGTACTCCCCTGGTGTAAGTATCAGGATCTTAGATGCAACATGCAGGCCGAAAGGTCGTCCGCGTGTTGGATTGTCACTGCACTCTTTCCTTGTGTTGCCCGAAAGGGAGCGCTTGAGCCTTTACGCCCCTGGTGGAGGTTTGTAAATCAGGAAATCAGAGGGGGGGACCCCTTTTGATAAACTTGTACTCGCCTTGTGAGAATATTAGGGCCTTAGACGCGTTAGGTAGGCCGAAAGGTTATATATGCGTTAGAACCATATGGATTAGACCGGTAACCAATCCATGGCAGTGGATAGGGTCATCAGTGGGAGCAACCTGTACATCCGATATGGATTCCCTTGAACTAGACAGGTTGTTAGTCTTGGAGTTCGATTATTCTTTCATAAGAGGTCAAAGCGGTGAACCCACATCCTGATGCATTTCTCATTGAATCTTTCTCTCGATCAGTTCCTGCTGTCTACATTTCTGCTCGCATAATTAGTTTACCATTCTAATCTTACCAATTTCGATTTTGTCTAGCTAGTAAATTTGAGATCAGTTGATACTTGCCCATTAGTCCTTGTGGGATCGATATTTTACTACTTCGATAGACCCGTGCACTTGTGGGAGACCTATCAATGGTCAAACAAGGAATAATGGTTGTAGGAATAGAAAGTCTCATAGGGCAAGGCCGTAGAAGCATATGCGAAGGAGGTGCTAGAACTGTATGGGCATCTGCTGTATTTATTTTACTCGTTCGTCTTTCTAGTACACCCTTTTTTCATTTTTCCTTTGGACCTTTTTTGGACACAGGGGGTCGTATGGTGATAATCGGGCTCGATTGCACTTCATTGCTTACTTCATCAATGTCCTTAGGTAGGGGATTATCATGTAATATGTCATCAACTTGTATACATAATTGATTGGTTGTAGCTTCTATCAATTTAGGGCTTTTCTAGAATGTATACTTTTTGTTGAAATACAATATTATTTTTGATATGCTTGGCTATATACCGATGTCAAACTCTCCTCTCTAAGATAATCAATGGTAGGTGGACTTGTATTAGAACCATGATCTTATTTAGCATACTTTGTCCACTAATGTGGCATATAATGAGGTGGTATTAGATTCACATTATTAGTAGACAACACCATTATACCTTGAGCACATAAAATTCTATTGCACTCAAATATTTTGCATGCGCAACTGACGGTCATAGAAGAAGGCATGTACACCACAACCTCCTATTTACCACCATTTGGAGAAGTTATCTTAAATGCCATTCAGATTCAAGACAAGTCATGAATGCAATAGTGAAATCAATGCTTAACTTATACTTGTGTTCAAACTCTTTGTATATAACTCTAGTGTAAACCCTATATGCTTCTTTCAATAAATTACAAAAAATACCATTTAGTGTACTGTTCCTACTCTTGAAATCTTCTTTTATTTCTTTCTCCCAAAAGAATTTAAGTGCTTTCTCATATTATTTTAAAAATGCAAATAGAGATAATTTTTTCTTAAGAATTATTTGAAGTGAGCATTTATACTTTCACTTCGCTGTGTTGTGCTCGTATCAGCATAAAATATTTCCATGCGATAGCATGCAACCCCACTTCACAAGTAATTTTTAAAAAATTGACCATCTAAGGATGTTCCATAAGTTGGTACTTGTTCAATAGATTTTCCCATAGTATGTGAAACCTATCTATACTACACCGCTCATATATACAATGCCTGAAATCCTGAAGAAATGTAGAACTATCATGAATTGCATGACTTAGATGTATTACTGCATTATTGAAGATATACCATAAACAAAGACGGTGTGATGTATTTGGCATCAGAGTCTCAATGGCTTTCAATAGTGCAGTCGATTGATCCGTAAAAATAGTAACAAGATGTCGACTAGACATTGCTTTCAAAGACGTATCAAAACAACCAAATAAAAGAATTGACGGATTCATCATATAATAATGCAATACCAAATATAATCATTTGCTTATGGTGATTCACACCAACAATTGGAGCAAACGAGACATCATACTCATTTGTCTTAATGATAGTATCAAAACAAATTATATCACCAAAATAAGTGTAATCCATGATTGATCTACTATTAGCCCAAAAAAAAAATAGCAAGCTCTCATGATTTATAAGCTTCAATAGTAGAAAAGAAAAAAAAAGGATCTTTGGCTCGTCTCTTTTTAAGAAATTTAAAATACACTTCTTTTCCTTACCATCCAAAGTTTTCTTTTTTTTTTGTTTTTGAATGTAATTTGTATTATCATCTCTTATGAAACCAACTTCATCATTAGGTACCCATGACTGAAAAAAATTATAAATATGGTGAGTTTTATACCAAAATCAGTCATTGGAAGTGGTAAGATTTTTCTATGTAATCTCAACGTTGGGACCTTATTTAGATAGTAATTGGATGGTTACGGTCAATCGAAATCTTGGATAATACCCACACATCTTCAATTGAAATTTTAAAGTCAATCTAGACCATATAGTTTGTTTTGGTCTAAACTTGTGGTTTCTTAGTCATGTGACTTTTGTGTGCATGTTTCAAACCTTGTTTGATATAGGCAAATGTATGATCCTTTAAACTACTGTCTTTTCTACACTTTAGATATAATTTTTTGATACTAAAACTCATTCTTTTGGCATACTCATTTTAAAAATTATATACAGTAACTTTACCATTGAAGACCATACCAATACTTAGAACTATAGAGCCAGAACCAGTTTCCCTAACAATAAAATCTTTGGAATTATCAACATTCTTAAAAAGGTAATGTACTGCTAATTAACTTGTGTGTAAATATATAATAAAAATAACGATAATTTTTACTCACTCTTCAATGTCGAGGTCAGTACCAGATGACACTATATTTACTTCAACTTCTAATGCCGTTGAGAGCTGTCACCAAAAAATTTATGTTTGTCAACAAAGAACTAAAGGCTGTCAATGATCAAATAAGGTATGCCAATAAAAAATTAAAGTCTGTTGTCAATGATAAATAAGGTATGCATATGAAAAATGTAAAGTCAATGAAAAATTATGCTAGTTAATGATAAAATAGGGTATGCCAATGAAAATTTAAAGTTTGTTAATGAAAAAATTTGGTTTATCAGTGAAAATTTAAAGTCTGTCAATGAAAAATTTTGATCTGTCAATAAAAAATTAAAGTCAATCAATAATAAATATGGTATATCAACTATAAAATATATTCGGTCTTTATCAAATATATAAAATGTATACTAAAATAAGATCTATTAACGAAAATACTAAGGTTATTAACGAAAAAATAGGCCATCAACAAAAAATTTGGTTTGTCAACGAAAAAATTTGGACTGAACAACGATAAAGATGATCTATCAATTATAAAATATGGTTTATCTTTCTCAAAAAAATGGACTGGGCCCAACTAAAATCGAGTCTGTCAACAAAAATACCAATGCTATCAATGAAAAATCTAGGCTATCAACGAAAGCCATTAGATTGCAAGGAAGAGAGAAAAACATATGATAAATAAAATATACCTGATGATGTAGAAATTTTCTAAAGCCGAAACCCTTTTGTGAGAGCTACAAAACCCTTCATCAGGAGCTTTAGTGCTTGATGCAGGACGAACGAGATTAGAGAGCTTTGTAGTGGTTAGAGGAATCTTTGTCGAAGACAAGGGTGGAGGTGCGAGTAGAGAGACAACGAGTAGGGAGGAATGGGGTCACTGATCGCACAAGCTGGGGCTTGTAGCAAGCTTTTGGCATAAAAGAAAAGGTGCAGGGTTGGGTTTTTAGGTGGGAATGAGATTAAACCCTAACCAGGGTTAAGGTAAGATGGGTAATGGGCTATGGTAATAGGCTAGGAATGGGCAAGAAATGGAGGTAGAAGGCATTGAGATTCACATCTCTATCATGCGACTTTAGGTTATGTTCAGTTGGATGAATTCCACAATGGAAAGGATGAAAAGTGCAATGAATCTAGATGAAAAGCTATTCAGATTTATTACACTTTTCATCCTTTCTATTGTGGAATTCATCCAACTAAACATAGCCTATGATTCGTGAAGTGAAATGCTGATTAGGTACCCCAACCATTTTTTCTTTTCTTTCCCCCTTCGGTGTTCAATTTTTTCCGGTAATTGGGATCTCCTTTTATCCATCTTTTTTATTCTCAATTTCTCATAACCCTTACATGGAAACTTCTTTGATCTGTACGCATAACTCCTTTCTTCAACTGCTTGCGCCTTACCTCCTTTTCCTAACCGTGTGCTCTTTTCTTATCTCGCCGCTCATGTGTTCTTGTTACCTTGTTGGTCAAAGTTGATAATTTAGACCAACAATTTGATCGTGGCTAAGCCTTTCTTTCCCTTTTTTACTCCAGAATCTACTCCACCGCTTTTTTTCTTTTACCAATTCATGGTCAAATCACTGATTTTGACCAAATTTGATCATGGTCGCGACTCCTGGTTGGACTACTACAATCGTTTGGGCTATCAAATCGTTGTCAAAATCATCGACCCAAGTTCTAGTTTGTTATGATATAAAGAGTTAGTATCAAAACCAATTGTAGTCAAAATTTTATGTTATAATGAGTTGGGATCAAAACATATTGTAGTCAAAATTGAGATTGATCTGGCCGAATCCCCCTTTTTGCTGAGATAAGAAATTGGAATCAAAGCCAATAGGGTTAAAATCGATAATTTAAGCCAAATAATTAATTTTTTAAATTTTGACCGACATCTGTTCTTCACATTCATAGTCAAAATCGACCTTTCCCTCTATTGGTTTGCAATTGCAACAAAATTATAGCTCATAAAATTCAATTTTACCCCTTGTTATTTTCATGGTTGTGCAAGAAAAATAAGTTGATTTTTTTAAGGGGAAAATAAACACCTTCAACATCTTAATGACTAAGGTTCCACCAATAACTATCCTAAGACATCACGAAGCGACCTTTAGTACCTCATAAAAGAAGAGCAAAGGATAGACACATCAATTCATTATTTACTAAAATGTTAAGATATTTGACTTAGTCTAACTAAAACAACTAGTTTATATGAAATTTGTAATAAAGGATTATTATAGAACTAATATCTTGAATGAGGTAGTGGTAGAAAGTCACTAATCTAGGTAAAAATTATAGCTCAATGAGGGTTTTAAGTTTTGTGTAGTCTTTAAGTTGGACAAGAACAAAATGTGACTCTAAGGCCATGTAATGAAGTTGTTTTTCTATACTCAACTTCAGGGTAAACTTAATAGCAATAGAGTGAGTTAGTTTAAGCTCAATATCATCTTCTATGGGGCTCACCTTGGATTAGGTAAAGGATAGTTTGAATAGATTTTTGCTATTTTACAAGGTAAAGTTTTAATAAACTTTCTATGTGTAGGGGTGACAATTTGTCACCTATACGAGGCCTTCACTTTATGTTTAACTTTAAAAGCCTTTTGCAATGAGCTATCAAGAGAGTTGATTTGATGTTAACTTAATTCCTATTTCATTTTAAGGTGGCATCCATTTTTAGTTGAGTTAGGACGAACCAAGGATCTTCCTATAGTTCACATCAATTTAAGAACTTATCAAATTGAGTTACACATATTTAGTGATGAAATTATCTCCTTGATGTATACTACTTAGTTGTCACAGTCAATTTTGGTAGTAGGAAGAACATATTTCTCTTTATTTTTTAACTTAGGGCCTGTTTTATTGAAAGAGTAGAAAATTAGAAAGAATGAAAAAAGAGGAGGGGAAGAAATATAGGAGTGAAGAAATTCAATCATGTGAATCTCACATGATCGCGTCCTTCCCCATGTCTTTCCCTAGCAGCGGCAGACGGCAATCGCGGCAGCAATGTCCTTCCCCAATAATGGCAGGCGGCGATCGTGGTGGCAGGCAAAGGTAGCAGAGGGGCAAGCGAGCAGGCGAGCTCGCGGCGGTTGCAGGAAGGGAGGACGACGGCACCGAGTCGTGCCTGAGCTTCAAGAACCGGGCCGTGCTCCTCCCGACCAACCTCGAGGAGGAGATAACCGCAAGCGTCCTTCCCAGCAGCGGGCGTACGACGCTCTTGGCAACAGCCGGAGGCGGAGATAGTCTCCCGGCGCTTGGAAGGGGGGAGGAGACGAGGCACGGGTAGGAGGATGCGAGGACATTGGGAAGAGGTGAGGTCGCGGTGCTCGCGGTAGCAAGCTGGGCGAAGGCAAAAGGGGAGACGACACTCGCAGCAGTTGTAGGAAGGGAGGACGACGGCGCTGAGTCGCACCTGAGCTTCAAGAACAGGGGCGTGCTCCTCCCAACTAACCACAAGGAGGAGATGTCCGCAAGCGTCCTTCCCAGCAGCGCGCGTACGGCACTCTCGGTGGCAGCCGGAGGCGGAGATAGTCTCACGGCACTCGGAAGGGGGGAGGAGACGAGGCACAGGTAGTAGGATGTGGGGACATTAGGAAGGGACGAGGTCGTGGCACTCGCAGTAGCGGGCTGAGCGAAGGCAAAAGGGGAGGCGACGCTCGCGATTGAGAGGGCTAGAAGAGGAGGAGCAAAGGTAGAGGAGAACATTGAAGGGGTGGAGGGAGAGGAGAGTGGCGGCGCTGTGGGCGGCATCGTAGAGGCGAAGGGCTTGAGGAAGGTCTCCTCATTGGATCGGTGATGTTGGGAAGGGAAGAGAGCTAGCATTGTTGTATCCCAACAAGTAGGTGCAACTTATCTCTGGTTTAAATATTTTATATTGGCGCCCCAAAGATTTGTTGTCCTAAACTTGTTGTGTCCGCAAGTGCACGAATACTCGAAGTAATAAAGTGAAAAAAGTGTCGAATCCACAGAGACCTTATTGTTAAGTACCAAATTATTATTTTCTTACTAGCTAAGCAAATTGAATATGATGCAAGTAAATAATAGAAAGAACACGAAAATATATCAGAGAGATAAACTGGGACTAGGGTTTCATCCACTTTAATTTCAATGACTAGATATGAATAAAAGGTCGTCAGTTTAATTTTATTATGATAAAGATATAATTTACTTCATAAAGGGATTATCTCACTTTCGTGTAGACAATCATGCAGGGACCTATCCTCGCTTTCGCGCAAGATCTATCCCAACGCTGAAGATAAGTAAATCATCAATCAAAGAATTCAAGGATCACTTTCGTGCATCCGAGTCTCAACACAAGTTCTACTTATGGTTCTCCAACGTTCTGATCTTCACTTTCGTGCAAGATCTCCATGTTTGACACAATAACTCAATCCTAGATTCAAATTATCTAACATGGTAATTAAACTACTAAAATCAAGAAATAAGAACTTAACCTAATTTCTTACGGTGAGTTCCTATTGTTTAATTTTTTTAGGGTTCCAAGTTCTCAAGCAGATCACTTTTCAGTCCATATTGCGAAAACTCTATAATCATGCATGATACTAAGAAAACTAAGGAGAATTAAAGACAAGTCATCACACAAATAGAATTATCATAGCAAAATTATCTTGACGAAATAAAAGTTATCTAATCATTAAAAATCAAGCACTATTACACCCATGACCTAAAATATGTTTAAGCTAGCATGGAAGAAGAAATACAATAAACCATAGTATCAAAGTGTCAGAAATAAAAGAAAGAGGGAGAATTAACATTACAATATGGTTGTAATAGAAATTACAGCCGTAAATTGCTTGTAAACCCGCGGTGAACAGTGTTAGAGACACTCCTTTGTTGAGTTCTCCTCCGTCTAAGATCCTTTGGCTTTGAAACTTCTGTGGTGTCCTCTCCTCCTCCAGGCGAAGCTTCAGTGTAAAAATCGCGGCCTGAAGTGACCTCCATGCCTCTCGGTGTGAGGCCGTGCCCTAAGGACCTCTCTATCGATTGCTCCCTCAATTGATCCTAAAAATTAGTTCTTTTGGTCCCTTTATGTTCTCCTCATCGAGATGAGTCCACAGCTTCTTTCGGATCTCAATTTGGATGTCTGGATCTCAAGATATGGTCCGCGCAAGAATCTGGCCCGAAAAACTCGTGTGTCCAGGTTAAAATTACGGCCGTAATTTGTTTCTGTGAACTCTGAGTCAAAATTATGGCCCGTGAAAAATATTATGGCATTGCCATAATTTTCATAAAACTTTCTGGTCAAAAACGTTTGGAAATTACGGCACGTAAAATGATTTACGGTAGTGCCGTAATTTTTGTAAAATCTTCTGATGAAAAATTAGCCAAAATACGGCAATGCTCTGATATTACGGTAGCGTGTGAAAATACGGTACCATAATATATATTACAGCACTGCCGTATTTTGGTTCGTGGCTCCATTTTGCTTGAAATTTGTCATATATCCTCTTCTTGATGATGACAACTCTTCCATGTATTTGATTTTGCTTGAAAACGCCTAAAAATAGTGCCTTTTTACCTGAAAATCATCAAAAATTAACATAAAAGTAGATTTTGCAATATTTGATAAAAAGGCATAAAAATAAGCAAAGTAGTATGAATTTGACATAAAAAGATATATAAAATGGCATGAAATTTACTATAAATTTCAGTGTCATCAGCAGCGTGAGTGAGATTTTGTTTTCTCTTCGATTTGGAGAGACACAAAAAGGGGAGAAACCTTTGCTATTTTTCTTTCCCTCCCAATCTGTCCCCCCAATAAAATATGAGAAAAGTAGAATTTCTTTTCTTTCTCTCCTCTTTTTCTTCTCAATAAAACAGGCCCTTAGTTTCATTTTAGTAAAAATAAAATATTTGAGGCATATATCAATTTTATGTTTGATATGTGCTAATGATAACATACATGCACATCATGTGATGACCAAGTCTTATATACCAATTCAAGTAAAACTCAATGGCCAATGAGATAATGATAATAAAAAAAATACACAAAGGTTAACTTTCATGAGTCTAACATGATCAAGTGACTTGACGCTAGTCCACAATTATGATCGTCTTTTGAGGGTTGTAAGGAGGAACACTTTAATTTGAGTTTATTGTTAGATTCAATAAATTCTACAGTAAATGCCTTTAGGTAGACCTTAATATTTTTTTATAACCAACCCAATATTTTTCATTTTTAGAGGGATATAAAAAAGAAAAATTAAAAATTTAATTCATCACACTTTTTCCTTATTTTAGTTATTTCTAAACTATTTTTCACTTTTAGTTCTCTATGAAAGCACAAGTGTAAAGGTTATTGCCATTTGAATCTGTTGGGCTAAATTACTTTGAGCACAATAATATCATACAAGAACTTTATTGCAAATAAATGATATACTAACTAATAACATGCTGCAATGATAATTATAACACAAGCAATATCAACAATCACTAAGACCATAATTTACGTGAAAAACCCTTCAATGTGAAGGGAAAAACCATGAGGCAATTCAATCCAAATGTAATCACTAGCAAGGGTAGAGTATCACAATATATTCTCAACTTAAGCTTATTGCCCTAAGCTTAAGATACAATCTAATATCAAAAACACAGCTTGTTCTCCAAAATAATAAGTAAGACATAAGCTGAAAAATGAGATAATAATAGCTTATCTCTTCTTCTTTGCTATTCTTTGTGTTGTGGGCTAGCTTCTTCCTTCTTTCAACCAAGCTTGGACAGCACAATGGAGCAGCCACCCTTCCTCTTCACTATAACATTTCTTTTTCACCGAGAGGAGGAAGAACAATGCTCTCGCAATTTTTGCGCAGCCGCAGAACTCTCTCTCTCTCCAAAAGCAAAAAGAGTGAAAACCAAATAATCACCTTAACCCTTAAAACATTCAAGCCATTGGAATTGGTTAGGTGGCAGATCACATCCATTAAAGCAAAACAAAGTAAATAATGTGAGCTGTGAGTTTACTTCAAAAAGCTGCGCACAAAACAAAAATAAGATAATAGGAAAGCAAATGGAGAGGACCCCACTTGGGCTAATGTAAGCCCTACAATCTCCCTCTCCACTCCCATTAGGAGGAGATTTAGCATATAGATATCTTCACTTGAAGCTTATCTTGGCCAAGATATCTATTCGGACCAAGCTAAAACACAACTCAAGTTTTTTCTTAGTAACAACTTTTGTTAGCATATCTGCAGGGTTCTGATCTGTATGAATTTTCATTAATTGCATTTCACCATCTTCAATTGTTGTGCGCAACCAATGATTCTGTATATCAATGTGTTTGGTTCTAGCATGATACATGATATTCTTGTTCAAATCTAATGCACTTTGACTATCACAAAATACCATATACTCCATTTGCTTCAGTCCTAGTTCATTTAGGAATCTTTTCATCCATAATATTTCCTTACAGGATTTAGTGGTAGCAATATATTCTGCTTCCGTAGTCGACAAAGCAACATACTTTTGTAATTTAGATTGCCAAGATACAACTCCCCCTGCAAAGGAGAATAAATACCCTGAAGTAGATTTTCTATTATCAAGGTCTCTTGCCATATCTGAATCTGTAAATCCTACTAGGATTACCTGTGACTTCCCAAAAACTAAACACATCTTTGAAGTACCTCTCAAATATCTGAAAATCCATTTGACAGCTTCCCAATGAGCTTTCCCTGAACATGAAAGAAATCTACTAACAAGTCCAATAGCATAAGCAATATCAGGTCTGGTGCAAACCATCAAATACATTAATGACCCTACAGCTGAGGAGTAGGGTATAAAAGACATATCATGTTTCTCTTGCTGTGTACTTAGACTGGATTTCTTACTTAACTTGAAGTGGTTGGCTAAGGGTGTGTTGACTGACTTAGCATTTTGCATGTTAAATCTTTTAAGTATCCTTTCAACATATTTCTCTTGTGATATCCACAGCCTCTTAGATTTTTTGTCTCGAATGATGTCCATCCTTAGAATCTGTCTGGCTGGCCCTAAATCCTTTATATCAAAGGACTTAGACAATTCACATTTTAGCCTTTGAATCTGTTTGGTATCATGTCCCACAATTAACATATCATCAACATAAAGCAGAAGAATAATGAATTCTCCATTATCAAATAATCTAATATAAACACATGGATCTGCATTAATTCTCTTAAAGAGATAATCTGTCATAAAGGAATCAAATTTCCTATACCATTATCTTGGAGCTTGTTTCAAACCATACAATCTCTTCTTTAACTTACATACCACGTGCTCTTTTTCTTCAACTATGAATCCCTTTGCTTGACCTATATAAATTTCTTCTTGCAAATCACCATGCAGGAATGCAGTCTTAATATCAAGCTGCTCTATCTCAAGGTTTAAGCTAGCAGCTAATCCAAGTACAACTCTAATGGAGGTCATCTTAACAATTGGAGAGAATATCTCATTAAAGTTAACTCTTTTTTCTTGGGCAAATCCCTTTACCACTAAATGAGTTTTGTACTTCATTAGCTTGTCACCATCCTTTTTCAGCTTGAATATCCACTTATTCTTAAGTGCCTTTTTCCCTGTTAGTAACTCAGCAAGTTCATATGTATCATTCTTCTTTAGAGAATCCATTTCTTCCTTCATTGCCTCTACCCAACACTGCTTATCTGAAGTAGACTTCACATCTTGATAACTTTCTGGTTCTCTATTTTTAGTAAACAGTAGATACTCAGAACTAGGATACCGGGTAGAGGGTTTGTGCACTCTAGTAGACCTTCGAACCTGAGTCTCCGTGTGCTCAGGTAAGGGAGAATGCTCTCCCTGCTCAAAACCTACTACATCTGGTTGTGCACCATCATGAACACTATCTGACTTATTACTAGTTGTTGTTGGCTCAACTGTATCATGTTCTGTTTCTTGTGTAGTTTCATCATCTATGACTCTCGTTGGTAAGTTGGTTGTTTGTTCCAATTCATTATAGGCAACAGGAACTCGAGATGATTTTTCTCGTTTCTCAAAGTCAACTATGGTCTCATGCTCATGAAAAATAATATCTCTGCTTCTAACAACCTTTTTCTTTTCTGGATCCCATAATCTGTAACCAAACTCCTCACCACCATATCCAATAAAGATACAAGGAGTGGCTTTACTGTCAAGTTTTGACCTTTGTTCCTTAGGCACATGAATGAAAGCCTTACACCCAAATACTTTCAAATGTGAGTATGAGGGTTCCTTTCATGTCCATACCTTTTTAGGTCTATCAAAACCTAATGGAACTGATAGAGACATGTTAATTAGGTAACAAGCTGTTTTGAGTGCTTCACCCCAGAATGCTTTAGGCAATTTTGTCATCTTTAGCATACATCTGACTCTCTCCACAAGAGTGCGGTTCATCTTTTCAGCTACACCGTTGTGCTGGGGTGTACCAAGTTCTGTTAACACATGTCATATCCCATGCTTAGCATACTATGCCTTAAATTCATGGGATGTATATTCACCACCATTATTTGATCGGATACACTTTGATGGTAATTGAGTTTCTCTCTCCACCATGGTATGAAATTCTTGAAAGGCCTATAGTACTTGGCTTTTGAATTACAAACAAAATATCCAAGTCTTTTGTGAAGCATCATCAATAAAATTAACAAAATACCTATTGCCAACTAAGGACTCTACCTCTATGAGATCACATACATCAAAATGTATTAATTCTAATCTAGTTTCTTTTCTTTTAGAGAAAAAGAAACTCTTCTATGCTTACCAAGTAAGCAATAATCATATGAATTGATTGTCATACCTTTGCTTGTTACCGAAGGGGTAGGAATGAGGGATTATCTTGCCAATAGTTGCATCCCATTCTCACTCATGTGTGCTAGCCTGTGATGTCATAAATTTGGTGATACTTCATCTTGCATTGCATTATGTGACTTCCAGAATGCTTTAGCCGAATCTTGTACATTGTGCAACACAACTTTCCCTTTGCAACCAATACAGTCCCTTTAAGGAGTTTCCATTGTCCATTTTTTATGTCTGCTATCATATCCTTCCTTGTCAATGACATTAACTACAAACAAGTTCATTCTCAAGTCAGGAATGTGTCTCACATCCCTTAGAGTCAATGTACATCCTGTGTTGGTTTGAACAACAATATCACCAATGTCTATAATTTGTTATACACTTTGATTTCCCATCTTGGTGTCCCCATAGTCACCTGCTTTATAAGTGGTAAATAATTCTCTCTTTGGAACACAATGGTATGCTGCACCTGTATTAACAATCCACGCTGCTGATTGATGCAGGAGCATACAACATGAAGGAAGGGAAAAATCTGGCCCCAATGGAGCCTCAAAAATTTTCCACATAAAGTTCCTCGGGGTACCCAGCGACGGAAGCCACGCCCCGAGATTTTCTACAGAAAGTTCCTCGGGGCACCCAGCGACGAAAACCTCGCCCCGAGAGTCCTGCAAAACAACTTCCTGAAGATTCACATGCACAAGTCAGATTTTCCATAGAAAGTTCCTCGGGGTACCCAGCAATGAAAACCTCGCCCCGAGAATCCCGCAGACAACTACGTGAAGCTTCCCAGGCACAAGTTAGGTTTTCCACAGAAAATTCCTCGGGGTACCTAGTAACGAAAACCTCGCCCCGTGAGTCCTATGGACAACTGCCCGAAGAAGTCGCCGAACTACCCCGACGACCCCATTTCGACGTGCACAACCCACCTTACCATGTTGCTCCATCTCATGAAGACTCAAAGGAGCACAACAAAGTAGTTATTCGGCAATCCCAACGCCCATCTCACCCACAGGACCGCTTCGTGGGTGTTATTAGCCCACTTTCTGTCCACACCGTGGTAACCCAGCCCAAGGACGCCACGGGCCAACCCCTCGAGAGCCCAACTCCAGATGGGCCACACAACCACATCAGCAACACGACCCAAGAGAAGGCCGCGACGATAGTTACGCAGCCCAGTACTTCAAAATTCTACTGTTTTGTTGCGATGTGCTCCGATCGCGTCTAACCGTCGTCGCAACCACCTCATACACTGAAGAACCAAAGAACCTGTGCCCCTGCAGGAGTAGATGGTAGTTGGTAGGATTTTATTCTGTTTTGTCTTTTTGTGGCAGCTTGACTACTTTTTGGTTGTTAGTTGTTGAGATGCTGCCCTTTTGTCTTGTTTACCCCTCCTTATCTTATAAAAGAGAGGGGCTGACCAGTATTCTCCCTTAGTTCTCTTAGAGGTAGAGTTCTCCTGGTGAGCGAGTTTGCCTCCAGCTTGTGTGGAAGACGAAGTAGCCTCGTCTTCAGAGTTTGTAAGAGTCGGCGACCGATGTCTCGACTCGAAGTGTTTCCTGCTTTTTGAAGAGTAAATCCCACCATTCTGGGTGGGTCAGGTTTGCCTATTTCTACACGTTCTTTCTGAGTTGTGTTTTCGTTCGCCCTCTCACCCACGAGCATCCGAGCATCGAAGTCGTGGATGGTTTCCCTGTTTGTTGGTTTGATCGCAAGTGCATAGGCGTGCGAGCCGACCCCGCGATCTGCAGTCCCTATTCGTGCTTTGCTTAAAATTGCTCTAGAGGTTAATGAGTGAATTTTAGTAATTTTGGATGCCGTTGAATTTCTCTCGCATTGGTATTGCCTCGAAATGCATTTGTGCTGATTTTCCGTGTTTCTTGCTATACTTTCCGAGCGATTTGACTTCCCTCATCTCAAGACCCTCTCATGATTTCTGTGCATTGTGTAAACACCATAGAGGACGTCATTAAGGACCAAGCCTCCTATAGTCCCTGCATCACTGATGGTTCTTCTACATGGTTACAATCACCATGCCCACAGATTAATGACATTGTCTCTTCCTTAGATGTAACTGCAGTAGTATTGCTCTCCACATAGTCTTTCTTGTTTTTGTTGTCTTTTCTCTCTTGCTTCAAGATCCTATAATATTTATTGATGTGATCAACTTTTCCACAATGATAGCATTTAATTCATTCCCTTGACTTGGACCGATTCTTGGATTTACTTCGGCCTCTAAAATCCTGACCTCTACTCTTGAACATGCCTCTATTTTCTGTAATAAAAGTATGATTTGATCCTGATTCCATACTACCTCTCCTTGCTTCTTCATTTAGCAATCTATCTTTTACCATTTGCATTGTTACTTTGCCATCTGATGCTAAATTAATTACAGTGACAACTAGGATATCCCAAGTGTCCAACAAAGATCATAAAAGAAATAGAGCAGTAACTTCATCACCAAGATTAATTTTCATAGTAGTTAGTTAATTCAACAAGTCTTGATAGTCACCCAAGTGTTCAACAATAGACCTTCCATCCTTGTACTTAAGGTTTGAGAGTTTTTTAATTGCAAATGTCTTATTCATAGCAGTTTTCCTTTCATACAGTGCTGCCAACTTTTTCCATGCAACAGATGAAATTGTCTCTTGTGCTACATGATGAAAGACAATAAGATCAACCCATTTTTTAATTGTGCCTAAAGCCTTTCTATCCAATCTCCTCCACTCACATTCTAATATGTCTTTTGGTTTAGTTGACTCACCTAATATATGATCAAATAGATCCTTACAGTATAGGTGATCTTCCATCATCGGCTTCCAAATAGAATAGTTTGATGTTGTTAATTTCATCATAGATCCCATGTCTTCTTCTATGAGTGAAAGAATACAACCAACCTCTAATACCACTTGTTGGGTTGAATTACTTTGAGCAGAATAATACCATACAAAAACTCTATTGCAAATAAATGATATACTAACTAATAACATGCTGCAACGATAATTATAACATAAGCAATACAACAATCACTAAGACCATAATTTACGTAAAAAAACCCTCCAACGTGAAGGAAAAAATCACAGGGCAAATCAATCCAAATGTAATCACTAGCAAGGGTGGAGTATCACAATATATTTTCAACTTAAGCTTCTTGCCCTAAGCTTAAGATATAATCCAACATCAAAACACAGCTCGTTCTCCAAAATGATAAGTAAGACACAAGTTGAAAAATAAGATAATAATAGCTTATCTCTTCTTCCTTATTATTCCTTGTGTTGTGGGCTAGCTTCTTCCTTCTTTGCACCAAGCTTGGACAGTACATTGGAGCAGCCACCCTTCCTCTTTACTCTAACATTTCTTTTTCACCGAGAGGAGGAAGAACAATGCTCCCACAATTTTTCAGTAGCCGCAAAACTCTCTTTCTCGAAAAGCAAAAGAGTGAAAACCAAATAATCTCCTAATCCTTAAGGCCATGTTTACTTGGACGGAAAGGAGGAAGGGAAGGATGGATTATACCTTTTTCCATCGTTTACTTGGGCGGACGAAAAACTAATAGAGGAAAATGGGAAGAAAAAATAGGGCATTTTCCTTCGTTTCTCAATTTGCACAAATCGAGCGGATTGCTTACTGCTTGCTTCGCTAGAAACTTGCAACATTTTAAGAAAGTTATGTATTGTGCTTTTTTTATATTTTAATTTATAATTTTTAATAGTACTAAATATTATTTAATAATTTTATACTATTTAATAATGTTTAGTAATTTTTATAATTTTTAATAGTATTAAATAATATTTAGTAATTTTTATATTATATAATATTATCGATAATAATTTTATAATATTAATAGTATTTATATAATATGAGTAAAAAAAATAAAAATTAAGGGTGTATATATAAATCCATTAAATTATCCATTCTTTTAAGTAAATACATAGAAAGAAAACTTATAATATATTTCATCCATTATTATTTTTTCTATTCTTTGCATAATTTATGCGTCCAAATAAACATGGCTTAAAACATCCTAAGTCATTGAAATTGGTTACGTGGCAGTATCACATCTATTAAAGCAAAATAAAATAAAAACGAGCTGTGAGTTAATATAAAAAAAATACAGGCACAAAATAAAAATAAAATAATAAGAAAATAAATAGAGATAGAGATCCCATTTGAGCTAATGAAAGTTCACGAAAACCCAGAAGGGCGGAGGCCGTTGGTTTGGTACAGACGGTCCGTTACAGGACGACGTTCACGGCGAGTAGGTGAACCGTTTAGGTTGGTTTTCCGCTCCTATATATACTTGCCCCGAGAGGAGAGGAACTAATAGCCAGTCCTTTTCCTTCTTCTTTTGCTTGGTTTCTTCCCCCCTTTCATCTCAGACACTGCACTCCCGCTCTCTTTCAGATCCCACCTCCTCTTTGTATGGCAACAGCCAATTTCGGGGGGCGGGGGATTGCTGGACGCTTTGGGAAGCGACTCCTCAACCAGATCTGGACTGCTCCGCCTTCCGCCACCCTTTCTTCTGCGGCACTGCTTTCTTCCAGGCAAGATTTACATATCGTTTCGGTCTGGATCTTTAACTTTGAACTTATTTGTTGTTGCCGATGGACCTTTTACTTCTTTTCGTCTGATATAAACGGTGATGGTCGAAATAGAGGAGATCAAGAGAAGGTTTTAAATAACGAATCATCTGAAAATTTTTCATCAGTTGAACATATTGTGAAGAGGGTGCCCTTGAACGACATCTTTTTTATTTTACTAGTAGTGTCTAGTTAAAACATGAAAAGATCCCAAGTTATCCGGTCTATCGATATACAAATCTTTTTTGTTAGTTGCTAAATGACAATTTTAAAAATAAAAATATAAGCAGGGGAACAGTTGTGGTTTCCTCGAGATCATCAATATGCTCCTCCCCTGACTTTATTGTTACTGTTATCTTATGTCCAAAGCTCACATGGCTGCCCTGCTCTTCCTCCACGAAGCGGGTAGCAATCTGGGTAAGTACTCAAAAGTAATCAGGTTATCTCTGCCTAAACAAAGGACGCAAGCGAAATTCCGATTCTTGGAGCATATCCGCTTGGGTGGAAGTCTCAATAGCAGATAGCTAGACATAATTATATAATCTGACACGTGTCTTGTTGGTTAGGGCGAAGGCGGTGCACGTCTCGTCGTACGACAAAAACGTGGAGGAGCACGTGCGCCCGACCGTGTTGCCGGACCATGTGATCGACGCCAAGTCTGACAAATACTGGACTCCCAATCCCACCACAGGCGTCTTCGGCCCGGCGGACGTTGGCTGTGCCGAAGCGGCCGGCGGCGAAGCGAAACCGGCCGCAGCCACGGGAAGTGGCCCCTCTACGCTGGACCAGACCGTGTGGTTCCGTCTCCACGAAGTCGACAAGGCTCCCCTCTCCTGAGCAATATTAAGTACTACAGCCACACTGCGCTGGGCGTCGTTATAAATTATGGCAATAAATGGCCCTTCTATATTTGGAACGGATTTCTGCTGCTCTATGGCTTCTACTTTCAGCACTAGAGCATGCTATTGAAGTAGACAATGCAAATGGCTTTGAAGTGTTGCGTTAAATCTTTTTTCTTTTTGCCGGAAAAAAAATCGAGTTTTTGAATTGCAGGAAAGTTTTTCTCACTTGGTAGTTGCTATATTTTGTCCATTTAAAACATACGGATGTAGAAGAGAAAAAAAGTTACTTGGTCTAGAATTCTTAGGCAGGTTATATTCTTGTCATCCATTGCACATAATATATAAATCTTAAAGCAATACTCTTTACCTTTACTTTAAAATTTGTATTTTTTGCTTAAGAATCCTCGACAGTATATTTCCTAAAAGTTTTTTTTCCCGAAGATGGTTAAAATAAAATATAAGACTGGATAATACAATTTAAATTTTTAAATAAATAAACAATCAAATATTGACTGCAATTAAAAAAAGTCCAAAGATGATTAACAAATAGAGATATAGAATTAAGACAAAAAAAAAAAAAAACTGTGAATGGTATGGAAGCGAGCATAAAGCAGAACGAGAATGAGCAAGAAAAGGAGACGTAATTCCATGAGTAGATTTGTTTTCATTCTTATATCTCTCATAATCATCATGATTTCTACTAAATGTCAGGAACAAAAATAAAAATTAGGTTTGTCTTCTTAGCACACAAATCTGATGTAAGACAACACAATTATATCGAAGTTGAGTTGGGTTCGCTGGACGACAATCCTGTCTTAATTGCATGAATGTGATTGCTTATTGGACTATTGCTGCATGGAGTTGTTACCATCTCTCTTGAGCTAATTGGATAAGCACAATATTAGATAGTAATTATTTATATAAAAGTTATACTATTTTGGATAGATTATTATATAGTATTATTAAAGAATAATATAAATTATTATTGAAATAATATTATAAAAAATTACTATGTAATATTTATCATTAAATATTTAAATTAAAATTACACAAAAATTTTAACAGCTCCCATATAATCATAAATAGTTAAGGATACCATTTTGATAAGAACAAAATGAATGTATATATATGATAAAATATTTATTAAATTCAAATAATTATTTTTTAAATTACTAAAATAATTAAATTTTTATTTCACACGTGTAAAATTAAAGTTATGATACAACCTTAAAATATTTATATATTGGTAAGAACAGATTGCGAAGCAATTGTAAGATTTTTTGCAAATAAAAATAGTAAGAGAATAAGCTAAAGAAGATGACTCAATTTTAAAGATAGAATTATTAATGCTGGATATTATGTTATATTTGAGCATATAAAAGGGATAAATAATGCTCTTGTAGATAAATTATCTAAAAATATTTATATGGAAGAAACCCAAACAAACTAGTATGTAGAAATTTAGTATGTAGGAAATTAAATATATATAGGTACTAACTTTTTGAATTATAAATATAATAATATATAATATTTATAAATTTTAAGTTTTGATTTATAAAAGTTTGTATTATATAGTTTAATTATAAAGATTTTATTTTATAAAAAATTTTTATTTTATGAAATTATATATGAAAGAGGTAACAGTAGAGCGGTGAATTTGTGAGAGTGACAAATAAAAGAGTGGGGTTTGAAGATAGTAGATCAAAGAGGGGAAGAAAAGTACATAAAAAAAGCAATATTAAGATCAATTTATTAGGCAGTGTCCTGCCAAATGCGCCCTACGGGTATCTGCATACCAACTTTGATTCTTTTATACTGTGTTTAATTGGCATATCTAAAGTGGAAAAGAAAGTAAAAAAAAAAATAAATAAATAAAAAATATTTTTTTCTTTGTGTTTTGTATTTAGTTAGAAAAAAAAAATAAAGTTTCGATATATACCTCTTATTTTCTATTTTCATATTTTTATTATATAAATATTATCAAATCATATATAAAATAACTATTTAAATATTATAAAATTAATTATATTATAAAATTAATTATATTAATTAATTGATACTTTAAATTAACCCTCGGTGGAGATGGCTGCTGGAGTTGTCGCCGCCAGTGAAGCACCTCCATTAACCCTACTGCGAGCTGCCGCTTGCCTCCAACGGAAGAAGTGAAGAACAAAGAAGAAGATAGTTGAATTTCGCTGCTTGTTTCTTCAAATCCTTTCACTTACATTTGTATTGGGTCTTACCGATGATTTCTCCCCCCTTCAATTCGCTTCTTCTTATTCTTGATTTTCTTTTCTATGGTGAATCGATATGTGAGAAAGCACTATCTTCTAAAACGGCCAAGAAGCCTTAGAGCTCGTGCATCGCCACAGGAAGCAGCCGTCATTTGGGGTCTTAATGAGAGAAGAAGACCTCCCCTTTGTCTCTTCCAATGTCTTAGCAGCTAAGGCCTGGCTCAGATCACGTCTTAGCTCGCTACCCTGTAACTAGTTACAGAAAGACTCTTTCATAAGATGGGAGCTGGAGAAGGAAATCCAAGTCTCCACAGCCTTCTCCTCCGATTGCCATCACTAGCAGGCGGCGATAACTCCAGTGAATCGCTGCAGTGAAACGAGCATACCTGAGTGAAAGAAGTCACGAGGGTGAGAATAATTTCTTTAGGCGTTTAGGGTTTATGTCCACCCAAATTAGGTAGATCCATTTTGTCTAGGGTTTATTTCCACCTAAATCGGGTGGATCTTTACATTTTTCTTTCTCCCATTTTTTATCTACCTTACTAAATATAAAATTTATCTATTTTTCATCCTGCCTAACTAAACCTTAATCTTAGAGCTAATGTCACATCAATCTTACCTTAATCTTAAAGCTAATGTCACATCAATCTTATTTTAAAATTTATATTTTTCTATGGTATGACCCTGTAGGAATTTTTTTTTGGTTTTCGATGGGGCGCATTTTCTAAGCGGATTGTCCGCTTAACACATCTGAACTGTTGTTTTCTAACCATTCAACACGTGGTTGAAAGTAAATCCAAAGAGTGTGCTGAATGCATGAATTTAGTAGTATCGACACTTCACGCTGCCGCAGAGTTTGTTGCCGCTGAAGTCCATATGCCCCACGTACGCCATTGTCGACAACGTCTTAGGTAAGCTTCCGGTGAGCTGGTTGCGCGACAGATCCAACGACGTGTAGTACGAGCCCGATCCGAGCACATATGGTATTTCCCCCTCTATGGCGTTTCGGCTCAGGTTGAGGATGTTTATCCTTCCACCGGCAAGAAGCACCGACGGGATCCTGCCGGTGAGTCGATTCGCATCGAGGTAGAGCGAGGAGAGCACAAGCATTGACCCCAGGCTAGCTGGTATCGCCCCTGAGATGCGGTTCTCGGCGAGGTCGAAGTCGGCGAGGCAGGCCATGGCGCCGATCGAGGAGGGGATTTCGCCGGAGATGCGGTTGCGAGCGAGAAGGGCGCGACTAAGCATGGACAGTTCACCGAAATCGGTGGGAATGGGACCGAAGATTTGGTTGCCGTTGTGGTCGAGGTGCTTTGGTGAGAGTGGGAGCGGGTGTGGGGGAGAGGATGACGGCGGGAGGAGTACAGCAGCCAACATGGAAGGAGAGGGAGAACAACAAGCGGCGGGAGCGGCGGCAGTGGGCGATCGCCGCGAAGATCTTCACCGGCCTACGGGCGCAGGGGAACTACAAGCTCCCCAACCATTGTGACAACAATGAAGTCCTCAAGTCACTCTGCCGTGAGGCCAGATGGGTTGTCGAGGAGGACGGCTCCACCTAGAGAAAGGTTTTTCCCCCGGCGGGCGAGGGCTGGCATTGGCGAGAACGGGAGCTGGGCCAGGGCGCTCCCGTCATCGACCCTCGTCCGCCTCTACTGGAGAAGATGGGTCGTTGGATGTCAAAGGTTCCACGTGTCGAACGGTTAGAAAACAACCGTTCGGATGTGTTAAGCGGATAGTCCGCTTAGAAAACACGCCCTGTTCGATGCACCCTATTTTATTCAACAATTCATTGTCACTTATTATTATTCTACTTTTGGTTTTCGATGGGGCGCATTTTCTTAATAAAATAAAATTCATAACAATTAAATTCCATCAATTTAATTTGGATAGAAAAGTTATGATCAGCTAACTTTATTAATTAGTATACTTTTGTGTAATAGTGCGTAACTGCAATAAAATCAAATTTCTAATAAATAAAAGTAGAAAATAATGTATAATAAATAAATAAGAATGAATGAAAAATCTAGTTTCTTTGTTCAAATTAAATTTAATATCTTGCCTCATGATACATGGGTGAGCATTCACTAATTACCAAATCATTGATTATCAATTTATCCTTTACCAAATTTATTGTATCAAAATTTTTATTACCCATCCAATTATCGAAAATAGAATAACAAGAAAAATTTATTGGACTGATTATTGATAATGATTTATTGATTAAAATTGGTAATTGCTGACTTTTGCTCACCCCTAATGATATAAGAGGATACCTTTTTCTAAGGGTGAGTAAACGGTACCGGTACTATAATAGTGTATCGAAAGTTTTAGTATTTAATAATTTAGTACTTTGAGACTTCAATATCGGTATTAAAATTTTATTTGGGATTGTGATACTAATACTGATACCCAGATTCTAGTTCGGGATTCTTCCAAAGTATTAAATATGTAATTTATTTATTTTATATTTTTATACTAATAAATAATTAACTATAGATTTAATCATCTAATATTATAATAATCTAATCTATGTTTGGACCAGGCCAGTAGCCCACCTTAGCTAATAGTCCAATAGCTTATTGCCTGTCGACCACTAGCCTAGCCTACCTAGTAGGTTGGTAGCCCGCTCGCCTGTCACTGACCCATCACCTAATCTGATTGCGGCTCATTGCTCACTCGTGGCCTATCGCTTGTCACTGCCTCTTTGCCTATCACTCACGCATTTCCCATTGCCTACCCGTCATTTATCACCTGCTTGTCGCCCATCAGTTGCTTGCCACTAGTCACCTTATTATGGCCCAATCAGTGTTTTAAGAATTCAGTACTTGTATCAATAAAAATTTTAGAATTCGGTACCAATATTGGTACCAAAAAAAAAATTACTTTGGAAGTTTGACATGAAAACTTTGGTATAGTATTAGTATCGAAAACCATGTCAAGGACCACACATCTCAACGTCATGGTTCTGGAAGCTTCTAACACTCTCCAATTGGCAATTGTTGCCATTAGCTTTCTAATTTTATCCTGGGCTCAGGCTAACATGAGGCTTAGTGTCTCTGGATTTGGTCCATTCATCTCTTAGGCCACAAATCCAATCTCCTCCATAACAACCCGATCCATAAGAGTTTAGAAGTCATGAGCAGCGGCCCATGCCCTAGCCCACTCTGCTCTCTCCACGTTGAAGTTGATCAACACAATCACGTGTCCTCAAGAGTGGGACCCACTTTTGTGGCGTGATAGGAATTGTTTGTCATATTTTCCCCCACCCAATCTAGGCATCACCCTCAATGACATAGATACAGGTCTTGAGACCACCTCACTACAGTCTCAAAGCATCGCCTAACTAGGGATTTGAGTTCACTTGGTGCTTGTCTCGCTTCGACCCTGGAGTACCATCTTTATAGAGGAGCCGGGAACAAAGCTTAGCCCCACCATGACTATAATTCTCATCGACATAGGCTGCACCTCCCACTCGACCTTAGGGTCAATGCCTAATGAGAATTTCGGCCTAATGCTAATACCCACTTCCACCTCAAAGATGCTTGCTCGACGAGGGAGCCGGGGAGCTATCTTGCTTTAACTTCGGAGCTACCACTCACGAAGGCGCCAAGAAAGGGATTGGCCCACCATGATAGTCCCTACGCATGGGATGCAGCCCCATGCCACTCTACTTCAACCTCGGAGCCTGGCACTGTTGGTGTATATGCCCTGCAGACCAATGTATGGACATGGTCAGACATTGTTTGAATGTACTTTGATAGAATTATTAAAGGCATGGTCGTTATTATGCAGACTTCT
>CM050440.1:30949909-30959999 GCA_027562315.1 Costus pulverulentus | reverse complement strand
TTAAGCAATCAGTGTAACAAAGGTCTTGAACTTTGGTCAGATAATGAAGCACACATCTTGCTCTTTCATTTGGACTAGATGATGTGAGCCCAAATTCAACAGATCAACTTAGGAAGCCTAACAAACATTGATGTCTAATGCAATTCCTGCACTGATTTATTGTTTGATCTGATTAACTATTTTTGTTGCAGATATCTTACTCGCATGAAAGATCCGGAATTCCAAATTTTGATTGATTCATAAGAACTAATTTAGTTCTACAATGTGGTTCATTTAGTTTGAATATTGGATAATTGGAACCCATTATTTGACAGGACTACTTTTCTTAACTTATTATTTCTATAGTCCTGGAATTCTGGTTGCTTTATGAAGTTTTGATGAATAAATAAATTGATTTTTTAATTTGTAGTATTTTAATTAGTTAAATTTCATGTTCTTAATTAGTAGCATTGTCACACGCTTCCGTCCTACATTAGAAAAGGTATAGGTGGCCTATAAGGTACAGATGAACTAGATCTAAGAATATCTGGTTGACAAGGCTCATCACCTTTAGGTTCATCACCCTGGTGAGGTGGCGAACTAGTGTAGGATTGCTCATGTACAGGAGATTTTTTCAAGACTGGTTCATTGTTATGTTCAATCGCTCTTCTTCATTCACATGTTATCCATCCTAGAATTGATTTATTTGAGAGTTTCATTCACATCTTCATTTTGTTTCATCTGTGTGCTCATAAATTTCTCAAACATCACCTCTAAACTAGAGTTAGGTGGATTAGGATTGGAATTCCTAGATTGAAATTGAGGTCTAGAATCTAATTGTGTTCTTTGATTACTCTTCCATGATAAGTTTGGGTGATTTCTCCATCCAGGGTTATAAGTATTAGAATATGGGTCATTATTTCTACTTTGATTGTACCCTCCTAGTGCATTAACTTGTTCTGAACCCTAATCAGTAATTACCTTACACTCCTTAGTATAGTGTCCATGATTACCACAAATATCACATATACCAGAAGATGAAACTACAATAGTTTGCATTCGAAAAGAATCAAATCTATTGCTCAAAGAATCTGCATTTTCAGCCAAGGCGTGCCAGTTATCATTTTCATTCTTACCATGTGGCGGATGATATATCACTCCTCTCTCAGTGGTCCATTGGTTGTGATTCAAAGTCATCTCTTCAAGCAAAGTGAAAGCATCTTTAATAGTCTTGTGATAGCATCTGCAAGTGCACAGATTTTATCGAAGTAATAAAAGATTATCGATCCCACGAGGATCAGGCGGTCAAGTACCGATTACACGTTTGATCTATATCTAGACGATTCAAATGATGGTTTTTGTTTTTGAAAACTTCTAAGTACGATAAAAAGAAACTGATATAGCGTTTTGGCAAAAATCAATTTGGATAAATTCAGGATTCGGGGTTTCACCACGCTGACAAATATGAATTATAGCAAAATAAATTCTTTGAACAGAAAGTTATAGTTTTGAAAGGGATTTTTCCTAAGGTACATATTACCTCCTCCCAAAGCGTAATCCTGTATCTAACTATGCTAACTCCCTACTCTCGTGACAGTTAACATAGTTAGACCCTTTAAGTTCTATGAAAAACCATATAAATCCTTCAAACAAATCCGAACTACTCCCGTGATCGGATTCGTAGGTTTGAAAAGAATAGTTCCAACGTTGCGATTCACCTCCCGGTCCTTCTCGCAACGTCTTAGATGCAAAATTACTTGATCAGGGTAATTTACGGAATAAGCACAATACTAATCAAATCAAATCTATAAAAATCATGTCAAGGATTCAAATAACTAATTCAATCCATGAGTTATTCAACGGGCTATTCCCCAAATCCCAAAATTAAGGTTACACGTTCATGTTCATAATAAACAGCATGTTCATCAATGAAAATCGAATGGAAACCCTAGAAGATTACAGGAAATCGCTAGACAAGTAATTAGAAAAGCTTCCCCTCGATGTGGAGACGAAGATGAAGCATCCAATTCTTCCCTTGCGCGGCTTTCTTGATCGAATTCTGCCCTGGAGTTGATTTCCACGGCCGTCGCTATAGCCCTTCATTTTCGTGCCCAGAAGCCCCCGAAACCCTTCCAAAACCTTTCCTTTTATAGTCTAATCAGTATAGAACCCATGTAGGAAGGTTTCTGGAGAGTTTGGTTCAATTCTGGTTTAATTTGGAGTCGAACCGAGTGAAAAATCGAAAAGGCGGACGTTTTCACGGTCCGTAACACATTCACGGCCACGGCCGTAAAAGCCTCTGTGTGTACAACACTTAAGCCACAGAAATATTCACGGCCCGTGATAGATTCACGGCCTCACCCGTGAAAGTTTCTGTGAGCTTTTTAACTTAGCCGTGTTTCGCCCTGTGCTCGAATTCAAGATTACGGTTGACCCAAAATTATAGCCAAGGCCGTAATTCTCGCATTCTTCACTATTTTGACTCCAAATTCGACGTGTAAGCTCATGATTTCGTCGGGAATCATGCTTTGGCTTCAAAACCCTCAAAATCCATCATTTTTAGGCCATTTTACCTACATTTTCACAAAAACCAAGAAAAGTGAAGATTCTATGCAAAGTAAGATAAAAACACTAAAAGTAGCACAAAATCATGCAAATAAGCCCAAAATATGATCTAAAACATAGACAAAAACACTATATAAATGCAACGCATCAAAAACCCTAGACGTAAAATTTGCTTGTCCTCAAGTAATAGCTTGATATGTATAAAGAATGTAAAGATAAGGAACACTCATTTGTTTTTGCCCCTAATAATATCCTTAGTCCACAAGTTAAGTCATCAACCTTTCAAACTCAAGTAATTCAAGAAAAATTATAATAGAGATAAATTCCCAAGAGGTTACAATCCAAGAAAGATAAAATTCACAATTCATGTCATAATATTCATTCTTCACACACTAAATATCAAATACTCTCATTTTAATAAATCCATTTCACTTAACAGATAAAATTTATACTTCAAGAATTTCAGTGATGTTAAAGATAAGAGACTTTTAGAGCAATTTGGTCTTTAAACGGTTATATGCCTTTTCCTGTTAGCATTATAACATTGTTTAAAGTATACCACAGAGTAGTATAATTTAACTCATAGTCTCAATCATAAAGTTAGCAGAGTTGTCCACTTGACCTACAACTTTCTCTTTTTCTCCATTTTTATTCTCTTCTCTTTTCTTTTTCTTTTATTTTCCCCCTTTTTTTTCTCTCTCTTGTTTTTTCTTTTTTTTATTTCTGGAGAAAGCCGATCAGTGGCATGGTATTTAAATCGTTGTTGATCTTTCTGCAAGAGGGTTAAATATATGTTTTGAAAATTCTACCTCTGTTACTTGATCGCAATAGACTTAAAGTATACTAATTTATGGTATAATATAACTCATGACTTAAGATTTCTCAACTAGAGGAGTTGGAGAAAATCTCAATTTAAATAAATATCACCAATTTTCTCTTCATAAAAATTTTCATCAAGTAGAAATAGATAAATTAAACATCAAGTATAAAGATACTATGCATGTGTCCTATGAACATATAACAATTCACATATGTATTTTATCAATACCAGAATTGAATTTACTCAAAAATTTAAGTCTATATAAAATTTCAAAAATTTCCTAAGTCATCAAATCAATCATTCAAAATGTTTTCTAACTTTAAAATTAAGGACAAAACAAACTTGATTATCCTTAACAATCATAAACTTTCAAAATACATACCTATAAAGCTTTAAAGAAAAAGCAAGATATATGAGAACACCCCAGACTTAAATTGTTGCATATACATAAGCATTAAAATCAATGAATGATAGATTTCAGAAAAAATGTTGCAAGAGTTCCCTTTAAAATATGAGCGAAAATCTGCATAGTTATATCAAAAGACAGAAACATGACCTAGAAAAATCCAGAAACTTTATTACATCAGAGATATCAATATTTCATACTGTAAACAAGTTCCAAACTTCAAATACTATCATGTTTCATTATCTAAATCACATTTACCATTTTTAATATCAAAATTCAGTATGATACCAAAATACATCCCAAATCAACATCATGCATCCAAATACATCAAAAACCATCATATATGTCAAATCACAAACATCATATACCAACACAAATATATAGAGTTTTTGCAAAAATCGTGAATCTACAGTAACTCTAGAAAAATATCAACCACGATTTTGCATAGATCTCACTCAAGAATCAAATAATCTCAGTTCCAAATCAGTGCAAAAGCATGTAGATCGAATGGAGAAACCAAATGTAACAGCTAGGTAAAGAGATTCTCACAAATTTGAGCAAAAATCGTGCTAAAATCAAGCTTCGGCGGCGAACTCATGTTCTTGCGAATGTCTGGAGCTTCTTGATGATATCCAGCCAAAATCTCGTCGGAGGATCAACAGAAAGGGTCACCGACGATGAAGGAAGGTCGGGAACAGAGGTCCGTCGTTTGAGGTGGAAGGAATCAACGAGAAATCAGGTTTTCATGGTTTGTGAGCCGTTCACGGCTGCAGTCGTAAAAGCTTCTATGACGTAAATCCATTTGCAAAAGTTAAATTTACGGCCATGAGTGACTCACGGCCACTCCCGTGAATGTCTCGTCGGATACCTTTTCTTCATGTAAAAATTTTCCAAAAATTCCTACACATAAAACAACTTATTAAAAGATTTTCTATCAGTAAAAATTCATCAATACATGCTGCAAAAATTTATTAAAATTAAAAGAAAATAAATTTAGTAAAGAAAAATCAAAACTAAAAATGCTGGAATGAATAAAGTTCAAAGCCTCTGGGTTGCCTCCCAGGAAGCGCTTGTTTAAGGTCATTAGCTTGACCATATCTTCATGTCATGGTGGAGTTGGTGAGTATGTGCCAAAGTAGAGAGCATATAATCTTCTACTTTTCCTTCTCCTCAAGAGTGTGTCCACCAAATATATCCAGTTAAGCAGGTGGATCCATGTCGCAGTAATCAGTACATGCATACAAAAACAAGAGTTAGAATCATGCAAAGAATAATTAATAATTTTTCTGTATTTATCCAAGAGTAAAATCATGCATTCTTCCTTTAGATTTATATCAGCAATTGGAAGAATATTAGAATTAAAATAAAAAATTTCATACCCTGGATTGATCAAGAATCTTTCAAATTTTATTTTTGGTTTTTCAGTTACCTCAATGCCAATGTAATCAAGAATCTCATGTGTCATCTTTTGGGTACCTGTGGTAGCATTTGAATCAAAAAATATTTCAATTACCTCATCAGCATTATCCTTAAAATTATCATCTTCATCATGAATCATGCAAATTTCTAATGGATTTTCCTGGAGAATAGAAATTGATGGTACAATATGCATAAAATCCTCTTCCTCATAATTTTCCTCAATTTCTTTCTCTTCAATGGGGCATTTCATCTTAACACTGTTAATTTCATCCCCATCTATATCATTAGTTCTTTCTTGAGGATTCTTAAATTCATCATCCTTCTTCTCACAAGACTCAAAAAATTCATGTATCTCTTCAAATATATCCCAAGTATTTGTGTTGCAAGACACTTCATTATGTGAGAGGGGACTAGATGGCTGGTGAATTTTTGAAGAAAATAAATCACAATCATCCAAATCATCAAAATTTGAGGAAGGTAAATCACAATCATCAAAATTTTTAAAATCATCAAAATTTACAGAATCCTCAAAATTTGCAGAAGGTAAATTACAAGCAGGAGTCATGACTAATGATTGATCTATCTATACAAAATTCTCAGATTTATCCTGGATTCCATCCTCTATATCATTTTTATCAGTGCTATCAATCATACTATGATTATCCTCACTTTTCAAATCAAACATAAGTATACAACTTTGTTGTGCTATCTGGGCTTCTAGCATTTTAGTATTAGCACATATAGATTCTACTTGAGAAGTAAGCTGAGCAATCATCCCACTAAGATCTTCAAGTTCCTTACTCTGCTTTATTATAATTTTTTCAAGCATAGATTCTAGCATGGATTCTTCAGATTCCTCAAAGTGTTGTTCTAAAATATTATTTGAGAAATCCTCATAAAAAGAAGTTTGCTGATTTTTCCATCTAGAATTATAATCATCACCTTGGTACCATGAAAAATTAGAACTGGCAGGTCTGGCAGGAATTCCAAATTGGCACTCATAAGTGTTGGGAAACCCCGGGGACATTTTATAATTTTTCAGAGTTATAAGCATACATACATACATTGCACAGCAGAAGAATGTCCCCAAAACAGGCCGGTCCCAAAAACCCAATGAAGATCGCAAGCAAGAGAGTCGACACGATGAGTTAGGAAATACCTTAAGAGCGGTTTGGAGTGATGCCGATGCAGGCGCCCAAGTGTGCGCCCTCTGCAGTCTCACACACACGGATCTCTTGAGTCCTCTTCTTCCACTTGCGCCAAGAAGAAGAAAGGAAGAAGACTTGCGGCCACTTGACGGAAGAGGAAGAGGTTGCGCCACCTTTGTTCCTTGCTCTCGCCCCTCTTGATATGTTCACGCCTTCAAGGATGAATTACTCACAAGAGGGGGCGGCTAGGGTCACATATATAGGGCAAGAGGCGGTTAGGGCAAGGGCTAGGATCTTGACAAGTGTAGGGCTAGGATGAGGAGGTTTGATGCAAGGAAAGTCTCCAAGACTTTACCATAAATCTCATTCAATCTATCCATAATTGCCTAAGCACCATATCAGCCCAAGACATGCCTTAAAGGCATACATACCATTAATGGGAGAGGGCTAGGCACATATTACTTCTTAATGAAGCAATTTTTGCCATCCAAACCCCATTATGCCCCTTAGGCGCCAATGGGGTTGGGTCTCTCTCCATTATACCCTTTTAGCCTATTTCCTCTTCATGACAACTTGTTATTGGGCCTCATTGGATAATGAGCTAGCCCAAACTTCATCACATGGGTTGATTAAGCATTTGGATCCAATCCAATGCAACCCTAATCCAAATGTGACCAACCATGGTCAAATACGGGTCAACCTGCCAAAAATGAAGTTTGGCTCCAATAACATTCTTCCTATCTCATCAGACCCATTGGCGCTGATGAAATCTCCCAATTAGATCCGAGTTATCCAATAACTCGATCATAAGGCTTCCCGATCAATACGAGAACTCAAGTATCAAGATGTGCGACCCTGTAGGTTCCTCTAACGCCGGCAGTGCTGACTAAAGGCCACCACAAGCAGTGAGTGGCACCTAGCAGTGCATCACTGCTACCTAGGTCATTGGAATGGATATCGACATCGACATCCCCATCATCGCAACTAGGTATAGATGCATTATAGTCTCTTTGCCGAACTGATATCCGATTGGACAAGTGTGTCACCACTTGTTTTCATCCAATTACATGGCTATGACTAAAACAGGTTTTTCACCTGGGTATGGCCATACACTTTCAGTCATAGAACCATAGAGGAGCTCCATGGATATCATGCTTCCCTAAGGAAGGGGCAAATCCTTTGTCTGTCCATTGACCTTCTCATATGGGTCGTAACATGCTCAATGACAATCGTTATGACCTCCCAACTATGGCGAGGTGTTAGATTGTATCAAAGCAAGTCCCTAACCATATAGAATGATCAATGACCTCAAGTCAAGGGATCAATGCATCTCCTGTCACTTGTGAGGATAACTCATGACACCAAGTCATAGCCTCACAGCGGGTCTATCCAGTATATCCTCCAATGATATACCCATGTGTCTGCGTTAGCACCATGTGCCTAACCAGCCCGCATACCAGTCTCACAAGTACCATAGCTGTCCCATATCCACTAAGGTACATCGACTGGGGACTATAGTTCGAACATAGATCCAATCTGTTTCCAGGGACATTATCATGTTAGTACATATGCGCAGATGTAAACAAACATAGATAACGACAATGCAGAATGATATAAATATTAAAGTCAAGAAGTACATAAGTGGACCAAAACTAGGTCCTAGGACATATACACCAACAATCTTCCACTTGCACTAAGACCTAGAGGTGGAGGATTCTCAACCCCATATCTCTAGCGTGACCATCATGCTTCTGCTATGCCAAAGCTTTGGTCAGTGGATCTGCTAGATTGTTCTCAGTATTAACTCTGCTAATCTTGACATCACCTCTGTCTATGATCTCTCTGATAAGGTGAAATCTCCTAAGTATGTGTTTGGATCTTTGATGAGATCGTGGTTCCTTGGCTTGTGCAATTGCTCCATTGTTGTCACAGTAGAGTTCAATGGGATCCATTACACTAGGGACCACCTAAAGATCACATAAGAACTTCCTTATCCAAACGGCTTCTTTGGCTGCCTCAGAAGCGGCCACATACTCAGCCTTAGTTGTAGAATCTGCTATGGTGGATTGCTTGAAGCTCTTCCAGCATACAGCGCCTCCATTCATTTTGAACACATAGCCGGCCTGCGATCTAAAGTCGTCAGGGTTAGACTGGAACGATGCATCAGTGTAGCCCTGCATACTGAGCTCTTCCTGTCCCCCATAGACCAAGAACAGATCATTGGTTCTTCTCAGGTACTTTAGGATGTTCTTTATAGCCACCCAGTGTTGCTGACCTGGATTGGATTGGTATCGGCTGGTTATGCTTACAGCATATGCCATATCTGGTCTAGTACACAACATTGCATACATGATCGATCCTACTGCCGAAGCATAAGGAATTTGACTCATGTCATCCCTCTCAGCCTGTGTTGTAGGACACTGGCTCTTTGAGAGAGTAAGACCATGTCTCACTGGAAGATATCCTTTCTTAGATTGCTCCAAGTTGAACCTCTCTAGGAGCCTCTTGTATCTATCCCGGCAGATCCTCACGCCTAGGATATAGGCTGTCTCCCCTAAGTCTTTCATCTCGAAACACTTCCCCAACCATGTCTTCACAGCTTGAAGACTAGGGATGTCGTTTCTGATGAGCAATATGTCATCGACATACAAGACCAGAAAAGTTACTAAGCTCCCACTGAATTTTCTATATACACAGGCGTCATCTTCGCTTTTGATAAAGCCATAATCTCTCACAGCTTCATTAAATCGAAGATTCCAACTTCGAGATGCTTGTTTTAATCTATAAATGAATTTCTTTAGCCTGCAGACCTTATTGGCTTCTGCAGGATGGATGAAACCATCAGGTTGTGCCATATACACATCCTCAGTCAGCTTCCCATTTAAGAATGCTATTTTCACATCCATCTGCCATATCTCATAGTCATGATATGCAGCTATAGCAAGCAGAATCCGAATGGATTTGATCATGACAACTGACGAAAAGGTTTCATCATAGTCCACCCTGTGGACTTGTTTGAATCCCTTAGCCACTAGTCTACCTTTATAGGTAACTATGTTGTCATCCATGTCTGTCTTCCTCTTGAAGACCCATTTACACCCTATGGGTTTTACCCCATTAGGCAGCTCAACTAAATCCCAGACTTGGTTAGCCGACATGGAATTCATCTCGGATCGCATGGCCTCAAGCCATTTCTCGGAGTCCGGTCTACTGACCGCCTCATCATAGGTTATGGGTTCATCCACAATAATGAAGATCCCATCGTGTTGGGTCGGCAGCGACCCGTACCTCTTAGGTGCACGACGAATCCTCCCAGACCTACGTGGGACCTGTGTCTGAGCCTCAGGTTGTACAGCAACCGGTGCAGGTGGCTCAGATTCCATCTCTTTGTCTTGTGGTTGCACTTGGACCTCATCCAAGTCAAACTTCCTCCCACTAACTTCTTTCATGAGAAATTCTTTCTCTAGAAAGACAGCACCCCGAGCAACAAAAACTTTGTTCTCGGTTGGGACATAGAAGTAGTATCCTTTAGTTTCCTTAGGATACCCCACAAACACGCATTTATCATATCTAGGTTCTAGCTTGCTAGAATCCTGACGTTTGACATAAGCCTCACATCCCCAGATCTTGATAAAAGTGAGATTTGGGCGTCTCCCACTCCACATCTCGTATGGTATTTTGGAGACACTCTTAGATGGAACGTTATTCAGTATTAGAGAAGTTGTTTCTAGTGCATGCCCCCAGAATGAGGGA
>CM050440.1:30925195-30949781 GCA_027562315.1 Costus pulverulentus | reverse complement strand
CATTCCATTGAGGTGTTCTAGGAGGAGTGAGTTGGGATATGATCCCAGACTCTCTCAGATAGTCAAAGAACTCACCACTCAGGTACTCTCCACCTCGATCTGATCGAAAAGCTTTAATGGATCTTCCAAGCTGGTTCTCTACCTCATTCTTGAACTCCTTGAATTTCTCAAAGGACTCAGATTTATGTCTCATTAAGTAGACATAACCATACCTACTGAAGTCATCAGTAAAGGTAATGAAGTAGTTGTACCCTCCTCTGGCTTGTTTATTGAAAGACCCACACACATCAGTATGTATGAGATCCAATAAACCTCCTGCCCTCTCACCAATTTTATTGAAGGGCGCTTTTGTCATTTTCCCTAATAAACAAGGCTCACAAGTATCAAATTCCTCCAAGGAACTTGAATCTAACAACCCATTCACATGGAGTTGTTGGATGCGATTCTTGTTTATATGGGCTAATCGACAGTGCCATAGGAAAGCACCAACTGAACCACTCAATTTGGTCCTTTTATTACTTATGTTACAAATAGAACTTTCCATATCCAAGATATATAGACCATTGCACAAAGTACCCTTCCCATAGAACATATTTGCAAATGAAAAAGAACAAGAGTTCTTATTTATTTCAAACTTAAATCCCTTCTTTGCTAAGCAAGGAATGGATACAATGTTCTTAGTAAGCGAAGGTACACAAAAGCAATTATCTAGTTCTAATTGAAGTCCAGAAGGCAAGGAAAGAGTCAAAATGCCTACAGCAACAGCAGCAACCTGTGCCCCGTTTCCAACCCATAGGTCAATCTCTCTAGGCCGTACCGATCTACTTTTCTTGAGCCCCTGCATATTTGTACAAATATGAGCCCCACATATGGTATCCAATACCCATGACATAGAAGTAGAAAGATTGACTTCTGTAACATAAATACCTGAGTATGAAGACGAAGCCTTGCCTCTCTTCTTCTCATTCTAAAGTTGCACTATGTCCCTCAACATGTGAGGTGGCCCTCCACATGAATAGCATTTATTGTTCCTGATCCATTCCATCTTTAATTTCAGTTCCTTGGTTAAGCCTTTCGGCTCAACGCACTGAATACCAACTTTAGGAGGATTGAGCCTAACGAATTCATCAAAGAGCTGTCTTAGATTAGTAATAATCTCAGAGGCACTCTTCAATTCATATTGCCCTTGATGTTCGGGCGACATGTTGGTTAGCATCAATTGTGCAACCTCCAAAGTGTTAGCCTGATGCTTAGCATAAGCATCCCTCTCAGCCGCTGAGGCCGAGCTTGGAAGTGGTTTAGGAATGGGCTGCTCAAGGACATAGAGCTTTCTCTCAAGCTTGAGCACAATTCTCAAGTTCATATACCAATCCATCAAGTTGGATCCAACCAACTTGTCCTTTTCAAGGATAGATCGCAGTGACGATCTGCCATTGTTCATTGCCATTGTTCTACAATAATCAAGAAATAGCAGATTAGTACTACTTCGAATCATTTAAACTAGACTTGTTTTAAATGATTGTGGCTCCCACTATTTAAATCGAATTGACAACTCACAAAGTCAATCGGGAAGTTTAAGACTTCCTAGTGAGATGGGATCCTTATTTCACATGAGGCTTTGCGTCCCACGAGGGTGGGATGAGATGCACAAAGTAACTCATGTTTCCTAAGGTGGGCGCGCCGGCCGGTTGCTCCAAGCAACTCCCCTTGTTGAGACAATCTGAGTATTTCATGTCCAGCGAGGGTTGGATACAACATGAAACCCTAACCTCTCAACAATGCCCCTAGACTTTCACCATGTGCCCAGCACATGTGAACTTCTAGTCAAGTCCATTCCTAACCGTTATGCCTAGGGCTAACGAGTTTCCTTGCGAAGGCACGCCCAGGTTAAAACTAGACTGGGGAAACCATTGTCACCACACACGTTCTAAAGATAAGTGGATATGTCCCACGAGGGTGGGAACCAGTTCACAACTCCACTGATCGATAGCTTAGTGAGGGCTACGTGTTAGAAGGCTACTAGACTTGATATTTTATTATGAGGGTTTTTAAGGTCTCATCAGTTTTATCTTATGTCTAACAATACAGGCATGCAATCCTATAGTGATAACATAACGATAAAACATCACAGGCATGCTTTTAGCAAATAAGGAAAGCAGTAAAGGATGATGTGATCAAAGCCCTTTCAAGACATTGAACCAACCCATGCCAAAAGGAGATTCAACTGTTGACATAGGACTCAAGCCCCTAAAATAGACCTAGCCTAGCCGCCCTCTATCTTGGTCTTTAAGGTTGGCTCCAAGGTCCTTCTCTTATGGTTTAGCTCTCAAACCTTAAGGGTAGACTCCAAAGGTTTGGCCAATGCCATGGTCTTCCTCCAAGGAAGATGCGCCACCATGCAAGAAGCCAAGTTAGCTAGCTCTCAAACCCAAGGGTTCGGCCATGCCTAACTTGCGCCACTAAGTAAGCTTGCGCCTCTTCCTTTGATGCTTGTTGTGCCACCATCCAAGGTGCGCAAGCTCCAAGTATATGCGCCACCCTAATCTTCCTTTTAGTTAAAGGCAAAAAGAAAAGCGGCATGCAGGCCTCACAAGGATACATCACAGGCATGCAAAGGGGGCTTGACTAATGATCACAACATTATGCACAATCAAGGTATTTACTCATGCAATTCTACATGCTCATGAAAAACATAAAATCTGGAATTATACTTTTTCATAAAATTAGTCTCTTTTCCTCATCTTCTTCTCACAAATCTTTTGGTTAATTGCGATTTATTTTTCATGATGATTTCAGAGATCCTTTCAGCTGGCAATTTTGCCAGATCAAGAGACTTGGCCAGTCCAAAGACACAATGCCCGTCCTACTTGACAAAATTACGTGCGCCTTTGATCTTTAAATCAAACAAGAAAAATAGTCCAAAAATCCAAAAGAGATTGAGAGGATGATAGAAACAAGAAACCCTAATTTTTTCCTACTAAGAAAAAATCGTTTGCCATGCATCATGCTATTGACGAAAATAGAGATATGGCATGTGAGCATGAAAGAAAAGCGTAAAACATCGTTCGAGTCTTGCAAGTCCCTCTGATACCACTGTTGGGAAACCCCGATGACATTTTACAATTTTTCAGAGTTATAAGCATACATACATACATAGCACAGCGAAAGAATGTCCCCGAAACAGACCGGTCCCAAAAACCCAGTGAAGATCGCAATCAAGAGAGTCGACACGATGAGTTAGAAAATACCTTAAGAGCGGTTTGGAGTGATGCCGATGCAGGCGCCCAAGTGTGCGCCCTCTGCAGTCTCACACACACGGATATCTTGAGTCCTCTTCTTCCACAACCGGTGCTAGCCTCGGGAAGAAGATCCAAGACTTAGGGAGATACTCCAATCACCTTGCGCCACCACCAAGGAGGGATGCACCAAAGAAGATGAAGAGGAGAGGAAACTGTCAAGAGCTTTCTTCACTTGCGCCAAGAAGAAGAAAGGAAGAAGACTTGCGGCCACTTGATGGAAGAGGAAGAGGTTGCGCCACCTTTGTTCCTTGCTCTCGCCCCTCTTGATATGTTCACGCCTTCAAGGATGAATTACTCACAAGAGGGGGCGGCTAGGGTCACATATATAGGGCAAGAGGCGGTTAGGGCAAGGGCTAGGATCATGACAAGTGTAGGGCTAGGATGAGGAGGTTTGATGCAAGGAAAGTCTCCAAGACTTTACCATAAATCTCATTCAACCTATCCATAATTTCCTAAGCACCATATCAGCCCAAGACATGCCTTAAAGGCATACACACCATTAATGGGAGAGGGCTAGGCGCATATTACTTCTTAATGAAGCAATTTTTGCCATCCAAACCCCATTATGCCCCTTAGGCGCCAATGGGGTTGGGTCTCTCCCCATTATACCCTTTTAGCTTATTTCCTCTTCATGACAACTTGTTATTGGGCCTCATTGGATAATGAGCTAGCCCAAACTTCATCACATGGGTTGATTAAGCATTTGGATCCAATCCAATGCAACCCTAATCCAAATGTGACCAACCATGGTCAAATATGGGTCAACCTGCCAAAAATGAAGTTTGGCTCCAATAACATTCTTCCATCTCATCAGACCCATTGGCGCTGATGAAATCTCCCAATTAGATCCGAGTTATCCAATAACTCGATCATAAGGCTTCTTGATCAATACGATAACTCAAGTATCAAGATGTGCGACCCAGTAGGTTCCTCTGACGCCGGCAGTGCTGACCAAAGGCCACCACAAGCAGTGAGTGGAACCTAGTAGTGCATCGCTGCTACCTAGGTCATTGGAATGGATATCGACATCGACATCCCCATCATCGCAACTAGGTATAGATGCATTATAGTCTCTTTGCCGAACTGATATCCGATTAGACAAGTGTGTCACCACTTGTTTTCATCCAATTACATGGCTATGACTAAAACAGGTTTTTCACCTGGGTATGGCCATACACTTTCAGTCATAGAACCATAGAGGAGCTCCATGGATATCATGCTTCCCTAAGGAAGGGGCAAATCCTTTATCTGTCCATTGACCTTCTCATATGGGTCGTGACATGCTCAATGACAACTGTTATGACCTCTAAACTACGGCGAGGTGTTAGGTTGTATCAAAGCAAGTCCCTAACCATATAGAATGATCAATGACCTCAAGTCAAGGGATCAATGCATCTCCTGTCACTTGTGAGGATAACTCATGACACCAAGTCATAGCCTCACAGCGGGTCTATCCAGTATATCCTCCAATGATATACCCATGTGTCTGCGTTAGCACTACATGCCTAACCAGCCCACATACCAGTCTCACAAGTACCATAGCTGTCCCATATCCACTAAGGTACATCGACTGGGGACTATAGTTCGAGCATAGATCCAATCTGTCTCCAGGGACATTATCATGTTAGTACATATGCGCAGATGTAAATAAACATAGATAACGACAATGCCAGAATGATATAAATATCAAAGTCAAGTAGTACATAAGTGGACCAAAACTAGGTCCTAGGGCATATACACCAACAATAAGGATAATGATAAAAACTTCCACAAATATCACAAGTAACATAAGATTTCATTCTCATATATTCAGTGTTGTGAGAAAAAATAATTTACCCTTACTGCAGGCAATTGAAATGCAACTGTGCCATATTCTCTTGTCTGCATCGCCGGTGGCACATACGTCTGACCTGACCATTGACATTGATTAAACATCTTTTTTTTTATAAAATTCAGAAATATAAAAAAATGCAAAAAATAAATAAAATAAAGAATGAAAAAAAACAAACAAAATAAATAAAATAAAAACAAAGATAAAAACAAAAACAAGTAAATAAAAAAAATATCTAGTCTATAAATCTCACGATTAAATCAATATTGACTGGCCTGATCCCCGGCAACGGCGCCAAAAACTTGATAGCATCCGCAAGTGCACGGATTTTATCGAAGTAATAAAAGATTATCGATCCCACGAGGATCAGGCAGTCAAGTACCAATTACACGTTTGATCTATATCTAGACGATTCAAATGATGGTTTTTGTTTTTGAAAACTTCTAAGTACGATAAAAAGAAACTGATATAGCGTTTTGGCAAAAATTAATTTGGATAAATTCAGGATTCGGGGTTTCACCACGCTGACAAATATGAATTATAGCAAAATAAATTCTTTGAACAGAAAATTAGAGTTTTGAAAGGGATTTTTCCTAAGGTATAGACTATCTCCTCCCAGAGTGTAATCCGGTATCTATTTACATTAATTCCCTACTCCCGTGACAATTAACATAAATAGACCCATTAAGTTCTATGAAAAACCATGGTAATCCTTCAAGTGAATCTGAACTACTCCCGTGATCGGATTCACAGGTTTGAAAAGAATAGATCCGACGTTGTGATTCACCTCCCGGTCCTTCTCGCAACGTCTAAGACGTAAAATTATTTGATTAGGGTAATTCATGAAATTAACACAATTCTAATCAAATCAATACTATAAAAATTCATGTAAAAGATTTAGAACAATATATTTAATCCATAAATCGTCAACGGGCTATTCCCCAAATCCCAAAGGTAGGTTTACAAGTTCATATTCAAAGTAAACAGCATGTTCATCAATGAAAATTGCATGAAAACCCTAAAAGATTACAGGAAATTGCTAGACAAGATAGTAGAAAGGCTTCCCCTCGACGTGGAGACGAAGATCAACCCTCTAATCCTTCCTTTGCGCGGCCTTCCTGATCGATTTCTGCCCTAGAATGGATTTCCGCCGCCGCCGCTACAGCAGTCTGTTTTCGCACCTCGAAGCCCCCGAAACCCTTCCAAAACCTTTCCTTTTATAGTCTAATCTGTATAGAACCCATGTAGGAAGGTTTCTGGAGAGTTTGGTTCAATTCTGGTTTAATTTGGAGTCGAACCGAGTGAAAAATTGAAAAGGCGGACGTTTTCACGGTCCGTAACACGTTCACGGCCACGGCCGTAAAAGCCTCTGTGTGTACAGAACTTAAGCCACAGAAATATTCATGGCCCGTGATAGATTCACAGCCTCACCCATAAAAGTTTTTATGAGCTTTTTAACTTAGCCGTGTTTCGCCCTGTGCTCGAATTCAAGATTACAGTTGACCCAGAATTACGGCCAAGGCCGTAATTCTCGCATTCTTCACTATTTTGACTCCAAATTCGACGTGTAAGCTCATGATTTCCTCGGGAATCATGCTTTGGCTTCAAAACCCTCAAAATCCATCATTTTTAGGCCATTTTACCTATATTTTCACAAAAACCAAGAAAAGTAAAGATTCTGTGTAAAGTAAGATAAAAACACTAAAAGTAGCACAAAATCATGCAAATAAGCCCAAAATATGATCTAAAACATAGACAAAAACACTATATAAATGCAACGCATCATCTTGCTCATAAGGGCTCCTCCTGCAGCAGCATCAACAGTCAGACGGGTATTATAAAGTAAACCATTATAAAAAGTATATACTAAAACCCATTTTTCAAGGCCATGTTGAGGACACTTCTGTTGTAATTCATTGAAACGCTCCCATGCCTCACTAAATGACTCGCCATCCTGCTGTGCAAAGCTTGTAATCTGGTTCATCAACTGGATTATCTTGCTGGGTGGAAAGTACTTCATTAAGAAAGCATTAGACAGTTGATCCCATGTAGTGAAGGTATAGGTTGAGATTGAAGCCAAGAGCGAGCTCGGTCCCTGAGAGAAAGAGGAAATAGTCTAAGCTTTAATACATCACTTGAAACACCATTAATTTTAATTGTATCACATAATTCAAGAAATAAAGCAAGATGTTGATTAGGATCTTCGAGTAGAGTTCCTCCAAACGGATTTTGCTGGATCATAGATAGGAAAGCAGACTTGATTTCAAAGTTATTAGCCTCTATAACTCATCTAGCAATGCTAGAATGTATCACCTGTGGATTAGGGGCTGCATAGTCCCTAAGTGATCTCCTTTCTACCATGACCACTTATTCTCCCTGCCTTTCTACAAATCTGAGTTTCCCACGCAGTCTAAGAGTTTTGTTAATCTTAGGGTCTAAGGGAACTAGAGGTCCTGATCTAAGATTCCTACGCAAGCATAAGCAGATAGATCAAATAAACTCAAAATATGCAAAAAAAGTACAGAAAGCAAAATGAATCTTAGCTTCTGAAGATTCCTAAAGAAAAATAACAAAAACAGAAAATAAAACAAAGCCTAGTCTAGTAATACTTTCAATTTCTTCAATATTAACAAAAACCAAGGTCCCTGGTAACGGTGCAAAAAACTTGTTGTGTCCGCAAGTGCATAGATACTCGAAGTAATAAAAAAAGATATCGAACCACAGAGGCCTCATTTGTCAAGTATCGAATAGTTGATTTTTTCACTAGCTAGGCAATCAAATATGATGTAAGCGAATGATTGAAAAGTACACAAAAAGTCAGAGAGAAAAACTGGGACTAGGGTTTCATCCACCTTAATTTTAATGACTAGATATAGTTAGATGATCGTCAATTTATTCTTATTATGATAAAGATATAATTTACTTTATAAAGAAATCATCTCGCTTTCGCACAGACAATTTACATAGAACCAATCCTCACTTTCGCATAAGATTTATTCAATGCTAAAGATAAGTAAATCATCGATAAGAAGATTTGAGATCACTTTCATGAATCCTATCTTTATGTCAATCATCTCAAGTAAAAATTAAATACTTTCATACTTTAGTTTCACAGGTTCTACTTAAGGTTTTCCAACGATCCGATACTTAATTTCTTACAATATCTTCATGTTTAACTCATTAATGTCTCCTAGATTAGATTATCAACAAGTCAATATACTTCTAAAATCTAGAAACAAGAACAAACCTAATTTCTTACGATGAGTCTCTAAATCTCGATTCTAGGGTTCCAAGTTTTGCAAGTCACTTTTCAGTCCATATCAGAAAAACTCTAATACATGTTGATAATATGAAACTAAAAGAGATTAAAAACAATCATCATTTAAGTAGAATTATCATAACAGGAGTATTTTGACGAAATAAAGATCATCTAGTCATTATGAAATTAAGGGGATTTCTCCCCATGTCCCAAAAAGTGTTTAAGCTAGCATGATGAAGGAATTACAAATAGCCATAGTTTAGAACGATCATAAATCGAGAAGAAGGGAAATTTTACTAAATATAGGGCTGTAATGGAAATTACAGCTCGTGATTCTCGTGTGAATAGTGTCGGTGTCGCTTCTTTTGTTGATTTCTCCTTCGATCGGTCTCCTTTCGCTCTAAAACTTTTGGTGTATGTTCTCCTCCCTCAGGCGTAGCTTCCCTTCAAATTTTATGGCTAGAGATGCTCTATACGCTTTGTGGCGATGAAAGCTAGGGTGGTAGTGAAGAGGTCGATTTCTCTCTGAAATGCTAATCAAAATTGGGGCTTCCGGTGCGCTGATCTTTCCCTTGTTCTGATGAGTATTCTCCTTTTTACAGATCTTGAATTGGTGGTCTAAATCATCCACATAAAAATTGGGCTTCAATAAGACCAGGAAAATCGGCTGTTTGGAATACAATTACGGCCGTAATTTCCATTACAGCAGTGCCATAATGTGTTTTGGTCAAAATTCTGAAATAATTACATGCCGTAAAAATAACCACGGTAGTACCGTGATTGCGCAAAACCTTCTGGAAAGAAATCACCCGAAATTATGGCTCATAATATTCGTTACCGTAGTGCCGTAATATATGCAAATATTTCTAGACAGAAATTGATCGAAATTACGGTAGATAAAACAGATTACGGCAGTGCCATGGTTTATTCTGTAGGTTCAGTAAAACTATGGTACCGTAATATTGATTATGGCCCTACCGTAATTTGGTCTGAAGCTCCGATTTGCATGAAATTTGACATGTAATCTTCTATTGATGATGAGAATTTGTCTATATACTTGAATTGCTTGAAAATGCCTTAAAATGATGCCTTTTTACCTGAAAATGATCAAAAACCAGAAAGAGTATAGATTCCGTAATATTTGATAAATAAGGCATGAAAATAAGTAAAAGAGCATGAATATGACACAAAAAGACCTATCAAATGACACAAAATATACTATGAATTTTCGTGTCATTAGCTCCGCAATAGTCATTGTCGCGAGCCTCCCCCTCTTCGGGCAATCGCATATCATATTCGTTCCCCCACAAATGAAGCAAGCACAAAGGAGAGCTTATCCCTGACGCTTAGAACAGAAAGCAACACCAATGGCTTCAGGCTGAGGCTCCATGTAGGGGCCTTTTCCATGTATTGGATAGCGTCTCAACTTCACTTATGCCTGCTGCTTATTCCCACTCATGGAACTAGGCGGGGTCTCACTAGGTGTGGTCGACTCTTGGACTTTAGGTGGCTCAACAAGAGTGTTGGCCACCTCTAGTGCTTCATGCACCATCTTGACCTATCACGTAGTTTAGCCTGTGCCCATGATTGCAAACCATTAACAAAATGATAAAGGTGATCAAAGCCACTCATCTCTATTACTTCCAACATAAGAGAGGAATAAGCCGCTGCATATTGTCAAATAGACTCTGTGTGCTTCAGTTTCAGAAGCATATCTCGCGCTAGCCAATTGGCACTGCCTGGAATGAACTGGTGATGGATTCTCTCGTTCATCCTTGGGCATGGCAAGTAGCAAATAGCCCCAGCTTCAGGGGAGGAGACCACCTGCGTCCTCCACCAAAGTTTGGCCTCGCCGAAGAGATAAGCAGCATAGGTATATGCTTTCTCCTGGGCTGGGAACCTTGCAGCATCGAAGTATGCCTCAAGATCCTACTGGAAGTTTTCAATGGCCTGAGAGTCTCAACTCCCACTGAAATCCTTCGGCTCTAGCATTCGGCGATTTACCGTCAGTTCTAAATAGTTGAAGTCTAATGGCGGAGCCTGAGAAGGCGGTAGAGAGGAAAGCTCCAGGGTTGCCAGCTTTCGTTGTCATTCTTCCAGTTGCTCTTGGAAATTTTCTAATGAGTTACATTTATATCATATTTTCCACCATATTTTACATGCTTATTTGAGCTTAATTACAGGATTTTATACCATATATGATGTTTTTCTCTCATATTGTATAGAATCTTCACTTTTCTTGGTTTTCGTATAAATACAAAAAATATCACTCAAAAATGAAGGATTTAATGAGTTTTGATGTCACAATGTGATTCACGTTGAAAAGATGAGGTCGTATACATCAAATATGATGTAAACTAGAGTTCGTGTGAAATTTTCATAGGTGTGGCCGTAAATCATTCATGGACTGTAAATACACTACTATGCAGAAACAGAAACATTCACACCCGTGACCATGAGCAATTCATAACCAGTGAGTTTTGTCGCTAGTAGCGGTTTTTCACTCAATTCGGCTTCGAATCGAGTCATAATTTCATAAAAACTTATGAGAACCTTCCTAAGAGGGTGCCACATTGATTAAACTATAAAAAGTAAGATTTTGGACTAGATTAGGGGAGCTTCTTTGGGTGAAACTAGACACAGGTGGCTAGGGTAGAAATAGGCAGTTGGGCGAATTTCTAGCGAGGAGATCACGCAAAGGACAAATTTTATTGCTCAATCTTCATCTCCTAATCGAAGAGAAGGGTTATCCTTATTCTCCTACTGTCTCCTTATAATTTGATTAAGCTTTCATGTCAAATTCTCAACTTTACATGTTGTATTTGAAGAACATGATCGCTTAAACTTCTTTTTCGGGATTTGAGGCGTAGCTCATTGATTGATTTATAAATTAATTTTTTTATTAATCTTTGTTTGAGAATTTTAGTTTGTGGATTTGATTAGAATTGTGTTCTACTTCATATTATTTCTCTGGCCAAGTACTTTTACATCTTAGACGTTACGAGAAGGACTGAGAGGTGAATCGCGACGTCGTATATATTCTTTTCAAACATGTGAATTCATTCACGAGAGTAGTTTGAATTCGCTTGAAAGATTTTTATGATTTATCATAGAGCTTAAGGGGCTTAATTATGATAATTATCACAAGAGTGGAGAATTATCATAATTAAGTATCGGATTATGCTCCGAGAGGAGATAATCTATACATGCGAATGAATCCCTTATTATTGGTGTTTTAATAGAAAATCCCCAAAATCCACATTATTTTAACTTGGGCAATTAATTTATTATTCTTTAATTTCGCCCATAATTATTTAATATTTATAATATCCTAATTAGGATATCTTAATTATTTTATTATTTAATTCATCTTAATTAATAAACGCTATTATTATATTCATCCAAATAAGACACATCTAAATTAGACGTGCTTAATTTGGCTTCCTAGTCGTTGCAACTTCTCCTATATAAGGAGAGGCATGTGGAAGTTGGAATACACGCATCGACAAACTATCGAGTTCTCTCTCATGCCCTCTCTATTTTTATGCTGTTAGCCAAAAGTGCCTTGTGATAACTGCTACACCGACACGCCGACAGTATTGGACTACTTGATTGAATCTTTGAGGCTTAATACCGGTCAAATCCCATACGTGGGACGGAAATTTGCCTAAAGACAGATTTTCGGATTGCCTCTAGGTTTTTCTAACACTAATTTATTTCTTGGTCTTTGTTAATTGTAGGATTAGATCCAACACTTTCGACGCATTGATTTTCTTTACTCAGATTTATTTATTCAATTTATTATTTGTCAATGTGGTGAAACCTCAATCCCGATTCTCTCCGTATAAGTTTTCTACTCGAAACGCTCTCTTTTGCTCTCTCGCGCATTGAAGTTTCCATTCAAAAATCACATCTTGATTTGTCAAGCTATAGATTAATTGCGTAATCAGTAATTGACCGCCAGATCTTCATTGGAAATGATATTTTATTTATTACTTTGATAAAGTCGTGTACTTGTGGTCGCATCATGTTTTTGGAGCCGTTGTCGGGGATCAGACTAGCTAATATCAATTTAATCACAAAATTTATAGACTAGATATTTTTTATGTTTTGTTTATGCTTAGCTTTAGTTAGATTTCTGCTATTTTCCTTTTTTTTGGATTAATACATTGTATGCCCAGAAATCTTAAGACAGGTAAGATTTTTCCCGAAGATCCAAAGATTGAACGCACCTTTCGCCTTCAGAGAAAGCTACAATTTCAAGTTCGTGAAGCTTCGAAGGAAGGCACGATGGCGGCCAATCAATCACTTAGGGACTTTGTTACACCGAATATTCAAGGGTTTAATTCCAATATTGTTCGCCCGGCTATTGAGGTGAACAACTTCGAGATCAAGCTAGCTTTGATGACTATGGTTCAGTAGAACCAATTTGCGGGCTCTTCGACATAGGATCTGAATTTACATCTTACTATTTTCTTGAGTGTTGTGACACCATGAAGATAAATGGTGTATCTCCTGATGCTATTAGACTAAGATTATTTCTTTTTTGTCTCAAGGATCATGCGCATGCATGGCTCCAGTCTCTTCCACCATGATCGATCACGACTTGGGAGAAACTATCCCGTGCATTTCTATCAAAGTATTTCCCTCCCAGCAAGACAGTACAGCTAAGGAACATGATTACATGTTTTTGTCAAAGGGATGGGGAATAGCTCTACAATGCTTGGGATCGCTTTAAGGAACTTCAGTGCATGTGTCTACACCATGGACTTAAACGATGGGTTTTAGTCCATACTTTCTATAATAGACTAGATTATAGCATGAACTTATAGTGGATGGCTGGAGGAGCACTTTTGAATAAGCGAGTGGAGGAAGCCATGACCTTACTTGAAGACATGGCGATGAACCACTACCATTGGTCTACTGAGCGAGGTATATCATCAGCAAGTGCAGGTAAGTATGATGACGATTTGCTGACATCTCTTGTAGCAAAGTTGACTCTCTCTCTCACAGAAACTTGATTCTTTTAATTTTCCTTCTGTTGTAATTAATGTGATTTCTTGTGAAGCTTGTGGCATTACAAGTCATACTTCCACCGATTGTCAATTCTTTGCTTCTCCACATAACATACCACTTCAATATTAGGTTAATGCCTTAGGTAGCTATAACTAGGAACATGTTAATGATCCTTCTCTACCTACAATCCAGGTTGGATGAACCACCCTAATCTCTTATATAAAAATAATCAAGGGTGCGTTCCTTAGCTTAATAATAGACAACCTCTAGGGTTTCAACCTAGATAACCCAATCTGCCCCAGAGGTCTAACCTAGAGGCTCTCTTCAAAAACTTCGTTGCTGCTCAGAAAAAGCAAAACGAAGATGTCTCTGATGTTATCAAGCATCTAACATCTCAAATAGACACCTTAGCGACCCATAGTGAGATGTTAGAGGGACAGATAGCTCAGCAGGTAAGCACTTCCACTAGGCCAATGGGTAAACTTCTAGGACAACCTGAGATGAACCATTCTCTATAATGTCATTACCACTATAAGTGGTAAACAATTAGATGAGCCTGGGATGATAGATGATGAACCTATAGCTAGTGAAGAGCCACCTGAAAAAACCCAACATGAGAAGGAGACACCGATAGTGAGAGAAAAAGAACGGGTATATGTAGGTCCACCTGCGTATATCCCACCCATTCCTTTTCGTCAATGATTGGCAAAAGCGAAGCTCGACAAGTAGTTCATCAAATTTTTTGAGGTATTGAAAAAGTTAAATATGAACATTCTTTTTACTAATGCTTTGTCGTAGATGCTAACTTATGCAAAGTTCTTAAAAGACATTCTATCCAATAAGCACAAAATCAAAGAACATGGCATTGTTGCACTAACCAAGGAATGCAACGCTATAATTTAAAACAAGATACCTCAAAAGCTAAAAGATACTGATAGTTTCTCTATTCCTTTCCAGATCGAGGAGACATCCTTCGAGCAAGCTGTTGGGTAAAAAATTGGTCGATTAAATTAATATGAAAATATGATGCGACTATTTTAAAATTTTAACTTCATTCATATTTGATGTTAGATTTTTTGCTTTTGATTGGGTTTGATTTGAACTTGATTTTCAATTGAACTCTGGTTCAAATCAAAATTGAATTACAGAGGTTAATCGCTGGATAGGAAAGTAAGGACTAATCAAATTCTATTGTCAGCAAAAATGTGTAAACAAACCAGATCTGGCCCATTGGGCTATCTAATCAACAACGTTAAGTTTTAAGATTTAATTACTACTCAGGCTTAACCATTGGCCTGGGCCTGACACAAAATGAATGATCAATACAAACTGATATTGCAGAGTTAGGCTGATATACTGAGACATTTTCCTGAACAGTGTATTAGTAGTGATCGGAGATGGTGATGAACACGTCGTTATCCTGTTTCTTTTGCCCAGGCTTCCATACTTAGTGGAGATGAAACAGAAGATTACCATCGGTGATAGTGTAGACAACAATGACGACAAATGTGATTTTTTTTAATTGTTACTGATTCACAAATTTGCTGCAGCTCAAAGAATGCTCTAGCAACTCAGCGATGGTTGATGGCTGGCGTGAGATTGGAGCAGAGGTCGATAAAAAAAGGGGGTGCTCACTTCTATTGTGGCATAACATGTAGAACCAACAAGATGTATTCGCAAGCAGTGAGCACTTAAATTTGAGGTAAAGTTGTAGAGTGAATCGCACAGGCGGTATGTAGTGGCGAAATCCAGTCGACGAACAATAGTGACGTCGGACAAAATTTGAATGGGAACATTTGTCAGAAGTAGTGATAAAGTAGAGGTTGCCGAAAAATCATTCATTTCTGGCGATCTAACCATCTGATAGCCAGATCCTTATATTATGGCCAAAATTTTACTTGATCGGATGGCCGGATGTCGATTTCGTCGAGAAAAAACTTAGAGGTATGCATAACAGGTGTGCCAAAAATATCACTATAAAACCATTTGACTTCAACAATCTAGGTGTCGGATGACTAGATCCTTTTGACCATAGGTGCGCAAGCCCGTTGAGAGGGTGTGGTCAAAATCTCAGCTTGATCGGATAGCCGGATGTTGAGTTTATGAGGATGAGTGTCGGGTGCTCGTGGCTGAGGTGAAATGAAGATCGCTGGAAAATCTATCAATTTCGACGATCCAGCCGTCAAATGGCCGGATCCTTCTGACCATAGGTTCACACGTTGGAGAAGAAGGTTTCCACAAAGTTTCAATTCAATCAGATGTGTGGATACCGTGTTCATCGGAGGGGACGGTAGGCGGAAGAGGTAAGCTTCGACCGATGCGTCGGATGGTGTCGCTGGCGTCGACGACGTATTCTTGGGTCAGGGATGACAAGGATGAATGAAGCCAAGGAAAGCTTCCTTCCTCCCTTTCCTGCTCAGAGGCGGATGTGCCACCTTTTAGTCGGTGAAGGCTTCTCGTGTCGAAGATGACGATGATGAAGGAAACCAAGGAAGGCATCCTGATGTAGGACAAGAATCCTAGCCCTATAATCATCCTTAGGTAAGCAGCTTTCAATGAAATAGGGAGCAAGGGTTCAAGAAAATGGGAATAGGCAGGCAGTTTAAGCGAGCAAAGATGGAAGGAAGGCACCTGAGGCCCCGTTGAGGAAGGGGGCCGGATCCCTTTGGTCTTGCTCAGCGAGCTTGGCTATCTCTACAGGATGTCCGGCTAACATCACAAGTTTCCAATGAAATCTCCGCCAGCAGTGGAATGTGGGGAATAGAACAATGCAACAGTGGGTGAGGGGCCATCTGGCACACCCTCAGGAAACCAAGGTGGAGGGGCCAAAGGCTCACCCTCAAGGAACACAAGGGGACAAAGGCTCTCCCTCAAGGAACACAGAACATGGCTAACACAATATTTTCATTCAAAATGACATTAACTTGTGCAAGTGTCAAAATACATGGTCTTTAAACCAAATTCCTAAAGCTTACATGAGCAAACTCCCTTGGCACTCTACCTTACAACGGTACAAATGAGCTAGCAGTCTTCTCCACACATGCTGGTTCTTCTGCCGATTTGACATTTACTAGTCGTTGGCTGCTAGGTTGCTTGATTTGGATGCCTTGATCTTGTAATGTTAACTCTTGATTTGGTTCCCTCAGGCTGGCCGAGAGCTTTCTGTCTGTAGCTGGATTTAAACCTTGATGATGTTGACTTGGTAATGTTGACTCTTGATTTGGTTCCTTCATGGCTGGCCGATAGCTTTATGTATGTAGCAGGATTCAAACCTTGGTGATATTGACCTTCAACTTGGACCGATAGCTTGAATATGTTGAACTTCAGCTTGGGCTGAGGGAGTGCCTTGAGGATTGGGAAATTGGTGCCATGTAGTGCAAGTACAGGTGTTGTTTTACCTAGGCTACAACAACCTACTACATCAACTACAAAGTAAAACAATATCTTCAAAATAAATCCTAGGCTAGGGTCCTACCTACAACATTAACATACAAGTGTTTATATGACACATGTGTTTGCATCACAAAATGGTTCACAAATTAGTAAACAAGATAAGCAACAAAATGTAGTGGTGTAAGCAGGCCCTCAAAATAAGTCTCCTTTGAAACTTCAAGTTGTCATCCCATACCGGATCGGGGGCTTCTTGACTCTCTTGGATCTTCTTGGTAATATCCCTGCATCAGCTTTCCCGGGGGGGTGTAGAATTCTCCTCTGGAGAATTAAGTTTGAAGTTACGCAACTCCTCCGATAAGAGCTATTGTGCCTCATCTTCTGGTACCCAATGCTCTGTTTGATCACTCCACTGGATAAGGTAGTAGTGCTGCACGCCGTCTGCTGTAAACCTTTGCTGCTCCTCTAGAATTTTGCAAGCTTGGGGCGGTGGAGATGGGGCAATGATGGGAACTAGTTCCCTGTATAAGGTGAGATCTTCCACATTCACCGTGGGGTGAATTCCAAGGGCTGGTGGAAGATCCAAGGTCTAGGCATTATCATTAATCCTCTTCATGATGCTAAAAGGTCCCATCCCTCATGATTGCAGCTTATGATTGGCCCCTTGTTGCCATTCCTTTCGATTCCTGAAAATGACCAAATCACCTTCTTTAAAAGTAACACAATGCTTATGAACATTAGCAGCTGCCTGGTATTTGAGATTGTGTTTAGCAATACTATCCTTGACTTGGTGAATTTTGACTACATGTTGCGCAAAGGAAAGGGCGGATTGGTTGGCCTTAAAGGGTGATGGTAAGGGTTCAAGGTTGATGGGCCTACGGGGTTGGTATCCAAAATTGACTTGGAAAGGGCTGGCACCTGTGGTTCTATTAATAACACTATTAAAGGCGAACTCAGATGTAGGCAGCAACTTATCCCAAGTACCCGGATATTCCCCAACAAGACAACGGAGAATACTTCCCAAAGACCTGTTGATCACTTCAGTTTGCCTGTTGGATTGTGGATGATATGCCGTGGAGAAGTTCAATTTTGTTCCCATAAGCTTCCATAAGGTCATCCAAAAATGTCCCACAAATTTAGTATCACGGTCAGAGACTATAGTGTGTGGCAAGGCATGCAAATGGACCACCTCCCTAAAAATAGTCTAGCAACGAGGGAGGCATCCGTAGTCTTACTACAAGGTATGAAGTGGGCCATTTTTTAGAATTGGTCTACCACCACAAAAATGGAGTCATGGTGAGCACTAGTGCGGGGTAGACCAAGCACGAAATCCATGCTCAAATCCTGCCAAGGGCCCTCAGGTATAGGTAGGGGCATGTAAGATCTAGTATTATGTTTGTGAGTTTTAGCCACTTGGCAAACTTGGCAATGACCCACAATCTTTGACACATCTCTATAAATTGTGGGCCAATAAAATCTTTCCTCCACTAGAGCTTGGGTTTTGTCCCTGCCATGATGGCCGGTGATCCACCCCCCCCCCCCCCCCCCCCCCCCCCCCCCCCCCCCCCCCCCCCAATGTAGCTCCCACACCAAAAAATCCCTTAGAGAGGTGCGAGGGATACATAATTTACCATCCTTAAATAGGCCTGTCCAATCGGTTCAACTCGAATCGAACCGAACCGATTGGACCAAAAACCGATTAATATTTTCTAAATTTTTTAAAACCAAACCGAATCGATATGATGTAAAAACCGATTTGAACCGAACCGAATAAGGTCGGTTGGGTTTGGTTCAAACCGATTAAAACCGATTAAAACAGTGTCACGGCTTTCACCCATGCACATAGGTAAATTTGCGTGCTCGAGACGAATTTCAATTCGTTTCGAACGCTGAATTTTCACCGAAGATGAAAATTCAGCCGTGTTCAAATTTTGACCGAAGCATTACTGTGGCCTTGTTTCGAACATTGACCGAACGAAGCCGTCTTCAAGCTCACGCGTGACGCGCCGAACGCAGTTTGTGTCTGGCAGTTATCGTCGACGCCTGCTTGCTGGAGAAGGAGGGATCAAGGGAGCATTCAGGGTGTGCGGCAAGTTCAGCTCCCGAACCTCAGCCTTCGCCGGGATCAGTCACCGGGGATGGTGATGGAGAAGAAGATGCCGGAAGCAGTCGCCGGGGATATGTTCTCTCATCGCTGGAGAAGGGGAGAAGGAACTCGCCACCGCCCAGCCCAGCTCTCTTTAGCCCATCCCAAGGCCGTCGGCGCCTCCTGCGACGTCCTCGTCCAGCGCCACATCTTCACCGAGCTCGCCGCCTACCTCCACCGCCTTGTCCCCATCCGCAACCATCTCCTCACAACCGCCTACCGAACTCGCCGCCTGCCTCTGGCGAGAGCGTTCCGCTTACACCAGATCTACAAGGGAGATGAGCGGTGACGCCTTCCGAGTTCCTTGCCATCGGACGAGAGGCTCGACTAACGCGTCCGTTGTTTTCCCCTCAGTCGGATCCGGCGTGTTCCCTGTTCACGATGGACTTTCTAGCGGCGAACCCTTCCAGCGATGAGCCCACCGGCGTCGACGACAGGTGAGTAATCGACGCCTATGCGCCCGCGAAGTCGAGGCGAGGGTAGCGTAGTCGAGCAAGAGCAGCGTGATGCGTGAGTCATGTGAGATTGGAATCTATTTTTTTTTAATATTTAATTTTATCCTATTCGGTTCGGTTCGGTTTTTACAGAATTTCGAAGAGAAAAATCGAAACTGAACAGATTAAAATTATCCCTCATCCCAACCCGAACCGAACCGAACCGATTACCTATAAAACCAAACCGAACCATCTAAATCGGTTCAGTTCGGTTCGGTTCATCAGGTTGAACCGAATAATGGACACCCCTATCCTTAAATAGGAACCCTTCATGGATAGAATAAGTAGTAGAAGGCATAGAAAGTTCTTATGTGTCATGGAAGATATTCTTAAAATCTGGACAGCCCTCATATTCATCCTTAACCCGATCAAAACCAACAACCGAAACATGTAATGTAGTCAATACCAAAATCTTACGGCTCAAAGCGTCAGCTACCTTGTTATGAACCCCAGCCTTGTGTTTCAAAACAAACGTGTATTGTTGGAGAAATTCTATCCACTTGGCATGCCTAGGGTTCAATTTAACTTGGCTATTAAGATATATCAAGGCTTGGTGATCACTATTAAGGATGAACTCTTTTTGTATCAAATAGTGTCTCCAATGTTTCAATGTTTGAACCACAACATAAAATTCTTTGTCATAGGTGGAATACTTTTGCCTAGTATCATTCAATTTCTCACTAAAAAAGGCAATTGGGTGCCCTTCTTGGCTAAGGGTTCCACCTATCCCTACCCCCGAAGCATCACAATCAACCACAAAATGCTTACCAAAATCGGGTAATCTCAATATGGGGGTAGTGGTAATCCTCCTCTTCAATTCTTGGAAGGCTTTCTCGGCTGTCCATTCAAACCTCCCTTGGCGTAAACAATTGGTAATAGGTGCCACAAGTGTACTAAAGTTATGGATAAAGCGCTTATAGAAAGTGGCCAAGCCATGTAAGCTTCTAGCCTCGGTTATGGTGGTAGGGGATGGCCAATTCACGATAGTAGCCACTTTGGAAGGGGTAGCCTTCAGCTCGTGATGGTTAATATGGAACCCAAGGAACTCCACCTCTTGTGTCAAGAAAACACACTTCTTAATGTTCAACACTAGTTGCTCTTTCTTTAAAAGGTCAAGGGTAGACTTGACATGTTCAAGGTGTTCAGCACTTGTTCTACTAAAGATTAATATATCGTCAAAGTAAACCACCAGAAATATACCAGTGTAAGGTTTCAAAACTTGATGCATTAATCTCATAAATGTGGAAGGGGCATTGGTTAGCCCAAAAGGCATAGCCATCCATTCATATAACCCATCTTGGGTCTTAAAAGCCATTTTCCACTCATCCCCTTCCCTAATCCTAACCTGGTGATATCCACTCCTTAAATCAATCTTGAAAACCATGCTGAGCCAACAATCATGTCCAAGAGATCATCAAGTCTGGGTATGGGAAATCTATATTTGACCATGATCTTATTAACGGCTCTACAATCGATGCACATTCTCCAAGTTCCATCTTTCTTTGGTGTAAGTGCAGGGACTGCACATGGGCTGAAACTTTCACGTATTAGACCTTTCTCCAACAGCTCATCCACTTGTCTTTTAAGCTCGGCATGTTCAGTTGGACTCATGCGGTAATGGGGAAGGTGGGGAAGGGTGGCCTCGGGCACAAGGTCTATAGCATGCTGCACACTTCTCTCAGGTGGTAATTCATTTGGTAATTCACTTGGGGTGATGGACTCATAGTCTCTAAGAAATTCGGTTATGATTGCTTGTTGTGCTTGCGGGTTTTCAGGGTTAATGGGCTGCACTAATAATGTATAAATGGCACTGGACTCCCTAGTGGCTTGTAGGAAGGGTTGAGTCCTTAATAAGGTGATAGGCTTCTTAGTTTCATCAAAAGTTTTACCCTTCTTATGGGAGGCCCTAAGCTTACGGGGTAGACTAGGCATGTGGGTGATTCTTTTATTCTCAACCTTGAATTCATAAGGATTACTCCACCCATAGTGAATGACATCAAGATTATATAGCCAAGGTCGGCCAAGCAAAACATCAGCTACATCCATATCTGTTACATCACACCAAACATCTCCTTGGTAAGTGGCAAGCTTCAGGGGTACCTTACATCTGAAGGATACAAGAATACTGGTTTTGTCTACCCAAGAAATACTATAAGGTTTGGGGTGCTTTTCTTGCCCTAGGCTGAACTTGCTCACAGCTTGTTTGGATATAACAATAAGGCTACTCCCACTATCAATGATGATCTTGCACACCTTCCCATTGCATTGGGTATAGGTGTAGAAGAGGCTAGTTCTTTTCCAATCTTCCAAAGGAGTATCCTTAATATAAGTACACCTCACAACTGCCATAGTAGAAGGGGGTTCTTCCTCACTATTATATTCAGGTGCATGGGCTTCCTCCTCTACTCCCTCACCTTCAGGCTCATCCTCTTCCACCTCTTCTATGAGTAAAGTTTTCTTGGGACTGTCCTTAGCTAGGTGGCCCGGTTGGGAGCACTTAAAACAGGTGACCTTATTGCTGGGTGGGTTTGGAGGCCTCTTTCTCGAATGTTACCGTCCACTAGAGGGACTTTAGTGGGTGAAGGGTTGGGGTTGGTTGGGGCTGAAGTAGTAGGGGGGCCAATTCTAGGTTGAGGAACCCTTAGTTGTTGCAAATCATATTCAATGTCCATAACAAAGTGGTAAGCCTCTTGTAAATTCTCACACCTATAGTGTATCAAGGCCCTCTTGATATCTGCTCTCAATTCCCCCTTAAACTGGTTTAAGGTTAACCATTGGTCCTCATGTAAATCACAGTTGATTAGGAGATCCTCGAATTTCCTCACATATTCAGCTGTCGTGTCATTGCCTTGAACTAGTCTAGAGAGTTGATCATAAATTCTCTGTCGATAGTTAGGGGAGACATACTTTTCTCTCAGCTTCCACTTCATATCATTCCAAGTGGTAATTGGTGGTATACCACTCTTGGACAACTTAACCTCTACACTGTTCTAGTACATTTGTGCGGATCCCCTTAAGAGAAATTTAACACATTGGACTTTTCTAGTTTCGGGTATCCTACCCCACTCAAAATATTGTTCAATACTAGCTTGCCAATTGAGAAATTCTTGGGTGTCTAGACCTCCTTCAAAGGTTGGTGGGGTGAGCCTAATGGTTCTAGACATCTCATCCTCTTCTCTAGTATGGTAAGGGGTTCTACCGAATGGTTCTTCAGCTAGAGGTTCATCTCTAATGGATGTGGTCCTCCTGGGTTGGTTGTTATGGTTGTCGGTCTCGACTCTCTGGTAAGTTCTATGGCCTTGATTTAGGTCTACTAGTACCCTCCCCCCAATTGTGTTCATTGGGTCTTCTAAGGGATGGAATGGGCTGGTGTTGGTCCTCTCCTATGGGAAAATCCGGTTCAGGCTCTGGGTGAGTGGAATTGTGTCTAGAAGCTGTCTCTAAGTATCCCACCCTTAGGTTTAGGGTATCCAGGGATTTCTTCATTTCGGTAAGCATGATCATAACATCTGCTTGGGTTGTGGGATCCTGCTCAGGTTCGGGGACTAGGGGATTGTTCCTAGTACGCACCATAGTGCTAGGTCAAACCCACACAAGGAAGTCAAGTAAGTAATTATGAAGTAGGGAAAACAGCAGGAACAACCAATTACCAAGCAGCAATACTCAATTACCACATAATGAACTTGAACACTGAAAACGCAATGTATCAACTAGTTTCTTTGTATCCACTGACTTCTTAACAAAGAACGTAAACTTGCCAGCTAAGATGTGAAAGAGCAAAATTGATTGCTAACAGAACAATGAAACACCAAAGATCACGCAGTGAATTATCAGAAAATCAGACGGGTAAGCTACAGTGGCAGTGACAAATGAACTCAAATTTTCATCAAGTTTTTGTTCAGTGAAATCACAGTGAAGCATGTGTAGATTAAGCAACACAATCAAAAATTCGGCATGCACGCATAGCCAGGAATGCAGGAAACATGGTAAAACCGAAAGACAATTCAAAATAATCAGTTACTTGCAATGTTCAGCAGAGTGCAGAATTACCATGGTAAGCTATAGTACTTGCAAAACAAACCCAGCGAATAGAGATGGTTCCACTGTTGTAGAAATTCGATGCACAAGTCACTATTCTAGAGCTGTTACTAGTAGATGTTACCCACACAGAAAATCATCAGCAAGAAATGAATCAAGCAGCAATGATCAGAAATCAGAGCAAGGTGAAATCAGCGAACAGTAAAGGGCAGAAACTGCAATACTGCTTTCAGTAGGACTTTTGTTTGCGTCATGAATCAAATCTAATAGTACTTAATCTTAGAGCACCTAAAGATTGCTTTGATACCACTGATGTAGGACAAGAATCCTAGCCCTAGAATCGTCCTTAGGTAAGCAGCTCTCAATGAAACAGGGAACAAGGGTTCAAGAAAATGGGAACAGGCAGGCAGTTTAAACGAGCAAAGATGGAAGGAAGGCACCGAGGCCCCCTTGAGGAAGGGGGTCGGATAACTTTGGTCTTGCTCAGCGAGCTTGGCTATCTCTGCAGGATGTCCGGCTACCTTCACAAGTTTCCAATGAAATCTCTGCCAGCAGTGGAATGTAGGGAATAGAACAATGCAACTATGGGTGATTGGCTGTTTGGTACACCCTCAAGAAACCAAGGTGGAGGGGCCAAAGGATCACCCTCAAGGAACACAAGGGGCCAAAGGCTCTCCCTCAAGGAACGCAGCGCATGGCTAGCACAATATTTTCATTCAAAATGACATTAACTTGTGCAAGTGTCAAAATACATGGTCTTTAAACCAAATTCCTAAAGCTTACACGAGCAAACTCCCTTGGCACTCTACCTTACAATGGTACAAATGAGCTGGCAGTCTTCTCCACACATGCTGGTTCTTCTGCCGATTTGACATTTACTAGCCGTTGGCTGCTAGGTTGCTTGATTTGGATGCCTTGATCTCGTAATGTTAACTCTTGATTTGGTTCCCTCAGGCTGGCCGAGAGATTTATGTCTATAGCTAGATTTAAAACTTGATGATGTTGATGTTGGGGTATGCCCTTAAGGCTAATGTTTGAGGCCTTGGGATTGCATAAGTATCATGTAATAAACTCTTATGTTTATAAAGGCATGGTTATTATTCAGGTTGCTAC
>CM050440.1:30906983-30925095 GCA_027562315.1 Costus pulverulentus | reverse complement strand
TCTTCATGCAAGAATGAATTATGCGCCACCCTTACTTAGGGTTTCGGCCCCCCCTCTTGAAAGGGGTTTTATCCGCTTGCGCTCCCCCTTGAAGGGGACTCTTCAGTTGACTTGGTAATGTTGACTTTTGATTTGGTTCCTTCATGGCTGGCCGAGAGATTTATGTATGTAGCAAGATTCAAACCTTGGTGATATTGACCTTCAACTTGGACTGATAGCTTGAATATGTTGAACTTCAGCTTGGGCTAAGGGAGTGCCTTGAGGATTGGGAAATTGGTGCCATGTAGTGCAAGTACAGGTGTTATTTTACCTAGGCTACAACAACCTACTACATCAACTACAAAGTAAAACAATATCTTCAAAATAAATCCTAGGCTAGGGTCCTACCTACAACATTAACATACAAGTGTTTATATCACACGTGTTTGCATCACATAATGGTTCACAATTTAGTAAACTAGATAAGCAACAAAATGGGCAGTGGTGTAAGCAGGCCCTCAAAACAAGTCTCCTTTGAAACTTCAAGTTGTCATCCCATACTGGATCGGGGGCTTCTTGACTCTCTTGGATCTTCTTGGTAATGCCCCTGCATCACTTCCTTCCTCCCTTTCTTGCTTAGAGGCGGACGTGCTTTCTTTTATCCGGTGAAGGCTTCTCGGGTCGGGGATGATGAGGATGACAGGAAGGCGATGATGCCATCCAGAAGAGGCATTTTGCACTCTTTTTTTACCGTCACAGGATGGTGAGTTATGGTGTAACAAATTTATTCCGCAACAGATTCATAGCTTTAGATTTAAACCTTTGAAGGCACGAAGAGGAGTTTAGCACATTGGTTGGAAGGGCATTGATGTCGGAGACGAGTACAGAAAAGGAACGCCATGAGCAATAACACCCATGACTTGGATCAAATTGTCGATTGCGACCAATGGTGGCTGTCAATGACGAATGACAGAATGAACAGCGTGAACTCATTTTTTTTGTTATTTGTTCATCATATCTCCAGCAGTGAGTGATGCAAGGAATGATGAACAGTGAGAACTTTTTTTTTATCTGTGTGTTCATTCTCCATTAGATGATTTGTTTAACTGGAGTTATCTCTCCATCAATAGTTTTTCTTACCCGAGTTTTCCTTCTCCATCAGATGATTTTTGTTAACTGGAGTTTTCTCTCCGTTAGATGGTTTTTGATAACTGGAGTTTTCCTTCTCTAGTAATAGTTTTTTTTATTGAAGTTGTCCTTCTCTGTCAGATAATTTGTTTATCTGAAGTTTTCTCTCCGTTGATAGTTTTAAGAGAAGAGGGAGGAAGAAAGAGGCAAGGGAGGGAGAAAAGAAAACTTACCTTCTTTTGATGTTTTTTTTATATTTTTGAATCCTCGTCACTTCAACCAGAGAACATCTCTCTTCAACGTTCCGATGACTCTAAATTTCATAATATATTTCTGTTGATTGAATAGTTCCTTTTTGAGTCATAATCATGCACTTTTGCTTATTTTTATGCCTTTTCTATTAAATATTTTGGAATCTACACCTTTCTTGGTTTTTGATCAATTTCACTAAAAAAAAGGGCATCTTTTTAGTGGTTTTCAAGCAATGTGAAGGCAGAAATGAATTCTCATCGTCAAGAGGAGTATACACGTCAAAATTCATGCCGATCAGAATTTTTGCCAAAATTACGGTAGTGCCGTAATATATATTACAGCGGTAATTTCATCAAATTTTGCTAGGTAACCATGGCACTGCTTTGATGTATTTTACACTACCGTAATTATGTAGAAATTCTGTACAGTGAACATTACGGCACCACCGTAATTTTCATTTGTGGCCGTAATTTCGACAAGACAGATTTAAAGAATAAGGATGAAACACGGCACTGCCGTGGTTATTATTACGGCCCGTAATTCCTTCGGAATATTACACAGAAGAGATTACGGTACTATCGTAATTATTTTCACGGTGCCGTAATTATAACTCCGGTAGCCGTGTTTGCCTGATTCTTCCGTTATTACTATTCACGTGATCTTTTGAAGATGATTTCTCGAGATTTAGACCACTATTTCCAAATCTGAAAAAAGGAGAATGATCTACATAAAGAGAGGAAGATCTGCAGACAAAAAGCCCCAATTAATTTTCCAAATTCAAGGAGAAATCGAGAGATTTATCGCCACTCTAGGGTTCGTCCGAGAGAAGCATACAGACCATCATCTGCCACAAAATTTGAGAGGAAGCTGCGCCTGAGTGAGGAGAATACACACCAAAAGTTCCAGAGCGAAAGGTGATCAACGGAAGGAGAAATCAACAAAAGATTGAGCACCGCACTATTCATCATGCTCAAAAGTGAAAATTATGGGCTGTAATTTAATTATAGCCCTGTATACAGTAACTTATTCCTCCTTCAAGATTTCTGATCTTACTGAAACAATGTTCCTTTGTAAATCTTCCACCATGATAGCTTAAAACTCTTTTGGGACGGGGGGTAATCCCGTTAATTTTTAAATGGCTAGATAAATTCTTTATTTCATCAATTATTCTTTCATATGATAATTTTGCTTAAGTGATGATTGTCAATAATTCTTTTAGTTCCAATTATCTGCATATTTTAGAGTTTTGTAACACGTACCGAGAGGTAACTTGCAAAATTTGGAACCCTAAAATTATGATTTAGGAACTTATGCTAAGAGATTGGGTAGGTTCCTAATTCTTAATTTTTGATGCATAATTCTTGTAGATAATTTGATCTAGAAGATGTTACCGCGTTAAACATGAAAATATGCTAAGAGACTAGGTATTGAATTGTTGGAAACCCTTAAACAAAACCTGTGAAACTAAAATATGAGAATATTTAGTTTCACTAGAGATTTCACTTGAGATTTTGACAAAGAAAGTTAAACCACGAGGGTGACTTTAATTCTCTTTGTCAAGTTTACCTTTTTTTTTATATTGAATAATTCGTCACGAGAGCGAGGGTTGTTCTTTGTAATTGTCGTTGCGAGAGCGAGACAATTTATTTTTTTTAGGTAAATTATATCTTTATCATATTAAAGAAATTAACTAATGAACACTTACTCTGTCTAGTTATTAAAATTAATGTGGATGAACCCTTAGTTCCAATCTTTCTCTCTAATAAATCCGTTACAATTTCAGTTCGTTCGTTTACATCATATTTGATCTACTTAGCTGGTAAGAAAATAATTATTCGGTGCTTAACACATAGGTCCCTGTGGGTTCGATATTTTTATTACTTCAAGTATTCATGCACTTGCAGACACAACACGTTCCCAATTTAGAAAAGCTGATGCCCCTTCTTTTTGTTGCCCCACTCCTTTTACTCCAACACAATCAGTTATTTTAACTTCCTTTTAAAATCGCTGTCCAGTTACCATGCCTCTATGCGCCGCTTCATACACTTAAGATCTCACCAAATCATGGTCAAATATTAATTTTGACTTTTCAATTTAATTGTGACCGAATGGAGGAATGACCAAATCTATTCTTTTTTTATTTCTCCTGCCACGTTTTACTTCCTTCTTTTTTACTCCCTCATGTTTAGTAAATTTTGGTCAAAATAAATAACCTTGACCAAGGATTCAATCTTGGCCAAACCATTCCAATTAAAATTAAAGCTAATTCTAATTTAGTCCAATTTTCAATTTGAACCCAAATTTAAACAATAAATGTCTGACACTCTTCCATCCAAAATTTAAGAAACTAGGATCAAATTTCCATTTAGTCAAAATTCCATCTTTGACTAAAATTCTCCAACAAGCTGAGCAATTTATTTCAACATCACCAAATCAATTTTTATCAAATTAAGGTCAATATTTCTAACCTTGATGAATAATTTATTAATGGCAAAATCATTTAAATTGTCCTTGCAATTCAAAATTGCACATATCTCATCTCTGCATCGAATCATATCCAAGAATAATTTATTTCCCTTTTTTTTTTACCTTCAACAGAATCCTTGTGTGATTTTGGTACAAGCGTGAGCTTGATGACTTTATCAATTTGCAAACAAATTGATATGGGAGATATGAAGCCAATGACGATCTCGCTTCAACTTGTCGACCGCTCAGTTCAACATCCTGTGGGAATTTTGGAAGACATCCCAATCAAAGTCAGTAACTTTTTTTTATCCTAGTTGATTTTATATTTTTGGACATGGAGGAAGACGCGAGACTACCTATCATCTTGGGTAGGCTATTTCTAGCCACTACGGGCGCTATTATTGATATGAAGAACGAAAAACTAACATTAAATATTGGTGAGAACAAAATAAAATTTGATTTATCTACAAGCTTAAAGATATTTTCTTTTGCAAAGTCTTGCTACAACTTTGAGATCGTGGATAGTGCGGTAAATCGTAGCAACATCACCCAAATTGATAAGGATCCTTTGGAGATTTGTTTTGTGGACAATAAGAATGAGGTTATGAAAGATGACACTCAGGCACAGTTACAATTGATAGACTCTTCCTCATCTAATAACTCTAAAGGGGTAATATTTGAAATGCTCGATCCAACTGACCTTAAGGTAACTTAGAGGAAACAAACAGAATTTCTAAGTCCTTTCTCTATTTTGCCTATGATTTACAATACAGATGAATATGGAAATTAGACTAGTTTATTGATGGATAAGTTCAGGAAAGCTATAGGGCATTCTTTTGATAAAGTTAACTACATTAATTTTTCTCCTTTCATGCGTAGGATAATTATTGTCATTCACTTATTATACTAGATACTCATTTCAGTAGGTGCATTTTTAGGGCAGTGCAAGGACAATACAATACATGTCGTTTACTACGTCTCTGAACCACTTGAACAACCATAATCGCATCTATGGTCGAGATAATGATCTTAAACAAGCGCTTCTTGGGAGGCAACCCATATTTAATAGGAAGGAAAAGAGGAGGGAATGGATTGAAAGTTGGAAGGAGAGCTATAAAATTGTGTTTAGTAGGACGGATGGAAATAAGGAAGGAAAAACAGATGGAAAGTGAGAGGGAAAATAGCTTTATTTGCTTTCCACCCAAATTGGGCAGAAAATCAGACGAAAATTTGGATTTGCCGTTCTCATACCTATTTTCACCCTTTTCTTTTGTAATGCCCGCTCTCCCTCTCATGCTTTTCTTGCAAACTTCTTCACCATCATTGTCATCGCCGTCGTCATTGTTATCATTGTCATCACCATCACCATTGCCGTTGTCATCATCATCGTCGATGTCGTCACCTCTTTACTGTTGACTCTCATCTCTCGTTGCGTCCATTTCACTGTCGCCTCTCATTGTCGTCATCGACATAAAAAAAATGGAGTATGCTTATCAATCTTTCTAACTTTCTTTCCTTTTAAATAAACACAATGATGAAAAATCTTATTATTTTCTTTCTTCTTTATTTTCCATTCTTTCTTACTTTCTTTTCCTTTTAACATTCTTTCTTTTCTATAAACATAGCATTATAGTCTTTATTTTTTATTTTTATTTTTCTTTTTGTTTTAGAAAGTTTTTATAGCATATTTTCTTAATTTTTAATATTGAAAAATCTCAAAATAAATTATTTTGTGTTCAGGGACATGGAGAAATAAAATTTGATATGAAAGGTTGTAGACAAGGCATTCACAGGCATAGCCGTGAACACTTTCACAGGCCGTGAATGACATGTCTGGGACATAAGCATAAAAGAAAGATATAGAGGACGCATTCATAGGTGCACCTGTGAACACATTCACGAATGCGAGTTAGGGTTCACGCCCTCACTCGTGTAACCTACTTTTTAGCCAACATTTGTCTCCTCCGGTGATCAACTCTCCCTCCGACTTCCCTCTATGCTGAAGCAATGTACGACGATGCTTCCTCTATTGATTTCTCTAGGAAAGACCAGTGTCGAAGGCCTTGTTTCACCGATCTTTGCTAACTACCTTGTTATCGCCGCCAACCTCGAATCAGATTGATTCACTGGTTTTGTGAGTTTCTCTTCTTTTTGACTTGTTTTATTTTCTACATCGAGGATGATGCATTTTTTTTTCTGGGTTAACGTATATTTGATACTTGTATTTACTGATGTTATCTAATGATGCATATTTAGTTTTCATAGATAATTGTGGAGTAAATGATGTGTAGTATGCAATGATTTAAGTCTAGGGTGCTTATATGTATATTGCTTTTGTCCAAATTTTATCAAACTATATTTTGAATGTCTATGATTTCAGTGGCATGAGTTGGGTTGATACTTGACAATGTATTTAGAAAACATTTTAAGTAATTGATTTGATAGCTTAGAGATTTTTGGAATTGCATGCGGGATAAGATTCTTCAGTAAACACAATTCTGGTATGGATAAAATGGGTATACGAAATATTGCGCACCCTTATCATACAAGCTGAGTAGAAGCCACTTAAGTTTAATTTTTCTATTTTTGCTTGATGGAAATTTTCATGTAAAGAAAATTGATAATACTTGTATAAAGAGACTTGCTCCAACTCCTCTGGTCCAAAAATCTGAAGTCATGAGTTATATTATACCATGAATTGGTGTACTTTAAATCTGTTTTGATCAAGTAACTGAGAAAGATTTATAAAAAAAATTATTTAACCTTTATGCAGAAAGATCGATAACAATTTAAGTACCATGCCCTTGACCAGCTCTCTCCAAAAAAAATGAATGAAAAGAAAAGGAAGAGAATAAAAAGTAGAGAAAAAGAGGGAGCTGGAGGTCAAATGGATAACTCTGCTGACATTTCATGATTGCGGCCATGAGTTTTATTGTGCTATAATGTGGTCTACTTTATACAATGTTATACTGCTAATAGGAAAGGGCACATAACCGTTTAAAGATTAGTTTGCTCTAAAAGTCTCTTTACTCAGGATTATCACAAAGGATTTGTAAATGAGAATTTCACTTGAAAGGTAAATTTAGATTTATTAAAGTGAAAGTACTAAGTGTTCAGTAAGTTAAATTTGGATACAACAATATGGATCATGTAATTTTATGTGTCTTGAACTTTAAAATCTTAAGAATCTATTTCTGATGTGTTGTTTCTTAAATTTTATAAGTTTTGAAAAATTATTGCACAGATTGTGGATTAAATACATCTCAAGGTAGAACAAATAAATGTCATTTTAATTTTTACATTCATCTTATACATATCTTTGTCTTGCTTGAGGACAAGCAAAATTTTAAGTCTAAAGTATTTTGATGACTTGCATTTACAACGTATTTTTCACTATATTTTACATGCTTATTTGAGCGTAATTATAGGATTTTATACCATTTTATAATGTTTTTCTCTCATATTGTATAAAATCTTTACTTTTTTTAGTTTTCATGCAAATACAAAAAATATCACAAAAAAATAAAAGATTTATCGAGTTTTGACGTAACAGGGTGATTCGTAATGAAAAGACGAGGCCATATGTAAAATTTGAGGCAAAATGGAGTTCGTGCGAAATTTTCACAGGTGTAGCCGTAAATTATTCACAGGCAGTGAATACACTGCTATGTAGAAATAGAAACATTCACACCGTGGTGGTGAATAGTTCATAGCCCATGAGTTTTGTCACCAATAGTAGTTTTTCACTTGATTTGGCCTTGAATCGAGTCAGAACTTCATGAAACCTTAGGAGAACCTTCCTACAAGGGTCCTACATAGATTGAACTATAAAAAGAAAAATTTTGGACCAGATTAAGTGAGATTCTTTGGATGAAACTAGACACAAGCGGCGGCTAAGGTAGAAATAGGTGACTGGGTGAATTTCTGGCGAGGAGATCATGCAAATAATAGATTTTGTTGCTGAATCTTCATCTCCTGATCGAAGAGAAGGGTTATCCTTATTCTCCTAGTGTCATTGTAATTTGATTAAGATTTCATGTTAAACTTCTTTTTCGGGATTTGGGGCGTAGCTCGTTGATTGATTTATGAATTAATTTTTTATATTAATCTTTGTTTGAGATTTTTAGTGTGTGAATTCGATTAGAATTGCATTCTACTTTGTATTATTACTCTGGCCAAGTACTTTTATGCCTTAGACGTTGCGAGAAGGACCAAAAGGTGAACCGCGACATCGGATCTATTATTTTCAAACCTGTGAATTCAATTATGAGAGTAGTTTAAATTCGCTTGAAGGATTTTTATGATTTATCATAGACATTAAGGGGCTGAATTACGATAATTTTTATGATAGTAGGGAATTATCGTGATTAAGAGTATTGGATTACGCTCCGAGAAAAGGTAATCTGTACCTGTAAATGAATCCCTTTCGACGCATTAATTTTTTTTACTCAAATTTATTTATTCAATTTATGATTTGTCAACATAGTGAAACCCTAATCTCGATTCTCTCCATATAAGTTTTCTACCAAAACACTCTCTTTTACTCTCTCATGCACTGAAGTTTTCATTCAAAAAACACACTTTGATTTGTCTAGCTATAGATTAACCGTGTAATCGGTAATTGACCGCCAGATTCTTGTTAGAAATGATCTTTTATTTATTACTTCGATAAAACTATGTACTTATGGCTGCATTATTTTCCAACACCGTTGTGAAGATTTGGGAGTTGCGTTGATGTCCCTAACAAGATTGCGCACGAAGGCAAGGTAGGGAGCCACCTGCTCACCCTGTAGAGTTGCCTCGTTGCCTAGTAGCAGCTCCACCCGAACAAGCTGTTCTCCATCATTGGTAGAGAAGTTGTGGAGCAAGTGTGTGACAATGGAACCCGGTCCTCCCTAAAGGACACTCCTCCGCCAATTCCCCAGGTCTATTGGAACTTGAGCCTCTAATACTTATGTAATGGACCTTCCCTGAAATAAAAAAAAAGACAAATTACTTTGACCTCCTTCCATTGTAGACTTTTTTTGATTTGGAGCATGCTCCAGCTGCATAGCAAGATGTTCCGGCTCGAGAGAAGGCCTCATTGATCAAGTTGGCCTTGGATGCCCAACCTCATCCTCACCCAACACAAGGATCTGGACCGAGTAGCAAGCTGGCTCTACTCGGCCCAGCTTCTTGCTTGCTCATTAACTTCGTAGCCTAGGGCAGGACCACCCGGAGGTGAAGTCATGCTTGCCTTAAGCCAGTTCTCCTCCTAGGCAAGCTTTATCAATACTCCACTCCCCATGGCATCGGAACTCTGGCCAAAGCTTCTCCCTGCAAATTCTGCTTCCCTTCCCCTTCCCGATACCTCCTACTCCCACTGACTGCGCCATGTCAAGGACCACTCATCTCCACGTCGTGCTTCTGAAAGCTTCCAGCACTCTCCAATTGGAATCATTGCCATTAGCTTTGTAATTTCATCCTAGGCTCGGGCAAACATGAGGCTTAGTGTATCTAGATTTGGCCCACTCATCTCTAATAATGTAATCAATAATAGTTCATAGAAGTTAATTAATTGAAAGAGTTTATCTTGGGTCTTCCTTGTGGAATAATGTAATCAATAATAGTTCATAGAAGTTAATTAGTTGGATAATTGATCGATGGGATAATACATAAAAAAATAAAGGGAACATTTTTTTATTTAGTTTATACATCATCTTATCCCCAAAGTTATGGGAGGTCCTACGTATCTATCTACATTCATCCAATAGAGACATGGCATTATGAATCTCTATCAAAATGTATTCCTTTGTTCTTACAAAGGATGTGAGTGTGGTGGGCCAGACGTGTAATCCATAAAGAAAGTCATTAAACATCATCTTACGAAATTATAAACATAGGATAGCAATCTAAATATAATAAATAATTAATGTAAAATAACTTCAAGCATACATTTGGGATCAGGATGGGAGCACCAACTAAACCATTGGCGGCGAACTTGAGTTGTTCAAAACGCTAATTTGGTGCAGATATATGCGATCCTATTTGTCATAGTGTAATAAATGTAGGCCAATGGGGGTAGAAACATATATCTAAATACTCCATGATAGAGATCTATGTTTTAGTTGAAAGAATAAGTTATAAGTAAAGCCAATGTTATCAAAATCTCACATATTGTTAAGGAGATTGTTGTTATAGTTCTAGAATTTAAGTGTAAGTACTCTAATACTAGAATATTTGCCATTATCCAATGAGATTAGCATCAAATTCATCATTGAACTAAGGAAACGTAATTCTTCTTTGAACAAGGAGATAATTCTCAATTGTCTCAAAACCAAGGGATAGAATCATGTTCTATATTGGAAACATTGTCATGTCAAAAGTGACACGATTTGGAAAAAAACAAAATAATTTATATCTTCGAGTACCAAGTAATGTTGTTTGGAGTTCATAGATATCAAGTTGGATTTCCAACATAACCATTATGGCCTCTAAGATTTATTATGAACAACTTCAAGATAAATTAGAGGTCGTTAGCATGATGAAATAAATGTAGATAAAACTATTTCTATTTAAATCAATGAATTTTAATAAAAATGAAATTGTAGATATTGAGAACGAAAAATCTGGAGGTGTAAAGAATCTTACCATCATCAGGTGAAAATCTAGGCTCTTGTACAAATTTAATCCAAACAGAACACCCATGATACAACAAATATTCTTCTCTTGTAGGTCACAACTGTAAAGAGGTTTACTGATGTCCTTTTGACTCTAAGCAATAAAAGAAAGCTTGTGGGAGACTTCTACTATTACAAGTGGTTATGCATTATCAATTGTGTACATACCTAGGGGTCATAGTCTATTTATAGACTAAACCTTCATGGTTAGACTTGTCGAATTCAATCAGATGACTACAATATGTTTGCCGCTAATAACTTTGTTTAAATAAAAATAATCAAATAATACCAAATAAAATGAATAAAATATTAATAAAGTAAAAAAGTAGAAAACAACCAAAATAAAAAAAAATTAATTTTAAATTCCAACAGAAGTTACATTCATATCAAAATAAAGTTTCAATAAAAAATTTGGCAATGAAAGCATGAGTACCAATGTCGCCATTCTAGAAATAGATTGAGAGGAGTGATATTGCCAATGGAATTATGAGTCTCATTGAGATTTTGCTTCATGAACTGATGCTATAACACCTAAAACAAAAACTTAGGAGTCTTTTGATGCTTTGAGGTACACAAGGACAAGGGAAGAAGACTACTTGACTACTAGGGTTTGAGGAGGAAAGAACACCAAGGGTCGCAACAAGGCTTTGGCCTTAGTGGCCCACAAAATTTTGAGTTCAATATTAATAAGATGTCAAAATTACATATTTATGCACTGCACAAATGGATGGTGTTGGAAGCATGAATCCAAGTAAGACATTGATGGCTTAATTTTCAAGTGGTGCAAAATGGAGGGGTAGAATTTTTAAGGAGACCCTCTTCTTGTAAATTTTAAAGAAACCAAACTGCATCATTCAATCACCTGTTGCATAGTATAGGGTAGTCTTTGAATCAAAACAGGTAGTGCAGTGCATGATAGCATCCTATTAGCATGCACTAAAATCCACAAGTGCACGGATACTTCGAAGTAATAAAATAGATATCGAACCATTGAGACCTACGTGTTAAGTACCAAATAGATTTTTTCTCACTAGCTAAGCAAACCGAATAGTGTTAAACAATCGATCGAAAAGAACGCGGAAAAGTATATCAGAGAGAAACTGGGACTAGGGGTTCATCCACCTTAATTCTAATGACTAGAAGGAAATAAAGGCTGTCAGTCAAATTTCATTACGATAAAGATTTAATTTATTTCATAAAAGGATCATCTCGCTCTCGCGCAGACAATCATACAAAGGACCAATCCTCACTCTTGTGCAAGATCTATCTAATCCTGAAAATAAGTAAATCTTTAAACAAAGAACTCAAAGATCACTCTCGTGCATCCAAATTCTAAGTCAAACATCTCATGTGGAAACTCAAGGATCAATTTCGTGCATCCTGAAACTCATCACAAGTTCTACTTAAGGTTCTCCGGCGATCAGAAATTTAATCTCTTATAATTTCAAATCAAACCTAATACATTAACTCAATCCAAAGAATCAGAAAATCAACATGGCAATAAAATCACTAAAAATCAGAATTCAAAGAACAAATCTAATCTCTTACGATAAGTTCCAAACTCAATGATTTTTAGGGTTCCAAATTTCACAATCAACCTCTCAGTCTATTTTGCAAAACTCTAAAACATGCTGATATTTATAAAACTAAGGAGAATTAAAGGAAAGCAATCACATAAGCAGAATTATCATAACAAAATTATCATGACAAAAATAATCAATGTCTAGTCATTAAGAAATTAAGGGAATTACACCCCCATGTCCCATAAGAAATCTAAGCTAACATGGAAGAAGAAATATAGTAATCCATAGTTTAGAATGATCAGAAATTGAAAGGGAAGAGGAAAAGTTACAAAACAGGGCTGTAATGAAAATTACAGCCCATAATTTCGCGTGTGAACAGTGCCGGCGCCCGCTCTTTTGTTGATTTCTCCTCCGATCGATCTCCTTTCGTTCTGAAACTTCTGGGGTATCCTCTCCTCCTCCAGTGAAGCTTCCTTGTAAAAATCGCAACCTGAGGTGGTCTCTACACCTCTCGGCGTGAGGCCGAACCCTAAGGATGCCTCCCTCAATTTCTCTCTATATTGTTAGTATAAATTGGGGCTTTTGGTGCCTTTATCTTATCCTCGTTGAGACGAGTCCGTCGCTTCTTTCCGATCTCAATTTGGTGCCCTAAATCTCAAGATATGATCTTTTGAAGTTTGCGGCGGAAAAATCGGGAAACTAGGTGCAGATTACGGTACCGTAAAAATAATTATGGCAGTGCCGTAATTTCTTTAAAAATTCAGAAACTTTCTTGTTAAAATTGTCTGAGATTACGGCACCGTGAAGATTTTGCCCAAATTTACGGTAGTGCCGTAATTTATCTGGAAAGCTCATTTTGACTTGAAATTTGGCAAGTAGCTTCGTTTCGACGTCTAGAATCTATTGGTGTGCTCAAATCTTTCAAAATCAATCAAAATATGGTACTTTTTACTTGAAAATGATGAAAAACAAGAAATGGTGTAGATTCCGTAATATTTGACAAATAAGGCTTAAAAACAAGCAAAAGATCATAAATATGACACAAAAGACCAATGAAATGACACAAAATATACTATGAATTTTGGTGTCATCAAACACATAAGGCTCAAACTTTATTTGTCCTCAAGCAAATAAATAAGAACAATGCTAAGTATAGAAAATATGCTCTTTTATGAAAAATAAATTTCTAAAATATAATCACTCATGAAATATTCCACCAACTTTTTGCACAAAATTTCAGATAAATACCTTGTCCTCTGAATTTAATCTTTAAGATTTACAACTTTGATCAAATAAAATTTCGCAACTTGTATAATAAAAAGAATCTCAGTTTCATGATTTCACCCAAGTTTCAGTTTAAATCTATCATACTTTTGTTTACAGGAATAGGATACCCAAAATCTTTTTCCACCCAAAGTCTCTTTTCCTCTCTCCTTTTTTTTTATTGTTTTTGATGGCATGTACCCACATAAATACACACTTTTTATTTAGACTTCAACTCTTATCTTTGGTACCACTATCAATTTTACACAGTGCCAAGTAGAGTAGTCATTTTCTTTTTCTCTTTTTTTTTTTAATTTTGTTTTGACTTCAACCCATGTCTTCGGTACCACTGTCAATTTTACACAGTGCCAAGTAGGGGAGTCTCTCTATTTTTTTTGTGGATCTTGGATTCTTTCTTCCCAACAAATAGCAAGATAAACTAAACATCAACTATGTTAATCAATTGACATCAATTCAAAAATTACACTCATATGCTCATTTTATTCAAGAAAAATGCTTCACTCTTAGATTGCATTCATCAAACAACATACCTACCCAAAACCTTATGCATCAATCAATGAAGAATTTCAACAAGTAGATATATATTGAAGAAATAAATTCAACATAATAGGTATATCTCCATTCATAGGTATTGACATGCATAAACATTCATCATCATAGAAAAATCTACACACCTCTCATCATATGGATTCAAGTCATAAAAATTTTTTAAACATCAAAAATATCAAATCAATGCAAAAGGTGTGAAGCATGAAACTCAGTCAAAAAGTGTAAAATGACAGATTCAAGAAATGTCATCGAATAGAAATCTCATAAGTGATACAATCATAGCAAATAGCAAAACAAATCAAGTAGCAACACCATACAATCATATCAAATAAGATCATCTGAAAGTGCAAACAATACTCTCAAAACTATATAGCAAACTCAACCATCTTCAGGCTAGATGCAGTTAGGTCCAAAGATGTGTCTTCTTAAAAATTTCCTGCACAATTTTAAGTACATAAGGCTCAGATTAAAAAATAGTCCCTCACATAGCAAAAATAAAATTTTTCTCAAGAGGTAATCTGAGATATCGCTGAAGGTCCAAAGAGCGTGCTGGTGGAAAAAACTGATGCAGCCGAGAAGCAAAGGTGGAACAGATGCTTGCTGAAAAGCTGCTAGCAATGAAGATGGTGCCAACAGTAGAGTGAGTAATCTCTAGTGGCCTGCTAGAGACTACAGTCCTGGAGGTGAGATCGTCAGCTGGTGGGTGCGAGAGATAGCACTGCAAAAAAAAAAAATAATCAAAGTTACTAATGAAGAGTCTGCTGCATAAATAAATAAAATCAATGGAAACAGAGGTACCAGAAGAAGTAAGAGGCTGCTAGTGGTGCTGAGGATGATAGCTGGTGCTGGCTAGAGGTGGAAGACAGTTCCTCTTGAAGATTTCTAGATCTGGAGGTAAAAGAAGCTACAACTGGTAGAAAGCAAACATAGTAGCAACTAAATTTTTTATGAAAAGTAGTCATACCCAAGAATAAAATTTAATGATCCAAAAAGAAAATGGACAGAACCGTGTAATAGAATGAAACTTGTTCTTTCCGGGCGTATGAAAATTGAAGGATCAAAATCTGTTAGGAATTTATGGTATCAACAGAAAGAGGGCTACTCAGATTACAAAATTAAAAAACCGCACAGAAGTTAATCAGATTCGAAAAGTTGCCATGCTTCCTAGAATGATTCAAAAATATTTTAATGAAAACAACTGATCCATGAGATAGAACGACACATGTTCTTCATATTCCATGTGAAAAATCAGAGTTTCAAGTCATTAAAGCACCTTAAATACTTGCAGCAAAAATGCTAATCAGAATAGTCAAAAGAAAACTACTGTAGAAATTAATCAGAATCGAAAAGATGCCGTGTGTTTTAGAATGATCCATGGACTTTAAAATTCAGAAAAGATATCCAGATGATAGTAAAAGATGAGTAGTTCATGTTTGTGCCAAAGATCAAAAATTTTCCCAACCTAGTTTCTCAAAATCGCAGTGAGAAAACACCTAGTCAAGTAAGCAGAATGCAAGTTTGAAATTACGGTACCGTGAAATTCCTTACGGCAATGCCGTAATGTACACAAATTCTTGGGTCAGAAATATGCTAGAATTATGGCACCATAAAAATAGTTACGGCACTGCCATATTTTCCACAAAAATCTCAAAACTTTTGGATCAAAAATCACTAAAAAATACGGTACCGTGAAAAAGCATACGGTACTGCTGTAAAAGCCATAAAACCTTCTGTACAAAAATTACCCAAAATTATGGCACCATAAAATTTTAGCCCAAAATTACGGTAGTGCCGTAAAACACTCAAAAGTGTCTGGTCAAAAACGGACCGAAATTACGGTACCGTGATTGTAATTACGGTAGTGCCGTATTTTGTGCAAAATTTAATTTTCCCTGCAAAAAGAAAATAAAAATTAATTCTAAACATAAACTAAAATAAAAGAAACTAAACAAAGTAAGAGTGCTTGGGTTGCCTCACAAGAAGCGTTAATTTTTAGGTCATTAGTTTGACCAAACTCAAGTATCATGGTGAAGCATGTGGATCAGTACCATAGTAAATAGCATACAATTTTCTGTATTTCCTTTATCCAAAAAGTTTAGCCATTAATCCAAACATCAAAAATTTCATGTAAATCACAATCACTGTGGCTTTCTCGAATATGCAGAAATCAAAATCAAAAATTTCAATTCCACTCAAAGGATATTCAATAATCTTCCTATATTTATCAAAAAGCAAAATCATAAGTCCTTTCTTCAAATCTATATTTTCAATTGCAATAGGACTTTCATCAAAAATTCATACATTGGATCATTAAAATAGTCTTTCTGTCTCAAATTAGATTCTTCAATAAAGCATAATTTTTCAAATAAATCACAAGATTGAATAGTAGATATGGGCAAAACATTAGAGTGAGATTCATCAATTTTTGTCATATTCAAATCCTTTTCAAGTACCTCATGCTCAACATCAAATAATTTATCAATTTCAAGATTATCATTAAAATCAAAGTGAGACTTTTCAAAATCAATTTCCTCATGCTTTTCCACAAATAATTCGTAATAAGAAGAATCAAAAGAATCAATCTCAAAATTAGAAGAATCAAATTCAACCATAAATAATATATCATCAAAAGAATCAATTTCATAACTTTCACTAGAATCAAAAGGAAATTTTTCAAAATCAATTTCCTCAAACTTTTCCTCAAGTAAATTATCAAAAGAATCATTTTTACAATCATCAAAATCAGAGTGAGATTCATTAATGTTCACATAAGGCTCAATCTCAAAACAATCATAATCAGAGAGGGAATTTTCTAAATCAATTTCCTCAGTTTCCAAATGAAATTCAAATAAACAACTTGTTGTGCTAACTGGGTTTCTAAAATTTTATTGTGTGCAACAACACCATCCAATCTAGAGTTAATTTGCTTAAGGCTCTCTATAACCTCTTCATTTTGTCTCATTTGGGCACCCATGAATTTTTCAAACATTAACTCTAAGCTAGATTTTTTAGTGTCCTCAAAGTATGGTTCTGAAATATTGTTTGAGCAATCCTCATGAAAAGAAGTTTGATTTTCCCATCTAGAATAATATTGATCATCTTGGTACCATGGTGAATTGGGATTTTGAGAAATTAAAATTTGGAAATCAGAAGTATAATAATCAGAACATCCACAAATATTACATCTAGTAGAAGAATAAGATTTCATAACAGGGTGCATATTAAAAGTGTCTAATTTATGAGCCAAATAATCTAACTTATGTGCAACAGTGCACCATGAATCATCTTCATACTTACCTTGTGGCATGTATACCTCACCTCTTTCAGTTGCCCATGAGTTGTGATTAAAAGACATATCTTTAATGCCTCGCATTTTGGTAGCAATTTTGATGGTCATTTCATGATAAATTTAGGCTTATTTTGACACTTTTATACTCTTTATAGGCTTATTTTCTTCATATCTTCAGAATCTTCACTTTTTGGTGTTTTTGTGGAATTTCAGGTAAAATCACCCTTTTTCGACGTATTTTGGAGATTCTAAGTTCATGAGACGATTTCTTATGCGAAAATGAAGCTACACGTCAAATTTGGGCCAAAACGGAGTTAGCCTAAAAAATACGGCCAGGTGAACCCCACGGGGTTCACCATCACAGTCGCCAACTAGTAGAACTCACAGAGAGCTTCACGGCCAGGTAAACCCCAGCGGGGTTCACCAGAATTCCTTTCGGCCGAAAACAGTCCAGAGCAAAGCACAGCCAGGTGAACCCAGCGGGGTTCACCGCGCTTCTTTTGACAGACTTCACAGAATGAATCACGGCCAGGTGAACCCGGCAGGGTTCACCCGTGATTCTAATCCAGGCTCACGCGTGAGACCGACCTTTACTCGGTTTTTCCATGATTTCTCACCCGTTTGGAGTCTGAATTTGGCAAGTCAGGTGTCTTTGGAAAGCTCTTTTGAAGGCGAACGTGTAGGACATAAAAGCCCTAATTTTCTTGCCCTAATTATCGAGTAATCATATGATGAAGCGGTAGAGGGCAGAACAACAAGGCGACAACACAAGTTCAAGGTGATTTTCAGAGATTGGATCATCAGAGCATCACAATTCTTACAGATTTGCTTTGGTTTATCCTCTCCTAACCCTTATAAACTCTTTCTTGTGATCTTCCTGAAAGTCCCCTTCAAGGGGGAGCGAAAGGGGGTGAAACCCTAAAGGGGGGGCGCATGTAATATTTCTAGGGGTTTCATCAACAAGATCGCATGTAGTTCATATG
>CM050440.1:30886727-30896960 GCA_027562315.1 Costus pulverulentus | reverse complement strand
GTGGCGCATATTTTGAAGAAGGAGCACAAGGCTTGGATCTTCTTCCCGAGGCTAGCACCGGGCGTGGAAGAAGAGGACTCGAGGCGTCCGTGTGTGTGAGACTGCAGAAGGCGCATGCTTGGGTGCCTATCACGACATCGACCTCATCTTGCTCTAAGGTATTTTCTAACTCATCGTGTTGACTCTCTTGCTTGCGATCTTCGCTGGGTTTTTTGGGACCGGCCTATTTCGGGGATATTGCTTCCGCTGTGCAATGTATTTTGTAATCTCTATCTTTGAAAATTGTAAAATATCCCCGGGGTTTCCCAACATACTGTTGGGCAGAATATTTTTACTACCAACTTATATAGTGGAATGACTACTTAGAGAAAGTCCTAACATTGTTCAAAAATAACTTGTGGCAAACTCTAGCCGGTATGTTATAGCATGATGGACAATCAACACCTATAACCCTAATAATAGTTTATTTATCTTAAACTTTACTAGTCTATATGATCATTAGTGTCATTCACATATCAAATGCAAACTTATAAGTAATAATCATAACTTAAAATTTGTACATATATCCAACGTGTAAAATAATTCAACAATATGTGATGCTCATAGTGTTAATAAAAATATAAACATATATTCACATACTTCAAATAATTAAAATGAGAAATGCACAGGAAATTAGATACAATATAAAATAGAAGGAACGTGAGTCAGTGTCATGCCCTAAATTACTGTAACCAACTTTTTTTACAATCGTACGCGTGAGTCAATGCTTGACACGAGTCCAAATATGCCCATGCAGGGGCACTACGTTTGTAACCTCGGGATTGGGCGTGACTGGCAGGGACAATTACTCGAATCGACCCCCAACCCGACCAAGGACTCTCCGGAGATCTCTGTCGTCCCAACATGACTCTGATCAATGCTCAAGACTCACCAACGACTAATATCGTTAGGTCCGACCGATTTGAACCTGAGGTGAGACCACCTAGAACTAACCACATCAGATGGGGTCCACCCTAGACATGACCACATCGACTACACCGCCAACATCAAGGATGTTGAAGATGTTGCAACGTTGCGTGCATTGAGGACAATGCATTCGTGCACTGAGGGAGGTGGGAGCGGGCGGTTGGACTTCCCACGCTGGGAGATCAGCCACACCCCACGTCCGTCGGATGTCTCAGCGTCGCATGTCGGTAGAGGAATAGGGTCCGTCCGGAAGGAGCCCACTGGGCCATACGCATGCATGCACCGGCGGCCGATGAGAGGAACCATCTCTGCCTCTCTCGGTGATACCGTCGCATACGTTCGCTGGCTGTCGAAAGACTAGTCGAGCAGCCTTCCCACGTAGGGGGGGCTCGGGGAGAGGAGATATTAGTCACACGCAGGCGATTGCTTTGAGAGAAAAGGGCCCACTCACTGGTGAGCGAAGAGACGAGGAGGACCCTCACTGAAGTCGATGAAGGGAACCATGGACGGAGTCTGCTGCTCTGCGAACAAAGACGTTGGTGGAAGAGGAGGCAGAGAAGGCCAAAGACAACTTGCCTGGTGACGTGGAGGGCGAACTACGCCTCAGCAGCAATGTCTAGGTGACTGGACCGAGTGACTCCGAGAAGCGCGAGGCACTAGGGAAGCCACGAGAAAGAGAGGGAGGAGACCGTATGCAGGCGGAGAAGGCCGAACGGACGGCGGGAATCACACGCAGGCAAGGGCCACTGCCGACCTTGCAAAACTCGTACACAGGCGAGTGGGTGATGGGTCTGCAAGTGCACAGATACGTCGAAGTAATAAAAAGATATCGAACCCACAGAGACCTACGTGTTAAGTACCAAATAGTTAAATTCTTACTAGCTAAGCGATCGATATGCGATGAAATTGGATTAAAGCAAAAAATTGAAATTTGTTGTAAATTTCAGATAGAGAGATATGGGACTAGGTTTCATTCTTCTTAATTTCTATGACTAGACATAAATAAGTGTTTGCTAGTTATTCTTATCATGATAAAGATAAAAATTACTTGTAAAGAAATTGCCTCCTCTTGGACGAACAATTTTAACTAAACAAGTCTTCACTCTCGTGACTTACTGTTCAATGTTTAATAAAAGTAAATCTTACTAAATAATTAAACATATTCTCATAAATTTAATTTCTAAGTCAAAAATCTCAAGTAAAATTAAATACTCTCGTATCTTAATTTTACAGGTTTTACTTAAGGGTTTCCAATAATCAAAATCACCTCTCGGTCCATATTATCATGTCTGAAATAATAAAATACCTAGGTCAAAATATTAACATGTAAATATGTTTCAAAAATTAGGATTTTAGAACAAATCTATTCTCATACCCTAAGTTCTTAAAAACCACAATTTAAGGGTTCTGAGTTCGTAAATCACCTCTCGGTCCATATTACAAACTCTAAAATAGGACAATATTTCAAAACTAGAAATTTTTAAGTCTATAATCACAAAAGTCAAACTATCATTCAAAGAACAACTTGACAAAATAAGAGTTATCTAGTCATTTCAGAAATTAAGGGGGATTACTCCCTCAGTCCCAAAAGGTTTTTACGCTATCATGATGGAAGAAATATAATAATAATTCTTCTCAGAAAAATCAAAATTCGAAAAGGGGTAAAAATAATTTTACTGATTTCATAGGGGTGTGAAAACTTCAGTACAAAATTTCATAGCCTTGTGATCTAATGAAGAACAGAAGCAGTAGCTCATCGATGAATAGTAGCTACCACCACGTTTTCATAGATTTCTCCCTTGATCGATCTCCTTTTGCTCTGAAACTTTCGATGTATCTTCTCCTCCACCATGCTCACCTTCCCTAAAAATTTGGTTGCAAGAGATGAGCTCGTTGCTTCCCGGCGAGGAACCCTACAACGGCGCCACCTCCTTCAATTTCTCTCTCTGTAGTTCATTAAAATTAGGGATATCCGGCTTGAAATCTTATCCTCCTCTTATAGATCACTCCCCTTCTTTCCAATTTCGAAATCGCGTCCTAAATCTCCCGAATTTAGCTTCGCAAATCTCGGATATAGTAACTCGGCGGAAGAATCGGTAAACGCGGCGGCAGCGGCGGCTAATTCTGGTTTAATAAATTTTCACACCCCCTTGCAATTGTTAGTTCAAATTTTCACGGGGGTGTGAAATCTGAAAATTTCCAAAATTGACCCCTTAGCTCAAAATTTCATGTTGAATCTGTTTCCGGCCTCCGATTTCTTGAAATTCATTGAAATTAGGCCTTGTTTACCTGAAAATTATAAAAAATGAGGAGAGGTGTAGATTTCAAAATAATTGACCAAATAAGTTTAAAGACAAGCAAAAGAGCATAAATATGACTCAAAAATAATATATAATTATTATAAAATTTACTATTAATTTTTGAGTCATCAAAATACATAAGGCTCAAATCTTGATTGTCCTTAAGCAACTCAAAATATAAATCAAAGTGTGTAAAGAAAATATAGATGACTTCGGTTCATTCCTCCTTAACATGAAAGTTATCTATAATATGTGTAATGATTCATAAGAATAAGAGATTTAATGAAATACCTTGAAATAGATCTTCAAAAAGTTATAACCTAAGATGACTAAGACTTTCATGATCCTTGTAATGGCATTCAAGTTCAACTTGTCTAAACAATTGTAAACTTTCATTTAATCAATCTAATTCACCATAAAAAATCACCTTCACTTATCGATTCCAGAGAACATTCTATACTTAACTTTTAATGCAAAGTGGACTTTGAACGATTATCTGCCCATTCCTGTTAGCACGATAACATTATTCAAAGTGCACTGTAAAATAGTGTAATATAACTCATAGTATAATTGTAAGTAGTCAGCGGAGTTGTCTACTTCACCTACAGCTCTCTTTTTTTTTCTTTTTTATTATTATTATTTTTTTATTGCCTTTATTCTGGAGAGAGCCGGCCAATGGCATGGTATTTAAATCTTTATTGATCTTTCTTCTAAAGGGTAAAAATAGAATTTTATATATTTCCCTTCGTTACTGTTGGGAAACCCTGGGGATTTTAAAATTTTAAAGACATGCACGGCGGAAGCAATCCCCGAAACAGGCCAGTCCCAAAAACCTAGAAGATCGAGTCTTGCGAAGGAATCGACACGGTGAGTAGGAGATGATACCTTGCAGCGTAGATAAAGGATGCGATGCAGGCCCCCTAATGTTCACCCTCTGCAGTCTCGCACACAGCCGACGCTCGAGTTCTCTTCTTCCACGCCTTGTGCTAGCCTCGGGAAGAAGATCTACGCCCCTGGGAGACTTCCTCAAGATCTTGTGCCACCCACACAGTGAATGTGCCAAGAGGAGTAGAAGGATGGAATAATGCTGCCAAGGTACAACCTTGCAGCTGCCCAAAGGAGAGGGAAGAAGAGAGGAGACGCCTGGGATAATTTCTTCCAAAAGACCAAGTCCGCGCCAACTCCTTTTCCCTCTTCTTTTATAGAAAACATAGTGACCCTTGGAATTCGATTGAGACCTTTGGAATTCGGTAATTAATCTCTGAATTAATTCACCATTAATTATAAAATTAAATCCAGAATTAATTATACAATTAAACTCTGAATTAAATTCTCATAATGACCCATTAAAACTTTGTATTAAAGTCTCATAATGATCATTAATGATGTGACTCTTCAAATTCAGAATTAAATTCAAAATTAAATTCTGAATTAAATTCAAAATTAAATTCTGAATTAAATTCAAGATTAATCTCAGAATTAATTACAGAATTAAATGTAGGATTTAATTCCCAGAATTAAATACATGATTTAATTCACCATGATGTCTATTGGGCCCAGGCAACTTATTGTCATGGCCCATTAGGCCCGACGGCCCATTGGGCCTCAAGGCCCATTAGGCCTTACGCCCCAATTGGGCTTCATGCCCATTGGGCTAGGAGGCCCATTGGTCCATGCTCCATGCTAGACTTCATTTGCCCATTTGGCCCAAATGGCCTATTGGGCCCATTTAACCCATTTGGCCCATTTGCCCTACTGGGCCCATTTGGCCCATCTGGCCAAAAAATGAAGTTAGATCCAATAAGTCCCTTCCATCTCATCAGGCACAATGGCGCTGATGGATTCTCCCAAACAGATCCGAGTTATCCAATAACTCGATCAATAGGCTACCCGATCAATACGAGAACCCGAGTTTCAAGTTGTGCGACCTTGTAGGTTCCTCTGACGTTGGCAGTGATGAACTCAGGTCATCACAAGCAGTGAGTGGCACCTAGCAGTGCATCGTTGCTACCCAAGTATTCGGAATGGATATCAGCATCGACATCCCCATCATCGCAACAAGATACCGATGCATTACAGTCTCTTTGCCAAACTGATATCCGATTGGACAAAGTGTGTCACCACTTTGTTTTCACCCAATCTCATGGTCACGACTAAATCAGGCTTTCACCTGGGTGTGGCCACACACTTTCAGTCATGCTACCATAGGGGGGCCCCATGGATATCAAGCTTCCCACAGGAAGGGGCAAATCCTATGTCTGTCCATTCATCTTCTCATATGGGTCGTTACATACCCAATGACAACCGTTATGACCTCCCTGCTACGGCGAGGTGTTAGGTTGTATCAAAGTATGTCCCTAACCATATAGAAGAGTCAATGACCTCAAGTCAATGGATCAATGCATCTCCTGTCACTTGTGAGCTTAACTCATGACACCAAGTTAGAGCCTGACTGTGGGTCGGTTCAGTATATTTACCACTGATATACTCATATGCCTGTGTTAGCACCCCGTGCCTAACCAGCCCATATACCAGTCTCACATGTACTAGAAATGTCCCTTATCTACTCAGGTACTCGACTGGGGACACACCGTTTGAGCATAGAAACAATCTGTCTCTAGGGACATTATTATCCATGTACATAATCGCAGATGTAAACATAGCATAATAATGACAATGCCAGAATGATATATTAAATATCAAAGTCAAGTAATACAAGATGGACCAACAACGGGTCCAAGGGCATATACACCAACAGTTACTTGATCGAAACAGAGTTAAAGTATACTATAAGGTATAACATAACTCATGACTATAGTATATCACACTAGAGGAGTTGGAGCAAGTTATTCACAGGTATCCTCCAGTTTCTTTTCATGAAAATAATTTTATCCAGCAAAATTAGAAAAATTAAAATCAAGCAACCATTATTTAACTTATATCACAAGAATGCATAAATATTTATCACATGAAACTCTTAATCATACCAGGCCTAATTTTGTCCAAAAATCATTCCGCAGGTAATTTCACAAATCCTTAAACAAATAAATCATCCACACATATCATTTCAAATGATATAGTCAAGGAATAAATAACAATTCATCATCAATATTTAAACAACACACATCTCATCGCATGGTCAAAATCAAATACTTATTTTACAAATCAATTTTCAAAGAAACAATCATATAATTATATCAAAAATATCATAAAAACCACTACACCAAAATATAAGGATGATCATATCATATATACAACCAAATCTAAATAAGAATAAAAATACTCACAAAAAATATAGTGATTTCAATCACTATCATCATTGTCATCCAGGGTGTAGTGCCGGGGTAAAGAATGTTGGCTATCTCGTCCTCAAGGATGTTCCTTCCGAAAATTTTGCCTGCGCATTTCTCAGATACATAAGGCTCAACCCAAAAATAATATCTTACCTTAACTAAAAATGACTTCTTCCATGGGGCAATTAGAGGTGTCACTGGAGGTCTAAGGAGGGTGCTGGTAGAAGAAGTTGCAATTGAAGATTCCCTAGCTAGAAGGAAAAAGAAGCAGTAGTAGGTTGAAAGCAAATAGAGCAGCCATTGATTCATTTACGAAAAGGAGCTATGCCCAAGAATAAGATCTAATGATCCACAAAGAAAACAGGCAAAGCCAAATGGTACAGTAAAAATTATTGCTTTCAGGCATATGAAAAATAAAGGATCAGTATCTATTAGGCATGTAGGGTATTAGCAGCAAGAGGGCTAATCAGATCACTACATTAAAACCGCACAAAAATTTATTATACTTCAAAAGTTGCCATGCTTCCTAGGATGGTCTGAACATATTTTAATGGAACCAACTAATCCACGAGATAGAACAAAACATGTTCTTCCTACTCGTGTGAAAGATCTGGGTTACAACTCATTAAAGGACCTTGAATACCTACAACAAAAATGCTAATCAAATTAGTAAATAAAACTGTTGTAGAAGTTAATCAGTTATCATAAGATGCTATATGTCAAAGGATGATCCATGGACTTTTAAATTTAATCAAGTTATCTGAATAGTAGTGAAAGATGAGTTGTTCCTAATTGTGCCAAAGATTAAGAATTTTGCTGCTCCAGTTTCTTAAAATCCCTGTGAAAACACACTTAATCAGATTAGCAGAAGTCAGAATGGAGGAACCAGAATGTAGATTTTTTTTTTGACAAAATAAGAATGTAAATAAATAAAAAATAAAACAATGCTTGAGTTGCCTCCCAAGAAGCGCCAATTTTTAGGTCACAAGCTTGACTAAAGCTAAACTTGATCAAGTAATAGCTCCTCGAGTCACATCTCTATACTTTCCCTATTTTGGTCCTTGATCTCTTTCACACTTTCTGAATACATAAGGTGTTGGTGTATTTGCCCTGCAGACCAATGTATGGACAGGGTCAGACATTGTTTGAATGTACTTTGATAGAACTATTATTCTTTATAAAGGCATGGTCATTATTATGCAGACTTTTCTACCTGATTGGATCCATTCTCATAAGCTATCCCCAGTCAAGGTACCTTAACAGATATGGGACAACTTTAGTACATGTGAGACTGGTGTATGGGCTGGTTAGGTGCGGGGCACAGTAACGCAGACATACAGGTGCATTGGATGCACTGGAGTGATCCACCATGAGGATTGACTTGTCTAGTCAACAAGTCAATCTCACATGCAAGAGGTTTGCATTGATCCTTAGACTTGAGGTATTCATGTCTAGATTTGATAATGGATATGCTTTGATGCAGTCTTACATCTCTCCGTAATTGGGAGACTAAAATGACTGTCATTGGGCATGTCATAAGTCATGTAAAGACATGGATGACCAACAGTAGGATTTGCCCCTTCCTTCAGATGAAGTATGATATCTACTCGGGGCGCCCCACCTCATTGGTGCATGACAGGAATGTGTGGCCATACTGATTGAGTCATGACCAATAGATTGGATTGATAAACATGAGACTAATCCAATGGCAGGATATCAGTTCAGGTAAAGGGATATATATATAATGCATGGGAATCCTCGTTGCTTGTTTAGGAGTTGTTGCCATATGACTTAAGTCCTATGACAAGGGTATTAGTGATGTGTTGCTAGATACCCCTCACTACTTATGATGTTTTCATCATTTCCATCGTCGTATGGATCCTACGAGGTCACACGCAATAGAGTCTTGACGTTGCTTTAATCAAAAGCCTTAGGATCAAGTTATTGGATAACTTGGATCAGTTTGGAAGATTTCATTAGCGCCAATGGGCCTGATGAGATGGAAGAAACTTATTAGGGTCAACTTCCATTTTTGGCATATGGACCAAATTAACCATGGTTAGCCTCATTTGACCTTGGGTTAAATTGGATTGGATCCAGTTACATGGTTAGCATGCATAATGGACCTTAGGCCAAGCCCATTGCTTAATGGGGCTTGCTAATAAGTTGTAATGTGAAGCCAAGAGGCTAAAAGAGTATAATGGGGATGAAATAATGGGATAGGCGCTTATAGATTCCTAGTTGGACTAGGATTTGTGCTAATGCCATATTTGGTATCTCCTAAGTGATTGATTCAAATTGGATTTGAATTTAATCACTTAAAATAATTAGAAACCTATGTTTGGGCGCATATGGCGGTCCTTTGCATGGCATTGCTTGGCACATATGTAATAAAGGATTTATTGATTATGATTGAGAATTCAATCAAGATAATTAATTATTCAAATTCCTTAATTTATGCCCAAATTGCATTGACCTTCTAATTAACCCTAACCTCCCTTGATCTCTATAAAATATGCCCTTGTCGCTTCCTCTTTGATAGACTAATCTCTTGGAGGCGTGAAGGCATAGAGGGGCGACAACTTGAGAGCTTGGAGCTCTCCTTCTTCCATCATAGGCGCAAGCAAGTTCCTCTTCCTCTCCCTTTCTTCTTGGCGCAAAGGGTGCTTGTGCTTGGTGGCATTCTCTTCTATTGCCGCAAGCCTTCTCCCTCCCTTTGCCATAGGCGCACCTTGTTTGAAGGTGGCGCAAGCATAGAAGAAGAAGGAAGTGCTTGGCGCATTTTCTTCCTCCTCATCTCTTCCTAGCGCCTATACCTTGGAGGTGGCACAAGATTTGAAGAGAGTGACAAAGGCTAGATTCTCTTCCCGAGGCTAGCACCAAGCGTGGAAGGGAGCAACATTGAGACGGTCGACGCGTGCATACTTGTAGAGAGCGAACACTTGGGCACCTTCAACATGGCTTCAATGACTAAGCAAGCAAAAGAGGTATATCTCTAACACATCCTTGTGTCTTCTCTCTCGCATGGATCCTTGGGAAAGGAATATGTTTCGGGTGTAATGACCCTTCCGCTACGTCCTGGGACTGTAAAATTTTAAATTACACCCGGTATTCCCTAACAGTGGTATCAGAGCTACTTGCGAAAAACACAAGGTGTACGTTTGCTTGTGTGAAAAATTTTTGAAAAATTTTTCTTTCATCCATGCGTGTTTCACCTAGAAAGTGTTTTTCATCTAAATATCTCTTTTCAATTTTATGGCCAAAATTTGATTGTGTTTTATGATTGATTTAAAACCAAAGGCTCATGTGGTTTTGTCAAGTAGGACGGACATTGTGTCTTCGGACTGGCCAGGTCTCTTGATTTGACAATAACCGCCAACCGATAGGGTCTATGAAATCATCATGGAACTTGATCTAAATTTTAACATAAATTTGGTTAAGAGAGTGCTTTGGATGATGATGGCGCATAAAAGGCTAAAATTTATTTTTCCCGGCTTTTCAAATTTTACATGCGCTACTTGATTGGGTTGATATGGTCATAGCGAGTGCGCTCCTGTGTTGTGATGTGTGGAAGCATGTTTCCACTTGTGATGAATGCTTGTAAAATCTCTTTCCACCTGCGTGTGGTTCTCTCCCTATCTTGATATAAAGATTTTTCATCTTGTTTTAGAATA
>CM050440.1:30852629-30865201 GCA_027562315.1 Costus pulverulentus | reverse complement strand
TTTAATTGTGTAAACGCATGAGCATTAAGGGGTTTGCTATTTTTGGAAGTTGGTTTTCCAAAATAGAGTAACGCTTCCACGTTTGGGCATAACGCCTCACGTTCGAGGCATTACTCTTCTCTCGCTCGCCTCTTCCTCTCGACGACGCTCCTCTTTCGGTGGTGATCTTCTTCACGCAAAGAGAGGGAGTTTGAAAGCCAAGAAAAGCATCTCATCTCCTTCACACGGTTAGGAGACTTGGAGAGCTTTGCTAGCACAAAGATCAACAAGGAGTAGGCGATCATACATCTTGTGTGCGCACGCTTTGGAGGAGAGCCACATCGCCCTCTTGCTTCCAAGTCGCCATCCACGCAATGGCAATGGTATGACCCCCTTCTTGATCTATACAAATTGTTAAGTTGATCTATGTTCATACATGCGATCCTAGGAAACCCTAGATTCCGCCCATGCAAGTTTTATATGCGCATGCTATTAGGGTTTCGCCCCCTTGGGGAACCTTCATGTCAAACTCAGTTCATGGCAGCAAACTTGATTGCTGCACTTACTACATTTGCATCCAGATTCTGCATAAAGCCACAATATGATTTTAGACAACTTTCCTCCTTTCAGCTACTCAAACAAACATAGAACACTTTCAATCTCAATTTATGACAACAAGCTCCATTGCTGCAATATCCTACTGAATCTTGTTTCCTGCATCTGAAATCTAAATTTTACCAGCTCCAACAGATTTTGAACACTTCAACCTTCTGCACATGATTTCCGAAAATTTTCAACGCTGTATTTCTAAACTTCTATGCTTGGTATTTTTCAATGAAACACTTCCAATCAACTTCTGTGAAAAAAAAAATAAACTGCATCACTGTAAGTTTTCCGAGCACCAACAAATTATGAAAACTTCAGCCTTCTGCATATAATTTCTGAACTCTTTCAAGGCCGCATTTCTGAACACTGAATTTCCAATCTGCACTACTTTCAGATCCTTGTGATTAGCTTTGCAACTTCTGCAATCTGCCATTTGAATTCTGCATTTTCTGATTGTTTTCAGTCACTCAAACAACACACACCACTTGACAAATTCAGTTAGGACAGCAAAGTTCAAATGCTGCAAACCCCTAACTGAATTTGCATCCAAAATTCTGCACATTACTGCACTTTTATGTTAGCGCAAGTTCTGTTCATCCATTTTAGATTCTGCACTTGCTTTCAAATCTAGATTTCAGCCATCTTGTTGCACTTAACCTATATCAAATTGCAGCCAACAATTGGCCTAGTTTCAACACACATGTGCTGTATTTTTGTGGAATTGACTCTTGATTTCTACTTTAAGTCTTCTATGCACCAAGTTTAACTTACTAGTTTGCTTTATCTTCAAAGTATTTGCTAGACAACATGCGTCATTTTAAATCAAGTGATTTAGTTTATGCTAGGGATGCTTATGAAAGGCACACCTTAGACCAAATAGCTTCACTACATATGTTTGGAGTAATAACCATAGGGGTAGAACCTGATAGACCATCAAGTTTGCTTTAATGTCATATCTATTAGGGTTACTAGACAATTTGGTCTCACCTTAGAAAAACACCTCCACCCATATACCATAACTTGGGATGACCATAGATATATCGCCTTAATTGACTTCCAATGCCTAGCCCCTATTCAACTAGATGGTATAAAGACTCACATATGGTGTGATGTTCTAGACTTAGAAGATTTTGACATCTTGATAGGCGATGAGTTCCTTCGTATTGTTCAAGCCTATTACTTTAGCAACCACTGTCCTATAGTGTCATCTTTAAGAATATAGAAAACTACATCTGTCACACCCCTAGGAATTTCCCCTCATTTTTACCTCATTAGTCATCCCCAAGAATGAGGTGTCTTCACCTTATTCATCTTCACCTCATGCAAGCTTGAGGTGGCTTGCAAGACAAGCATGAGGTGTTTTTCACTTTATTCATTCACTTAAGTAATTATATCCTTTCTTTCTTATTTGTTTTGACTTTACAAAATCATGAGAAATCACTTATTCAAATTCCCAATTAAGTGATCAATATGCATCCTAAATGATTGAATTTACTCTTTAGTCTTTTTCTTTATGCAGTATTCCTCTTGAGTTAATATGGGTATTTATCTATCATTACTTGATACTCGTCATAATGATATATAAATCATGGATATCACAACATCTACCCTAGGGACTTTGGTGACCAAATGGAAAAATGTCAAACTCTAGAGAGACTTCCAACCTATAGGGTCACCCTTAGGAAAGACTTTTTACACACCTATTCCAAAAATGCAAAATAGACATTGATGAATCCATAGGCTTCAACTTTATAATCCCTAGTGCCATAGAAAAATTTAACCTAGCTAATGAGTATAACCCACACCCTTACACTATTAGTGGGGAAAATGGGACCAAAACCTTAGTAAACCGAAGATGCCTAGTACCTATTTGGTTAAATACAACCCTACTAGAAGTTTGGTGTGATGTCCTCCCCCTAGAAGGCACTTACCATGTCCATCTAGGACAACCATGGCTAGATGAAGTAAAAGGGTACTACCATAGGAAAGATGATGCCTATAAGATAAAAGCCCATGGCCAAAGGTTTAGAATCAAGAGGCACAAGCCTAGAACCCCTAAGTTAGCTAATCCCTCAACCTCTCAAGAAACCTTAGAACCTAAGCTACCTTCACCTCTAGAAGAGACTACACCCACTACTAGGAAACCCTTAGTTGACTTGCCTAAGAGTCAACTTAACCCTAAGTCAACCTTAGAGACCTCCCTAGATATGCCTCAACTTATGTGTGGACTCTTTGTTGGTGTATATGCCCTTGGACCCGTTGTTGGTCAAGATTGTACTACTTGATATTGATATTATTATATCATTCTGGCATTGTCGTTATTATGTTATGTTTACATCTGCGATTATGTACATGGATAATAATGTCCCTAGAGACAGATTGTATCTGTGCTCAAACGGTGTGTCACTGGTCGAATACCTGAGTGGATAAGGGACAACTCTGATACATGTGAGACTGGTATATGGGCTGATTACGCACGGGGTGCTAACGCAGGCATATGGGTATGTCAGTGGTGGATATACTGGACCGACCTGCTGTGAGGCTTTAACTTGGTGTCATGAGTTAAGCTCACATGTGACAGGAGATGCATTGATCTCTCGACTTGAGGTCATTGACTCTTCTATATGGTTAGGAACATGTTTTGATACAACCTAACGCCTCGCCGTAGTAGGGAGGTCATAACGGTTGTCATTGGGTATGTGACGACCCATATGAGAAGATCAATGGACAGACATAGGATTTGCCCCTTCCTACGGGAAGCTTGATATCCACGGGGCCCCCCTATGGTTGCATGACTGAGAGTGTATGGCCATACCCAGGTGAAAGCCTGATCTAGTCATGACCATGAGATTGGGTGAAAACAAAGTGGTGACACACTTTGTCCAATTGGATATCAGTTTGACAAAGAGACTTTAATGCATCGGTATCTTGTTGCGATGATGGGGATGTCGATGCTGATATCCATTCCGAAGACTTGGGTAGCAGCGATGCATTGCTAGGTGCCACTCACTGCTTGTGATGACCTAAGTTCATCACTATCAACGTCAGAGGAACCTATATGGTCGCACAACTTGAAACTCGGGTTCTCGTATTGATCGAGCAGCCTAATGATCGAGTTATTGGATAACTCGGATCTTTTTGGGAGAATCTATCTGCTCTATTGTGCCTGATGGGATGGAAGGGACTTATTGGAGCTAACTTCATTTTTGGGCTAGATGGGCCTAATGGGCCCTATAGGCTAATTGGGCCAAATGGGTCAAATGAAGTGTTAGCATGGAGCATGGATCAATGGGCCTCCAAGCCCAATGGGCGTGAAGCCTAGTTGGGGCGTGAGGTCCAATGGGCCTTGAGGCCCAATGGGCCATCAGGCCTAATGGGCCATGACAATAAGTTGCTTGGGCCCAATAGAAATCATGAGAATTAAATACTGCATTTAATTCCGGGAATTAATTCTGTATTTAATTCTGCATTTAATTATGCATTTAATTCTAAGTTTAATGATGGATTTAATTCTGAATTTGATTCTGAATTTAATTCTAAATTTGAAGAGTCACATCATTAATGATCATTATGAGACTTTATTTCAAGGTTTTAATGAGTCATTATGAGACTTTAATTCAGGGTTTAATTCTATAATTAATTCTGAATTTAATTCTACCATTAATAATGAATTTATTACAGAGATTAATTCTGAATTTATTTCAGAATACCAGAGGTCACTGTGATTTCTATATAAGGGCTAGGAGGGTTGAGAGGAAGGGGTTATGGAAGAGGAGAAGTCTCCGAGAGACTTGCGCGGGGAGACTTCATTTGCATGCTTGGAGCTTGGCGATTTCCCCTTTGAGACTCTCGCTTGAAGACTTGATTCGCAAGCTTGGAGCTTGGCGATTTCTCCTTCTTCCTCTCCTCTTGGCATTCGCAAGGTTGGACCTTGGCGAGTTTCCATCATCCCTCTCCTTGGCGCCTTCTACTTGTGAGTGGCGCAAGTTCTAGAGGAGGACTCCCAAGAGGCGTGGATCTTCTTCCCGATGTTAGCACCGGGCGTGGAAGAAGAGAACTCGAGCGTCAGCTGTGTGCAAGACTGCAGAGGGCGAACATTTGGGCGCCTACATCGCATCCTTCTTCTTCGCTGCAAGGTATCGTCTCCTACACACTATGTCGATCTCCTCGCAAGACTCGATCTTTTGTTTTTTTTTTGGGACTGGCCTGTTTCGGGGATTGCTTCCGCTGTGCTTGTCTGTAATAAATTTAAAATCCTGGGGGTTTCCCAATAGTGGTATCAGAGCCATCTTGTGAACTCGAACGGTGTTTTATGCTTTGATTGTATGCTCACATGGCATCTGAAATTTTTCAAAAATTTACATATGCGCATGAATTTTTCTAAGTAGGAAAAATCATAAGTTTTTTGTTCCTAACATCTATTCGATCTCTTTGGTTTTTCACTTTCTTTACATGGTGGGATAGACCCATATGTGAGAGAATTAATTTCTCCCCACGCATGTAGGATAGACCTACTGTGTGGGACTTCTTGGCATGTTAAGGATTGCAAGGGTAGGCGGCAAGCGTGCTTGGAGCATGCATGCACCACTTGTAGACTCCCGAGAGAAACGAAAAATCCTAGATTTGTGAACGGACGTTGAGGTTGAAAGACAAGTTTTCTAAGAAACTAAAACTGAAGTTTTATGATTTCTTGAGCATATAGAAAAGCATGAGATGATTGTGCATCGTGTTGTGGTCATAGTCAAGCCCCTTGTATGCCTGTGATGTATTCTGTGTGAGGCCTGCGTGCCGCTTTTTCTTTTTGTTTTGTAAACGCACAAAGAAGATTAAGGGCACATCCCTCTTGAAGCTTACATCTTGACGCATCAACCATGATGGCGCATCTTGCTTGGTGGCGCAAGTAAGGGCTTGGCCAAACCGTAGGGTTCGTGAGCTATCCCTCTTTGGCACAAGCATGATGGCGCATCATGCATGGAGGAGCCATCAATGTCTTGGCCAAACCCTTGGGTTTGCGTGCTATGCCTTGATGTGGAGGACCTTGAAGCCGCACTTAAAGATAAAGCTTAGTGGCGGCTAGGTTAGGTCTGGTTGGGGCTTGTCACCTAGGTCAAGCATTGAACATCCTTTGGCATGTGATGGTTCAATGTGTTGATTAGGCTATGACCACATCGCTTGTTTACTGTTTTCCACTTCTGCTAAAGCATGCCTGGTTGTGTTTTATTGTTTTGTTATCACTATAGGATTGCATGCCTGTAATGTTAGACAAAAGATAAAACTAAGAGGATGAGACCTCAAAAACCCTCAAAAATAATATCAAGTCTGGAATAGCCTTCTAACGCGTAGCCCTCGTCAAACTATCGATCGATGGTGTTGCGCATTGTTTCCACCCTAGTGGACACACCCATCTATCTTTAGGAGGTGTGCGGTGACAATGTTTTCCCCAGTCCAGTTAAAATCCTGGATGCGCCTTTGCAAGGAATTCGTTGGCCCTGGGCATAACGGTCAGGATAGACTTGACTAGTTTTTCATATGTGGTGGCCACGTGATGGAACTCTAGAGGCAGCCTCGAGAAGTTAGGGTTTTGTGTTGTTCCAGGCCTAGCTGGGCACAAAATGCTTGAACTATCTTGAGAAGGGGAATTGCCAAGTTGCAATTGGCCGGCGCGCCTACCTTGGGATACATGCGTCACCTCGTGCAGTACATCCTGCCCTAGTGGGACGCGAGGCTGTGTGAGGAACAAGGATCCCATCTCACTAGGAAATCTCAGATTTCCCGATTGACTTTGTGGGTTGTCAATTCGATTAAAATAGTGGGAGCCATAATCATTTAATGCAAGTCCAGATTAAATGATTCGAAGTAGTACTAATCTGCTATTTTGGTTGTTGTAGATTAATGGCTACGAACAATAGCAGATGGTCACTGCGATCTATCCTGGAAAAGGACAAGTTGGTTGGATCCAACTTGATGGACTGGTATCGGAACTTGAGGATTGTCCTTAAGCTCGAGAGGAAGCTCTATGTCCTTGAGCAACCTATTCCAGAGCCACTTCCTTGCTCGGCCTCAGCGGCTAAGAAGGATGCTTTTGATAAGCATCAGGCTGATACTTTGGAGGTTGCTAATTTGATGCTAACCAACATATCGCCTGAATTTAGAGGGCAATATGAATCTAAGAGTGCTTTTGAGATTATTTATAATCTAAGGCAGCTCTTCAATGAATTGGTTGAGCTCAACCCTCCTAAATTAATCATTCAGTGTGGTGAACCGAAAGGTTTGACCAAAGACCTGAAACTAAAGATGGAAAGGATCAGGAATAACATGTGCTATTCATGTGGAGGGTCACCTCACATGTTGAAGGACATGGTGCGACTTCAGAACAAGGAGAAGAGAAGCAGGGCTTTGTCTTCTGGCTCAGGTATTTATGTTACCGAAGTCAACCTTTCTAGTTCTATGTCATGGGTATTAGATACCGCGTGCGGAGCTCATATTTGTACAAATATGCAGGGGCTCAAGAAAAGTAGATCGGTGCGGCCTAGAGAGATTGACCTACGTGTTGGAAATGGAGCACAGGTTGCTGCTGTTGCCGTAGGACTTTTGACGCTCTCCCTACCTTCTGGACTTCAACTAGAGTTAAATAATTGCATTATGTACTTTCTCTTACCAAAAACATTGTATCTATTCCTTGCTTGGCAAGGAAAGGATTTAAATTTGAAATAAAAGAGGACTCTTGTTCTTTTTCATTTGCAAATGTGTTTTATGGGAAGGGTACCTTGTGCAATGGATTATATGTCTTGGACATGGATAACTCTATATGTAACATAAATCATAAAAGGATCAAACTAAATGGTTCAGTTGGTATGTACCTTTGGCATTGTCGATTAGCCCATATAAATAAGAATCGTATTCAACAACTCCATGCAAATGGATTGTTGGGTTCAACCTCCTTGGAGGAGTTTGATACTTGCGAGCCTTGTTTATTAGGGAAAATGACAAAGGCACCCTTCACCAAGATTGGTGAGAGGGCAGGAGGTTTGTTGGATCTCATATACAGTGATGTGTGTGGGCCATTCAGTAAACAAACCAGAGGAGGGTACAACTACTTCATCACATTTACTAATGACTTCAGTAGATATGGTTATGTTTATTTGATGAGACATAAGTCCAAATCCTTTGAAAAATTTAAGGAGTTCAGACATGAAGTAGAGAACCAGTTTGGTAGATCTATTAAGGCTCTTCAATCAGATCGTGGTGGAGAGTACTTGAGCGGTGAGTTCTTTGACTATCTAAGAGAGTGTGGGATCTATCCCAACTCACTCCTCATGAAACACCTCAATGGGATGGTGTGTCTGAAAGGAGAAATTGTACCTTGTTGGACATGGTTCGATATATCATGAGTCATGAAACTCTACCACCCTCATTCTGGGGTCATGCACTTGAGACAACTTCTCTCATATTGAATAATGTTCCATCTAAGAGTGTCTCCAAGATTCTGTACGAGGTATGGAATGGGAGACGACCGAATCTCTCTTTTATTAGAGTCTAGGGATGTGTGGCTTATGTCAAACGTCAGGATTCTAGCAAACTAGAACCCAGATCTGATAAATGCGTGTTTGTGGGGGTATCCTAAGGAAACTAAAGGATATTACTTCTACTTTTCCAGCGAGAACAAAGTTTTTGTTGCTCGGGGTGCGGTCTTTCTCGAGAAAGAATTTCACATGAAAGAAGTCAGTGGGAGGAAGTTTGACTTGGACGAGGTCCAAGTGCAATCACAAGACACCGAGATGGAACCTGAGCCACTTGCACCGGTTGCTGGGCAACCAGAGGCTCAGACGCAAGCCCTGCGTAGTTCTGGGAGGATTCATCGTGCACCTGAGAGGTACGGGTCGCTGCCGACCCAACACGACGGGATCTTCATCATTGAGGATGAACCCAGGACCTATAATCAGGCGGTCGCTGGACTGGACTCTGAGAAATGGCTTGAGGCCATGAGATCCGAGATGGATTCCATGTCAGCTAACCAAGTCTGGGATTTAGTTGAGCTACCAGATGAGGTAAAACCTATCGGGTGCAAATGGGTCTTCAAGAGGAAGACTGACATGGATGGCAACGTAGTTAACTATAAGGGTAGACTTGTGGCTAAAGGATTCAGACAAGTTCACGGGGTGGACTATGATGAAACCTTCTCGCCAGTTGCCATGTTCAAATCCATTCGAATCCTGCTTGCTATAGTTGCATATCATGATTATGAGATATGGCAGATGGATGTAAAGACAGCGTTCCTTATCGGGAAGCTGACAGAGGATGTGTTTGTGACACAACCTGATGGTTTCATCTGTTGGGAAACCCCGGGGATATTTTACAAAATTTCAGAGATGCAAATACATTGCGTAGTGGAAGAATACCCCCGAAACAGGCCAGTCCCAAAAACCCAGTGAAGATCGCATGCGAGGGAATCGACACGATGAGATAGAAAATACCTTATGAGCGATGCGAGGCTGATATCGTAGTAGGTGCCCAAGCGTGCGCACTCTGTAGTCTCACACACATGGATCACCTCGAGTCCTCTTCTTCCACGCCCGGTGCTAGCCTTGGGAAGAAGACCCAAGCCTTAGGTCACCTTCTTCTCAACTTGCGCCACCTCCAAGGTATATGCGCCAAGGTTGAAGAAGGAAGAGGGGGATGCCGCCAAGCACAAGTCACACTTGCACCACCTTTAATAGAAGAAGCGCCAAGGATGAAGAAGAAGAAGTGCTTGCGGCTTGGTTGATGAAGAGATGCGCCAACTCCTCTTGATCCTCTTGCTCTCGCCCCTCCTCTTGTTCTCACGCCTTCAATAAGTTGTGTATTATGAGAGGGGGCGGCTAGGGCTCATTATATAGAGCAAGGGGCGGTTAGAGTAGTGGCTAGGAGAAGAAGTAGGAATAGGATTATTTTAATGATTTAATTAAGTCCTAATCCAATTAGGATTCTAATTAATCATTTAAATAATCAAGTCCTAATCCAATTAGGACTCTAATTAATAATTTAAATAATCAGCCCTATTAAATAGGACTTCATACAATTATTTAAATTAATTAATTAAATAACCCACAAATAATTAATATCAAATTATATTAGCCATGTGTGCCGTAGGCGCCAACCCTAGTCTAACTAGGGTTAACCATGCGCCTACACATCCTTCTCCTTAAGCCCATTAAGCCCAACTTTTCAATGGGCCCAGCCCAATGTCCATTATGCATATTAACCAAGCCCTTGGATCCAATTCAATTTAACCCGAGGTCAAATTGGGCTAACCATGGTTAATATCCGTAAATGGAAGTTGGCTCCAATAAATCTCTTCCATCTCATCAAGCCCATTGGCGCTGATGGAATCTCCAAAATAGATCCGAGTTATCCAATAACTCGATCATAAGGCTTCTCGATCAATACAATAACTCGAGTATCAAGGTGTGTGACCCTGTAGGTTCCTCTGACGTTGGCAGTGCTGACCTAAGGTCATCACAAGTAGTGAGTGGCACCTAGTAGTGCATCGCTGCTACCCAAGTCATCGGAATGGATATCGACATCGAGATCCCCATTATCGCAAGTAGGTACCGATACATTACAGTCTCTTTGCTGTACGGATAACTGATTGGACAAGTGTGTCACCACTTGTTTTTCATCCAATCTCATGGCTATGACTAAATCAGGTCTAACCTGGGTATGGCCATACACTTTCAGTCATAGATCCATAGAGGAGCTCCATGGATATCAAGCTTCCCTTAGGAAGGGGCAAATCCTATGTCTGTCTATTGACCTTCTCATATGGGTCGTGACATGCTCAATGACAACCGTTATTACCCACCAACTACGATGAGGTGTTAGGTTATATCAAAGCATGTCTCTAACTATATAGAATGGTCAATGACCTCAAGTCAAGGGATCAATGCATCTCCTATCACTTGTGAGGATAACTTGTGACACCAAGTTATTGCCTCACAGTGGGTCGGTCCAGTATATCCACCACTGATATACCTATATGTCTGCGTTAGCACCTCGTGCCTAACCAGCCGATATGCCAGTCTCACAAGTACCAGAGTTGTCCCATATCCACTCAGGTACATCGACTGATGACAATCATTTGAGCACAGATCCAATCTGTCTCCAGGGACATTATCATATAAGTACATGTTCACAGATGTAAACAAATAATGATAACGACAATGCCAGAATGATATATATATATATCAATGTTAAGTAGTACAAATAATGGACCAAAACTAGGTCCTAGGGCATATACACCAATAATCTCCCACTTGCACTAAGACCTAGAGGTTGAGGAACCTCAACCCCATATATCTAGCATGACCATCATGCTTCTACTGCACCAAAGCCTTGGTCAATGGGTCTGCAGATTGTTCTCTGTGTCAACTCTGCTAATCTTGACATCACCTCTATCTATGATCTCTCTGATCAGGTGAAATCTCCTGAGTGTGTGTTTGGATCTTTGATGAGACCGTGGTTCTTTGGCTTATGCAATTGCTCCATTGTTATCATAGTAGATTTCAATGGGATCCACTGCACTAGGAACCACCTGAAGTTCAGAAATGAACTTCCTTATCCAAACAGCTTCTTTGGCTGCCTCAGAAACGGCTATATACTCAGCTTCGGTTGTAGAATCGGCAATGGTGGATTGCTTGAAGCTCTTCCAGCATACAGCGCCTCCATTCATTTTGAACACATAGCCGGCTTGCGATCTAAAGTCATCAGGGTCAGACTGGAATGACGCAATAGTGTAGCCCTGCATACTGAGCTCTTCTTGTCCCCCATAGACCGGGAACAGATCCTTAGTTCTTCTCAGATACTTTAGGATGTTCTTTACAGCCACCCAGTGCTGCAAACCAGGATTGGATTGGTATCGGCTAGTTATGCTCACAGCATAAGCCACATCTGGTCTAGTACATAACATTGCATACATGATCGATCCTACTGCTGAAGCATAGGGCACTCGACTCATGTCATCCCTCTCAGCCTATGTGGTGGGACACTGGCTCTTTGAGAGAGTAAGGCCATGTCTCATTGGAAGGTACCCTTTCTTGGATTGCTCCAAGTTGAACCTCTCCAGGACCTTATCAATGTAGGTACTCTGACTAAGGGCTAGGAGCCTCATGGATCTATCCCGGTAGATCCTCACGCCTAGGATATAGGCGGCCTCCCCTAAGTCCTTCATCTCAAAACACTTCCCTAACCATGTCTTCACAGCTTGAAGACTAGGGATGTCGTTTCCGATGAGCAGTATGTCATCGACATACAAGACCAGAAAAGTCACCAAGCTCCCACTGAATTTTCTGTAAACATAGGAATCATCTTCTCTTTTGATAAAGCCATAATCTCTCACAACTTCGTCAAATCGAAGATTCCAACTTCGAGATGCTTGCTTTAATTCATAGATGGATCTTTTTAGCCTGCAGACCTTATTGGCCTCTGTAGGATGGATGAAGCCATCATGTTGTGTCATATACACATCCTCAGCCAGCTTCCCATTAAGGAAAGCTGTCTTTACATCCATCTGCCATATCTCGTAATCATGATATGCAGCTATAGCAAGTAGAATCCGAATGGATTTGAACATGACAACTAGCAAAAAGGTTTCATCATAGTCCACCCCATGGACTTGTTTGAATCCCTTAGCCACTAGTCTACCTTTATAGGTAACTACATTGTCATCCATGTCTGTCTTCCTTTTGAAGACCCATTTACACCCTATGGGTTTTACCCCATCAGGTAGCTCAACCAAATCCCAGACTTGGTTAGCTGACATGGAATCCATCTCGGATCGCATGGCAATAAGCCATCTCTCAGAGTTTGGTCCACTGACCGCCTCATCGTAAGTCCTGGGTTCATTGTAAGATCCAAGGATCTTAAGTTCCGGTAAGCATTATTTGGATTTAAATAAAATCAGTAACTGTGATATTTTGTTCATGATTTAAATAAAATTATTGATTGTGATA
>CM050440.1:30841405-30852529 GCA_027562315.1 Costus pulverulentus | reverse complement strand
ACTCACTCGCATGGATCCTTGGGACCGGAATGTGTTTCGGGTGTAATGCTTCTTCCGCTGCGTCCTGGGACTGCAAAATTTTAAATTACACCCGGCATTCCCTAACACATTATCCAAGATAGTCTATAACCAGTATATTTCAAATGATATTGAACTACCTCAAAACAATGCCAATCATCATTTAGAAACACAAGTGATCTCAAGTCAGAGGAAATATGCCACTTGTTTGCATATAAGGATTATTCACATTGTGACAAGCAAAATAATATCCTAAGTAGGGTCTGTCCAGTACATCCAATGTACCCATGAGTCTACATCTTATTCCATGCTCAAAGCATCCTATAAGATTAGAACACATATTAGTCTCAATCATATCAAGGCTGTCTCATGTTCACCAAGATATCTCGACTAAGGACAAAACTGCATGTCAGCCAAGCTGAACACCATTGAGACATTATTCAGAAGTATACATATTGCAGCAGATGATGTAACAACCTGAATAACAACCATTGTCTTTATAAACATAGAGTTTATACATGATACTGAAATAATCCCAAGGCCTCAAACATTAGCCTTAAGGGCATACCCCAACATGACAAGCTTTCATTGTTTGTTGCCATGTTTGAATTGGCACAACAAAGAAGTTCTGCACTAATCAAGTCCCCAAATCAGAATAGTTTCATTGAAAAATATCAAGAACAGAAGTTCACATTCACATGAAAAACTTAGGCCAGGAGGATGCAGTAATTAACTTTGTTGAACCATCCATTCAACAAGCATTGCTTACATCAAATTTCAGTTACTGAAGCAACAAACTTTCTAATCAAATATGCTAAGTTACTCCACAGAAATATCAGAACATAAACTTCAGAGATCAGAAATTCAGAACACAATCAGGACATGAAGTGCAGTTGGTTGAAAATTTTCAAATTCTGATAGGAAGCTTAGTCAAGGTGGATACAACAATTCGGTTTGTTGTCCATTTGACTATTGTATACAACAAAGCTGAAAATCAAAGTTGTCAAGGAAAAAACTTCAGTTTGTTTCATCAAAGTTCATATCAGAATGTGCAATTCAGAGATCAAGAAAAATCAGAACATAAAGAGCAGCTGGTCCAAGATATTTCCTAATGGGTCAATATAGACATAAGTCTAAACTAAACCAAAGGAACTTGCTCTGATACCAAGCTGATATGGTGGGGAGACATATGATGCGCCAAATAGAAAAAATAGAATATGTTCTTGCATATTTCAATACAAAGCTGAAAGTTACCATGTGCTAGGATTAAGATAAGGAGTTTTGAAACAATACATGCATAACAATCAAGAAAAACTCACCTTGCACCCTTTGAGAGTTGAAAGGGCGTACCATCCCATTAAAGATGTAGAGGGGCTGAGAATTACAAGCAATCATACATTTGGATCCATACAAGTTATAATCAAGGGGGGAGGCTAGTCCTCACAAGTTCCTTTGCTAACAAGGAGAAGACTATCTATCTAGAGGGGGGAGGGGGGTGGGGAGGTGTACATTTGTGACCATCCTTGCTACAAAGGCCATGGCATGAGTGCATAAAAATGCTCAAGAAAGAACAAGAAAACAACTACAAGATGAAAGGGTAGAGAAGTCTTTCAAGGTCTCAGCTTCGGGAAGTTTCTTCATGCTGAGTTCGGCTTGGCTCAACTCTCCTTGGATGGATGGCTGACATCTCCTTGCAGCTGAAGGGCTTGAACAGGCGTGAGCTTTACCTAGAGGAGGAGAAGAAGGTGGAGCTCAAGGCTGGAAATGAGGAAGAAGGGAAGTCTCGGCAGAAAATGGGAGAGGAGAGCTGATGGCAACACATGCATCACTAGAAGACACAAGCTTCAGTATTTTTTTCAAAATATTCAACTCTATCCATTCATCCAAGGAATTACAATCATATAGTGAGCTGCCAAAGGGAAGAACATGCCCCTAGGCGCATATGACAAGTCAAACAAGCAAAGGAAATTCAGACATTGCAGGTGCATTAATGGGAGCTGAATCCTTTCCTAGTTGGGCTGATTTGGCTTGAGATCTTGGCTTGGAGCTTTCCTTCAAGTGGTAAGGGCGACTTCTAAAGATAGTGGGGTGTTGAAGAGGTTGATCTCCTTCATTAAAGCTAGTGGATTCCCTTGAAAACTGCAGCTGGACTTTCCAAAAATGGTGGGGCAAAATTCTGCATTTGGAGGTGCTCTTTGAAGGCTGAACTCTTTGCATTGATGGTTGGTTTATTGACCTTCATTGGGCTGCATGGGAAGGCTGACGAAAACACCTTGATTTGAATCCCTTCCTCAAGTAGAAGTGACGGTTGAAGATGAGGATAAGGTCTACATGGATGCCACCTTGGATGGGTGAAGTTTGGGTGGACTTGTTGAGTGCTTCACAATAGAGTGGCTGGTTGGTCTTACAGCCTCCTTTGACTTGGCTTGATCGTAAAATTGAGTTGACCTAATCTATTACATTGATTTGAACACACTAACCTATCGTACATCAAAATTGCAGAACCTAGAGAATGTAACTACTTGGTGTAATTAAAGGGTGGATCTAACCTATGATGATGCAATAAAATAATAACAAAAAGAAAAGGGTACTTGTGGGGTGTTTGACTAGGTAGCCTTAAGCTCCACTTATATTTCCTTGGTTCATGATCTCTACCTCCATCACTACTTTAGTTGATTGAATAAGTATTGTCTAGCTTAAGCTAAAAGGATATATTATATTATTTTAGGTAAATTGTTGTAATATACTATTGAAAAAAATATTATAAATTATTATTAGAATTATAGTATAGAATGCTAAAGCATATAATACTATATAATATCCATCATTAAATATTTACATTTACATAACACAAAAATTTTAACCTTATAAGTGCTCTTATACAATCATAAATAGTTATATATATATATATATATATATATATATATATATATATATATATATATATATATATATATATATATATATATATATATATATATATATATATATATATATATATATATATATAATAATTATTAAATTAACATAAAATTAACTTTATATCTTAGACACATATAAAATTAAAATAACCAACTTTTTGATATAACCCTAAAATAAAATTTTTACCCTTAACATATAAATTTTTAAAATAGTCTCTAGTTTTATGAATTATAGATATAATAATATATAAGATTCGAAATAATTTTAAGTTTAGATTAATAAAGCTTTAATTTTATCAACTTTTGATTTGATAAGTTAATAGTTTTGATTCCATAATGTGATATTGTAAAATTATTTTTTTATAAAATAATACACAAAAGAGTTAATAGCATGGTGGTAGAATATAAGGTGAAGAAAAATGTGTTGGGTTCAAAACCCTCATCTCTTTTTAATAGTGGAAAGGCAGATAGCTCCTACTTAGGCGGAAAGCTGGAAAAGTAAGAGCTTAGGTTTTTTAATTGTTGTACTAACATATTTTCTTTTTTCCTAATTCCTTTTTTTTTCTTTCTCCATCCTATGTTGCTTGTGCATGAATAGTATTGATTCAAATGCTTTTAGTATAATTTAAATAGAGAAAAATTTGAAGATTTGTTTTAATGAGGAATGATCTATAAAAAAAAGAGATACTATAAAGTTTTATGTAAACAAAATATATTTAAGTGGTATGTTCCAATGAGATTAATTTGTCTTGGGCTGCTAAACTCTACTTGCTTTTCTTCTTACGTGGACAAAGAGTATAACCTATTTTGAGGTTAAGAATTGAAACTTTGACATTAGATATTATAATAATCTAAAAGCCTCTCAATACTATAGTATAATATGAATCACGTAAATTCTTAGTGATTTACTTTAGTATAACATGGAGAATGGAACTTTATCTTATGGCTTGTAATACTACTTCACAACATCAAATTTCATCCATCCACAACTAGATAGGAAAGATTATATATATATACTACATTTAGGGAATCTTCATAGTGTAGAAAAGGCCACTAGTTCTCAATGTATTTAAGGAAGCTATTCATAAAATAGTGAGGTTCAATCTGGGAAACGACATCCATTGCAAATCATGAAACTTAGAATAAGCAAATTTGACTTTAATGATGTAAAAAATTAGCGCAATACTGGAATATATTCTAGGAATAGAAATAAAAAACGGTACTGAGATCAGATCTAAAGATAAAAAAGAGGCACAACATAATTTAATTAGAAACAATTACTTTGCCGGCTCCTTTAAAATATTGCAATAGTTTATTATAAAAACCACTGTCTGGTGTGACGCTATTTTCAATCATTCTATCATAAAACATCTTCGCATCAGCTATCCTTCCAACTGCACAAAACTTAGAAATCAAAATATCATACGCCACAACATCAGGCAACAGGCCTCTGCTTGTAGCAGAGTGAAAAACCAAGCTAGCTTCCTCTAGCAAATCTCTCTTGCAAAATCCATCAATCAAGATACTGTAGCTAACAATATTTGGGGGTATATCATGTTTTAACATCAATTCATGTAGTTCCATCGCATTCTCCATCCTTTCAGCTTTGAAATAGCCATCAACCAAGCAGCTATAGGTCACCACGTTAGGCCAGGCGCCACAGTCAAGCATTTTATGGAACAATAGCATTGCCTCTTCCATTCTGCCTTCTTTACAATATGCATGAATCAGAATTGTATAGCTTATGGTATTTGGCTGACAAACACTGTCAAACCATTTCTCAAATAATGAAATAGCTTCTTCCAATCTTCCTAGATAGCACATACCACTAATGATTGTATTGAAAGTAACCGTATCAGGCTTCAAGCCCAACTTAGTTAGTTGGCTGATCAATTTCAATGCCTCTTTCAGCTGACCCTCTTTGAAAAGAGAATTGATCAGCACATTATAAATGAAAATGTCCGGCTTGACACCACTTCTTACCATCATCTCAAAAACTTTAAAACCAATTGTCAGATTACCATTTTTGCACAGACCGTCAATTAAGCTACAGTATGTCAAAGCATCTGGAGTATACCCCTTTTTCAATATCTGAAAGAACAAGTTTATGGCTTCATATAACCTCCCTCCATCTGCCATTCCCTTGATGAGCGCGGTAAAAGTTACTACATCTGCTTCAATATTATTGCATCCTAGTAATCTATATAGTCTAAATGCATCTGCAAATCTCTCCACGCTACAGCAGCCATCTATCAGTACATTGTAAGTCACAATGTTAGCTTCCATGCCTTGCTTGAAAAACATCCTCAGTGCATCATCGATCCTGCCCGACCTGCTCAGGCCCTTTATAACCACACCTGTAAGTACTTCATCGGAATGGCAACCCCCCACATGTGCCACATGTTTATACAGATCAAATGCCTCCATCAACTTTCCATTATTGAAGATGCCATCTATCAGGCAACTATATGTCAAAGCATTTGGGTCAATCAGCTGCTTCATCATTAAAGATAAGATTCCATATGCCTCACCAATTCGACCATCCTGACTCAGCCCATTGACTAGAATGCTGTAGCTTACAATATTGGCCAATACACCGTCATCAATCATTCTCTTGTAGAACTCGAATGCCTTCTTTACATCCCCCAGTCTAATATAGCCATCCATAAGAGAACTAAAGACCACTACATCTGGTTTAACTGCACAACTTAAGGCCCTATAGAAAAGATAACTCCCCTCCTCCACTCTGCCTTGCTTGCAGAATGCGTCAATCAAAATACTATAAACTACCAAATCAGGATCTGTACCATTTTCCTTCATTAGCTCATAAACATCCATGGAAGCATTCAAGTTGCCTTCTTTACAGCAAGCCTGAATTAAAGTAGTATAAGTTAACACGTTTGGTTTAGGACCAACTTCTAAAGACAAGTAGAAAAGATAAAATGCTGCATCAATCCTATTCTCCTTGCTCAGAGTATCCAGAAGTCTGTTTAGTTCATAAACTCGGGGTGTAAAACCTCTCTCCACTGAGATCCTATTAAGTCTTGTTACGTTTCCAGTGTATCCTTTCTTCAAAAGCGTACTAACCATAAAACTATAAAGATCAGGGCACCCTTGATGCATTTTAACTATCAAATCCATATTACCCGCATCAACCAAAGAAACCAAAATATCTGAAAGAAAGGCCCAGGCAGCCAAGAAACCCATTCTTCGCGCCCAGAAAAAGACTTGGAAGGAACGGTGAGCCATCCCGGCACGACTGTAGCATTTCATCAAACAGCTGTAGGCCATGCGGGCATCGGGATGAGACGCCTCACGGAATGCTGAAAGGACTTGCGAAATGTCAAAATCTCGGACCATCTGATCCAAAATGCATTGCGCAGGAGCGAACATGCGGTTCCGGAAGAAGGAAAGGGCGACAATGGAGAGGGAGAGTGGGGAGTGGGGTATGCGTAGATTATTCTGGGACCACTCGAAGAAGCGGATGGCAGAAGCCGGTTCGGAGCGGAGGAGGCGGAGCATGGACTCGACATGACAGGGCAGGAGGCTAGAAGCCGGGAAGCGGAGATTGTGGGGATTGTGGTGGCGGGAGAAGGCGATGGCGATCTGCCGGAGAGTTTCGGGGGTGATGGTGGTGACAAGGTCGGGACCAGCGGCACAGGATGAGAAGAGGGAGCGAGGGAAGCGACCGCGGGAGATAAATGAAGGAGCCAGGAGATGCGGCGGAGGCGAGGCTGGAAACGGCCCGCGCGAGAGGGGCATCCGGGGGCGGAAGGTAGTAAGGATGAGAGGAGCTGGTGACGGTGCAAGCTGGAAGAGAACCACGGACGAGGTAGAAACCACCGACCACGGCCGAGAAGGTGGTTGATCGTCGATGTACGGATGGACAGCGGTGAAGGAGGGCTTTGCTTGGAGCCGGAGAGGCTACGGAAGCGAACGTGCAGAAAGAAGGTTTTAGTGGATCAATAGCGAGAGTTAAAATAAAATCTGTTTTGAATTTGTCGCGGTTCGGAACCGAAGTGATTGAACCGAAAAACGATTAACTTTTATAAATTTTTTTAAATTAAATTAAATCTATATAAGTAAAAAGCTAATTTGAATCAAACTGAATAAGTGCAGTTCAAATCCATTAAAACCAATTTACACTTTTACAGTAATGTATTTCATAGCTACAAGCCAAAGATTCATCAAATTTCATGTCGTCGAAGGACAACAAACGAAAAAATCGCAGAAAAGATCACATGCAGCCGCGTCCTCCATCACCGCCCACCGTCATCTGTCCAGACGCGCCATGCGGCCGTTGCTTGCTGGAAACCGCATCGCCAGCACAGTATCACCGCTCCTCGTCACTAGCCGACTCCTACCACGCGGCCACCTTCCGTCTAGTCGAGGACGACACCTCGTCGCTCGAACCCATCGTCAGCCACACCCATGCCACGCAGAAGCTTTGTGTGTTGGCGATGCTCCACGCGGCATCGCCGCGTTGCCCAAAGTCGCTGCCAACTTCAGCTTCCTCACTCGCCAGCACGCGTCGAAGGAACTCGAGTCGTTGCCCCTCGAATGCCGTGAACGCCCGCCAACAAATGCCGCCGAGTTTGGCTTCCTCACTCACCAGCACGCGTCGACGGAACTTGAGCTGTCGCCTCTTGAATGCTGCGAATGCCCGCCAAAGAACGTCGCTGCAGTCTGCCGCATAGGCCGCTAAGGGCAGACGAAGACTTTGCTGATCGAGGGAAGAGGACGAGTTGCGTGCAGGAGTTCATCACGAAGTCGGCGAGTCGCGTGCGTGCGACAATTTTGGGAGAAAGACAGAAAGCGACACCGTGGGAGAGGAATTAGGGATTTAAGAATTAGGGGTGGGTTCAGGATTTTTTAATTTTTAATTTTAATTATTCTTAATTGGTTCGGTTCGGTTTTCATTGATTCTAAAAATGGAAAATCGAAACCGAACCGATTGAAAAATTTCCCTCTCCTAACCCGAACCAATTTACATAAAAATCAAACCGAACCGCCTTATTCGGTTTGGTTCGATTCAGTTTATCGGTTTGAACCGATTAATGGACAGGCCTAGTTGCGGTGATGAAAAATGAATTAACAGTGAATCAATAAAATGGGCCAACCTAATAAACTTTTTATTAGGTCATCCTGACTATTTGTCTGCTGGGCCTGGGTCGCCCAAATACCAGGCCAACCCAAGCAATTCCTGCCGAACGGGTCGGCGGATGGAGGTAAGCGAATCGGGCACCGCCCGAATCCGCTATCGCCTCAATGGGCGAAACGCGTGAAATCAATTTCGTGCAAGCGGACGTGGCGTCAAGTCATGTCAGCGTGGGCAACTGACGCAGATGCGTCATCTCAAGAGAGCGGGTGGCACACGGGAATAAAGGGGAGAAAAACGAAGAAAAAGAATGACGATGTCGTCATCCTCCTTACGAGCGTTATCTCGTTCAAACCCTCGCCCGTGCTCGTCTCCTCAGTAATCGCACCTCTTCCCTTCCTCTCCGGCAAGCAGCGGCTTCGTCAGTCATCTTCCCGAGTTCCTTTCGCGCATCCGGTGGTTTGGGTGGGTGGTTCGAATTGTGACGAACTCTCACCCCTCTCTGTTGTCTTCTTCGTGTCCGGCGACGTTTCCACCTGCGATTCCTCTTTAGACCGCCTCGGAAGGCGATTTCTGCTACCACTTCATAGACTAGAAGGAGCCAGCGTTTCGCTGAGGGACCCTGATGTAGCGCCTAATAGGAGGGAGGGTCCTTAAGCCGTACTCTAGGGATTTTACACAATGCACGTAAAACGGGAGAGGGTCGTGAGACGAGGGAAGGAAAAAACGCTTCGGAAAGTGCAGGAGAAACTGGTAGGAAGCGCGACGAAAACAGTGACAAGTTCGATTAGGGCAACACTAATGCGAATGAAAAGCGACGGCACCCAACAATTAACGCAACACACTAACCTCAAAGCAAATTTTAAGCAATCCTCGCAGCTCACTTGGCACGTTAAGCTCAGCCACGCGATGGACAGCGATTGCGCAGGACGTAGCTCGCCGGCCTTTGTAGCTGAAAACAAGCCAAAGAACACAAGAACCAACCACGCTTCTGAAGAGGGAACGACGTGGGGTGAAAGGAGAGAATCACAGCGAAGAAACACACAATGGAAATGAGAAACAGGTGAACCTGACCCACCGGAAGGGTGGGATTTACTTCAAACTGAAAGCGGGAAACAACGTGGAATCGAGGCGTCCTCGACCCGAACAACGACGAAGGCGAGGCTCCGGCTCGACTTCTACAAATGCTGGTGCCTCTAACTCACCAGGAGGTCTCTCCACTCCAAGAGAACTAAGGAACCCTACAGCCCAACCTCCTCTTTTATAGAATAGAGGGGTGGGAACAAACAAAACGCACAAAGGACGAACTACTTTAACAAACCAACTACTCTCATAGGCCACTAAAATGGTTAAGCTGCGACTAAAGACAAAATATAACAAACTCCTAACTAATATTCTATGGGGCAGGTGGCGTGATTCCGCGTCTTCGTATGGTCGTGGTCTAGACGCGTTCCGAACACACGGTGATGAGGTAGCAAAACTTCGATGTTGTGGGCTGGGCAACGACCGTCGCAGCCCGCCCTTGGGCCATGTTGTTGACGAGGTTGAGCGGCCCACTTGGAGTAAAATCTTCAGGGGACTTTCCCTTGGGTGGCGCCACGTCGGTGCAATGGGGAGAGAGCTAGTGGCGCCCAAGAAGCAGTTCGGAGGCTTACTTTGGCGTTGGGATCACTGGATTTCCACTTTGTTGAGCTCCCTTGACTCCTCATGGGGTGGAGCAACATGGTAGGGAGGGCGGTGCACATCGAAGTGGGGTCGTTGAGGTTGAAATGGATCTCCAGGGGCGAACACGGCCTGGCTGTGATGGTGGGCATGGCCGTGTTCAGAGTCACCGAAATCCACAGAAGCGGACATGGCTTGCCCGTGCTTGGAGTCACGCTCGTGCTTGGCGTCGTCGAAATCCACAGAAGTGGACACGACTTGCCCGTGCTTGGAGTCACTGTTGGGAAACCCCGGGGACATTTTACAAATTTTTCAGAGTTACAAGCATACATACATTCTTTGCACAGCGGAAGAATGTCCCCGAAACAGGTCAGTCCCAAAAACCCAGTGAAGATCGCAGGCAAGGAGAGTCGACACGATGAGTTAGAAAATACCTTAGAGAAATTTGGAGTGATGCCGATGTAGGCGCCCAAGTGTGCGCCCTCTGCAGTCTCACACACACGGATCTCTTGAGTTCTCTTCTTCCACGCCCGATGTTAGCCTCGGGAAGAAGACCCAAGCCTTAGGGAGATGCTCTCCTTCACTTGCGCCACCAAGAGTGAAGATGCGCCAAGTTGAGAAGGAAGACTACCCAAACCGCCAAGCACTAAAGCTCCTTGCGCCAAGAGGAAAGGAGGAAGAGGCTTGCAGTTATGGAGTTATGGAGGAAGATGCACCTTTGCTCCTAGCACTCGCCCTTCTCTTGTGTTCACGCCTTCAAGGGTTTATCACATATACATGAGGGCTCGGCTAGGTGCTCTTTTATAGGGTAAAAGGCGGTTTTAAGAAAGGCTAGGATCAAGACAAGTGGGCGGCTAGGATGAGAAGGTTGAGATAAGGAAAGTCTCCAAGACATTTCCATAATTCTCATTCAACCATTCCTTTTAGATCCCATGTCTTTCTTTGTGCGCCAAGGGCTTGCCTTGCGCTCCAAGTAATGCCATACTGGCATCCATTCCATCCAAGGAAGAGAGGGGGAGGCACCCTTTACTTCCATAATGAAGCAAAGGCGCCAACATGACCCCATTATGCCCCTAGGCGCTTAATGGTTCATGTTTCTCCCCATTATACCCTTTTAGCCTTTCATCTCTTCATGAGAACTTGTCATTGGGCCTCATTGGATAATGAGCTAGCCTAAACTCCATTACATGGGTTGATTAAGCACTTGGATCCAACCCAATGCAACCCTAATCCAAATGTGACCAACCATGGTCAAATACGGGTCAACCTGCCAAAAATGAAGTTTGGCTCCAATAACATTCTTCCACCTCATCAGGGCCATTGGCGCTGATGAAATCTCCCAATTAGATCCGAGTTATCCAATAACTAGATCATAAGGCTTCCCGATCAATACGAGAACTCAAGTATCAAGGTGTGCGACCCTGT
>CM050440.1:30804707-30819906 GCA_027562315.1 Costus pulverulentus | reverse complement strand
AGGTGAATAAAGGTGAAGTTTTCCCTTCCGTCTTCCTCTTCGACGAGTGCTCCGGCTCAGGCGACTCTTTCCGGCGTCTAAACGAACCTCCGTTGTTCCGACTGAGTTTCCCCTGTTTCGGTTCTTCCGCAACGGCACTGCAACGGCCACGGACATCTTCTGGTCCGGCGAGGGAGATCCAGGTCGGCGACGAGGAGGCAGAGGCAAGGCGCAGGCGACACGTCCCTCTTCTCCGGCGAGCGACGGGCGAACGACGCGGCGACTGTGGACGCGAGGCGACGCGCGTTCGCGTGGTGGAGAAGACGAGTTTCGAACGCGGGCGGCGTTCGAAACGAGGCAAGTCAACCCTTGGGGCGGTCATCCATCGAAATCGAATTCGTTCGATTGACGTCAGCAAGGCGACGCTGACGCGAGCGAAATCGAATCGCGGCGGTGATTTCGAATTGAATTGCTGACGTCAGTGTGATGTCAGCGCAGAGATTTAAATCGGCAATTGATTTTGACTTCGGTCAAAATCAAGGTATAATTTCTTTAGGATTTTTCGATTCTTTTCGGATTTCCTAATTAGGATTAGGGTTTTCCATGTGAATTGTAATTTGGGAGAAAAAAAGTTGAGCGGGAAACTAGGGTTTTGGATTTGGTGACGAGATTCGGTCCGGAAACCCTAGCGCGATCACGTTCTGGTGTTCCGCTAGACGGCTCTAGGAAACAGATAAGCACTGTTTTTAGACCGTTCCGACCGGGGCGTGACAACAGGTATCAGAGCTTAAAGTGATCCAGCAATATGGTGAATCAAGGGGATCGCATTGCCCGGATCGAGCAGGTGCTCGGTTTGACAGGGAACAGCAGAGATGCGGTGGTTCCTCATGTGGAGGACCTCCATCGCATGAGTGAAGAGCAAAGGCTGCAAATTTTTTCCCTTCAGCAAACTTTGGCTGGGATGGCTGAAGCCCAGCAAAACTTTGAGGGGATGGCGGCGCTACAACAGTAGGTGGTAACCTTGCAAGGACAGGTAGCGACCTTGACGACACAGCTAGCCAACTCCACGGCGGCACAGCAGCAGATATTGGCAGATCTTGTTGTGATGCGCATGGCACTGGCGCAGGCACAAGGGGCTGGCCCTACAGCAGCTAGGGCAGAGTATGGGGCTCCCAACGGCAACGGGAAGGTTCGCACCCCAGAACCTGCAATGTTCAAAGGGGCCAGATCAGCAAAAGTGTTGGGTAACTTTCTTTGGGACATGCAATAATATTTTGAAGCTAACCATGTCACAGATCAGGAGAAAGTGAGAGTGTGCACAACATATCTCTCAGATGATGCAAAGCTTTGGTGGAGAACCAAAGTTGACTCTACATCAGAGGCGGCTAGTTGGACTTGGGAGGTGTTCCGAGAGGAACTGCGACAACAGTTCCTTCCCGGAAACTCGGTGGACCAAGCACGAGAGGCGGTGGATCGGCTAAAGCATACAGGGACGATCCAGGAGTATGTCAGGGCGTTCTCCGCGCTGATGTTGGAGCTACCTGAGATGGCAGAGGGAGATAGGAGATACTTCTTCCTCCGGAATCTCCAACCCTAGGCGGCAACGGAGGTACGAAGACATGCACCGCAGGACTGGAGGATGGCTGCAGCTATAGCCGAGTCTCTGGTGGACCAGAGGACTTCAGGGATGACCTTTCAGAGAGCACAGAGGTCGCCTCCGAAGCGACCATCTCCACCCAGACCCAGAGCGCGAAAGAGAGAGAGGCTCTCTCCCAGATGGAACGGAGGACAACCAACATGGCAGGGGAATACTCGACCTGCAGAGAGAGGGCAAGGTCAATTGAGACCAATTGCCTGCTTTTTGTGCAAGGGACCGCACCGGATACACGACTGTCCGGATCGACAGAGGGTGAACGCAATTGCAGCGATTGTGCATCGGGAGCTTGCTGAGAAACCGGCGGAGGTGCATGACGAGGAACCAGTAGAGGCCCGCCTAGGAGTTGTGCGCATTGCCTCAGTGGTCGCAGGAGGATCATCATCGAAACCCGCAGAAGCAGAACCGAAGGACACAGTCGACAAAGGCAACGTCGAGCAGAAAACAAGCTCCGGAGACGCGAACCTCCCTCAGGAGAAGAAAACATGGAGGCAAGTAGTGGAGGAGAAGGCTCCACCGAGGTCCTCGAATTCTTCGGATACAGAAAGGGATGATAGGCCTCAGCAGATCTAGGGGAGGTATTGGCCCTCGTTAGACGATCATGTAGAGTATGAACAAAGGCTTCAAAGCTATGAGGCTGCCCGCCAACAAGCAAAGAGAGAACGGCGAGGGCGGGCTTGAGCGCCCGTGCCGGACATCGAGGGCGATGTCCAAATTGAGCCGGGGAGAATTGTTAGGCCCTGGGCTCCCCGGTTCAGCCTAGGACAAATCGGGCTGGGCCAAAACCCAAGCCCACCCAACAGGAGAGAGGAAGGCTGGCGACGAGATCTTCTCGGACGCGGCTGCTGGCTGGAGCGTGGCAAAGGAAGCGGACGACTCCAGCGAGCGGAAAAATAGGACGCGCGGAGGCGGCGTCTCCAAAAGGGCAAACGCGTGCGGTAGGCGCGGACGACGCGACCACGCGACGAGCGGAAGGCAGCATCCACGTGGAAGAGGCGGCTCCATAGGCGTCAGAATCGGGCAAGCACGCTTGAGTTAGAAGAAGCGGCTTCTTCTCCGCGAGACCCGGACGCGGAGCTCGAAGAGGCGGCGGCTAGGGGCGTTAAAAGGGAGGACCTTCGGCTACATCGGGAGGTGAGGAAGATCGGCGAGCGAGTTCGGAGCGAGAGTGTGTAATGGCGTTGAGAGGTTTCGCCGACGACGGGAGTGTGAGCGGCAAGTAAGGGGAGGGTTTTGTAACCTTTGAGGTGAATAAAGGTGAAGTTTTCCCTTCCGTCTTCCTCTTCGACGAGTGCTCCGGCTCAGGGGACTCTTTCCGGCGTCTAAACGAACCTCCGTTGTTCCGGCTGAGTTTTTCCCTGTTTCGGTTCTTCCGCAACGGCACTGCGACGGCCACGGACATCTTCTGGTTCGGCGAGGGAGATCCAGGCCGGCGACGAGGAGGCAGAGGCAAGGCGCAGGCGACACGTCCCTCTTCTCCGGCGAGCGACGGGCAAACGACGCGGCGACTGTGGACGTGAGGCGACGCGCGTTCGCGTGGTGGAGAAGACGAGTTTCGAACGCGGGCGGCGTTCGAAACAAGGCAAGTCAACGCTTGGGGCGGTCATCCATCGAAATCGAATTCGTTCGATTGACGTCAGCAAGGCGACGCTGACGTGAGCGAAATCGAATCGCGGCGGTGATTTCGAATTGAATTGCTGACGTCAGTGTGACGTCAGCGCAGAGATTTAAATCGGCAATTGATTTTGACTTCGGTCAAAATCAAGGTATAATTTCTTTAGGGTTTTTCGATTCTTTTCGGATTTCCTAATTAGGGTTAGGGTTTTCCGTGTGAATTGTAATTTGGGAGAAAAAAAGTTGAGCGGGAAACTAGGGTTTTGAATTTGGGGACGAGATTCGGTCCGGAAACCCTAGCGCGATCACGTTCTGGTGTTCCGCCGGACGGCTCTAGGAAGCAGATAAGCACTATTTTTAGACCGTTTCGATCGGAGCGTGACAATAGTTAAGTGACGGTGATTATCGTAGACCGTTCTTAAGATTGGCAAATCGCCTATGTCTGCACATAGGTTTGGCTGTGCTCAACTAGCTTCTTGTTTGAGTGGGTTATAGGCTTTAATAGTTGTCTTGACTCCATCCATTACCCTTTGGACTCTGAATTCATGTCTACTACCAACAGTTTTTAAATTTTTGAATATATATAAATATACAAATTAAATTAGATTATATTAACATTGATAATTTCGACTTCTCTTTTTTCTTTTTCTTTCTAATTTATGAGTAATGATGTCATTAGTTGATAGTATTACGTGACTACGTGGACAGTGCAGCTGCTAGGAATAATTTTTTATATATCCGCGGATGCTTTTAAAAATGATGCACCCGCACATCTAAACCGTTATAATGCACACGGAATGTGATGTGGGCACGAAATGAGATTTGGAGATTTACGCTGTCAACAATCCGTACAGAAATACCTAAAAAAGTTAGGGATCCGCGAGAATGACCCGGCTGCTGGGCCGTTAACATTTCCAATTGAGCGCGAAGACGAAACGCGTTTCCAAATGCGCAATCGGCTCCGGTTTCGCGGTGAATTGTTTAGTGGACAAAAGCCGACCGAACCCACTGCCATTGCAGCGGCTCGAGCATTTTTACAAACAGCTTTGCGCGCGCGTAACTAGCCACTAAGAAAAGCTCGTATTCATTCATATACGAAAAGCCTCGCCAACTACATTTCGGTGGCTTCCCATCTAAATCTAGCGCAATCGATCCAACAGAAAAAACGAAAGATTGGAAATAGACCACTAGATCGCTGGCCGAGGCAGGGATGGGCAGCTATAAAGCATTGTGGAGTTCTTCGGAAGGAAGGCGGAGGAAGGCGAGCCGAGAAAGACGCCAAAGAAGCAGAGAAAGAGTGGTTGATAGTAGAAGAGATATCTTTCTCTTGAGGTACTTGTCCTGCTCCTGACGCCGCTATGTTGCTTCTGTTTGTTGGTTTGTGCCATCGTAGTATGCTGCGGTAGCGTTAGTCATTTCACTTGTGGAGATTAAATTGAATTTGTCGGAATACTTTGTAACTGGATGCTGAAAGAACGCGCCGATGAATTATTACGGAACTTTAATCTTCCATGAGCCGTTGGGTGTTGGGACTAATCTCGATCGATGCCTTTTGCCTTTTTCTTTTAATGATTGGTTATCTTGCCAACTCCTCCAGCTAATAAATTGAGAAACTTTTTTTGGTTATCAATTTCGTAGCAATTTTGTTATTTCATTAATTTTGAATATGCTTTTCTTGAATCATTGACTGTATAGGTGGTGGGTTTTCTTCTCCCTACAGTCGCATGTCTGCGGCTTACGGGCTTGATATAAACACTTAAATCGATTTTTTTTTTTACTTTCTTATTTTATTTTATTTTATTACTTTTGTTTTCTATGCAACACTTACACGGGAACGCTCGTTCAGCGTTCATGAGTTGATCACTTTTGTTCATCGTCATTACTGTCCGAATTACTAGTCACAAATCTGCATGTTTACAACATTTACCGTTCTACTTCTCTATGATCCTATTATTGGTTTGTTTCTTAGTTACACATCTGCCGTTGAACCCGTTTTGGATTAAATTTGTATCTACTAATTCACCTTATGATTCATGCTGTGTTGTCTGTAACATCAATCTACTTTGCCAAGGGAAAACGATAAAAAAAAAATCCCCATATCTTGTTCGTTTAATGGCGTTTCTTAACATTAAATTGTGACCTGCATACGATGCTGCAAAATCTGCTTTGGGCTAATTTTGAACATTTTAGAAATGAAAAACGTCATTTGAAAAGTCAATAAAATACTAGCATGATTTTATTTTCCTTGTCTCCGAATGCATCACAAGGTTATTGAAAAAATCTTCTACTACTTAAAGATAATAAGCTATTGTTCGCGCTCCGTTAATTGTTTTGGGCAACTGAAGAGAATCAGTTTGTCACTCTAGCTTTTTGTTATTTGTTCAATCAGTTTCTAAGCAGCACAGTCAACTTCTACAGTGGTGGAGTAAGTTTCAGTGCACCTGTGCAAATTTCCATGTCTGAATAGTCTCTGATCGGATTCATGCAATCTGCCTATAACTCAATATTCACCTTCTTTGTTGTTGTGCTCAAGTGACTGTTGATCTATATTTATAACAAAACAAAAGTTCTCATTTAAGGGTTATGTCCTGTTTTACAAAAAAGAATCAAGTGTCTTGTCACATTAATTAACCATAGTAAGAAGGAAGGTGTCCATTAGTTCAAATGGTAAATATAACATGATCCTATACTAGTTATTACTTGCCTTAAGCCAATAAAAACTATAGTGAAAAAAATTCCACGCAAAAAAATGAGTCCTTGTACTGTTGGGAGATTAATATTAGCTAGTTATATTGTTGATTTGTTGCCACTTGTATAGTTCATTTTGTGCATCAAAAATCCAATTATAACTCACCATCGCTTGCAAACAACACTAAACTCACTAGAGCAAAATTTTGATAGGCCATGTCTTCTGGATAGCAACCATCGATGTAGCTTGTTTATGGAAAAAAAAAAAAAGATCGTGTCTTATTGTTTTAGTTAAGAAACCCATTCCTTAATTTATATCAATTTACAATTTGACACAGTATGCACAGTCCATTAGTAGTCGTACTACTTCAAGTTTTGTTTTTTCCTCCTTTCCTGTTTAAAATTTCTTTCTTTAAAGGTTAAATATGTATTTATTGAAACGATCATGAATTTCATGGCTGATTCGTTTACATGTTTTGTTGCAGTCCTCGAATCTCTGAATCAAAATGAAGAAGAAAGACAGTAAGCAATGTCCCTCTCATGATAAAAGATCTCGACTTGCCCCTTTGATGGTCATTATCTTTAGTGGACTTTCCTTCTATCTTGGGGGAATCTATTATTCTGAATTGAACAGAATAATCATGAAGGATGAAAAATCAAAGGTCCTAACTAGTGAAGAAACCACAATTGCTTCCTTTCATGTAAAGTCTGTTGAGTTTCCAGAGTGTAGCATCAATAACCAAGATTACACACCTTGCACAGACCCTAAGGTAAGTTTTCCATCTTGCTAAGTTTTTTTCCACATTCAATTAAAGTGAAGATCAGATAACACTAGGATTAAACTTTAGCAAGTCCAGGTGAGGTCTAAATGTTATTCTTTGACAAGATTAACGGATAAGAAACCAAAAGTGCTGCTAAAGGTAAAGGTTGATGACCTATCAGTTGCAATTTCTTCTTTGTTCGACTACTTTATCTCCTATACTATCATTTATTATCTTCCACATTTACTCTTCATCCTAGATAATATTATGATCTGCATTTAACATGACTCCTTTTGGGAAGCATAACATGCTCTTTTATCCAAAGTTCTTGTTAAGACCTACAAATTTGACTGCCCTGTCTGTTCACTCTATGATCTTCTATTTTGTTAACAAGGCCAACCATTTAATCCAAAACACCTATTTGACGTAAAAATTCTTCCGGTTACTTAATTTCCAATCCAATAATGTAATTAGTCTCTATACCGTTCATCATAGCCAGGTGTCTAAAAAAGCCCTCTTTAAGTATTTCTTTCTCTTTTCGTCATCGAGTGATGGTGCTACCAGCATTTATATTTCCATCAAATGCAATTCTATATTTAATATGGTATTTTTGTAAGGACCAAGAGAGGTTTTATTCTAATTTTTTGAATGTTCATATTGTCTCTGTAGTATTAAGGAGATATCTCTTTATTGCAGAGATGGAGAAAGTACGGTAATTACAGGCTTACTTTCATGGAGCGTCATTGTCCACCAATGATTGAAAGGAAAGAATGCTTAGTTCCCCCACCTGATGGATATAAGCTACCAATCAGATGGCCAAAGAGCAGGGATCAATGTTGGTACAGGTATTCTTTATTTTCTTTATGGTGCTCATTCAATTGAACAAGGCATCTTTGTATTCACCACGAGAATATCTATTGTTTGTCAACGTTTCTATTCCTATATATTGTTCAGAAATGTTCCCTACGATTGGATAAACAATGAGAAAGCTGATCAACACTGGCTCAGAAAGCAAGGTGACAAATTCTTCTTCCCAGGTGGAGGTACCATGTTTCCTAATGGGGTTAGTGCATATGTTGATCTAATGCAAGATCTAATTCCGGGAATGAAGGATGGAACTGTCAGAACTGCTATTGATACTGGCTGCGGGGTGAGTAGAGACTGACTTCTTTCTAGATGAAATGGAAAATCTTTTTATGTTCATTTGACAGTGTGCCAGGAGCTGAAATAGTTAAATCTGCACTATATAGGAAAATATTTTATAAGAAATAAACATCTTTGAAGGGTAATTGAGTTTATGCAAAATGACACTCATTATTTGCTCGTGGAACTTAGATGTAACATTAATTTTTATTTGGCAATTGCCAAATTCCCTAAATTTTCAGTGACACCAGTTTGACGCCCATAAGGAAGTAGGATGAACATCTTAGTTCTACATGTAAAGATTGTGTCTGATATACAAAGCTATGGGCCTACTACAATAAACTAAAACTCAAATGCCATTCATTAGGATTGATTTTAGGCTATGTTAGACTTCAGTCTTGTCAAGAGTGTCAAGATTTTAGTTGGGGGAGAGTGTGATCCCAAATGAAAGTGGTATTAAAATTTTAGTGCCACGTGGAAAGATTCATATCAATATATAAGACAGTCATTAATTTGGCTTGTTCACTTTCAACTTTGTCCACATGTTAACAGGACTTACTAGGTTAGGCCATAACAGAGTCTTTAAGTATTTGTCATCCCTTTTCCCTGGAAATTACCATCAAAGGCCAAACTAATTGTCAAATTTGAGGGCAAACTTCTTATTCTCTTGGCTACTTGGAGGTTATTCAATGGTTTTATTCTAATACTATAATTAATCTTTAATAACTTAAATAAATTAGGAACAATAAATATGAATTTCTTAACATAGATACACTGTTCCGCTTCTTAGAGTAGGTACTTCAAATTTGTGATTTAGAGTCGTAATCTTCAATTTTCTTTAACAGGTTGCAAGCTGGGGAGGTGATTTGTTGGACCGTGGTATTCTAACTATTTCTCTTGCACCTAGAGATAATCATGAAGCACAAGTACAGTTTGCTCTTGAACGTGGGATTCCAGCAATTTTAGGCATCATTTCTACTCAACGTCTTCCATTCCCTTCAAACTCATTTGATTTGGCCCACTGCTCCAGATGTCTTATTCCATGGACAGAATTTGGTATATTTCTTTACAATTAAAGATAATGTGATAATGATTTACCTATTTTTCTTTTGAAAGATCGTTTGATATAGTTAAATTTATTCATAATAAAAAATTATTCATGACGAGGTATATTGCTGGAAGTGAAAAAAGATCAAATACTGATTGTTTATGAATGACTTTATTCGCACCATCTTTTTTCATCAGTGCAGATTCGGATAGAAGTATGTTTTAAAAAATTTGTCAAATTAGTTTATATTATTATAACTGTTAATTCCACAGCAATATGAAATGAAGCTAATTGAATGGAGCTAGAACTTGGTACAATTAGTAATATAACTATAAATAACCAAGTGAAATGTTTAAGACGTTAACTTGAATATCTTTCTTAATAGATATACTTTGAACTAAACTAAAATGCAAAACCGATAATAAAAATGTGGAATCTTTGTTCATAAATAATTTAAATCTCATTTCTTATACTGTCATTGAACTTAATATGGAAATGTTCATATAGATACTTGAATTCAATAAAATAGCATCGACATGTCTAAACCATAGAAAGCTTTCAGGTACAAAGACTTGCATTTGAATAGGATGGATAACACAGACCAAATATGAAGTTCCACATGCACTTCGAAGATTTTTCAATCTAAAATACGTTTCTCTTCGTATATTTGCATCTCACATTATTTTCATCATAGGAACATTTACCAAACATAAACTCTCTTTGATGGATCTTTTAGCTGTCCAATGTTTATCTATCTATGATAATGCTTCATCTGCTGGATGCACTTGAAGGTTTTTTTTTCGATAAAAAACTATCTGAATTCCTTCTCACCTTGCTAATTGTGAAATAACAGAATTATTTACCTGTTAAATATTTTTGATGATTAAGTATCTACCGGTTGCAATCACCAGATGGGATTTATCTTCTAGAAATACACCGAATACTTCGTCCTGGTGGCTTTTGGGTGCTCTCTGGACCACCTATAAACTATGAAAATAGATGGCGTGGGTGGAACACAACAGTGGAAGCACAAAATGAAAGCTACGAAAATTTGCAGAAGTTGCTAAAAAGCATGTGTTTCAATCTGTATGATAAAAAAGATGACATTGCTGTTTGGCAGAAATCTCCAAATAATACTTGCTATGCTCAACTCACTCCATCTTCCTACCCACCAAAGTGTGATGACAGCATGGATCCAGATTCAGCATGGTACACCCCTCTTCGAGCTTGTTTGACTGTTCCAAATCAAAATTACATGATGGGGCTGGCATCTACACCAAAATGGCCTGATCGGTTGAAGGTACCATCTCAACGTACTTCTATGATTCCAAGTGGAGATTCTGGTGGATTCAAGCATGACGAGAGCATATGGAAGTTGAGGATAGAACACTACAAGACTTTGCTCCCTGCTCTTGGAGGTGACAAAATTCGCAATGTTATGGATATGAATACTTTGTATGGAGGGTTTGCAGCAGCACTGATCAATTCTCCAGTATGGGTAATGAATGTTGGCTCTTCGTACGGTCCAAATTCCCTTGCCGCTGTCCATGATAGGGGGCTGATTGGTACCTACCACGATTGGTAAGAATGTTTTCCATCTATATATATATATAAAAGTATATGCACATAAATGTACAAAATATGTATACATATCCACATGTATATACGTACATACATATTATATTTTTATATACGTGTGTATGTATTATCATTATTTTGATAATCTAATAGTATCATTTGTGATAATGCCATTGAAAATTAGATATTACTTGAAAGACATGAAATCATATCTTATTTTGTAGCAGGAAAAATTAATTTTTTTTTTTGGTGCTTTGTAATTTTTCTAGAACAGAATGCTCATTTTCTATATAAATTCAGCAATACTTGATGACTGTTATGATAGAACACATATATGCATACATATATATATGAATCGTAACTCTTATAATAAAATGTCTTACCATACTAGCTTTTACATCAGTTTTCATTTTCAGTTGAGATCTTCTAACAAATTCTATTTTGTTGATTGTTCATTTAGTACCTAAAGTTATATATGTCTGTATATAATATACTCAAGAATCTGTTCAGCTCTTGCTTTGAGAGCTTACGTCCTTACTTTACATCCATCTTGTGGCATTTTCTTCTAATTGATAAAAATCATGCTGTAGTAACTTTGGCTAAATTTACATTTCGCATAGTAAATTAACCATACATTGTATGTCAGTAAAGTTTGGTTCTTTGACAATTATGGATGGAGTTATTGCATTGCTTATGTGCAAATATCAATCTTAGCACTGTTTAATCATTAGTTTTGATCAATTTCATCGTTTAGGTGTGAGCCATTCTCAACTTATCCCCGAACATATGACCTCTTACATCTTGATGGCCTATTCACTGCTGAAAGTCACAGGTAAAACACTTCAAACACTGATTTACCATGTTTCCTTACATTAGAAACTGGTTCTTTAAATGTTGATTCTTATTTATGAAAAATAAAGATAATAGGAAGACACGAATCGAGTCTAATCAGTAACAATAAAATAAGAGTTAGTGTTATATGTTGTCATCAAATAATTACCGTTGACTAGTATTCAAGTTATCACATACTTGGGGGCGTGTATTATATGCATTGTTTTTCTTTTCTCTTTAGTTATAATGACTGTTTTTCACATATACTTTCTGTGCTTTAATTATTTTGGCAGATGTGAGATGAAATATGTACTTCTTGAGATGGACCGGATCCTGCGGCCAAATGGATATGTAATAATGCGTGAATCGACCTATTTTCTAGATGCAATAACTAGTATTGCCAAAGGAATGAGATGGGACTGCAACAAGCACAATATAGAACAAGACTCAGAAGCGGAGAAACTGCTAATGTGCCAGAAGAAACTGTGGTATGCGATGAGCAGTGAACAATGAGATAACTTCAGCGCGAGTATTGTTGAAGACCTTATGTTGAAACAGCTAGTGCCTAACTAATAAACTTTTACCCAGAGGAGGTTTTTACTCTCTTCGTCTAAGTCGGTGGAGATTTTCTTGTGAAGCCAAATATTTTCAGTAGTTTTAATTTCCTCGGATATTCTTATTGCAAAGAGATTCAAAAACAGCAAGCAATAATAAGTAGATATTTGTATGGTAATTCTTCTTTTCATTTGAATTTTAGGATATATGGGTCATACGAGCATTGTCTGGATACAGATACATGAATGCTGTGCTATGCATAATGCTATAAGAATCATTTTAAATTTTAGATTGGAATACAAGAGCAAATTGAAATAATTTTTGGTTAAGTAAATGCGTTGTGACATCCCCTACTCTGCCGGCGTGGTGCTTGGCGACCGGACCCAGACCTGCAGCGAGTCCAGGCGCAGGCGTGCGCCAGAATTTGCTGACGCCCTTTCCCCTATTTGCGTTGGGAGTGATGGCTAGGGTTAGATCGGGGGTTCCGAGGCTACTCCGGTGTGATTGATTGCAAACTCTTCTTCGATGACAGTAGAACAAAGCTACAAGAAGCGAGACATGGCATGTATTAAGGGTAAACTCTGAATACGTTTTCTAAGCGTTTAAGCGCGGGGCTTCATTTTTGCCCTTTAATATTTTTTTTTAATTTTTTTTTAAAAATAATATATTTCTTATAAGCTTTCCAATGGTATTAAATTTAGGGTATTTTACATCACATATACGTATATAATACCCTATACAAAATTATATTTTTTTATATAAATAAATAGTTTTTTGTCTTATATGTTATATTGATTAGGGTATTTTATACGTATACATAATGTAAAATACCTTAAATTTGGTACCATTGGAAAGCTCACAAGGAGTATATCATTTCTAAAAAAAATTAAAAAAAAATATTGGAGGGGCAAAAATTAAGCCCCTCCGCTTAAAATGGTCGCTTAGAAAACGTACTTGTAAACTCTGCCCTCTTAAATCATTATGTTAGTTTGGTGTTTTTAGATAATATTATTATTATCTACCTATTGTCCCCTCGAAGGGTCAGCCTTGCCCATACTTTGCTTACTTATATGTCGGCCTCATTGTCCCGAGGTAATTACCACATTGAGGAGTGTGGGTTGGGGTGTCATTTTGTGAGGGAGAGCGAAGAATCTCTTCTCCTTTGCACATGCATGGTGTGAGCAATATTGTGAGCATACACGGAGATTCGATGAGTCATCGAACTTACTCACCGAACTGCGTGTTTTGCATGGGTGAGCAATAGTGATCTTTGGAGCTTTCACATTAAAGGTAGTTTTAATATATTACCTAATGCTAGTTTAGGGCTTTGGGGTCCTATTTCAGATCTTGCTGGTCTCATTGCAAGGTTTCAAGTTAAAAAAAAAAATTTGCTCATGACAAATCGGTATCAGAGGCATAGTTTGTGCAAGTTTGGATCCCAAGATATAGACATAGGTGAACACCATTTTAGGGTTGGGTACGTTGGTGCTTAGCGTCGGGGCATAATCCCTTGGTCTCTTCATTAATTGATCAATTTCAGACCAATCCAAGCACTTGCTATTTGCTCTTCTCAATGCACCTAAAGGTCAGACTTTTAGATCACATTCACCACCACTTAGAACCTCAGAGCAAACACAACCAACATGGTCACTGGTAATGAGCACATCTCTCGACTTGAGACTGCGGTTGGAAATTTTGATGGAGACGCCATGGTAATGGAGCATCTCAAAGCACTCAGGACGGCGGAAGAATCATTACACCCAAAACATATTCCGGTCTCAAGGATCCATGCGAGAGAGAAGACACAAGGATGTGTTAGAGATGTACCTCTTTAGCTTGTCTAGTTGTCGAAGCCATATTGAAGGCGCTCATGTGTTCGCCCTCTACAAGTATCCACGCGTCGACCGTCTCAACGTTGCTCCCTTCCACGCTCGGTGCTAGCCTCGGGAAGAGAATCAAGCCATAGGGTTCCTTCACTTCTCTTGCGCCACCTTCATGGAAGTTGCGCCAAGTGCAAGGAAGTAGCCGCCAACTCCTTATCCTCTTCACTCCAAGAGAAGAGGGAGAAGAAGAGTTTCAGCCCTTAGGAAGAGTAAGAGGAAGTGACGCCACCAAGTCCTTCTCTAAGTCACGCCAAGAGGAGATGAAGGAGAAGACTTGCGGCCACTAGTAGGAAGAAGGGTTGCGCCACCTTGTTGTTGTTGCCCTTTTCCCTTGCTCATGCCTCTCTATGTATGTTCACGCCTCCAAGGAATCGAACCATTGAGAGGGGGTAGCTAGGGTCCCTTTTATAAGCCAAGAGGCGGTTTAGGGAGGGCCAAGATCATGCCAAGTGGGCGGCTAGGATGAGAGGGGTTTGTGGCAAGGAAAGTCTCCAAGACTTTGCCATAAACCTCATTCAACCTATCCTTATTTGCCCAATAGCCATATCAGCCCAAGATATGCCTTAGAGGCATTCTTTCCATCCAAGGAGAAGGGCTAGGCGCAACAAGCAAGAGGTATTCGGCTAGGGTAAGGGTTTGAGTGCATGTAGGATTTATAAGGTAAGAAAAGTCTCCAAGACTTTACCATAAATCTCACCCTACTTGTCATATGCGCCCAAGCTCTTTCCAAAAGAGCTTTCAAGCCATATCAGCCCCAACCCTTGCCATAGAGGCAAGGTTTCCATCCAAGGAACAAAGGGGGAGGTGCCTAATGCTTCCTTGTGAAGCAACATGCGCCCACTTCACCCCATTATGCCCTTGGCGCCAATGGGGTGAAACTCTTCCCCATTATACCCTTATTTGCTTATACCTCTTCTTGACAACTAGTTATTGGGCCTCATTGGATTAATGAGCTAGCCCAAACTTCATGGTATGGGTTGATTAAGCCATTGGATCCAATCCAATGCAACCCTAATCCAAATGTGACCAATCTTGGTCAATTTCGGGTCAACTTGCCAAAAATGAAGTTTGGCTCCAATAACTTTCCTCCAACTCATCAGGCTCATTGGCGCTAATGAAATCTTCCAAATGGATCCAAGTTATCCAATAACTTGATCCTAAGACTTTTGATTAAGACAACGTCAAGAGTCTATTGCGTGTGACCCCATAGGATCCTAATGACGATGGCAACGATGTAAACATCATAAGTAGTGAGGGGTATCTAGCAACACATCACTACTACCCATGTCATAGGACTTAAGTTATTATGGCAACAACTCCCTAACAAGCAACGAGGATTCCCATGCATTATAGATCACTTTGCCTAAACTGATATCCTGCCATTGGATTAGTCTCAAGTTCATCAATCCAATGCATTGGTCATGACTCAACTAGTGTGGCCACACATTCCTGTCATGCACCAATA
>CM050440.1:30774682-30790532 GCA_027562315.1 Costus pulverulentus | reverse complement strand
GTAACAACCTGAATAATAACCATTGCCTTTATAAACAAAGAGTTTTTACATGATACTGATATAATCCCAAGGCCTCAAACATTAGCCTTAAGGGCATACCCCAACAGCACCAGGTCCGCATCCGCGAAGGGGACGAGTGGAAGACGGCCTTCAAGACGAAGGACGGCCTCTATGAGTGGCTCGTGATGCCTTTTGGCCTCACCAATACCCCCTCCACCTTCATGCGTCTCATGAGTCAAGTCCTCAAACCGTACATGGGGAAATTTCTGGTCATCTACTTTGACGACATCCTCATCTATAGCCGCACCCACGCCGATCACCTCAAGCACCTACGCTTGACCTTCGACATCTTGCGTAAGGAATGCTTGTTCCTTAACATCAAGAAGTGTACTTTTATGGACACCCAGGTTCAGTTTCTAGGTTTCATCATGTTCGACCAGGGCCTTATGGTCAACCCCGCCAAGATTGAGGCCATTCGGCAATGGCCCAAACCCAAGTTCGTCATCGAGGGCCACAACTTTCTCGGCCTCGCAACCTTCTACTGCCGGTTCATCAAGGGGTTCAGCACCATCGCTTCCCCTATGACGGTCTGCACCAAACATGAGGAATTCTCATGGAACCCTGCGGCTAGACGTGCCTTCCTAGCCCTGAAGGATATCATGACCTCTGCCCCAGTCCTGCGCCTCCCCGACTTCTCGAAAGTCTTCGAGGTAGCCTACGATGCTTCCGGTACCGGCCTTGGTGGCACATTGAGTCAAGAGGGTCACCCCGTCGCCTTCTTCAGTGAGAAGCAGAACGAAGTACACCAACGTTACTCCACATATGACAAGGAGTTTTATGCAATTGTCCAGTCCCTATGGCAATGGCGTCACTATCTCCTCCATATGGAGTTCATCCTATACAGCGATGATACGTCCGCAAGTGCACGGATTTATTGAAATAATAAAAATATCATTCCCAACGAGGATCAGGCGGTCAAGTACCGAATACACGGTCGATCTATATCTTGACGAATCAAATTTGTGGTTTTTGTTTTTGAAAACCTCTAAGTACGATAAAAAGAAACAGATATAGTGTTTTGGGTAAAAATCAATTTGGATAAATTCAGGTTTCGGGGTTTCACCACGCTGATGATTATGAATTTAATAAAAATAAATATTTGAACAGAAAATTATAGTTTTGAAAGAGATTTTTCCTATAGTACAGATTACCTCCTCCCGAAGCGTAATCTGGTATCTATTTACATTAATTCCTGACTCTCGTGACAATTAACATAAATAGACCATTAAGTTCTATGAAAAACCATGTAAATCCTTCAAACGAATCCGAACTACTCCCGTGATCGGTTTCGTAGGTTTGAATAGAATAGTTCCGACGTTGCGATTCACCTCCCGATTCTTCTCATAACATCTTAGACGCAAAATTACTTGATCAGAGTAAATTACGGAATAAACACAATTCTAATCAAATTAACTCTATAAAAATCATGACAAAGATTTAAAACAATATATTTAATCCATAAAACAGCAACGGGCTACTCCCCAAATCCAGAAAATAGGTTTAAGCGAACATGTTTTTTGAATACAACATATTTAGTGATGAATTCAACATGTAATCTCTCAAAAATAATGCAGAGAGACACTATGAAAGTAATTAGAACTCTTCCCCTTGATCTGGACATGAAGATGAAGTGTCAAATCTCTTCCTTTGCGTGATCTCTCACCGGAATTCTACCCAGAAATCGATTTTCGCCGCCGCCACTACCTCCGTTCGTTTTCATCCATCAAAACCCCCGAAACCCTTCCAAAACCCTTTCTTTTATAGTCTAATCAGTATAGAAACCATATAGGAAGGTTTCTGGAGGGTTTGGATCAATTCTGGTTCGATTTGGAGTCGAATCGAGTGAGAAACCTAAGGGGGCAGAAACTTTCACTACCCATAATGTGTTTACGACTGCGGCCGTAATTCTCTCTGTGTCTGCAGCTCTTTATACACAAAAAGTTTCACAGACCGTGAAGGATTCACAGCCTCATCCGTGAAAGTTTTTGTGGACTTATATATTTGGCCGTTTTTCGCCCACTTGAACGCCAAAATTACGGCCGAGGCCGTGAAAGTTGTGTTCTTCACCCTTTTGACTCCAAATTTGACGTGCAACCTCATAATTTGCTTGGGAATCATGCTATTGCTTCAAAAGTCATAAAATCCATCATTTTTGTGTCATTTTACGTACATTTTTATAAAAATTACATAAAATCATTCTATGCCAAGTGAAGTAAAAATACTAAAAATTGTATAAAATCATTCAATTAAGCCCAAAATATCATGTAAAATATAGGCAAAAATGTGATGTAAATGCAACTCATCAAAATACCCTAGACTTTGCTTGTCCTCAAGTATTACTCTAATATGTATAGAGAGTGCAAAGATAAGGAATAATCTCATTTGTTCTCTCCTTAATAACGTCCCAAGTCCACAATTCAAACAGTCGATCTTTCAGAACTTAAGTAATTTCAAGAAAAATCATAATAGAGATAAATTCTCAAGAGTTTACAATCCAAGAAAGATAAAATTCACAGTTCATGTCATATCATTCATTCTTCACATACTAAGTATTAAATACTCTCAACTTAATAAATCCACATTACTCAATAGGCAAAAATTTATTTCAAGAATCTTGGTGATGTTAAAGATAGATATTTTTAGAGCAATTTGATCTTTAAACGGTTATATGCCCTTTCCTGCTAACATCATAACATTGTTTAAAGTATACCACAAAGCAGTATAATTTAACTCATAGTCTCAATCATAAAGTCAGCGGAGTTGTCCACTTAACCTACAGCTTTCTCTTTTTCTCCATTTTCATTTTTCCTTCTCCTTTTTTTTTCTCTTCTTTTTTTTAAACAAATCAATTATGAAGAAAGCCGGCCAGTGGCATGGTATTTAAGTCGTTATCAATCTTTCTACAAGAGGGATAGATATTTATTTTTAAGATTTTCCCTCTATTACTTGATCGCAACAAACATAAAGTATACCAACTTGTGGTATAATATAAGTCATGACCTTAGATTACTCGACTAGAGGAGTTGGAGCAAACCTCAGTTTAATAAATATCACCAAATTCTATTCATAAAAATTTCCATCAAGCAAAAATATATAAATTAAATTTCAAGTTTAAAAACACTATGCACATGTCGCATGAATATATAACAATGCATACATGTATTTTATCAATACCAGAATTAAATTTACTCAACAATTTAAGTCCACTTGAAATTTTGGAAATTCCCTAATTCATCAAATGAAACACTCAAAAAGTTTCCAAAGTTCAGAATTAAAGATAACACAAATTTGATTATTCTTAATAATCATGAACATTCAAAATACATACCTATAAAGCTTTGAAGAAAAGCTAAGTATATAGGGATACCCTAGACTTAAATTGTTGCATATACATAAATATTAAACCAAGTCATGATAGATTTTAGTAAAATTTTGCAAGAGTTCCCTTTAAAATATGAGCGAAATCCTATGCAGTTATATCAAAACATGCGAACGTGACTCGAAAAAAATTAAGAAACTATATCGCAACATAGATATCAATATTTTCCATTGTGAATAAGTTTCAAACATCAAATATCATCACGTTTCATCAATCAAATCAGCATTTAATATACTCACAAAGAAGATGTTGCAAAATTCATGGTCCTTGAGTAACTCACGGCTGCACCCGTGAATGTCTCGTTTGACACCTATTCTTCAAGTAAATTTTTTTAAAAAATTCCTACACATAAAATAATTTATTAAAAGATTTTTCATCAATAAAAATTCAATAAATCATGTTGCAAAAATTTCTAAAAATTTAAAGAAAATCAAAAACTAAAACTAGGAGTAGTAAAAGTAAAAAAATTTGGATTGCTTCCCAAAAAGTGCTTGTTTATGGTCATTAGCTTGACCATAGCTTTATGTCATGGCGGAGTTGGTGAATCAGTGCCATAATAGAGACCATATAATTTTCTGATTTTCCTCCGTCTCAAGAGTGTGCCCACCAAAGTATATATCTAGTTAAAACAGGTGGATCCATGTCGTAGTGGCCAGTACATGCATACAAAAATAAAAGTTAAAATTATGCAAAGAATACCCAATAATTTTTCTATATTTATCCAAGAGTAATATCATGCATTCTTCCTTTAGATTTATATCAGCAATTGGAAGAAGATTAGAATTAAAATAAAAAATTTCATACCTTGGATTGATCAAGAAGTTTTCAAATTTTAATTTGGGTTTTTCACTTACCTCAATGCCAATGTGATCAAGAATCTCATGTGTTATTATCTTTTGGGTGCCTGTGGTTGGATTTGAATCAAATGATGGTTCATATGGTGGTGGTGGTGGTAGAATATGCATAGGATCCTCTTCCTCATCTTTCTCCTCAATTTCTTTCTCTTCAATGGGGTGTTCCATCCTAACACAATCAAATTCACCCTCATCTATCTTGCTACTTCTTATTTGAGGATCCATAAATTCATTGTCTTTCATCTCATAAGACTCCAAAAGTTCAAATTTTTCTTCAAATATGTCCCAAGTATTTGTGTTGCAAGACACTATGTTATGTGAGAGGGGACTAGATGGCTGGTAAAGTGCTGAGGAAGGGTTAATGGAGTATTTAGAATTTTCAGAATCAACAAAATTCGAAGAAGTTAAAACAAAAACTGTGACTGGAGTTATGATTAGTGATTGTTCTAACTCTACAAAATTCTCAGATTCATCATGGATTCCATCCTCTATATCATTTTTAATAGTGCCATAAATCATACATCTAAATTCCTCACTTTGTTTTCTCATAGCAGCTATAGAATTTTCAAGCATGGCTTCTAAGTTGGATTTTTGAGGTTGACTAAAGTTTGATTGTGGAATATATGTTGGGTTGTTCTGATAAAACAAGTTTTGATAGTTCTCCCAACTTGGATTATAGGCACTAGGGCAAGAGTTAAAGCATGAAGGAATTCCTGATTGACATTCAGTGTAATGATGCCCATGATATCCACAAATATCGCAAGTAATAAATTTCAACTTAGAATATTGCATGCTTAAATAATCAGTTTGTTGAATAAAAGAATTTACCTTTGCTGCAAGTGATTCTGATGCATCCGTGTTATATTCTCTTGTCATTATTGGTGGCACATACCTCTGATTTGACCATTGACATTGGTTAAACATCATATTCTCAATAAAATTTAGAAAGACAAAAATAAAAATAGAAACAAAAATATCATTCCGCAAGTGCACGTCCGCAAGTGCACGGATTTATCGATATTGGCTAGCTTGATCCCCAGCAACGGCGCCAAAAACTAGGTACGTCCGCAAGTGCACGGATTTATCGAAGTAATAAAAATATCATTCCCAACGAGGATCAGACAGTCAAGTACCGATTACACGGTCGATCTATATCGAGACGAATCAAATTTGTGGTTTTTATTTTTAAAAACCTCTAAGTACGATAAAAAGAAATAAATACAGTGTTTTAGGTAAAAATCAATTTGGATAAATTCAGGATTCAGGGTTTCACCACGCTGATGATTATGAATTTAATAAAAATAAATATTTGAACAGAAAATTATAGTTTTGAAAGGGATTTTTTCCTAAAGTACATATTATTACGTTGTGATTCACCTCTCGGTTCTTCTCGCAACGTCTTAGACGCAAAATTACTTGATTAGAGTAAATTACGGAATAAATGCAATTCTAATCAAATCAACTCTATAAAAATCATGACAAAGATTTAAAACAATAAATATAATCTATAAAACATCAACGGGCTACTCCCCAAATCCAGAAAATAGGTTTAAGCGAACATGTTCTTTGAATACATCATGTTTTGTGATGAATACAACATGTAATCTCTCAAAAATAATGCAAAGAGATACTAGGAAAGTAATTAGAACTCTTCCCCTTGATCTAGTGATGAAGATGAAGCGTCAAATCCCCTCCTTTGCGTGATCTCTCGCCGGAATTCTGCCCAGAAATCGATTTTCTCCGCCGCCGCTACCTCCATTTGTTTTCATCCGTCAATGCCCCCGAAACCCTTCCAAAATCCTTCCTTTTATAGTCTAATCAGTATAGAAACCATCTAGGAAGGTTTTTCGAGGGTTTGGTTCAATTCTGGTTCGATTTAGAGTCAAATTGAGTGAGAAACCTAAGGGGGCGAAAACTTTCATCGCCCGTAATGTGTTTACGGCTGCAGCCGTAATTCTCTCTGTGTCTACAGCTCCTTGTACACAGAAAGTTTCATGGACCATGAAGGATTCACGGCCTCACCCATGAAAGTTTATGTGGACTTCTATACTTAGCTGTTTTTCGCCTGCTTGAATGCCAAAATTACGGCCAGCCTAATAATTACGGCCGAGGCCGTTAAAGTTGCGTTCTTCACCCTTTTGACTCCAAATTTGACATGCAACCTCGTAATCTCCTCGGGAATCATGCTATTGCTTCAAAACTGATAAAATCCATCATTTTTGTGTCATTTTACCTACATTTTCATAAAAATCAAGAAAAATGAAGATTCTATGCCAAGTGAAGTAAAAACACTAAAAATTGCATAAAATCATTCAATTAAGCCCAAAATATCATGTAATATAGACGAAAATGTGATGTAAATGCAACTCATCAAGCGACCACCAAGCCCTCTCATTCCTTAATGCCTAGAAGAAGCTCGCCCCTCGCCATGCGAAGTGGGTTGAATTTCTTCAACAATATACCTTTGTCATCAATCACAAGGCCGGTATGGATAACGTTGTCGCCGATGCCCTTAGTCGCGTTTGCTCGCTCCTATGCATCTTGTCTACATCCATTCCCACTTTAGACCACATTCACGATGAGTATGTTGACTGCCTCCAACTTTGGCCCTGTTTTCGTTAGGCTCCTTGCCTCCGACCCGCCGGATTTGCCCTACCGCATTCACGACGGGTACCTTATCTACGGTAACCGTTTGTGCATTCCCCAGTGCTCCCTACGCAAGCACCTCCTGCTCGAACTCCTTGCCGGTGGTGCTACTGAGCACCGTGGCAGGGACAAGACCCTCGATTTGGCCGAAGACCATTTCTTCTGGCCCACTTTTCATAAGGACATCGATAGGGTTGTTCGCCACTGTGGCACGTGCTTACGTGTCAAGCCCTGACCTCCTAACACCGATCTCTACACTCCCTTGCCTGTCCCGACCGGTCCATGGCTTGAGATTAGCATGGACTTTGTCCTTGGTTTACCCCGCACGGCCTCGCGCCACGACTCCATCTTCATTGTCGTGGATCGCTTCTCTAAGATGGCACACTTTGTGCCATGTTCCAAAATGGTTGATGCCTCCCGCATCGTGCATCTCTTCGTTAAAGAGATCGTCCGACTCCATGGGTTACCCCTCACCAGCGTGTCTGACCGCGACACCCGGTTCGTCGATCACTTCTGGAAGTCCCGTTGGTCCTTACTTGGCACCACACTTAAGTACTCGTTTGCGTATCTCCCACAGACCAATGGCCAAATGGAGGTTGTGAACCGTAGTTTAGGCAACCTATTGCGTTGCTTAGCCAGTGATTTTCCATGCCATTGGGCTGACCACCTCCCCATTGCGGAGTTCACGTATAACAGCGCCTTCAACCGGTCTACCGGGTTGAGTCCTTTCCAAACCCTGATTTGGCATCAACCATGAAAACCCATCAACTTGCACAACGTTCCTGCTTCCCCTTCCATTCATGAGTCTGTATATGCATTTGCATCCCACATTGTGGGTTTACATGATGAGATTCGCCATCGGATCCTCTTGAGAAATACCCGGTACGCAGCTGAGGCCAAAAAGCGTCGTGGGCCATATCATTTTCAAGTGGGTGAGAAAGTGATGGTCGTCTCCACCCTAAGCGCATGAGGTATAGAGCCAATTGGAAATTGCATGCGCGCTGCAACGGGCCCTATGCAATTCTGCGAAGGGTTGGTGCCAACGCCTACATCCTCGACCTGCCGGAGGACTCCCTCATCAGCCCTATCTTCAACATTGCCGACCTCCTTCCCTTCCAAGCACCCCTGCCTTCCAATGCACCATTCGACGACTTACCAGCCCCTTATTCTCCGGAGGAGAATTCTCCCCACCCCGGGGGAATTGACGGAGTCATGGAAACATGTGGGTGTGACTCAACACCCCTAGAAGACACATGGGAAGCCTCTATAGAGCCTGAGAAAGGCACCCAAAAATTTTAGCCCAAACTAGAGCTTCTGCCAGTTTTCCAGTCGACATTACGGCTCGTGGAAAATTCCACACCCCTGTCGTAAAAGCTTCTGCCAGTTTTCCAGCCCAAATTACAGACCGTGGAAATTTCCACACCCTTGCCGTAAAATGCCCTGTCAAGAACCCGACCGAAATTATGACCGTGGATAAAATTACAGCCCTTGCCGTAAAATGCCACGCCAAGGATACGGCCGAATTACGGCTGTGGAAAAGATTACAGCCTCTGTTGTAAAATGCCCTACCAAGAATCTGGCTGAAATTACGGCCGTGGAAAAGATTACGACCCCTACCGTAAAATGCTCTACTGATGCAGGAGCATATTTAGGACTTAATCATGTGTTTATTTTCCTTTTATTTTGTTGTAATTAGGATTAGTTTAGGGTTTATTTTATAAGCACTTTAAATTTTTAGTTAATGTATTAGGTTGCAATTAGTTTAGGCACTCTAAATATCTCAAAGGAGTCCAAAGTCCAAATCAACAAAGCTCAAATCCATATCAGCCAACATCAAGCTTCAAAGGACAAGTTAGGTCAACTTGTGACATATACCATGCAATGCTACATGCAATATGAAGTCTTCAAGAAGTTGCCAACGAGCAGCCATTAGTCAAGGAGCAGCCTTCAAGAGTTCAAGACAAGCAGCCATTTCTTCACTTGCAAAGTCAGCTACCGATTTTGACTTTCAAGTCGACCTCTTCCTCAATTACACATTCAACCACCGATTTTGACTGTCAACACTCAAGAAATGAAGCAGCCAGCATTAAAGAATTTACCTTTGAAATTCCTACAAGAAGCATGCACCAGTCAACCCGAGGAAGACCTCCACCAATCCCAGCCAACGCATGTAGCCTCCACACGTCAGACGCCTGAAGCTTTGCGTGTTAATTTATCTCCACGGACCTGGCAAGGATCTACACGCAAAGAAGATGAAGGGTCCAATTAATCGCCACCTTCCATTTTGAAACAAAGGATTGACAGCCTTCTATCTGTTGAGAGATTAAGTTAACGATTGAGGGAGAAAAGGCTTTAAAAACTAATGTAATCTTCATATTTGGCTAAGTTGAAATGAATATTTTTGGAACCTTTGTTGGTGTCTTCCTCCTTGTGAGGTTAGGGTTAGGGTATGTAGTTCTCCTCTTCTCCTCTTCTCTTCTCTTCTCCAATCTTCACAAACTTCCGTTTTGCATCATCTACCAAGGATCTGGCCGAAATTACGGCCGTAGAAAATTTTACGGCCCTGCTGTGGAAATGCCCGGACACGCAAAAGACGTAGAAAAACTCCATTTTTCACGACATTTGGCGTTCGCAACGGTCTTCATTCCCTCCTGATTGTTATGTGGGGATTCTCAGTCCATTTACCGTCTCAACAGAGTCCCTCCACTCGATTCCTATGGCGAATCTTCCTCGAGGACCACTGCAAGAGCCCACAATGGATCGTTACCACAACCGGGTTCTCAACTCAGCCCAAGAGATGGCCAACAACGTCCGGAACCAACCCACGATCAGCAAGTTTTGTTACTTCGTGGTGGCCTGCTCCAAGATGGTGTAGCACATCAAAATCAGTCCGGATAGCGATCCACGAAGCTTGGTCCATATGCCTACCAGCCGCCAAACTGGTGCCCACCAATTGCAGATTCCCTACCTGCAGTAGTTGGTAGTTATCATTTTAGTTTGTTAAGGGGCATCTTGACCCTCTTTTAGGGAGTTAGAGGTTGTTGGCTTATCCAACAACCCCCATGTGCATTGCAAGTGTCTGCCCTTTCCCTCTTGATCTATAAAAGAAGGCTGAGGGCTTGTTTATTTGGGAGCTTTGTTATAGTAGACACCTTCCCCCACACAAAGGTCTAGGTCCAGCAAATTCCGAGAGCCTCGACTATGGGCGCCTCTCGCCTTTGTAATCTCTTTTAATTCAATCAAATTGCGCCAGCATGACCTAGAATCATGTCGGGCTCCTCTTCCATTTCGATTTTATGTACTGGTGCATCCTGCTTCTCCACTCAGCTGGAGCCATTGCCTCCCATGCCCTAGTCCACTGCTCCACCTAGGACGACGAACGCCCTCTTCACAGCATTGTGAAGGGAACTCGCAGCACGTGTATGCAAGGAAAAGTTGGCTCTATAGGAAAGGTTAATGATTTTGAGTTGTAGACGTACTTTGGTTTTCTCGGCTCACTGGTATTGCTCAAGTCGCATCTCAGCGACACAAATTTTTTTCAGCGGTTTTCCCAGCTTTCTCCCTGAACGTGTTTTCAACTCCCTCGTCTCTAGACCCTCTCATGGTTTTCAGTATCATTGTCTCCATCACCCTAAAGTATAGACTTAAGGACAACCCCTTCTATACATCCGCTGCGTCACAAGACCTCTCTCCTCTCTTCTTATTGTTGCCACTCTTCTTCCATGTGGTGGGCAACAATACCTCTTTGGCGAAAGCAAAGAGAAGTGAAGAAATCTTTTAGGCGGCTTCATTTTCACCCCCTTCCTTCTTGTGTTGGCGCATCTTTCCTTAAGGAGTGGCGCAACATCAAGGCTTGGCGCAAGCAAGAAGGATCCTTCCATTGGCATGGATCTCTGCTCCTGAGGCTAGCACCTATCATGGAGGTAGAGGGATCTCGATGAGCCCGGCTGTGCGCGATTGTAAAGGACACTCGCGTGTCTCAGAGTCATCATCACCACCCCTTTTTTGCACACTCTAAAGGTGCCTAATTCTATCACACTTGGTTGGTTTTTCTCATAAGGTCGATCTCTTGTTGTTTTGCGGAAATATGTTTCAGGCCATTGTTTCCACTATTTGTTTTAAAATTTTAATTTGGCCCGAGGTTTCCTAATAGTTTTTACTCTTTTTTGACTTATCACAAATAAATCAAAGTTATTTAGTGAATCATCAACTATAAAATTACCAACCTCTTCAACTTGAATGATATTAGATTTTTTACATCTTAACTGTTATTCAAAACTAGATCATAGTAGAGTTGTTGAGTCCTACTAACTTCAACTAAAACATCGACTTGTTATAACTTTCGATAATAATATTCAAGTAAAATTATCTTGTATCTTGGATCCAGCACTTTAGCAACTCCCATAATATCATGGATTACATTCCAATAATATTTAAATTTATCTAGCATCTTTGCTGCCATTATTTGAATCATTTGGTTAGAAGAAGTCAAGCAATTTGATATTGACAAATTAATCTCATAAAAGTTAGGAAAATAGAGATTTGTAGTAGGATAACTAGTGTTAGAAAATAATTTTGTAACATTACTAAAAACTTTTAATTTTTCACAAACTTTATTTGCAAATTCCCATTGTGTTGTAGTTGGCAAATAAGTGTACTTATCATCAGGTTGTCTCAATCTAAAAAATACTTCCTTATATGATAAGACAATATCAAGCATTTTATATGTTGAATTCCATCTTATTGGGCAATCCAAATATAAATACAGTGTATGTGATGCATAATTATCTAGCTTGTCTCCTTAAATCTCTCTATTCTTTTAGGAGTTGTAGTCCAATAAACTACACTATCATAAATTTTTTCTACCCGTCATTCACCACTTCAAATCCATCCATTACAATTAAATTTGAAATATGCGTAGAACAACGCATATAGAGCAAAGAATCTTCCCTTAAAAAAAATCAACTATAATTTATCTTTAACTTTTTGAATCATAGCATCATTTGTACTACAACTATCTAATATAATTGTAGATAGCTTTGTATCAATATTCTAGTGTAGCAAACACTCCACTAAAACAACACTAAGTTTATCACTTGTGTAAAGAGTAAGACCGTAAACAAACCTAACATAAAACAAATTATGTTTAATCATTCTATTATATAGAAAATAAAATAATACTTACTAACACTAACAAAAAAATATACATGTATGATAATATGAGTTGATAGATATTTACCTCAAAATTTGACTTTGTAAAACTGAAGAAGATTTAATGTAGTAGCAGTAATTGCCATTTATCCCTTTTTTGATTACTTGAAGTGCACAAATCTGATGCAACTACTACTCTTCTTTAATTATTGTCAATTAATTTGAATACCATTGATTTTTCATAATTGTAAACCTTTAGAATATTCTTTTTGTTGGTGCTTCATGAAGGAATCTTAAATAATGGTTGGAGTGCAATTGAGTTCCTCTTAAAGCCAATATGATCCACTATCGAAAGTGGATATTCATGCATAATAATTGCATATGGTAGCCTTTCTTTGCAATATTTGAATCATAAGTTTTATAAGATAACTCAAGTTTACTTTCACTTATTAGATGTGAGAAATGTTTGCCCTCTCATATTAATCTTACATTAAATGCAACTTTTCATGCATTGCTGAAAATGTTTTGTTCCATGCTTAGATTTTCATCCAAGTATCTTCTTACAATAATTGCATTATGCTTTGTCCTCTCCAATAACTTGTATCTTCTTTAAATGATTTTATACTACACTTTTGAGCTTCCCACTTATTGTAAATTAATCCATTTGATCCATTGATTAACTTGCATCTCTTTTTATAACATTTTTATTCGAAGTAGTGTCTTCACGATTAAAACTTCCAACTTCAAGTGATTGAGATTCCCTTCTAGTTGGTTGAGAGATTAATTGATTGGTAATATTATCATTAGTTATCTACACATGAAATAAGATACAAGTATTAGAAGAAAATGGGCAACATTGATGGGTAATTTGTATTGCATACATGACAAGTGAAATTATAAAAAGAAATGAAAATTATATATATACATTGTCTAATATATTGGTTTGATAGTTAGAGAGTTGACATGACTTGCTCACACTGTGGGGATAGTCACTTAATTAAGAATATTAATGTTGAGTTTTGGAGGAAAGAAAGGAAATAATAATAGAAAGAAAATAAGGAGGAAAAGAAATAACTGCTTTCTCTTTTAGACCCTGTGTTTCAATAGAAGGAAAGAAACCAAGGAAAGATTAAATTTTACATATCATTCAATCAAGCGCTCAATATTGAAACAATAAAAGGACAAAAAAAGTTAGAGGTTGAGCTTAATTTGTTGATCAAATTTCTACACTGAAGCAAAAAAAAATCAATACACAAATTTAACTCAATCGTATGATACAATACACAATGTATCCCCTCACTGCACATGAATCCCCTCATCCTGGCCATCCGGCGCTGCCACCTCACCATGTTGTTGGTCCTGCAGATAATGGATGCAGTTGAGCAGCAACCTCGCCATCTTCCCAGCCTGCGCCGATCCATCAGTCACAAAGGAGTAGAGCGATGGCATGAGAATTGACATCTTGATGTAGGGTGAAAATATGGGTGGTGATGTAAATTTCCTACACTAAGGTATAAAGATGAAATAGTTACTGATTTCAAGCACGAGCAAACTCAGAAAGTAATAATAGTAAAATTATAATGCAAACAACTAAATAAATATGCTCTCAAGTTTAAGTGGAGGTTCTAACAATTGTGCATGCCCTAAAATATAGAGCAGATACGATGGCCAATAATAAGTGAAATATCTAAATTAAGATGCAACAAAAATTTAGGGAATTAGACAATTCCAATTAGTCGAATATACCTTTACTGCTTGATGTCAGGAACAGAATAGGAAGTTAGTAAGTTATCTGCAAATGGCTCAGTCCTTTCCTTGAACGCGAACAGAACAGCCGCGTTGAGTCTCAAAGGGCTGCTGGAACCGAAAAAGGAGGAAGTGGGTGTTGCTTGTAGGCGGCGGCCGACTTGTTGGAGAGCAAACGTAGAAGGGAGCAGGCTCCGTCGGCGTCATTGAGGGCAGCGATTAACAGCAGACAACGGGTATCCGATAAAAAATGGAAGCTCAGCACCGGTTTCTCGGGATGTTGCAATACCAGGCGGCAGCACCGAGTACAGGTGTCGAGGGTGGAGTTTGGAAAGCGGCGTACATGTGCAGGAATAGTGGAGAAAGGGCAAACGTTGGATGCGACAGGCTCAGCGATGGATGAAGTCTGCGACGATATTGGTGGCTGGGTGTTAGGGCTGGCGATGGAGGCGACGACGTTGGAAGGCGGCGGGCGTTTATGATGGCGTTGTGGGCTCCGTCGACGGGAAGAGGTGGAATTGGTTCAGCGTCGTCCGATCGGCGGGCAGACAGGGGAAGGTGTGTTGACAGTGTTGATTGAGAGAAGCGACGGTCGGCAGATGTCAGGTGCCTGGCGAGGGGAAAGATATTAGTGCTGAAAGTCACAGGGCGCGCCGACGCTGAGCGACTTCGATTGTGAAGAGGCGATGAGGATTCGCGGACGAGAGGAGGCGACGTTGGCAGGTGTGAGGCGGCGATCGTGACTAAGGACAGAAGGGAAGATGGAAGCGGATGAAATTTGGGGCGAACGAGTGTAATGGCAGAGTATGCGAAGGTGGAGATGGTAGGCGGATACGGTGGAATGCGAGCATCGTTGTGGCAGCGAATTCGACATGAAGAAAGGGATTTTAGGTTCTGATGATGCTCGGATGGTGTTCATGGAAGTTGGCGATGTCTGGCAGGCATTGGAATTTCTGGGCGATGAAGGGGAGGGTGAACGGACGTTTATGGAAGCGGGCTTGGCGACGGATGAAGGTTAGTGACAGCTTCTGGCAGAAAACAATGAAGAAACGATGAGGAGACGTTAGAAAACCCGATGGAGGAAAGTTTAGCCCTCACTGTCAGCACCAAATGTGCGAAAATAAGCCCTCACAGCCAACACCAAAGGTGCAATAAGAAGCAATGAAAATTTTATTAAGCCAAAGTTGAATGTTCCTTTTAGGGATTACAAGGTTTAAATAGAGACTTACCATAACTAAATTTGCCAAATCCAAATCCTAATAGGAATTGCTAAAATTCAAAATAAAAATAAAATAATGCCCAAATACAAATATCTAATTAAAAGAAAAATAATAATAAATTCAAATATCCTAGCGGTAGCGGGCTGGCTTTCGTTGGGCCCTTGTGGATCTTCTGGGCCTATCTTTTATTTCCCCATCAATTCTCCCGCGGGGGGGGGGGGGGGGGGGGGGGGGGGGGGGGGGGGGGGGGGGGGGGTTAAAAAATTCACCTCCGGTGAATTGTCAAAATTATAGGCATCTAACTTTTCTGGTACAATCTGTCGAAGTTCGTCTTCAAGAATCCATGTGTTATCTGTATCTGGAGGATTTTTCCACTTTACCAGATGTAGAAATTCTGATTGATCAGGATGAACAATTTGATCTTCTAGGATGGCTTTTATATCGTCATATTCTACTTCATCCGGAAGATGTTGTGATGTTACTTCACTTGATTCTGGTTCCTCCGGTGTGTAATATAATGAATGATATATCTTTCATATTAAAAATAGGACAAATTCCCAAACTTTTAGGTACATCCACAACATAGGCATTATCACTTATTTTATGTTTAATCGTAAATAGACCTATACTTCTTGCATGCAATTTCTTGATAGAACCAGGTGGAAGTCTCTCAGCTCTCAATCTCTCCATCACTCTATTTCCCTCACTGAAATTTTGTGGCCTACGATGTTTGTCTGCATTGCTCTTATAGTTATCATTGCTTTATGAGATTTTGTGTCTGATTTCAGTATGAG
>CM050440.1:30752550-30764406 GCA_027562315.1 Costus pulverulentus | reverse complement strand
AAAAAAAGGTAAATCATCATTCTTTCGAACACTAAATCACCCAGTTTGAATTTGCGGAACCATCAAACCTGAACCGGATGCGCTTGAGATCATTGCCGGCGCCGCCAGGGAGCGCTACGAAGTTTATATGGACACCGGGCTCCACCTGCGCCACCCATTCCTTGGGCAAGCTGTTGTCCTCCAGCACCACATCCTCCGACGCAGCCATCCACTTGGCTCTGCACAAAGAGTCATCGTTGGTTCTCGTGAAGTCCCACGCCGGCGTCGAGCTTGAATTCCTTGGTCGATGCATGTGGACGTAGTGGTGCGTGCCGTCGGTGATGGCATCATCGTTCAGATAGTGACGGTGGGAGCTCTTACTCCTCCTGAACGACGAGCTCCCTTCTTTGCACTGACGATATGATCCGGAGAATTTCAAAATGTCCTTAACCTGCATATTTAGATTAATTAGCAGATGTTTGTGAACCGGTCGAACAAAACTCGTCCCTAATCCAAACGTTCTTTTAGTTTACTAATTAAGTTCATCCAAAGTAGCTTGCTTTCTGGACCTCCAGAAATCATTTCTGGAGTAGAAGGCTGCCTGCAGCCATGGCAGAGCTCATCATCCGCATTACGCTTGAGCCCAGGAAATGCGATTAGGGTTGCACAGGACCACCATTTATTGCTTCTCCACTTTATTCCTGTCCTGATGCACATCCTTATTACATCCAACACAGCTCTTTCCAACAGGGCGCTCTCCTTTTAAAAAGAAAGGCTTGAACCGACACCTTCTTCGCACAAAGACAATTTGCCAAGCGAGTGAACAGAGCTGCAGACCACAAAGCCCCTCCTCTCTCTCTCTCTCTGGATCCGCGCGCCAGGCATGGAAAGAGAGACAGAAGGGGGCCTGCGCACCTCATCCTCTCCCTTGACCAACCTTTGTCCAATTTGGACTATAGACCTAGCTATAATTTTCGCTGGCTGTGGTTAGTAGCACATCCCTTTCCCTCTCTCGAGGAAAAAGAAGCCAAAGTTGGAGAATGCTCTGTTCCTCTGTGGAGTGACAGCATCTGCTTGTAGTAAACAGGCCTTGGGTGGTCGTTTTCACATTTCTGGCTGTCGCCCCTCACACTGATGCATCCGCCCAAGGGCTATTTCATCTAGTTTGCAATTAATTTAAAATTTAAGCCTAGTGACTAGTTAATGTGCTGCATGGAATCTAAATCAGGAGATGCAATCAAGATTACCACACTGAGACAAACAAGTAAAATTTAACGCAAAGAGCAGAGGGAGTAGATCGAGTGACCTGAGAAGAGAGCCTTTTGACTGCCTCTTTGGTGTTGGGATTGGTCGGCGCTGCACGCGGGGCATCATCCTCTCGGCCATCTCCCAGACCCTGCTTGGAGCAGGCGATGCAGGCCAACATCTCCCGGTTCCCCTACACCTGCCAAGCCCAAACTAGAGCTGATTCATTTTTCTGCCATTTGCCAGGAAAGCTGAGGCTTGCCCACGCCCCATATCATGACGTTGTCGCATGTATATATATGATCCAAGCGACAAACACTCCTTTCATACACAGGTTGGGCCTATCAATGGCAGTGGCTTCACAAATGCCTTCACGGAGTTATGAAAGAAAGATAGTGGATTTAGAGGCATTAATTTCGAGCCTATTGAATCAAGAGGATGACAACAATGCAGATGCCCGGGGGAAGGTTTCGATCGATGGGAGCCAAACAGAAGAGGCAACATAATGCAACCACGCGATGTCCGAGGAGGAGAGCTCATTAAGTAATGGTCAGAGCAGAGCAGGGGAAGGCCATTAGCTAGGTAGGGCGGAGAAGGTAGGGCCAGCGGATGCATGCATGCGGGACCCAGCTCCTTGGAATCTCTCCATTTGAGCTCATGAATGAAGTCTTTGTTTGATTCCGGCGGCACAGTGAACAAGAAGGATAAACCAGATAACAAGGAAGGGAACTATGCAGTGAAAGAAGAGAGAAAAAGACAATAATGAAAACCTCATCTTCCTGCACAAATGCAGCAGTGACAAGGAAATATATAACTGTTGAAGCAAAAGAAAGAAAAAGTAGTAAATGGCAAAACATTACGGAGCTCCGCAGCCAAGGAAAAGAGCATTGGTTTGTTGTTGTTTTCTTTCTGCTTACCTTGGTTTATCAGGAAAGCTCGAAGGAGGGGGCAGACGCTGGCGAGAACTGGAGAAGGAAGCCTGGCTGACCGGCCTGTTTCCTTGCGAGGAGGGCGGCGCTGTTTTCCCTATCTAATCCAACGAACCAGATCTGCGTGAGAAACTGGAGAAGCGAGGCGCCGCCTGCTGGTATTTGTACCATCATCCGTGTCGCGCTATCTTTTCCGTCATCCGTGTCTGCCTTGCTTGCGATTGCCAACACAGAGGAGCGGACGGATTTGCGCTCATTTGACAAGTGGCGTTCCTTTAGGTCCATCTTAGCCGTCCACTTGTTTCGAATAGAGGGTAGGGATCGCTTTCTTGGGGTGAGGGACCGCAGATGGAATAGCAGACTCGAAATGAAATAAATAAAAAAAGTAAATAAATATTTCATAATTCGAGTCCTTGTTGAAACTTGCAACTTGAGGGGGCCAGATTACAAATCCCGCGCACACCGCCGCCGCCGCCTTTGCAGAGCGAAATAAATTACTACCTCCGGCAGCCAGCGGAACCGCCGGCTTAGATTTGGTCAGAATCCCGGACTTCACGGGCCGGTCTTCTCTTTAATTTGAGCGACAGGATGTTTGTGCTGGGCAATGCAATGCAGCACAGGTATTGTACTGTATATCCTTTTGAAGTAAAGCTTCAACTTCATGGATTCGGACGCAGCAGGAAAAATAAAGGAAAAGGAGGAAGAATAGTAAAGAGGGGATGGTGGAACGGCCGGACAAATTGAAGTTGTAGTAAAGCGAATTAAAGCAGGTTAACACGCACAAGAAAGAAATTGTCCACATTCGTCATGATTTGTAGACCCAGGCTTTAGATAAAGGCATTCTCCAGCTACCTAATAAATCTTCTTCCCTTGCAAGAAAGGAATTATACGTACACTCTGCCAGGAAACCTTAACCTTTTTTTTTTTTTGTTTTTTTTTTTGGGCTGCATCCATACGTTGTTTGGGCCATGACCAAGTAAAGAGTGCTAGAAAGAGACCTACTCTTAAATCGATACAAGAGGTTATAAGAACCCTTAACTATGCGCTAACTAACTGTACACAAACCAAGCGATTTCGATTTTCGAACCAATGGAACCAGGATCTACTTCTTGCCTCGAAGCGAATGCCAGAAAACGGGCCAATTGCGTTGGGCCTTAGTCCAGGCGAGGACCGAGCCCTCTCGAAGGGGCGTGTTTTCTAAGTAGCCATCATACCCAGAATATCTGGGTATTCTTTCTTAATCAAGCGAGCACGCATCTTAAAGTAGCGTGTAATGCAAATCTCAAAGTCCCTTTTATTACCTTTTTTCCTTGCTGCCGTTGCTGTATCTTACCGTCTCCTCCCAACGCACGTTACCCTAACCAGGGTTACGGAGCCAAGCGAATCCTCTTCCCAAAAATCCCGCCATCACCCTCTAGGGTTAAATCTCTCTCTAGAGCTCTCGTCGAAGGGGCGACGGAACCCTCTTGCTGACATTGACAATCCTTCTCAACCCTAGACCTCGATATTGGCAGCACCTGAAAGCATCCGTCGCGATCCTCGACCTTCACCGAACCAACAGCAACCAGTCCTGCTCAACCCTAGATCTCGAAGCTTGCTGGCTTGCTGCAACTAGTCCTTCACCTAAACTCTTCTCAGGATGCTCTCCACAGCTCTCATCGAAGGGGCGACGGAACCCTCTCGCCGACATTGACAATCCTTCTCAACCCTAGATCTCGACATTGGCAGCACCTGAAAACATCCGTCGCGATCCTCATGGCAAGTTCCTCCGACGACTCTAATATTCCATTAAGGTATAATGTCATAATTGTATATTTATATTGTTTGTACAAATCAAATAGATTCAGATACTGCAGTTTCATATTTGTTTCCTAACTGGTGGAAGGAAGAATCCTACTGAATGGCCATTTACATGGGAAGTCATTGTTTGTACAAATCAAACAGATTCAGATACTACAGTTTCATATTTGTTTCCTAACTGGTGGAAGGAAGAATCCTACTGAATGGCCATTTACATGGGAAGTCTGCCCGCAGCAGCATGGTGAGAGTGTAGATTGTGGTGTATTTGTCATGAAATTCATGAAGTGCCTTTCCCGCAATGTTAAGTTCGACTTCACACTCCAGGACATGCCTAGATTCAGAGCCCTTGTCAGTTTGGAACTATTTAAAGGAGAGTTAATGTCATATTCCTGAAAGACAACTATGTATGTATTCATTATACACAATTCAGGTCATTAAGGTCTTGTTATACAAAGTTCGGTTCATGTTATATGAAATACATTATCTTGTTATGTGATATTGTGATTTGTCATAAGCAATTCAGGTATTGTTATACAAATTTTCAGTCCTGTTATACAAATTCCTTCCCATGTTATACAGAATTCAGGTCCTGTTATACCCAATTTTTTCCTTGTTATACCCAATTCAATTCATGTTATACGCAATTTTGGTCCTGTTATACGAATCCCTTCCATGTTATACGAAATTCAGGTCCTGTTATACCCAATTTATGTCGTGTTATACCATGTTTGTGTCGTGTTATACCATGTTTATGTCATGTTATACCATGTTTGTGTCGTGTTATACCATATCTGTGTCGTGTTATACCATGTTTGTTCACTGTTATACCATGTTTGTGCCGTGTTATACCATGTTTGTGTCGTGTTATACTATGTCTGTGCCGTGTTATATCATGTTTGTGTCGTGTTATACCATGTTTGTGTCGTGTTATACCATATTTGTGCACTGTTATACCATGTTTGTGCCGTGTTATACCATGTCTGTGCCGTGTTATATAATGTCTGTGCCATATTTGTGTCGTATTATACCATGTCTGTGTCATGTTATATCATGTTTGTGTTGTGTTATACCATATTTGTGTCATATTATACCATGTCTGTGTCGTGTTATATCATGTTTATGCCGTGTTATACCATGTTTTTGGGGTGTTATACCATATTTGTGCCGTGTTATACCATGTTTATGTCTATTATACCATGTCTGTGCCGTGTTATACCATGTTTGTGTCATGTTATACCATGTCTATGCCGTGTTATACCATGTTTGTTCACTGTTATACCATATCTGTGCCGTGTTATACCATGTCTATGCTGTGTTATACCATGTCTGTACCGTGTTATATCATGTTTGTTCACTGTTATACCATGTTTGTGTCGTGTTATACCATGTCTGTGCCGTGTTATACCATGTCTGTGTCGTATTATACCATGTTTGTGTCGTGTTATACCATGTTTGTGCCATGTTATACCATATTTGTTCACTGTTATACCATGTTTGTGCCGTGTTATACCATGTCTGTGCCGTGTTATACCATGTCTGTGTCATGTTATACCATGTCTGTGCTGTGTTATACCATGTTTGTATCGTGTTATACCATGTTTGTGCACTGTTATACCATGTTTGTGTCATGTTATACCATGTTTGTGCCGTGTTATACCATGTTTACGCCGTGTTATACCATGTCTGTGTCATGTTTGTGCCATGTTAAACCATGTCTGTGCCGTGTTATATCATATTTGTGCACTGTTATATCATGTTTGTGTCGTATTATACCATATTTGTGTCGTGTTATACCATGTTTGTGCTGTGTTAACCATAAAAACACCAACCAGATCTCTGCTCAAATTGGAAGTGATAATTTCCAATCGATAATTTCCACAATAACCATAAAATTGGAAGCGATTAAGACATTCATAAGACATTGCAATACAGAAAAGTGAAGTATGTTGTGTTTTCATACATAACAACCAATATTTGGAAATTACTATATTGAAAAGGAGACTTTAACCAAAATAATTAGAGTCCAGATCTCTATTCAAATTTATAGTTCACAATTTCCACAATACAGAAACGAACGGTAGGCGTGACATAGGTTTGCATGAGGCTGAGATCCTTCATCAGAATAATATACAACAATAATGATTATTCTTCTGCTTCATTACCTTGGGGATGAAACTGGGATCCTTCATCAGAACAATGCTGCAAATAAGTATAATAATGATTAAATACAATAGTTGCTATTGTCTTCTCTAATAAAACCAACTTTATTATTTGCTACCACTGATTGTAAATAATTATACACATGATAGGGTTTAATTCCAGAATCAGTCATCTGATCTATAAGAGTCCTTTGATAAGGCAATATTTTTCTATGCGATCTTAGCATGAAAGTCTTGTTTGGGCTAGTCATCGTGTGGTTATGTGGATAATGTCCAAAGTCCAGTCAGGTCAATTTTAAATTCAACCCGAGCACTACAATTTGTTCTCGTCTCAGGTTGTGCTTTCTTAGTAACATGATTTTTATTAACTTGTCGTAAACCTTGTTTGCTACAAGTAAGCTTACGAAATTTCAAACTCCCATCTTTTCTCTTTTGATAGTGATATTTCTTTATACTAAAGCTCATTCTTCTTACATACTCATTATAGAAATTGTACGCTTCATCTTCATTGTCAAATGTCATATCAACTTTTGGTTCTAAGGATGCACTGGTTTCTTGTGGCTCGACTACTTTTACTAAAGATTCAGCCTTGTCAAATTCTTCCTACATAGCATTCATGATTAAAGGACCAAATAAAATTCTCATTGGAACCAATCCATTGTACCATATGTAACATACCAATTCGATATTTTCTGTATCAACTTCAGGTAATACAGTATTCATTTCACCATCAGATGACTCCCGCCCAAGAAACTCATTGAATGTCATTGAGTTATTAGATGTATCCATCATGTCTATATATCACCGAATATAAACCGTTTAGTTAGCAAACACCCCCAATTTGTAATGAATAAAAATTGTGTAAATAGGAACATATATTCATTGATTATTTGTACAATGTAAAAAGGACATGGATGAGCACTCAACAAATGGTATCCTTTATACGATAAAATAAAAATGACATGGATGAGCAGAGAAGACGATAAGAAGGTTAATTAGAAGTCAATGCAAAAAAAAAAAAAAAATTCGGTTTCCAAAACAAAGATACATTGTACCGTGTCCTGAGAAGAGTTTAGGTGAAGGACTAGTTGCAGCAAGCCAGCAAGCTTCGAGATCTAGGGTTGAGCAGGACTGGTTACTGTTGGTTCGGTGAAGGTTGAGGATCGCGACAGATGCTTTCAGGTGCTGCCAATGTCGAGGTCTAGGGTTGAGAAGGATTGTCAATGTCAGCAAGAGCGTTCCGTCGCCCCTTCGACGAGAGCTCTGGAGAGAGATTTAACCCTAGATGGTGATGGCGAGATTTTTGGGAAGAGGATTCGCTTGGCTCTGTAACCCTGATTAGGGTAACGTGCGTTAGGAGGAGACGGTAAGATACAGCAACAACAGTAAGGAAAAAAAGTAATAAATGAGACTTTGAGATTTGCATTACATGCTACTTTACGATGCGTGCTCGCTCAGATATTCAGGGTATGATGGCTTACTTAGAAAACGCGTCCCTCTCGGAGCGGGTCCCAGCTGGCGTAGACGAGCCGGTAGCTGATCCCCATGAGCGACGCCCCGAAGAAGAAGAAGGAAACCAGAAAGGGGATCCAGATGGGCACGTCGGGGAAGAAGAGGAGGCCCAGCGCCAGCGGGATCCCGATCGACACTCCCATCCGCCGCATCATCCGGTTTGTAACCACCTCCGGGATCGTCCCACCGCTGTCGTCTTCGTATTCTGATTCGTCTTCTTCCTCGTCTTCGTCGGCATCCGGTCGATTCTCCCTCTTTCGGTTTTTCCGGATCTTCTGCGGGGCGGGGCCGGGCCGAAACCACGAGGGCTTTTGAGGGCCGCCGGAAGGAGGCGAATCTGGATCTGGCAGAGACGGGAGGGAGGAAACTGTGGTGGGCGGGAGAGGTGGACGGGATTAGGGAGAGAGGCGAGGAGCGTGGGGCGGAGTAAGACGAGAGAGTTCATCGGGGACGAGAGAGTTCTTGTTAGGTTTTCTGCTCCATTGCGTGTGAAAGGATGACGATGAGCCTTATCCTGGAATGGAAGCGATAGGGGAGACAGATGATGACGCGAGTGCCGGTTGAGCCTCCGGAACGAAAATCATGGAGTCCAATCCAATCGATGGCTGGATTCAGCAACCAACCAAGGATTGCAAACCTCACCCATTTTTATAATTGCAGGAAATTTTTAGCTCATTTTTATGATTGCAAAACTTAACCAAGGAACACCGCTTAGTGTTTTCTTAAAAAGAATCTTAGTAGAAAAAAAAAGAGTTCATATTGAACATATATTTTAATGGGTTTCTCCTCCTTTTCGCTATGAATATCGTCTAAAAAACATACTAAATATAGTAGAACAAAATAAGTAAAACAATGCATATTAGTTGGTACTGATTAAATTTTAACAAGGGCTCTATCTAATAATTTTAAATAGTGGATCTTTTAGGAAGACCGTCTCCTTAAAATATTTTTGCTGTCCTTGTTACGTGGTAAAACCTAAGCGCCTTGGTCCACATAATTAACAAATGTGTACTGGTAAAAGTTAAAAGTAAAAGTTAAAAGAACAAACTAAAAGATTAGATTCAGCTGAGAAATATATACATGTGGGAAGCAAATTGAGTCTATAATTTATGAATTTGACTAAATGACACAGAAAAACACATTTTCTACGTTAACAACCAAAACAAATCGGTGTCTACTACCTCGTAAATTTGACAAAATATAGTGAACAAGTTAAAGTGATCATACTCAAATGACATATCAAAGTTCTAGTTCTAAAGTGACTTATGCACCAAGTGAAACATACGTTATACGTTAGTAGTGAGAGGGAGAGCACAATAAATGACTAAAGAAATTATAGAAATTAGGAGCAGGATGTGCTTGAGTGAATTATTGGAGTATGTGAATGACGAGAAACACAATTACATAGAAATGCAGAGAACCCATGACTTTGATCTTACAAGTAGGTGAGATAGTTGTGAATAGCTTAGAGTGAGATTTAAAACATGAGTAACCAAAGAAAGCATTGCTCAATCTCTTCAAATGCAATCTTTGAGAGAAACATCATCATTGGTTGGTCATTGTCTATAAGAATTAGGATGATTGTTGAGTGATGTAAGTCAACGGACTTTGTAGTAGGGCATAATGCATTATTCTAAGGAGGTGATAATAAATATTTTGATGTGCAATTGTCAACATGACCGGGGGCTCTTGTAGTGAGCCAAAATATCTTTTTCTTTCTTTGTCTTGACTTTGCAAGTTCTTAATATGTCATCTGTATGATTTTTTTTAAATATATTTGCATTTCTAATTATGGTGATGTAATGGTTGAGAATGCACATCCTATATCAATTCTTATTCTATGTACATGAAAATTATGGTGATTTAGATGTTGATATATTGTTGATCAATTTAGTAGCACCAATTTTTTTTTTCTTTTGGTACAAAAATTAAAGTGTCTTCTACTACAATAATAGTTAGAATTTGATTGTGGAACCTAATGTTAAACTTAATCATGAAACCCATATTTTAGGGGTGTTTGATTTGAACACTTGATCACATTTTTTTCTCTAAGCTTTTGCATAAGAGAATGTGCAAGTAAGCTATGTTGCTTGTGGTTGTGTCCCAAAAATCCTAGTCTATTATCATGCACTAGCTGTTAAGGCCAAGATGAGGAGTAAATCCTCCACTAAGCAAGCCAATGCTTCATGAGAAATCCCTCCTTGATTATTTACCTCAGTACCTCTAGAAGAATAAACTCATATAAGGGTGCCTACTCATTTTGAAATAGATATAGCCAACACTCTCATCCCTCATAAAGCCCTTTAATTAGCTTCACTTTGGATGTTTGCTCATCAAATGATGACCTAGCTAGGTTTCTTCACAAAAAAAAAAAGGTAAATCCTACTAATGGAATGTGAGATTCAAAGAAGTGCTTACTAATTATCAACTATGATCTCAACAATTGATTAACTAGAATAGAGCCATTCCCAAGCTATATGATAAGATCAAAGCGTTCAAGGAAGAGGGGAAGTGGTTGGGAAACTATCCTAACTATTCATCTCAAGTAAGAGGCAGCTACTCCTAAATGCTCTTCATTAGAAATTGCAACATCAATCACGGAAGGTGCGAGCTAGATGGTGGCTAGTGTGAGCAAAGAGGCACTTGATAATGATGTTGTTGAGAAATTAAGCTTAGTCCTAGATCAACACCATGCATCTATGATGATGCCCTGCAATGCTTAAATCCAAACCATGGATATCTCTATATGGAATGCATTTCCAACCCCCCTTACATCTTCTTATATGAATTGCTTGATGGTATTAAAGTCATCATCTTTTCAATATTTAGCTTGTTAAAGACTAGAGAACTTCAAGTTAACCATCCATTATAATTGTTGCCTTTTAGTTGACTTACAGCCTTTGATATTACCCTTATTATGCAGGTTGACTTGTGGCTTGCACTCTTTTTTTATGAATAAAAATATTTGAGCCTTATGTTATTGAAATCTCATCATTATTATATGTGGCTTGAATTAGTTCAAGTATGCATTTAGCTTTTATTCATCATTTTGAGAAATTCTTTTATATATTTAGATCTCTCATTGTCTAAGAATCAAGGCTTGAGCTTTTGCCAATTTTAGAGCAATGATAATAGCTTATAACCATGTGCGCACTATTTTTTTTTTGGTTACATGATCGCCATCATCTAAGCAAAACTCATAAGCAATGTGTTATTGGATGAGTTAGTGACGGAGTCATAGACACCAATGAAGAGGGCCCAACCCCTCTAGAAGACACTTGGGCAGACTCCCCAGGCCCTGAGGAAGATACCCCAGAACTTTTGCCTCAAACGGAGTTCTACAGCGCTCGGCACGGCCAGGCCGTGCCTGCAAGCACGGCCGTGACCTTCAGCCCCGACACCTTCACGCCCGTTCCTTCAACCGTGACCAGATCGGCGACATCAGACCAGCTCGGACACGGCCAGGCTGTGACCAAAGACACGGCCGTGACACGGTCGAGCGAAAACGCGAAAGACAGCACGGCCAGAAGCACGGCCGTGACGCTGCCCGTGAAAGTCTCGGCCAACCTCGACGTCCCTTAACACGGCCGTGCCCCCAAGCACGGCTAGGCCGTGACTGCAGCCGGGAAATCTGACCCGGCCATGACACTGCCCGTGAAGTTCTCGGCTAGCAATCCAGACGCCGAACACGGCCGTGACGCCAAGCACGGCCAGGCCGTGCTCAGCCCCAGAAAGTGCAAAGAGACTGTTCCTCTCCCCGTTCGACGTTCGCAACGGTCCTCGCACCCTCCGGACTGGTTTGTCGGCGCGATGAGCCCCTCTACTGCCATGACGTGCCGTGTTCGCTCCCTCCACGTGGCCTCGCCCGCATCGACAACGTCTCTCCACCCCCTCAACATCACGCCAAGGGTACAAGGACCGCACCAGGACCCAACAACGGATCGCTACAACAATCGGGTCCTCAATTCGGCCCAAGAGACTGCTACAAATGTCAAGAATCAGCCCACGATCAGCCGTTTCTGTTGCTTTGTCGTGGTCTGTTCGGAGATGGTGTATCCCACCTACGACGGCCCACGTGCCGAGTCACGTGCGCCCTCACTTGGCATATTCGCTGCAGTAGTTAGTTAGTTACTTTTGGTTATTAGAGAGCATCTTGACTCTCTTTTAGGAAGTTAAAGTGTGTTGTCTTGTTCCCTAACCACACTCATGTGAGTGTCATGTGCTTCCACCCC
>CM050440.1:30733640-30749448 GCA_027562315.1 Costus pulverulentus | reverse complement strand
AGGGATTTGAGATTTTTTTTTTTTACCAACTAGAGGTATTAAGAAAAATAAAAAAAATTATATCTAATATTCTTCCACTTAGAAAATTTTTTCACTACAAATTAAATATAAAATTAGATATATTAATCTTTTTTATTTTTAAGACTATTTTTTAATTTTATATATTATATATGTAGGAATATGCATTTAGAGAATTCTTAAAAAAAAATTTTAAGGTTAGTCACTTTTAAAATGAAATTCACATAATATATAATAATTAAAAAAATATATTTATTATTGTATTAAATTATATATATATATATATATATATATATATATATATATATATATATATATATATATAAATATATATATAAATATATGTGTGTGTGTGAATGAGAAAAATTTATTTCTATTATAAATTATAAAATTTATTTATAATAGTTTAAAAATTATTCATTGTTGTGTAAAGTAATTTTAAATTTTAAGAATAAATTAAAAAAAATTCTTAATATAACTGAACAGCACAGCACAACAGCTCAGAGTTGCTTATCAGACCAGCTAATGCACCCAAACAGCATCAGTTTTTTAGACCATCTCTACTCAGACCAGCCACCAGCCAAAAGCTCCAGCTACCCCAAACGGGGCCTAAGTGTGTCTGAGAAGTTTCATGTTGCTTTAAATGTGAGCCATCCATTTGAACTTTGGTGATATCTTTTGATCTGGATGTCTGATCGAAGATCTGATAGCATAGATGGATAGATCGGATTCAGATTAGTGGGGATCGCCACCTGGATCATTCTTAAACTCGTCTGATTGGAGTAGATGTGGCCGAAACAATATCAGCTGTTGATCTCCTTGAAGCTGATCTGACCGCTGGATGGATGCTGAGTGATCTGGGCCTTTGAGCACGTTTTCCTCTTCTCTTCGTTCTCGCGCGGACGCGGGCGGCGAGCAGGGCACGCCGCCGGGCGCTGTTCCGGCCTCGATCGCCGGTGATACTCCGGCTGGAGGCTCGGACGGTGGTGAATGGCGTCTGGGGAAGCTTTCGTCGCCGGATTGCAGCGTACCGGCCGGGAATAGGGCAGAATGCGGCGACAGTTGGAGAACCGGGAAAGTTCCCGAATCCGGCAATCCACCGGCCAGATGGCCGATTGCTTCCGGCTGTGAGTTCGCAGCGACGATGAGAACCCGTGCCTGAAATCTGGGCTCGATCGGCTGGGCGGATGGTGCGGAGCAGAAGGAGAGCCGCCGGGCATGGTGGCGCTTGTTTCCGGCGATCCGGCCGTCCGATGGCCAGATCCTTTGAACCAGGAATTCGCACAGAGGAGGGGACGCCGTAGCCGGAGTCCGGTGATGATCGGAGCCCTGGATGATACTTCTAAAATCCGCCAATGTGTGGAATGAGCTCAGCTGCAGAAGCCACGGGCGAGATTTCTGTCACTAGGCCGCCCGTGGAATATTCTGTGAAGCCGAAGTCTGAGTAGTAAAGCTGGGTTTATTGTGTTGCTTCTATATCATATAGGATCACACTTTGACATTTGAGGATAAGATACCATTGGATTGAATCATATTATGATTCAAGTATGTATGGGAGACATTCTTTTATACTACATTGATGAGTTTTGATTTATCATGGTAGTGCTGGAGAAGAAGAATAAAAAAGATACTATTATTAGTGTCATTTTGGGCATGGTTTTACTTAGACCACTTGTTGACCATGTTTGTTCCTTTATTGACCTCGATGCACCATGCATCTGAGTCAACTAGATTGAAGCATGGGTCAAGGCACCAAGATGATTTGGTGCTCAGGTGACATGTCTCAAGTAATTTAAGCAAAAAATTTTTCTTGGCTTGAGAGCTACGTGTAACTTGACTTGGTCAAGTTGGCTATTCTAATTAAATTAAATATCATTTAATTTAAATTAGAATTTCCTAAAAAATAATTCTATAAATATGTAAAGAGTTATTTTAGGAAAGTATGCATATTTTGGATTATTTCCTTAAGCCCTAGCTGCTCACTCCCTTTTCTCTCAAGCATTGTCACTGTTGGGAAACCCTGGGGATATTTTATAATTTTTTAGAGATAGACATTACATAATACATTGCACAGCGGAAGAATATTCCTAAAACAGGCTAGTCCCAAAAACCCAATGAAGATCGTCAAGCGAGGGGGTCGACACGATGTGATAGAAAAGTACATTTAGCAAGCTTGAGGATCGATGTCGAGGTAGGCGCCTAAGTGTTCGCCCTCTGCAGTTTCACACACACGGATTCCTCGAGCTCTCTTCTTCCTCGCCCGGTGCTAGCCTTGGGAAGAAGATTCGAGCCTTTGTTCTTTTTCTTCAAGACTTGCACCACCTCCAAGGTTCATGCGCCAATGAAGAAGATGAGGAGAAGGAGAAACCACCAAGTCCAATTTCACCTTGCGCCAAGAGGAAAGGAGGAAGAAGGCTTGCGGTTATGAAGGTGGAAGAAGCTTGCGCCAATCCTTGATGTCGCCCTCGCCCCTCTTGATGTTTGTTCACACCTCCAAGGAATAAGTGTGTCAAGAGGGGCGGCAAGGGGTCACTAATATAGGAGCAAGAGGTGGTTGGGCAAGGGCTTAGATCATGACAAGTGTGTGGCTAGGATAAGGGGTTGACAATTAGGATTTGAGGTAAGGAAAGTCTCCAAGACTTTACCATAAACCTCTCCCACTAGGCCATATGCGCCCCAAGAGTTTCCATAGAAGCTCTCAAGCCATATCAGCCCCAAGACTTGCCTTAGAGGCAAGCATACCATCAAAGGTTGAAGGGCTAGGCACCAATTGCTTCCTAATGAATCATTAGACGCCTCCTTCACCCCATTATACCCCTTAGGCGCCAATGGGGATGATTTCTCCCCATTATACCCTTTTAGCCCATTACTTCTTCATGACAACTTGTTATTCGGCTTTATTGGATAATGAGCAAGCCCAAACTTCATTGCATGGGTTGATTAAGCCATTGGATCCAATCCAATGCAACACCTAATCCAAATGTGACCAACTATGGTCAAATACGGGTCAACCTGCCAAAAATGAAGTTTGGCTCCAATAACATTCTTCCATCTCATCAGGCCCATTGGCGCTGATGAATTCTCCTAAATAGATCCGAGTTATCCAATAACTCGATCATAAGGCTTTCCGATCAATATGAGAACTCGAGTATCTTGGTGTGCGACCCTGTAGGTTCCTCTGACACTCGCAGTGCTGACTAAAGGTCACCACAAGCAGTGAGTGGCACTTAGCAGTGCATCGCTGCTACCTAGGTCATTGGAATAGATATCGACATCGACATCTCCGTCATCGCGACTAGGTACAGATACATTACAGTCCCTTTGCCGAACTGATATTCGATTGGACAAGTGTGTCATCACTTGTTTTCATCCAATCACATGGTTATGACTAAATCAGGTTTTCACTTGGGTATGGCCATACACTTTCAGTCATAGAATTATAGTGGAGCTCCATGGATATCAAGCATCCAATAGAAAGGGGTAAATCCTTTTGTCTGTATATTTATCTTCTAATATAGGTCGTGACATACTCAATGACAACCGTTATAACCTCCCAATTACGGCGAGGTGTTAGGTTGCATCAAAGTATGTCCCTAATCATATAGAAGAGTTAATGACGTCAAGTCTAAGGATCAATGTATCTCCTATCACTTGTGAGGGTAACTCATGACACTAAGTCATTGCCTCACAGCGGGTCAATCCAACATATCTATCACTGATATGCCCATATGTCTGCGCTAGCACCTAGTGCCTAACCAGCACATATATCAGTCTCACAAGTACCAGAGCTGTCCCATATCCACTCAGGTACATTGATTGGGGATAATCATTTGAGCACAGATCCAATCTGTCTCTAGGGACATTATCATGTAAGTACACAATTGCAGATGTAGACAAACAACAATAATGATAATGCCAGAATGATATATAAGTATCAAAGTCAAGTAGTATAAAAGTTGAACAAATATAGGTCTCAGGGCATATACACCAACAATCTCCCACTTGCACTTAGACCTTGAGGTTGAGGATTCTCAACCCCATATCCCTGGCATGACCATTATGCTTCTACTGCGCCAAAGCCTTGGTTAGTAGATTTGCTAGATTGTTCTCCATATCTACTCTGGTAATCTTGACATCACCCCGATCAATGATCTCTCTAATCAGGTGAAATCTCCTGAGTATGTGTTTGGACCTTTGATGAGACCGTGGTTCCTTTGCCTATGCAATGGCTCCATTGTTGTCACAATAGAGCTCAATGGGATCCACAGCAGTTGGAACCACTTGAACATCAGATATGAACTTCCTTATCCAAACAGCTTATTTGGCTGTCTCAGAAGTAGCAACATACTCGGCCTCTATTGTAGAATTAGCTATGGCGGACTGCTTGAAGCTCTTCCAGCAAATAGCACCTCCATTTAATTTGAACACATAGCCGGTCTGCGATCTAAAGTCGTCAGGGTCAGATTGGAATGACGCATCAGTGTAGCCCTGAACACTGAGCTCTTCCTGTCCCCCATAGACTAAGAACAGATCCTTAGTTCTTCTCAGATACTTAAGGATGTTCTTTACAGCCACCCAGTGCTGTAATCCTGAATTGGATTGGTATTGGCTGGTTATGCTCACAGCATAAGCCACATCTGGTCTAGTACACAACATTGCATACATGATCGATCCCACTATCGAAGCATTGGGAACTCGACTCATTTCATCCCTCTTAGCCTGTGTAATAGGACACTAGCTCTTTGAGAGAGTAAGGCCATGTCTTATTGGTAGGTATCCTCTTTTGGATTGCTCCATATAGAACCTTTCCAAGACCTTATCAATGTATGTACTCTGACTAAGGGCGAGGAGCCTCTTGGATCTATCACTGTAGATCTTCACGCCTAGTATATAGGCGGCCTCCCCTAAGTCTTTCATTGCAAAATACTTCCCCAACCATGTCTTCACAGGCTGAAGACTAGGGATGTCGTTTCTAATGAGCAATATGTCATCGACATACAAGACTAGAAAAGTCACTAAGCTCTCACTAAATTTTCTGTATACACAGGCGTCATCTTCGCTTTTGATAAAGCCATAGTCTCCTATAGCTTCATCAAATCTAATATTCCAACTTCGAGATGCTTGCTTTAATCCATAAATGGATTTCTTTAACTTGCAGACCTTACATGTATCTACAGGATGGATGAATCCATCAGGTTGTGTCATGTACACATCCTCTGTCAGCTTTCCGTTAAGGAATGCTATCTTAACATCCATCTACCATATCTCATAATCATGATATGTAGCTACAGCAAGCAGAATCCGAATGGATTTGATCATGGCAACTGGCCAAAAGGTTTCATCATAGTCCACTCTGTGGACTTGTTTGAATCCTTTAGCCACTAGTCTACCTTTATAGGTAACTATGTTGCCATCCATGTCTGTCTTCCTCTTGAAGACCCATTTACACCATATGAGTTTTACCCCATCAGGCAGCTCAACCAAATCCCAGACTTGGTTAGCTGACATGAAATCCATCTCGGATCGCATGGCCTCAAGCCATCTCTCAGAGTCCGGTCCACTGACTGCCTCATCATAGGTCTTGGGCTCATCCTCAATAATGAAGATCTCGTCGTGTTGGGTCGGCAGCGACCCATACCTATCAGGTGCACGACGAATCATCCCAGACCTACGTGGGACCTGTGTCTGAGCCTCAGGTTGCCTGGCAACCGGCGCAGGCGGCTCAGGTTCCACCTCTCTCTGTTGTGGTTGCACTTGGACCTCGTCCAAGTGTTGTACTCCGCAAGTGCACAGATACTCAAAGTAATATTTAAGATATCGAACCACAGAGACCTACGTGTTAAGTACCAAATAATTATTTTCTCACTAGCTAAGCAAAATGAATATGATGAAAGTAAATGATCAGATAGCGTGCAGATAATCAGAGAGAAAGAATTGGGACTAGGGTTCATCCATCTTAATACCTATGACTAGATATAATTAAATGTTCATCAATCTATTTTTGTTATGGTAAAGATATAGTTTACTTAATAAAGAAATTAACTCGCTCTCACGCAGTCCATTTACAAAGAATGATCCTCACTCTCGTGCAAGATCTATTCAATGTTTAATAAAAGTAAACTTTGATCAAGGAGATTAAGAATCACTCTCGTGCATTCCATCTCAATATCAAGATCTCAAGCAAAACTAAGCACTCTCGTACCTTAGTTTCATAGGTTTTACTTAAGGTTTTCTAACAATCCAATATCTATCTCTAGCATATTTTAATGTCAAAAACAATAATAATTTCTAGGTCAAAACATCAACAAGCATTAAACTTCTAAAATCTAAAGATAAGAACACAACTAATCTCTTACGATGAGTTCCTACCATAAATTCTAGGGTTCCAAGTTTAGTGGTATCATCTTCTCAGTCCATAACACAAAACTCTAAAACATATTAATGCATGAAACTAGAAACGATTAAAGGCATTAATCTCTTAAGTAAAATTACCATACCAAGAATATTTTGATGAAATAGAGATTATTTAGTCATTGAAATATCAAGGGGATTACTCCCTTTGTCCCAAAAGATGTCTAAGCTAGCATGAAAAAGAAATTACAATAATCCATAGTTTAGAACAATCAGAAATCAAGAGAAAGGGTAGAAGATACAAAATAGGGCTGTAATGGAAATTATAGCCCGTAATTTTGTGAGTGAATAGTGGCGGTGCCCACTGTTTTGTCGATTTCTCCCTCAATCGGATTCGTTTCGATCTGAAACTTCTGGGGTGTCATCTCCTCCTCTAGGCGAAGCTTCTTTGTAAAAATTGTGGCTTGAGGTGGTCTCTACGCCTCTCGGCGTGAGGCCAAACCCTAAGGACGCCTCCCTCAATTTCTCTTTGGATTCTTTGTAAAAATTGGGGATTTTGGTTCCTTTATCTTCTCCTCATTGAGACGAGTCCATTGCATCTTTCAGATCTCAATTTGGTGCCCTAAATCTCAAGATATCATCTTTTGAAGTTTGCGGCAAAAAAATCAGGAAACTAGGCCAAAATTACGGTACCGTGGAAATAATTACGGCAGTGCCGTAATTTCCTCAAAAACTCAGAAAATTTCTGGTTAAAATCATCCAAAAATAAGGTACCATAAAAGTTTGGACCAAAATTACGGTAGTGCCGTAATTTCTCAAACTTGCTCTGATTTGCATGAAAATTGACGGGTAGCTTCGTTTCGACATCTGTAATCCATTGGTGTGCTCAAACCTTCCAAAATCCATCAAAATATGGCACTTTTTACCTGAAAATGATGAAAAATAAGAAATAGTGTAGATTCTGCAATATTTGATAATTAAGGCTTAAAAACAAGCAAAAGAGCATAAATATGACACAAAACGACCAATGAAATGACACAAAATACACTATGAATTTTGGTGTCATCACCAAGTCAAACTTGCATCCACTTACTTCTTTCATGAGAAATTCTTTCTCTAGAAAGACAGCGACCCGAGCAACAAAAACTTTGTTCTCGTTGGGAACATAGAAGTAGTATCCCTTAGTTTCCTTGGTATATCCCATAAAAATACATTTATCAGATGTAGGTTCTAGCTTGCTAGAATCCTGACGTTTGAAATAAGCCTCATATCCCCAGATCTTGATAAAGAAGAGATTAGGGCGTCTCCCACTCCATACCTCGTATGGAATTTTTGAGACACTCTTAGATGGAACGTTATTCAGTATAAGAGAAGTTGTCTCAAGTGCGTGACCCGAGAATGAGGGTGGTAGAGTTGCATGACTCATCATAGATCGAACCATGTTCAGCAGGGTTTGATTTCTCCTCTCAGATACACCATTCCATTGAGGTGTTCCAGGAAGAGTGAGTTGGGATATAATCTCACACTCCTTCAGATAGTTAAAGAACTCACCGCTCAAGTACTCTTCACCTCGATCAGATCGAAGGGCTTTGATGGATCTTCCAAGCTGGTTCTCTACTTCATTTTTGAACTCCTTTAATTTCTCAAAGGATTCAGATTTATGTCTCATTAAGTAGACATAACCGTACCTACTGTCATCAGTAAATGTAATGAAGTAGCTGTGTCCTCCTCTAGCTTGTTTATTGAATGACCCACACACATCAGTATGAATGAGATCCAACAAACCTTGTGCCCTCTCACCAGTTTTGGTGAAGGGTGCCTTTGTCATTTTCCCTAATAAACAAGGCTCACATGTGTCAAATTCCTCCAAGGAACTTGAATCTAACAATCCATTTGCATGGAGTTGTTGGATGCGATCCTTGTTTATATGAGCTAATCGATAATGTCATAGGAAGGCACCAACTGAACCATTCAATTTGGTCCTCTTACTATTTATGTTACAAATAGAACTATTCATGTCCAAGATATATAAACCATTGCACAATGTATCCTTCCTATAAAACATATTTGCAAATGAAAAAGAACAGGAGTTCTCTTTTATTTCGAATATAAAACCTTTCATTGCTAAGCAAGGAATTGATATAATGTTTTTGGTTAATGAAGGTACATAATAGCAATTGTCTAGCTCTAATTGAAGTCCAGAAGGCAGGGAGAGAGTCAAAACTCCTGCGGCAATAATAGTAACTTGTCCTTCGTTTCCTACCCGTAGGTCAATCTCTCCATGTCGCACCGATCTACTTTTCTTGAGCCCCTGTATATTTGTACAAATATGAGCTCCACATGCGGTATCCAATACCCATAACGTAAAAGTAGAAAGGTTGACTTCTGTAACATAAATACCTGAGTATGAAGATGAAGCCTTGCATCTCTTTTGCTCATTCTAAAGTCGCACCATGTCCTTTATCATGTGAGGTGTTCCTCCACATGAGTAGCACTTGTTATTCCTGACTCTTTCCATCTTTATCTTCAATGTCTTAATTAAGCCTTTCGGCTCAACACATTGAATGTCTACTTTAGGAGGGTTGAGCTCAACCAAAGAGTTGCCTTAGATTAGAAATAATCTCAGAGGCAATCTTAGATTCATATTGCCCTTTTAATTCAGGCGACATGTTGGTTAGCATCAAATCAGCAACCTCCAAAGTATCAGCCTGATGCTTATCATAAGCATCCTTCTCAGCTGCTGAGGCCGAGCATGGAAGTGGCTCAGGAATAGGCTGCTCAAGGACATAGAACTTCCTCTCGAGCTTGAGCATATTTCTCAAGTTCATATACCAATCCAGTAAGTTGGATCCAACCAACTTATCCCTTTCCAGGGTAGATCGCACTGACCATCTGCCATTGTTTACATCCATTGTTCTACAACAACCAAAAAATAGCAGATTAGTACTACTTGAAGTCATTTAAACTGGACTTATTTTAAATGACTGTGGCTCCACTATTTTAATCGAATTGACAACCCACAAAGTCAATCGGGAAATTTAAGATTTCCTAGTGAGATGAGATCCTTATTCCATGTCTCACGAGGGTGGGATGAGATGCACAAAGTAACCCATGCTTCCTAAGGTGGGCACGTCGGCCGATTGCTCCAAGTAATTCCCCTTATTGAGATAGTCTAGGCACTTCATGTCCAGCGAACGGCTGGATACAACATAAAACTCTAACCTCTCAATGATGCCTCTAGAGTTTCATCATGTGCCCAACACATATGAAAATCTAGTCAAGTCTATTCCTAATCGTTATGCCTAGGGCCAACGAGTTTCCTTGCGAAGGCGCGCCCGATTAAAATGGACTGGGGAAACCATTGCCACCACGCACCTTCTAAAGATAAGTGGGTGTGTCCCACGAGGGTGGGAAACAGTTCACAATACCACTGATCGATAGTTTGATGAGGGCTACGCATTAGAAGGCTACTAGACTTGATATTTTATTTGAGGATTTTTGAGGTCTCATCAGTTTTATCTTATGTCTAACAATACAGGCATGCTTTGGTAGATAATGAAAGCAGTAAAGGGATGATGTGATCATAGCCCACTCAAAACATTGAACCGACCCATGCCAAAGGGATTCAATTCTTGACCTAGGACTCAAGCCCCAAAGACTAGATCTAGCCTAGACGACCTCTAGCTTGATCTTCAAGGTTAGCTCCAAGGTCCTCCTCTCTATGGTTTAGCTCACAAACCCTAGAGGTACTTTTAGGGAAACCCTAGAAGCACACTCCATGGTTCAGCCAATGCCATGGTCTTCCTCCAAGGAAGATGTGCCATCTTGCAAGCCGCTTCATGCATGCGCCAAGCTCTAAGTAGATGCGCCACCCTAATCTTCTTCTTTGTTAAAAGCAAAAGGAAAAGCGGCATGCAGGCCTCACAAGGATACATAACAGGTATGCAAAGGAGTTTGACTCATGATCACAGCATCATGCACAAACAAGGTACTTACTCATGCAATTTTACATGCTCATGAAAAATATAAAATTTGAAATTTTACTTTTTTCATAAAACAAGTCTCTTTTCCTCATATTCTTCTCACAAATCTTTTGGTTATTTGTGATTAATTTTTCATAATGATTTCATAGATCCTTTCGGCTGGCAATTTTGTCAGATCAAGAGACTCGGCCAGTCCGAAGACACAATGCCCATCCTCCTTGACAATGTGTCTTTGATATTAAATCAATCAAGAAAAATAACCCAAAAATCCAATAGAGATTGAAAAGAGGATAGGAACAAGAAACTATAATTTTTCTACTTAAAGAAAAACATGCACCATACATATATGCAATTTACGAAAATTGAAATATGGCATGTGAGCATGGAAAAGCATGAAAGAACATCATTCGAGGCTTGCAAGTCACTCTAATACCACCGTTGGGAAACCCCGGGGATATTTTATAATTTTTCAGAGATAGACATTACATAATACATTGCACAACGGAAGAATATCCCCGAAACAGGCCAGTCCCAAAAACCCAGTGAAGATCGTCAAGTGATGGGGTCGACACGATGTGATAGAAAGTACCTTTAGCAAGCTTGAGGATCGATGTTGAGGTAGGTACTCAAGTGTTTGCCCTCTGCAGTCTCACACACACGGATTCCTTGAGCTATCTTCTTCCTCGCCCGGTGCTAGTCTCAGGAAGAAGATCGAAGCCTTTGTTCTCTTTCTTCAAGACTTGTGCCACCTCCAAGGTTCATGCGCCAATGAAGAAGATGAGGAGAAGGAGAAACCGCCAAGTCCAACTTCACCTTGCGCCAAGAGGAAAAGAGGAAGAAGGCTTGCGGTTATGAAGGTGGAAGAAGCTTGCGCCAATCCTTGATGTCGCCCTTGCCCTCTTGATGTTTGCTCACGCCTCCAAGGAATAAGTGTGTCAAGAGGGGCGGCAAGGGGTCAGTAATATAGGAGCAAGAGGCGGTTGGGCAAGGGCTTAGATCATGACAAGTGTGTGGGTAGGATAAGAGGTTGACAATTAGGATTTGAGGTAACGAAAGTCTTCAAGACTTTACCATAAACCTCTCCCACTAGGCCATATGCACCCCAAGAGTTTCCATAGAATCTCTCAAGCCATATCAGCCCCAAGACTTGCCTTAGAGGCAAGCATACCATTAAAGGTTGAAGGGCTAGGCGCCAATTGCTTCCTAATGAAGCATTAGGCGCCTCCTTCACCCCATTATACCCCTTAGGCGCCAATGGGGATGATTTCTTCCCATTATACCCTTTTAGCCCATTACTTCTTCATGACAACTTGTTATTGGGCCTTATTGGATAATAAGCAAGCCCAAACTTCATTGCATGGGTTGATTATACCATTGAATCTAATCCAATGCAACCCTAATCCAAATGTGACCAACTATGGTCAAATACGGGTCAACCTGCCAAAAATGAAGTTTGGCTCCAATAACATTCTTCCATCTCATCAGGCCCATTGGCGCTGATGACTTCTCCTAAATAGATCTGAGTTATCCAATAACTCGATCATAAGGCTTCCCGATCTATACGAGAACTTGAGTATCTTGGTGTGCGACCTTGTCGGTTCCTCTGACGCTGGCAGTGCTGACCAAAGGTCACCACAAGCAGTGAGTGGCACCTAGCAGTGCATCGCTGCTACCTAGGTCATTGGAATGGATATCGACATCGACATCCCCATCATCGCGACTAGGTACAGATACATTATAGTCCCTTTGCCGAACTGATATCCGATTGGACAAGTATGTCATCACTTGTTTTCTTCCAATCACATAGTTATGACTAAATTAGGTTTTCACCTAGGTATGACCATACACTTTCAGTCATAGAACCATAGTGGAGCTCCATGGATATCAAGCTTCCCATAGGAAGGGGCAAATCCTTTTGTCTGTATATTGAACTTCTAATATGGGTCGTGACATACTCAATGACAACCGTTATAACCTCCCAATTATGGCGAGGTGTTAGGTTGCATCAAAGTATGTCCCTAATGAACAGAAGAGTCAATGACCTCAAGCCTAAGGATCAATGTATCTCCTATCACTTGTGAGGGTAATTCATGACACTAAGTCATTACCTCACAGCGGGTTAATCCAGCATATCTATCACTGATATGCCCATATATTTGCGCTAGCACCTAGTGCCTAACCAGTACATATACTAGTCTCACAAGTACCAGAGCTGTCCCATATCCACTCAGGTACATTGACTGGGGACAATCATTTGAGCACAGATCCAATCTGTCTCCAGGGACATTATCATGTAAGCACACAATCGCAGATGTAGACAAATAACGATAATGACAATGCCAGAATGATATATAAATATCAAAGTCAAGTAGTACAAAAGTTGACCAAATATAGGTCTTAGGGCATATGCACCAACAGTCACCACCCCACTATCCTCTATTGACGCAACTTCTTATTAGCGCAAGTGAAGAGGAAGCACTCTTAAGACTTGTGGCATGTTTCTTTTGAGAGAATCAACATGGGGGAGAAGAAAAAAATACAATGAATTTGGTAGCTTTTCCATCCAGATTCATTATATTTTTTCTTCTCTCCCATGTGGATTCTCTATAAAGAAATAGGCCCCAAGATCTTCTTCCCGAGACTAGCACCAGATGTAAAAAGTGTTGGGAAACCCCAGGGATTTTAAAATTTTTAGTATATACACAACAGAAGAAAATCCCCGAAATAGGCTAGTCTCAAAAACCCAGAAGATCGAGTCATGTGATGGAGTTGACGCGATGAGAAGAGAAAGATACCTCAGAGCAATTAGGAAGATGCGATATAGGCACCCAAGCGTGTGCCCTCTGCATTCTCACACACAATCGATCCTCGAGTTCTCCTCGTCTACCCCCGGTACTAGCCTCGGGAAGAAGATCCACACCGAGGGAGGAGGTCCTACTATGCTTGTGCCACCACCACAAGGGGATGCGCCAAGAGGAAGTAGGAAGATGGAGGAAGCCGCCTATCACCTTCACCTTGCGCCAAAAGAAGGAAGGAGAAGTGATGCTTGTGGCCTTGGAGGAATCCTTGCGCCAAGAGAACCATGCTCATGCCCCTTGCTTGCTCATGTTGAAGATCAGAAGATACTGATAGGCATACTGCATGTGCATAGTTTCTATCGAAGTAATAAGAGTTATCGATCAATAGAGACTAAGTGTCAAGTTCCGACTTACCGTGCAATTATTAGCTAGACAATTCGAAAAGAGTTTTAAATTCTTAACTAAACTAGCAAGATTAGTTCAAAAGCTCACTGACTATTACTGGAATATGCAATTCTAGAAAATCGGGATGTTGGGATACACCGTGCTAAAAGATTAAGATAAAATGTTAAACAATCAAAGTCAGAAAACTTAAACCACTTAAGGTGATCAATCCAGTTGTATAGATTGCCCCCTCTTGGCAGCACAATCTGGTATCTACCTAAGTCAATCTCCTACTCTCATGACTTATTGACTTGAGGCAGATCCAATGAGCTCTATGAAAGATCACTAAACCCTCGAGTGACCCCAACCTACTTTTGTAGTTAACGTCACTAGTTCAAACTAAATAGATCAAACATTATAATTCACCTCTCGATTCTTCTCATAACGTCTAACAAATGTAGAAAACTCGGCCAAAGCAGTTACATGGAATAAGCACAACAAAGTTTGAATAAGCAAGCTTAAATAATTGCCACAAAGACTTATAAAATATTTTAAAATAAGAATTTGTTCAATAGACTATGCCCGAGTCCCGAAAGAGAGTTTACGCTACAGAGTTCATTGTGTAAAACATGAAAACCCTAGGAAAATTCAATCAAAAGATGGGGAAATTACAAATCTTTGATAAGAGAAGACAATTATGCCAAGATTTACTTGTAAACGATCACAAAAATAAAAGTGAGCTATATATATATATATATATATATATATATATATATATAAAAAGATTGATCTTAAAAAAGCTTATGACTTAAGCTGGGATTTTATTATAAGCTTACTGACGGCTAACAAATTCCCTGAACAAATGATTGAATTGATCAATTCTTGTATCTCTTGACCCATATATTCCATAAACCTCAACAGGAGAATGTTGGTTTTTTTTAAGGTGCATGAGGACTTAGGCAAGAATGCCCTATGGCTCTTACCTATTTGTTATGGTAACATGTTGGTTTTTTTAAGGTGCCTGAGGACTTAGGCAAGAATGCCCTATGACTCTTACCTATTTGTTATGGTAACATAGCGTATTACAAATTTGTTATATAAAGAGGTGGACAGTGGAGAACTTCAATTGCATAAGAAATGCTCAACCTTGTCTGTAACTAATCTCTAATTTGTAGATGACGTTCTTATTTTTTTTTAAAGCAACATTAAAATTTGATTGCAGCATTTCTAAAATACTCAATACTTTTGCAAATGAGTGAGGATTAAGGGTGGACAAAACAAAATCTGATATTCTTTTTTTTGCTTTATGTCAAGTGGATTTATAGCATTCTATTGCTAAAATACTTGGTATCCAACCGGCTCATTTCCTTTTAAGCATCTGGGGATCCTTATCACTTGTAGGAAACTATCTAATCAAGATTATAGACCCTTGGTTGAAAGAGTGGCAGGATGCCTTTCTCGTTGGTATGGAAAAATTATTTCTTTTATTGGCCGAGTTGACTCATAAAGTTAGTTTGCTATGGTATTATAACATTTTGGTGTAGTGCTCTTAAACTCTTTACCTTAACAACCAAACACCTCAATTGAGATTAGGCTGATCTCATGCTTCTTATGGAATGCTAGTTCTACTAAGAAGATCCATAAGGTCTTTTAGAAGATAATTACTCAACCTATGTCCTTAGTCGTAGTCATATATGGACTCTCTCATATAAAAAGTTCTCTAGAAGAGATAAGTGTAGAGGCTCATCTCATGGTAATTAACCATTGTAAGAAATTTTCCTTATCTCTATAATAAGAAGCACAAAACTATATTCTGGAATGAGAGTATAGAGTATCAACTCTATCACATAAATAATCTTTATACACCGTAGTGTTTTAAAATTTTTATTTTTATCTTTTATAGGCGTAGTGAATCTTAAAATTATAGAAATTATTAAAAATTTATTAAAAGATTTAAGAAATCCAAAATATAATTTTAAAATTTCAAAAATTATTTTTGGACATATATCCATATCCATAGTTTGGTGCATTAAAGATAATAGGTAGCCAAGCTTTAGTTAGCTTGTGACCCTGATGTAAAAGACTTTAAACAGGGAGGCTTGATTTTCTTATGATATCTTTGTCCACCTATTTAAATAAAAAGTAATAATAACTGTTTGAGCATATCTCAAATGTACACTTATAGTTGTAAATTAGAAATGTAGAAATTTATTGCAAAAAAAAGGCTTATGCTACTTGAAAGTCCCCTAAATCTAAGGATGGGGGGGGGGGGGG
>CM050440.1:30701445-30724733 GCA_027562315.1 Costus pulverulentus | reverse complement strand
TACATACAACAGCAGATAATGTAACAACCTGAATAACAACAATTGCCTTATACATGATACTGTATAATCCAAGGCCTCAAACATTAGCCTTAAGGGCATACCCTAACATTAACAACATTAGCGTTACTAGGATGATATTTAATATCACAATCATAATCTTTTAAATAATCCATCCATCTTCTTTGTCTCATATTTAATTTCTTCTGAGAAAAGATGTATTTAATACTCTTATGATCAGTAAAAATTTCAAAGGTATTTCCATAAAGATAATGTCGCCATAGTTTTAATGCAAATATTATAGCAGCCAATTCCAAATCATGGGTAGGATGATTTCTCTCATGAATTTTCAACTGTCTGGAAGCATATGCTACAACCTTATGGTGTTGCATCAAAACACAACCTAATACTTAGTAAGATGCATCACTATAAATCACAAATCCGTCACTACCACTAGGCAAGGTTAAAACAGGTGCACTAGTTAATCTTACCTTTAACTCTTGAAAACTCTTCTCACAACTATCATCCCAAACAAATTTAATATTTTTCTGAGTAAGTCTTGTCAATGGTAAAGCTAACTTGGAAAACCCTTTTACAAATCTTTTGTAATAACTAGCTAAACCAAGAAAACTTCTTACCTCAGAGACATTAGTAGGTTGAGACCAATTAAGTATAACATCCATTTTCTTTGGGTCCACTGAAATTCCTTTCCCTGAAATAACATGTCCAAGAAATACTACTTCATCAAGCCAAAAACCACATTTACTCAACTTAGCATATAATTTCTCCTTTCGCAGAACTTGCAAGACTAACCTTAGGTGATGCCCATGCCCCTCAAGAGACTTAGAATAAATCAATATATCATTAATAAAAACAATGACAAATTTATCCAAATACTCATGAAAAATTATGTTCATCAAATTCATAAAAACAGCAGAAGCATTTGTCAATCCAAATGGCATGACTAAAAATTCATAATGACCATACCTAGTTCTAAAAGCAATCTTACTGATATCCGAATCTTTGATTCTCAATTGATGATACCCAGACCTTAAATCAATCTTTGAATATAACTGTGTGTTCTATAATTGATCAAATAATTCATCGATTTTGGATAAGGGATACTTATTTTTAATAATCACTTGATTAAGTTGCCTATAGTCAATACACAGCCTCATCAACCCATCTTTCTTTTTAACAATGAGAATTGGGGCTCCCTAGGGTGAGACACTTTGGCGAATCAAGCCCTTGTCTAATAATTCTTGGAGTTGCTTCTTCAACTCCTCTAACTCTTTAGGTGCCATTCTATATCGGGCCTATAAATTGGGTTGGTCCCAGGCTGTATCTCTAGAGTGAAATCCATTTCTCAAGATAGAAGAAGACTAGGCAAAACATCTTGGAAAACGTCAAGAAATTCATTAACAATAGGAATAACCTCCAATTTAACATCTGAAATATGCTTTTCTAAAATACAAGCAAGAAAAGCACAATAACCTGATTAGTCTGAATAGCCGAAATAAGAGGTAATTAGTCTCCAACCAAACCTCTAAACACCACCTAAAGATTTTCTTGAGGGGATAAAATTATAACTTGAGTTGGACAGTCAACATTAGCATTAAAACAAGTCAACCAATCCATCCCCAAAATCACATCAAAATCATGAAAGTCAAGACCAATTAGATCATGGTCATATCTATAGTCATTTATAACAATCTCACAAGTTTTAAAAATAAACTGAGCCCCTATTGATGCACCCAAAGGAGTTTCAACTAATAAATTACTCTTAAGCAAAGAAGGTTGTATATCAAATCTACTAGCAAAATGAGATGCAATGAAATTGTGAAGAGCACCCGTATCAAACAAAGTATTAGTAGGTAAACCAAAAACATAAATTATACCTCTAATAACTATATCAGATTCTTGGACTTTTTGCTTAAAAACAGCATAAACCTTGCCTTTAGCTGAAGAATGAACTTTTTTAGGGCAATCACTCTTATAATGACTAGGCTTTTTACAGTAGAAACAAATTATTTCTCCTTTTGGGCAATCTGCAAAGGCATGTCTGGTATCTCCACAAAACTTATAGTAAACCTGGGTGGAGGAATCTGATAATGACCTGCCTCCCTAAGCGTGGGAAGCTTTACTTCTTCTAGGAGGTGTTGGGAATTCTCGGACCGTATAAAAAATTTACAACACAATGGAAGACGGTCTGAAACAGAATTCCCACCAAACGCCAGGATCTACTTATGAGAGAAAATCGTAGGATGTGAAGAGCAGTATACCTTACTTGCGCAAGTCCTTGAGTGTTGCCGGTGATGTAGACAATCAATGCTCGTCCTCTACAGTCACGCACACATGGACGGCCTCAAGATTCCTCCACTCTATGCACATGCAAGCTTCGGGAGAGGAGATCCATGCCTAAGGAGTTAATCCACATTGCTTACACCAACTTCAAAGAAGATGCGCCAAGGACGGGCTGATCTCTATGAGTTGCGCCAATCACCAAGGCTACGCCAACTCAAGAGTGCTATCTTTCTTCTTCTAGTGATGGTGGGTGTTGCAAAGTCCTTAAGAGAGAGGTTAGCTTCCATGGTCTGATTGTTAGAAAACTGTCCTTCAAGCTTTAATCTTTTTAAGTTCCTTTGGACCAGATGAAAGGATTGCTCTATCTCTAGATCCGGTGGTACAAGTTTTCCTGTTCGAAGAGTGTTCCTGGGCATAAGCAGGTACCTTAACAGAAGAGGTTAGCAGCAACAACACCAAATAAAAGTTACAACTAAAATAAAAAGGAAATTAATAAAATAAAAACAAAAAGTAACTAAACAACAAATTAACAAAATAAAAACAAAAAGGAAATCTAACTAAACCTAGTCTATTAATCTTCTGATTGTGTTAATATTGGCAAATCTAGTCCCCACAAAAGCGCCAAAACTTGATAGGAGGCCACAAGTGCACGGTTCTATCGCGTAATAAAATAAGTATTGATGCCACAGGGACTAGGGGTCAAGTACTGACTAATCAGTCAATTAATAGCTAGGTGATCAAATAATGGAGAAATGACTAGTGTCCTAATGCAAGTAAATAAATCAGAGCAAGTCAATAGAGCAAACAGAGAGCAAACGGGGGTGTTAAAAATCTTGAGAAAAGATCGGGGTTTTAGGTTTCACCACACAAAATGACAGAAAGATAATGCAAGTGTTTAAATTTGTCTAACTTAAGTTCTTAAGGTAATTCTTCCTAAGGTACAGATCATTCCCTCTTAGGCCATGATCCGGTATATAACTTAACCCAAGTCTTTGGTACCACTGTCAATTTTACACAGTGCCAAGTAGGGGAATCTCTCACTCTTTTTGTGGATCTTGGATTCTTTATTCCCAACAAATAGTAAGATAAACCAAACATTAACTAAGCTAATCAATTGACATCAATTCAAAAATTACACTCATATGTTCATTTTATTCAAGAAAGATGCTTCACTCTTAGATTGCATTCATCAAACAATATACCTACCCAAAAACCTTATGCATTGATCAATGTAGGATTTCAACAAGTAGATATATATTGAAGAAATAAATTCGGCATAATAGGTATATCTCCATTCACAGGCTTGCATGAACATTCATAATCAATATTTAATCTACACATCTCTTATCACATGGATTCAGGTCATAAAAAATTTTTAAACCTCAAAATATGTCAAAATCAATGCAAAATGTGTGAAGCATGAAACTCATACAATCATAGTCAAAAGTGTAAAATAATAGATCCGTATAATCACATAAGGCTCAAACAATGCAAAGGGTGTAAAGTAATAGAAATTTTAGAAGAAGAAAAGTGTAGACAATCATATCAAATCAAGTAATCAAATCACAAGAAAGTGCAAACAATACTCACAAAACTACATAGCAAGCTCAATCGTCATCCGGGCGTCGAGGCAGATGCAGTTAGGTCTAAAGATGTGTCTTCTGAAAATTTTCCTGCACGATTTTAAGTACATAAGGCTCAGATAAAAAAAAATAGTCACTTACTAAAAAAATAAAATTTATTCTCAAAAGGAAATCAGAGATGTCGCTGGAGGTCTGAAGAGGGTGCTGGTGGAAAGAGCTGATGCAGCAGAGGTGGAACAGAAGCTAGCTGAAAAGCTGCTGGTAATAATGGTGGTGCCGACAGTAGGGTGAGTAATCTCCAGTGGCCTGCTAGAGACTATAGTCCTGGTGGCAAAGTCGTCGACCGGTGGGTACGAGAGATAGCACTGCAAGAAAAAAATCAAAGTTGCTAATGATGCTGTAAAAATAAATAAAATAAAATAAAAATAAAAATGCACCATGATGATGAAATAAAAACGCCAGCTGTCTGAGAAGTGGATCGTTGGTGTGGCTGCATAGAGTAAGCTGCTAGATGAGATAGCTCGTCTGCCAGAGAAGAGGACTGGTTGGAATCTGAGGCGGCAGTTGCAGAAATATTTGCTGGCAGCTGCTGCTTGCGGATGGTGGAATCAGAATCGGCAGCGGCCAAGCTGGCAGATCTGGAAGATAAGCGGCTGATAGGGTGCTGCTTGAGGTAGTCGCCGGATGGAAACAGAGAGCTGCCTGTTAAGAATCTTCCGCCTGGGAATCAAAAGTAGCGACATCACTTGGTAGCTGAAATCTGAATCAGGGGCGGTAGCAGCTGGAGAAGAAATTGCCGAAGATGTTGCCACCGACTAGGATGAAGACGTCGGCTTCGTAGTCATCTGGAAGATTTGGATCCGCTTTTGTTAGAAACATGGGCGGCAGAAATCTGAGTCGGTGGCGACAGAGTCGGTGAAAGTAGAGGAGGTTGTTGATTGCTGCCAAGGTTGAGGCGCCGACGACAGAATCTAGAGAATAGGTACTGGCGGAAGGAAAAGCGGTGGCTATTGGTCAGGAGTGCTGGAACAGATCACTGGAAACAAAGTCTCTGGAAGAAGCTGTGGAAGCGGCGACTATTCTGGACAGAAAGAAACGCTGGCTGATCCCTCAGAGAAGAAGATTGCTATGGAGACGCCGGCTGGTAATGTTGCTGGAGATGTCCACACCGCTGCGCAGCTGGCTGGAGCAGATCTGGAGAAGAAAACTTTGGCTAGCAGCGACTGAGATCAGAAGAAGAACGCAGCTGGCGACGCTATAGTCGCAAAGGCTGACGGGCTTGCTGATAATGGCGGAAATAGAAAAGCAAGAGATTAAAGTGGAGGCTGGCGAGGAAGAGTTCGACAACACCAGCAGACTTGGAATCGGGAGGTGGCAAATTTGGGTTTTCCGCCTCTGATTCTGCTCCTTTCGTCCTCATAGGTCGGGATCTTGAGGAAGCAGATCAGCAGGGTGGCGGAAAGCTGCAGCTGCTGGCGATGCAGAGTTGCCGATTTGGAAAGCTAGTAGCTGGCTGGAAGAAATCTGGAATCAGAGGTGGTAGTGGAAAGAATCAAGCTCGAGCGGATCTGGCGGATGTGAGATTTTAGGGATGAAGGTCAACCGCCGATCTTCAGGAAGAGTTTCTGGTGTCCCTTGTGGAAGGTATTCGCTGTAGAGAGTAAGCGTTGCTGAAAGCCAATGCTTGCTGGATGTTCTGCCACCAGCTAGGGAAGAAGATAATCGGCTAATTGGTGGAGGAAGCTGTCGATTGATTGCATCAGAGAAGCTCCAGATCTTTGCCTGAGATGGAGCAAAGTTGCTGGAAATTGATGCAGTGGTTGCAAATCAGAGGAGCTGCTGGCTGCTGATGCTGAAGCAGAAAGCGCTGGTGAAGATGCCATCGCTGGAAAACAGAGTGGAGCTCTATCTGGCTAGGTGGAGAAAATAGAGGCGGCTGCTTGGAGACAACCATGGTGCTGCCGGAGACGAGATCAGCGAACAGTGATTGAAGGTTCTGTCGTTGTTTGGCTGAAAATTTGCTAATGGTTACCCTGAGAAGGCTTTGTGAGAGATGCTACCTCTGACTGGATGAAGATTGTAGCTGGAACAGAGGTGGTAGCTTGTGCTGGAATAGAGGAGCTATAGCAGGAGATGAAGGCAAAGCAAAGTAGCTACTGAATTAATTACAATTACAAAAAGTTGCTATGCCTATGAATAGAATCTAATGACCCACAAAGACAATAGACAAAACCAAGCTGTAGAAAAAGATTTGTTTTTTTCAGACGTATGAAAATCAAAGGATCAAAATATGTCATGAATTTAGGGCATCAACAGAAACAAGGCTACTCAGATTATTCAATCAAAAACTGCACATAAGTTAATCAGATTCAAAAAGTTACCATGCTTTTTAGAATTGTCAGAAAATATTTTCATGAAAACAACTAATCCATAAGATAGAACGACACATGATCTTCATATTCTATACGAAAAATTAGGGTTTCCAGTCACTAAAGCACCTTAAAAACACGCAGCAAAAGATTAGTCAAAAGAAAACTGCTATAGGAATTAATCAGAATCGAAAAGCTGCTAGGTGTTTTAGAATGATCCATGAACTTTAAAATTCAGCAAAAATATCCAGTTGATAGACCAAGATGAGTACTTCACGATGGTGCCAAAGATCAAAAAATTTTTCAACCTAGTTTCTTAAAATCACAGCGAGAAAACACCTACTAAAATAAGTAATTTGCAGATTTCAAATATGGTACCGTGCATTTCCTTACGGCAGTGCCGTAATATGCATCAAACTCTCGGGTCAGATATCAGCAGAAATATGGTACCGTAAAGATGATTACGGCAGTGCCGTATTTTGCGTAATTTTTTTTTTACAAAAAGAGCAGAAAAATTAATTCTAAAAATAAACCAAGATAAAAGAAACTAAACTAAGCAAAAGTGCTTGAGTTGCCTCCCAAGAAGCGCTAATTTTTAGGTCATTAGCTTAACCAAAACCCAAAAATCATGGTGAAGCAGGTGAATCAGTTCCAAAGTAAATAGCATGTAATTTTTTTCTTTTCTGCTGTCCAAAAAGTTTAGCCACTAATCCAAATATCCAAAATTTCATGTAAATCATAATCAAAGTGGCTTTCTCAAATATACAGAAATTAAAATCTAAATTTTCAAATTCACACAAAGGGTATTCAATGATCTTCCTATATTTGTCAGAAAGCAAAATCATAAGTCATTTCTTCAAATTTATATCTTCAATTGCAATAGGACTTTGATCAAAAGATACAAGCATTGAATCATCAAAATAAACTTTCTGTCTCAAATTAGATTTCTCAGCAAAGCATAATTTATCAAATAAATCACAAGAGTCAATAATAGAGATGGGCAAAATATCATCATGGTGAGATTCATCAATATTTGCAATATCCAAATTTTCTTCAAGTCCTTCATGCTCACAATCAGGTAATTCATCAATTTCAAAATTTTCAACAAAACTAGAATAAGATTTTTCTAAATTAGTCCCCTCATATCCTTCATCAGAATTAACTATAAATAACATATTATCAAAAGAATCAATATCATCAAAAGAGGGTTTTTCAATTTCAATTTCCTCAATCTTTTCCACAATTAAATTATCAGAAGAATCTAATTCACAATTATGAAAATCAGAGTGAGATGCATTAATGTTCACATAAGGCTCAATCTCAAAACAATCATAATCAGAGGGGGAATTTTCTAAATCAATCTTTTCAGCTTCCAAATCAAACTCAAATAAACAATCTTGTTGTGCTATCTGAGTTTCTAGCATTTCATTGTGTGCAACTATGTCATCCAACCTAGAATTGATCTGTTTGGGGGTCTCATTCAAGTCATCATTCTGTTTTGCTTGGGTACTCATGAACCTTTCAAACATTATCTCTAAGCTAGATTTTTTAGTATCCTCAAAATATGGTTCAGAAGTATAGTTTGAGCAATCATCATAAAAAGATCTAGAATCATATTGATCATCCTGATACCATGGTGAATTGAAATTTAAAAATTGGCAATTAGAAGTGTAATGATCAAGACATCCACAAATATCATATCTACTAGAAGAGAGAGAGTGCATATAAGAGTTAAACGTATCTTGGAGTGTGCTCAATGAATTATTTTCATATTTATCTTGTGGTATGTATATCTCACCTCTTGCCCATGAGTTGTGAGACATATCTTTAATTCAAAGCTTTTCTACACAACTAAAAAAAAATTGTTATCTCAAAATTCACAGGAATTAAAATATATCAAGATCTAAGAGTCTTGTGTATAGACAAATAGAATAGAAACAAAAAGATTATCTAAGACCAATCAATCAAATTATTATTTTTTTTCAGAATAAAAACACAAGCAAATTCAAAATTTTTAGATATCACAGTTCAGTCACAACTGTGAAAATCCAAAATCTGCAAAAACAAAAAAAACAAAGTTAAATCTAAAACAAATAAAACTTAGTCTAGCAATACTAACAACTATTTTGATATTAACAAAACTAAGGTCCCCAGCAACGGTGCCAAAAACTTATTGTAATCCGCAAGTGCACGGATACTCAATGTAATATTTAAGATATCGAACCACAGAGACCTACGTGTTAAATACCAAATAGTTGTATTCTCACTAGCTAAGCGATCGAATGATGAAAGTAAGCAATATGAAGATTGTATGAAATATCAGAGAGGAAACATTGGGACTAGGGTTTCATCCACCTTAATATTTATGACTAGATATAATTAAAGGTTCATCAATCTATTTTTGTTATGATAAAGATATAGCTTACTTAATAAAGAAATTAACTCGCTATCGCGCAGTCAATTTACAAAGAACGATCCTCACTCTTGTGCAAGATCTATTGAGTGTTAAATATAAGTAAACTTTGATCAAAGAGATTAAGAATCACTCTCGTGCATTCGATCTCAGTATCAAGATCTCAAGCAAAACTAAGCACTCTATCACCTTAGTTTCACAGGTTTTACTTAAGGTTTTCGAACAATTCAATATCTATCTATAGCATATTTTCATGTCTAAAACAATAATAATTTCTAGGTAAAAACATCAACAAGAAATAAGCATCTAAAATCTAAAAATAAGAACACAACCAATCTCTTGCGATGAGCTCTTACCATATATTCGAGGGTTCCAAGTTTATGCGTATCATCTTCTCAGTCCATACACAAAAACTCTAAAACATGTTAATACATGACACTAGAAACGATTAAAGACAATAATCTCTTAAGTAAAATTACCATACTAAAAATATCATGATTGAATAAAGATTATCTAGTCATTGAAATATCAAGGGGATTACTCCCTTTGTCCCAAAAGAAAGTTTAAGCTTGCATAGTGAAAAGATTACAATACACCACAATTTTAGATGATCAGAATACGAAAGAGAAGAGGAAAAGTTACAAAGCACAGTGCTGTAATCGAAATTACAGCACCGTAGTAGGCTGGAAATGCAATGAATAGTTGCATCACCCACTATTTTGTTGATTTATCTGCCGATTGGACTCCTTTCAATCTGAAACTTCTAGAGTATCTTCTCCTTCACTAGGTGAAGCTTCATTATAAATTTCATAGCCTGAGGTGGTCTCTACGTCTCTCGGCGTGAAGCCAAACCCTAAGCACCTCTCTATCGATTGCTCCCTCAATACTGGATAGAAATTAGGGATTTCACTTCGTGCGTCTTCTCCTCTTAAAGACGGGTTCGCAGCAACTTTCGGATCTCAATTTGGACTTCTAGATCAAAAGATATGGTCTGAGCAAGATTCGGACGGAAAAATAGAAAACTAAGCCTAAAATACGGTACCGTAGTTTAAATACGGTAGTGCCATATTTTGCCCAAAAATTCTGAAACTTTCTGTTTAAAATCCTCCAAAAATACGGTACCGTGACAGTTGTTCAAAAAATACGGTAGTGCCATATTTTGCTTAAAATCTCTGATTAAAGTCGTCTGAAATTACGGTACCGTGGTAGTTTGTCTGAAAAATACGGTAGTGTCGTATTTTTGCTAGAAAGCTTGTTTTGACTTGAAATTTGACGGGTAGCTTTGTTTCGACGTCTGGAATCTATTGGTGTGCTCAAATCTTTTAAAATCCATCAAAATATGGCACTTTTAATCTGAAAATGATCAAAAACAAGAAATGGTGTAGATTATGCAATATTTGACAAATAAGGCTTAAAAACAAGCAAAATAGCACAAAAAGACCAATGAAATGACACAAAATACACTATGAATTTTGGTGTCATCGACGGCGATGCATTAGGTTGTATCAAAGTGCCTCATTCACCATATAGAGATGCCAATACCCTCAAGTCTAGGACAATCGTAATTCTGTCACTGTGATCTTCATCTTGTGATACCAAGATGAATCCTCATGGCCGGTTAGTCTAGTATATCTCCCTCGATATACCTATATACTTGCGTTAGTAACCCGTGCTCAACCAGTGCATACACCATTCTCAAGTGAATCATAGCTATCCCATATCCACTATGATTCTTGACCGGGGACAAAATTGAGATAAGATAAAATATTTATCTCTTAGGGACATCGTACATGCAATTGTCCATGTGCATAGATGTACATATTTGCATAACAACAACCATGCCAAGATATCTCATCTATCAAATAAATGTGATACATATATCCATTAGACCATCCCAAAGGTCCTAGGGCATAAACACTAACAATATCCCACTTGCACTAGGACCATGACCTCAGCTCCATCTCCCAAGCTCGACCTACCATGCTCCTGCTGCAACAGGGCACCGGTCAATGGGCCCACTATGTCAATGTCAAAATTTGTTATGTCTTTATTACCTCTGTCCCCAAGATAAGATATTAAGACTTGAATATGTTGTTTTGAACCTCGTGAATTCAGTAAAGAACTCTCACTCATTCAAACTGCTTCCCAAAAGCATAAACATACTTTGCTTTAATGTAGTCTGCTCTGAAGCTCCCACAGCTTCAAGCACCTCTACCTAAATAGCAAGAATGTCACTCTGGCCTGACTGAAACAAGCTGCCAAGTACAAATGCTAAGTTTTTCCTACCAAGATCTTTTCAGAACCTAAGTGTGTTCTTTGTCCCTTATCCTATGCCTAGCACCTGGATTGAACTTGGTACCAACAAGTCTTCAACCTCCCACTAGACTCGGGTACTCTAAGGTGAAGATTCTTTGTCCGTGTTAGGAGTTACCCATAACACAAGCACATATGAATCGATTCAACCCTTATTCCCACATTTTCTGAACCCTAGGTTGCCCACAACCTGCATTCATGGTTCAGATTCCATCTTTGACTATTTGTGTACAGTGGTTGACCTTGGACTAAATCCAAGTCACAACTTCCTCCCACTAGCCTTTTCCAAAGAAAGATATTTCCAAGAACAATAGTACTATGAGCACAATCACTTGTCCTCCTGTGGGTTATGGATATTGTATGCTACTTACACCTATGATATCTAGATGGAATTAAGTTTAGTGTGGAAGAAGCTTTGAGCATCACCTTGGAAGAGATATCTTTGACTTTCAATTATCCCATTAGAATCACCTATCAAGGTATTCTTTAGAAAGTATGAGCTATGAGTTGACCTCATAGTCATAATGATAGTCATCTATGGCTCAAGTATTCTTCATCTATCTTTGATTGAAGATTACTGATGAATTTCTATAAGCTGGTTCTATATACATTTTTCAGTAAATTATGAATTCCTTTCTTTTGACCTTTTTAGTCCACTTTTCCTTACTTGGTGAAGGACATTTATTTTTCATCAATAAATAAGTATCTACCTATCTTTGACGTCTTAAAAGTGGTTAAGATAGTCAATCCCCTAGAAGGAGTTTGATTCCAAGAGTTCATTTGCATGAAGTCATTGGATGTATCTGTTGTTTATGATAAAAGATAGTTAAGTTAAAAGATTGGTATTCAATGTGAACTACTTATTAAACTCACTTTAGTTATTTTGTTACCTTATTATTTTGCACAATGTAATGACAAGAGATTTGCAAATGAAAAGAATAACAAATTCTTTTTATTCCAAAATTTTTCTATTCCCAAGGAATAAATATAATGTCAACTACATTTATTGCAAAGAATAAATCAATCCTATCTATGACAAATAAAAGAATGGCTTAGTAGTGTTAGTGCTCCAGCAAAGTCTTCTTATTGTCATTCATGTCCTATTTCTATTAAGCACCTGCATTTTTTTGCAAATATCAGTGTCACCATGTAGTATAAAATACTCATGTATAGAAATAGACAATATAGGATTTGGTAACAAAATTATCTGAGCCTGAAGACGAAGGATCTCTTCTCTTCATCTATCTGAAACCGCATGCATCCTTTTCTTTAGCGCCACTCTACCAACCTTTTTCATCTTTCTCTTTCCCATTGCTTTAGTCAGGTCCTTAGGCTTACTATCGCATTGAGGGATCTCTCTAGAAGTACTGCCACTCTCAATGCTAGTTTGTCTACCGAGGGGCTACTTCATATTAGTTATAATTTTGAAAGCACTCAAGTGATGTAGGAGCGGAACCAAGATGATTTCCACACTTTAGGCCTACCGTCGGAACCTTTCTCTGGAGGAGAATTCTTCACCCTCGGAGATAGCTGATGCAGGAGCATCTTATTGAAGATCTCCAATTTTGAGAATTTGATGTATTTTGGACTTGTTTAATTTCTGCATTATGTCATGTTGCAAACATTGTTTACATTTTCTACACTTGATGTTATTATGTTGTAGTTAGGATTAGAGAAGGTTTATTTTCCAAGCCTTTGTTTTATTTTGTAGTTGCTGTAATAGGTTGTTTAGCCTAGGGTTCATACACCTGTAATGCACCTACATGACACTAGGATCACCCCAACTATAGGTCAACATTCCATGAAAGTCTCGACACATTCAATCCTGGTCAACTCTCAATTCAAGTCAACATCAAGACAGCTTTACGCAGGACGGAAGTTCTCAAGTCAGCACAATTCCTGCAGCAAGGTCAAATGCGGAACAATCTCAGCCAACATCAATGTCAGATCCTCACAACCAGTATCTAGTTCCAAATCAGCGAGATCAAATCGCAGTCAACAACGACAAAGTCCAAATTAATTTCAACTTCAGCATGAGCATATTCAAGTTCCACCGCTCTAATCCGGTTAGATCAAATCCAGATGTCAGCCATATGCTTGCGCATGCTGCCAATCATCAAGTATCCAACCTGCACGCGTAAGGAAATCTCCTCAGCCCATATTCACCACAAGCAGCAGCCAATCAAAGAAGCTTTGTGATGTCCAGCTAGGCCAGGAATTCAAAACGTCATTCCAAAAATGCTACCGTTGGGGTGTGAGGGTTTAAAGTCCATGTAGTTTCTCACTTGCACAAGTTTATGAATTTGGAAAAGAAAATCACTTTGAGTTAACGGATGCTTCTCAACAGTTGAGGGTGTGCCGGAAGACCCTTCGTGTGTTGCTTGAGAGTGAGCCGGAAGGCCCCTCTTCTACGTTTGCTTGAGGGTGAGCCGGAAGGCCCCTCCCCCTTGTTCTCCTTGAAGGTGAGCCAGAAGGCCCTTCAAACCATTCTCTCACTGAATACCAATCTACCAACCCCCTTGCTCAAGCCTTGGTGGAGTTTAGAGCCGACGATTATTGCTGAGTTGCTGGAACTAGTAGCACAGGCGCACATTTCCAATCTACACCTTGAGATCACTTCTAGAACCTGTTGACTGAAGGCTGCGAAGGGGTTTGGTCCCCTTCCTTAAAGGGGACCTCAGGTGTTCCCAACCCACTCTCCTCTTACGATCTGAGATGCATGTTTAAGTTCCTTAACATCCGCGCATAACGTGATGTTTGTTAAGCAAAACCACATTAGAGCCACATACTTAAGGGGTTCCTTGGGTTTAGGATTTTTCATCCTGCATTAGTGGTATCAGAGCAACCCTTAAGTGCTCTTAGTTTTCTGTTTTCTTGATCTGAATCTGTACGCGTGAAATTCCTGCAGTGTCACTGTTCACTATTTTCCTCAATGGATTTCTGAAAATTTGTGCTGCCTGATTTCTGGTTTCCCTTACTGCTGGAGTTTTGTTTGAACGTCTGAACGTTTGAAAATCTGTTCCGATAAACTGAAAAGCTGCTCACAGACTTCTGGTTTCTTTTCTCTTGCTGGAGTTTCCTGAGTTTTTGGGCTGTCCTTTGTTGTTTCCCTGAACTTCTAGATTGTGTTTTCTTAGCACCGATTACATTTTATTTACTGGTTTTCTGCGCAAAATTTTTTGACAAAATTACTAAAGCCTGCACTAAGCGCGTTTGCTGAAAAAAAAAATCCAGTTACTGTAGCTTACCGGATTGCTGAATAATTTCTGGAACCTGTGTTCAACCTACGAAACCTGGAATCTCTAATCTAATAGAGAAACACCATTTCAAAGGACAACTTGGGAATGAGCCTACCTCAACCCATAGGCAGGTCTCCACTCATCTCTGTAAATTTGCAAATCTGGTTTCTATCCGAATGTACTATTAATTACCATTGTGAAATTTCTGTTGAGACCTGAGTTCAAGCTGTGTTCGTACTGGATTCATTGTGCTAAGAAAATTTCTGCATTTCTGAACTGAACTCTATCTATTTCCCAAAATTTCTGGCAACTTGTATGCGCTGTTTCTTTTCCTGGGATTATTGGTTTCCTAGCCTTGTTGGTTTCTCTCTGGTGGATTTCTTGCTCATGCATCTCGCGATTAAACTCAAGCATTTGCATCAAGGACATTGAACTAAGTTTGCTGAAAATCTGCCTGTCAACTGTATTTTATCTCACTGAATCTCTGCGCCAGGATTTCTGAATACAACTATGTTGAAAAGGGCCTTGATTAACTTGTGTATCTGTTTCTAATCTTGCACTGAAACTGTTTGGTAAAGTCCTATTTATTGTAGCTTACTTGATTCTGAAATTTCAAGCTGTAAAACCTTTGGTGCACACTTGTGATCTCTAACCTGACATAAGTTCAAGAGGCTGCAGGTATCTACCTCATTCAATAGGTAGCCTACCACTCATTTTTGCCAAATTGGTACACCTGAGTCCTACTTGAAAATACTGTTGCTCACCATTGGAATTCCCTGATACTTGGCGCATGCTGTGCTGTGTTTGTCTGTGTTAGGCTGATTAGCAACCTCTACTTAACACTGAACTTTATAATCAAGATCTTGCAATTGCTGCTGCATTTACGCCTCTTACTAAGTTGAATCTTGAATTTTACTGCATTCACATACACCACTGGATTTAAATCTGATACTTGCTGCACCTTTATTCCTACTAGCTTTACTATTTTATGTTGGCTGAAATCTGGATTCATAATCACTATCGTTTGCTCAGTCGTAATCCGTGATAGTATTTGTTTAAGCAAAACATTGTTTGTAGTAGGCTGACATCTAGCCTTTCCTGCTGCATTACCGTTTACAATTAGTTCAACCTGCAAACTAGGATTCTAATTCTGCTGAACATTACTCGTGCTAGAATTATTGATAAACAAGTTGAGGTTAGTATTTGCTACGTTCAACACTTATTGTTATCAAGTGCATTGTTGAATTTTTGTATTTGCCATTTGAATTCCCTGAGTCTGTATGTTTGGCTGCTATGAATTGTAAATATGAAAACGGTACATCTATGCTGAACATGTATGATTCCCTGTTACACTTCACACCTGCACTTCATTACTGAAACTTCTAAACCCAATATGGCATGGCAATCTAGTGCATCTTATTATCATGAACGCAACTATGTTCCAACTTATGATGATACCCTTAGGGAAACCTATGAACCTAGAGAAATCCACATCAGACCCATTAGGAGCCCACCTCTTTTTAGAGGAGACTTAGACCCCAATGCGTTTCTAAATTGGTTAAGATTTGTTGAGCAATATTTTAAAAAAAAATTGCTATACCAGAAGAAAGGAAAGTACTTAATGCTAAGCTTCTTTTACGTGGTTTGGCTAGAAATTCTTGGCATGGTATGAAAGGTCTATTAGTAAATCAGGAATGTTGCACCATTACATGGAGAACTATGAGTTGGTGTTTGAGAGAGAAATATGTAACCCCACACTATAGGAAATACATGGGTAACCAATTATCTAGGTTGACTCAAGGAGATGATTCCGTAGCCTGAGTACATGAAAAAACTTGAAGAATTACTTTTTAGATGTGATATAGTTGAAGACCCTTGGACAACCCTTGACCGTTTTGAGATTGGACTTAGGAAAGATATAAGAGATGCTATCATGCTTTATCCTATTAAGACCTTAGAGGAGTCCTACCAACAAGCTCTAAGAATTGAGTTAGAGATCAAGCTAACTAAGAAGAGACAAGCTGAACATGTTAGGACTTTACCCACAGCCAAGGATAACCTGTCTGTATCCATAAGTCCCAAGGTTCAAACCAATGACCCCACACTTAAAGGTGTTACCTACCAGCCAACTCATGACCCTCCTAAGCAAGCCTTAAACGTGACTTCCCAAATCCTTGAAGAAGAGATAGAGCACATTATATATGTTGCAGATTATACTAGTGAAGATGACATAGAGCCGCAAGAGTTAGAAGATCAAGATTATATTAGTGAGGATGACATAGAGCCACAAGAGATAGAAGATCACCATGGGCCAAACAAGGACTCACCCTACACCATGAGCAATAATTGTCAACAGCCTCCTCTAGAACCTACTATGCTGCCAGCAATCTTGGGCCATAAATCTGATCTTACCTTAACAACACCCTCAGAACAACCCCATAACACCATGCTAGTTGACTCGATCCATGCATCGAATGTGACATTGCTTTGTGAGAACATGAATCTTAATGATTTAATTATTCCACAAGAATATCTGGCTAAATCAGATCTATGCTTGCAATATGATTTCATCTTTGCCTCTGCTCTGAGCAACAACCATTATGGGACGACCTTAAGGAAATTAGTTAGCGCATCCACATTCCCAATAGAGTATCCACCAAAGGATTGCATGAAAATATCTCTTTGTACTCTCTCATTTAAAGCTTATACATCTGCCCTTATATTTTCTTATCATGTTTTCAAAATACAAACCATCAACACACATGAGACAACAAGTACTTTCAGATATTTGTATCTTAATTACAGGAATGAGATAATATCCATATCTTGGGATGGCCGCCAGACCCAAAATGGAGTGTCAAATTTAATTCTCCGGAGGAGAATTCTTTACCCCCGGAGATAGCTGATGCAGGAGCAGGGAACCAAGATGACTTCCACACTTTAGGCCTACCGCCGGAACCTCTGCATACTTTCAAGTTAATTCTCTGGAGGAGAATTCTTCACCCTCGGAGATAGCTGATGCAGGAGCATCTTATTGAAGATCTCCAATTTTGAGAATTTGATGTATTTTGGACTTGTTCAATTTCTGCATTATGTTATGTTGCAAACATTGTTTACATTTCCTGCACTTGATGTTATTATGTTGTAGTTAGGATTAGCCTAGGTTTATTTTCCAAACCTTTGTTTTATTTTGTAGTTGCTGTAATAGGTTGTTTAGCCTAGGGTTCATACACCTGTAATGCACCTACATGGCACTAGGATCACCCCAACTACAGGTCAACATTCTAAGAAAGTCTCGACACATTCAATCCTAGTCAACTCTCAATTCAAGTCAACATCAAGACAGCTTTACGCAGGACGAAAGTTCTCAAGTCAGCACAATTCCAGCAGCAAGGTCAAACGCGGAACAATCTTAGGCAACATCAATGTCAGATCCGCACAACCAGTATCTAGTTCCAAATCAGCGAGATCAAATCCCAGTCAACAATGTCAAAGTCCAAATTAATTTCAACTTCAGCATGAGCATATTCAAGTTCCACTGCTCTAATCCGGTAAGATCAAATCCAGATGTCAGCCATATGCTTGTGCATGCTGCCACTCATCAAGTATCCAACCTGCACGCGTAAGGAAATCTCCTCAGCTCATATTCACCACAAGTAGCAGCCAATCAAAGAAGCTTTGTGATGTCCAGCTAGACCAGGAATTCAAAATGTCGTTCCAAAAATGCTACCATTGGGGTGTGAGGGTTTAAAGTCCATGTAGTTTCTCACTTGCACAAGGTTAATGAATTTGGAAAAGAAAACCACTTTGAGTTAGTGGATGCTTCTCTGTTGAGGGTGTGCCGGAAGGGCCTTCGTGTGCTGCTTGAGGGTGAGCCGGAAGGCTCCTCTTCTTCGTCTGCTTGAGGGTGAGCCGGAAGGCCCCTCCCCCTTGTTCTCCTTTAGGGTGAGCCAGAAGGCCCCTCTTCCTTGTCTCCTTGAAGGTGAGCCGGAAGGCCCTTCAAACCATTCTCTCGCTGAATACCAATCTACCAACCCCCTTGCTCAAGCCCTGGTGGAGTTTGGAGCCGACGATCATTGCTGAGTTGTTGGAACTGGTAGCATAGGCGGACATTTCCAATCTACACCTGGAGATCACTTCTAGAACCTGTTGACTGAAGGCTGCGAAGGGGTTTGGTCCCCTTTCTTAAAGGGGACCTCAGGTGTTCCCAACCCACTCTCCTCTTACGATCTGAGATGCTTGTTTAAGTTCCTTAACATCTGCGCATAACTTGATGTTTGTTAAGCAAAACAACATTAGAGCTACATACTTAAGGGGTTCCTTGGGTTTAGGATTTTTCATCCTGCTTTATCAAGCCTCTGAATAGCTCTTGCCATTCAAGTGACATTTTGTCTAGCATGATATTTGCAATATTTGGACAATCCTCTTGATGCTTCTTATAAGCATCCTTTTCAGCCGCTGAGGCTGTGGATGAAACAAGTTCAGGAATTGGCATCTCAAGAACATACAACTTCCTCTCGTATCTGAGAACAATTCTCAAGACACGGAACCAGTCCTCGAAGTTGGGCCCAACCAACTTCTCGTTCTGCAACAAGGTACGGAATGACATTCTGTCGTTGTCATTGCTTGTAAATACCATCTACAAGGAAAAGCAAGAGTAGATCAGTATCACATTTTCAACTATTTATTCTGGTCTTTTATAAATGATTATTTCTCACTATTTTATTTGAATCGATAATCCTCAAAAATCAATTGAGAAGTCGCTCGACTTCCTTAGTGAGATGGGATACTCATTTCATACACGGCCTTGTGTCCCATGGGGGTGCGATGTACTACACAATGTGACACATGCTTCTTGAGGTAGGCCCCCAGCTAATTGCAACTTGGCAATTCCCCTTCTCAAGATTGTTCAAGCACTTTGTGTCCAATTGATGTGGGGTGGAGACACGAAATATGATACTAACTAAAAGTCCGATTATTATTATTTTTTATTTTCAAAATAAAGGTCAAAATTCAGAAAACAGCTAGAAACGTAGTGGTGCAGAAATATATCATTTAAAAAAAGTAACTATGCCTTGCAGGAAAATCTATAGATCCAAAATTTGATCCAATTAAACCAAGAGCTAGTACTAAACTAGTTCTTTTGAATCCAATAAAGAAAACAGATGGTGAGGGGATATCAGGCATGTATAGTAAATGCAACAATATAGCTAGTCAGATTGGTAAGTTAAGACTGCAAAGAATTGTTTCAGATTGCAGATTTAGTAAAGCCTTTTAGGTCGAATTGTCAGATCTGGGTATGCATCAACTAGTCCTCATGAAAGAACAAGATGCGTGCGTCATTATCTGACTTAAATTGAAGACCTTGGTTACACCGATTGCTTAAAGCACCTGCAAGAAGAGAGCTAATCAGATTAGTTTTGAAACAAGTGCAGGAATTTAATCAATTAGCAAAAGTTGGTGTCTCTTGTAGGTTGATCTGTTCAATCTTAATTCGTGCCAACTGATCAGAATGATAGAGGAGGATCAGGTCTTGCTATTGGATCCAAGGATCAAAGCTGGAGGCTTGTCCGAGCATGTTAAAATTCTGCAGAAATAAGCATAATCAAGTTAGTATTAAGAGCAACAGGAAGCTTGAAGCAACAAGTCTGAGAAACAGAGGGAGGGAATCCGGCGCTGATCAACGGCGCTGGGGCATGGATCGTTCGTCGGCGGTGTTGGAGTCAAGATAAATGGTTGCTGAAGATGTAGGACCACTGATAGGAGGTGGCAGAGGAGGTGCAGATGGCATCGGAATTCTGGCGGAGGCGAAGCAGCAACTATTCAGATGGAACAGGGGAGGTCTGCGCATGAAGCAGGGGCGGTCGTCGGACGTCCGATGATGCACCAAATCAGAACTTGCTACAACTGGAGGTTATTGTGGTGGAGAGGAAGACATGGCTGGAGTTTGGGGTTGATTGGCCATCATGCGGAGGAGAACGATGAAGAAAGGCGGAACTAGGGCAGAAACAGGGCATTAATAGGGGATCTGGTCGGCATTTCGAATCCGGTGATCAGACCGGCGGATGGACGGATGCCGGCAGCTGGAGCTTAGTCTTGGGGAGCAGGAGGGATGCCCGAAGTTTCATGAGGATCAAACCGGCGGATCGTCGGCGGCGTGCTCACAAAGTTTCAGAAATTTTAGAAGTTGGCTGAAATGTGCAGGTGATTGCAGCGGAGCAGGAGAGTTAGGGGAAGAAGGAGAAGAGGGGAAAACTAGGTGACACAAGTGAAGAGGATGGGAAACATCCGATTCCATTGGAATAAAACTATTTCTTTCATTCAACAAATTCTGTCGATTACAAGGATCAGCGTGATACATATAGGGAGAAACTGGAGGAACGTTGGAGCCGAACGTTGTTCTTTCCTTCTTCGGCAGCACAAAGACGTTGCAGCTTTCCTTGTGTTGAGCTATTATTGAGCGAGGGTGAGTGCAAGAGACATTGGTGATTCCTTTCTTGGCTGTAAGTTAGCGTTGCAAGGTTTCCATCGTGAGCTTGTTTCCATTGCTGAACATCGTTGGAGATTTGCTCTCGGCTGGAGAAGATTTCATCCCTGTTGGCATGAGGATGGATGTTGGATGAGGTCCATGATTCGCTAATTTGAAGCGCGTAGGAATATAGTTGGATTGGCTTGATTTCTGAAATTTATTGAGTAGTTGAAATAGTCCTTTCCCTATTATTGAGCTAGCTTTAAGAGCGACCATGCTAGCTTATTCGAGAGCCTCCAAATTTTTGGTTAGGGTACTTGTAGACTCCATTTGTATCTTCGTCGCTTGTGGTTTCTGCCCCCATCACCAATAAAGGCTGGATACAACACAAAGCCTTAACTTCTTGAGGGTGCCTCTAAAAATCTCATCATGTGAACCAACACATATGAAAATCTAGTCAAGTCTAACCTAACCGTTATACCTAGGGCCTATGATTTCCTTGCGGAAGGCGTGTCTAGAGTTTTAACTGGACTGAGGAAATCAGTATCACCACACGCCTCTTGAAGATAGATGGGTGTGTCCCATGGGGGTGGAGAATAGTGCACAACACCAACGATCGACAGTTTGATGAGGGTTGCGCATCAGAAGGCTAAGGAATGAGATTTGATATGATTTAGTAAGGATTTTTGTGGTCTTGTGATGACACCAAAATATATAGTATATTTTGTATCATTTTAGATATCTTTTCATGCTAAATTGAGGATCTTATTACTTATTTTCATGCTAAATTCATCGAATATTGCAAAGACTACTTCTATTTTAGTTTTTCACGATTTTCAGGTAAAAAGACATTGTTTCAAGGAGTTTTCAAGCAAAATCGAACACATAGAAGAGTTACCATCATCAATAGGAGATCACCCAAGAAATTTCATGTAAAACGGAGCAACTCAGCAAATTACAGCAGTGCCGTAACCTATTTTACGGTACCGTATTTTCATATGCTACCGTAAAATCCGAGCCACTACCATATTTTGAGGAGTTTTCGAACAGAAGGTTTTTCGAATTTTACGGCAGTACCGTAAACCAGATTACGGTACCGTATTTCAGAGCGCTTCAGAACAGAAACTTTGCTTGATTTTACGGCACCGCCGTAAAGGATTACACAGGCCGTATTTTCCAGTCACTTCCGAACAGAAAGTTCAGCCGATTTTATGGTAGTATCATAAACCAGATTACGGTACCGTATTACCCAGACAATATCAGATCAAAAAACTCGACCGATTTTACGGCAGTACCGTAAACTTTTACACTGCCGTATTTGTGTTGTTAAACGCGATTTCTAGGTCAATTCTAAAGTCCGATTCTTGCGGAGATGATTGCGGGCGAACCAGAGGTTTATATTCGAAGCCGTAAGAAGCAATCAGGGTGTTTTTGATGAGAGAATTACACACACACCGAAAGCCCCAATTTTCATCGACTGTCGAGGGAGAAATCGTCATTCATGCCGCCGCCTAGGGTTCCACCACCGCAATGAATCCAGGGCATCTCCGGCCGTGAAATTCATACCAAAGCTACATCTGAAGGAGGAGACGACGTACCAGAAGTTTCAGAAGAAAAGGAAATTAATCGAAGGAGAATTCAAGGAAAGAAGGGAGACATCCACTATTTACCGAGATCAATTGAAATTACAACTGTGAAATACTTCACAGTCGTCCGTCCTGTATTTTTTCAAAACTCTTCTTTCGTTGATTTTTGAACTTCTGAAATTATGGAATTTTGTAACTTCTTTACCATGCTAGCTTAAACTACCCTTGGGACATAGGAGAGTAATTCACTTGATTTTTAATGACTAGATGACTATTTTTTTCACTATTTCTTTGCGTTTAATCTTAGCATGATGATTTTGCTCATGTGATATTTGTGCTTAGACTCTTTATAGATCCATGTTACTAATCATGTTTTTAGAATTTTTGCTATTGACTGAAAGGTAATTGCTTGAGAATTCAGATCCCTAGAATTGCATGTTAGGAACCCTTCCTTAGGTTAGATCCAATTTGTTCAATTCTAGTAGATTAATTGCCATGATAATAACATGAATCTATAGATCTGAGTCTAATTGTCAAACGTGGAGATCTTGCACGAAAGTGAGGATCGGAACGTTGGAGATCCATGAGTAAAACTAGTGTTGAGGCTCGGATGCACGAAAGTGATCCTTGAGATTCCACTAGAGATTATCAACCTAGAATTCGGATGCACGAAAGTGATCCTTGAGTTCAATGATTGATGATTTACTTATCTTCAGCGTTGGGACAAATCTTGCACGAAAGCGAAGATTAATCCTTGCATGGTTGTTAGCGCGAGAGTGAAACAATCCTTTTATTAAGTAATTTGCATCTTCATCATGATAAAATTAAACTGATGAATTCTTTATTCGTGTCTAGTCATAGAAATTATAGTGAATGAAACCCTAGTCCCAGTTTTCTCTCCGATAGTATTCTTCCGTGTGTTTGTGATATTTGCTTGACTTTCATTCGACTACCTAGATAGTAAGAAATCAATTGATCAGTACTTGACAACATAGGTCTCTGTGGGTTCGATATC
>CM050440.1:30633097-30677886 GCA_027562315.1 Costus pulverulentus | reverse complement strand
TCCTGGGGACATGCTGCCGAAATTTTTCCGAATCGGTTTCAGTAAGCTATTATTCCCTAGCATCTGTATTGTTGTTTGTGTGTGACGTTTCCCTACCTTCCGCGGTTTTTGCTTGTGATTGGGGTTTATTCTGAGGGGGCCTTACAGGCACCTTGTACCCTAGGGTTAGATTCCTTATGCAAAACCAATAATCCAAATAATTAACCGTGCACTTTGTACCCTAGGGTTAGATTCCCTGTGGCATTCGACATCTTTGATATTACTTCGACATAACCGTGCACTTGCGGGTCGTGTCAATTATCAATGTAAGTACTCTGACTATGGGCCAGGAGTCTCTTTGATCTATCTCGGTAGATCCTCACGCCTAGGATATAGGCGGCCTCCCCTAAGTCCTTCATCTTGAAACACTTCCCTAACCATGTCTTCACAACTTGAAGACTAGGGATGTCATTTTCGATGAGCAGTATGTCATCGACAAACAAGGCTAGAAAAGTCACCAAGCTCCCACTGAATTTTCTGTATACACAAGCGTCGTCTTTGCTTTTGATAAAGCCATAATCTCTCACAGTTTTATCAAATCAAAAATTCCAACTTCGAGATGCTTGCTTTAATCCATAAATGGATTTCTTTAACCTGCAGACCTTACTGGCATTTGCAGGATGGATGAAGCCATTAGGTTGTGTCATATACACATCCTCAGTCAGCTTCCCGTTAAGGAACGTTGTCTTCACATCCATCTGCCATATCTCATAGTCATGATATGCAGTTATAGCAAGCAGAATCCGAATGGATTTGATCATGGCAACTGGTGACAAGGTTTCATCATAGTCCACTCCGTGGATTTGTTTGAATCCTTTAGCCACTAGTCTACCTTTATAGGTAACTATGTTGCCATCCATGTCTGTTTTCCTCTTAAAGACCCATTTACACCCTATGAGTTTTACCCCATCAGGCAGCTCAACCAAATCCCAAACTTGGTTAGCTGACATGGAATGCATCTTGGATCGCATGGTCTCAAGCCATCTCTCAGAGTCTGGTCCACTGACCACCTCATCATAAGTCCTGGGTTCATCCTCAATGATGAAGATTTTGTCGTTTTGTGTCGGCAGTGACCCATACCTTTCAGGCGCATGACGAATCCTCCCAGACCTACGTGGGGCCTATGTTTGAGCCTCAGGTTGCCTAGCAACCGGTGCAGGTGGCTCAGATTCCATCTCTATGTCTTGTGGTTGTACTTGGACCTCGTCCAAGTCAAACATCCTCCCACTGACTTCTTTCATGAGAAATTATTTCTCTAGAAAAGACAGCACCCCGAACAACAAAGACTTTGTTCTCGGTGGGAACATATTAGTTTCCTTAGTGTACCCCACAAACACACATTTATCAGATCTAAGTTCTAGCTTGCTAGAATCCTGACATTTGACATATGCCTCACATCCCCAGATCCTGATAAAAGATAGGTTAGGGTGTCTCCCACTCCATACCTCGTATGGTATCTTAGAGACACTCTTAGATGGAACATTATTAAGTATCAGAGAAGTTGTCTCAAGTGCGTGACCCTAGAATGAGGGTGGTAGAGTTGCATGACTCATCATAGACCAAACCATGTCCAACAAAGTTCAATTTCTCCTCTCAGACACACCATTCCATTGAGGTGTTCCAGGAGGAGTGAGTTGGGATAGGATCCCACACTCTCTTAGATAGTCAAAGAAATCACCGCTTAGGTACTCTCAACCACGATCTGATCGAAGAGCCTTAATGTATCTACCAAGCTGGTTCTTTACTTCATGTCTAAACTCCTTAAATTTCTCAAAGGATTTAGATTTATGTCTCATTAAGTCGACATAATCATACCTACTGAAGTCATCAGTGAAGGTAATGAGGTAGCTGTGTCCACCTCTGGCTTGTTTATTGAATGGCCCACACACATCAGTATGAATGAGATCCAACAAACCTCTTGCCCTCTCACTAGTCTTGGTGAAGGGCACCTTTGTCATTTTCCCTAATGAATAAGGCTCACATGTATCAAATTCCTCCAAGGAACTTAAATCTAACAATCCATTTGCATGAAGTTGTTGAATGCGGTTCTTGTTTATATGGGACAATCGACAATGCCATAGGAAGGCACCAATTGAACCACTCAGTTTGGTCCTTTTGCTATTTATGTTATAAATAGAGCTATTCATGTCCAGGACATATAAACCATTGCACAATGTACCCTTCCCATAAAACATATTTGCAAATGAAAAAGAACAAACATTCTCCTTTATTTCAAATTTAAATCCTTTCCTTGCCAAGTAGGGAATGGATATAATGTTTTTAAGTGAAGGTACATAATAGCAATTATCTAGCTCTAACTGAAGTCCAGAAGGCAAGTAGAGAGTCAAAACTCGTACAGCAATAGCAGCAACCTGTGCTCCGTTTCCAACCCATAGGTCAATCTCTCTAGGCCGTACCGATCTACTTTTCTTGAGCCTCTGCATATTTGTACAAATATGAGCTCCACATGCGGTATCCAATACCCATGGCGTAGAAGTAGAAAGGTTGACTTCAGTAACATAAATACCTGAGCATGAAGACGAAGCCTTGCCTCTCTTCTTCTCATTCTGAAGTCGCACTACATCCTTTTTTATGTGAGGTGGTCCTCTATATGAGTAGCACTTGTTATTCCTAACTCTTTCCATCTTTATCTTCAATGTCTTAGTAAAGCCTTTCGGCTCAACACATTGAATGTCTACTTTAGGAGGTTTGACCTCAACAATTCATCAAAGAGCTGCCTTAGATTAGAAATAATCTCAGAGGCACTCTTAGATTCATATTGCCCTCTTAATACGGGAAACATGTTGGTTAGCATCAAATTTGCAACCTCCAAAGTATCAGCTTGATGCTTATCATAAGCATCCTTCTCAGCTGCTGAGGTCGAGCATGGAAGTGGCTCAGGAATAGGCTACTCAAGGACATAGAGCTTCCTCTCTAGCTTGAGCACATTTCTCAAGTTCATATACCAATCTAGTAAGTTGGATCCAACCAACTTATCTCTTTCCACGGTAGACCGTAGTGACCATCTACCATTGTTCATAGCCATTGTTCTACAACAATCAAGAAACAGCAGATTAGTACTACTTTCAGATCATTTAATCTGGACTTGTATTAAATGACCATGGCTTCCTATTTAAATCGAATTGACAACCCACAAAGTCAATCGGGAAATTTAAGATTTCCTAGTGAGATGGGATCCTTATTCCACATGAGGCTTTGCGTCCCACGAAGGTGGGATGAGATGCACAAAGTGACCTATGTTTCTTAAGGTGGGAACGCCAGCCGGTTGCTCCAAGCAACTCCCCTTGTTGAGACAGTCTGAGGCATTTCATGTGCAATGAGGGCTGGATACAGCATGAAACCCTAACCTCTCAACGTTCCCTCTAGAGTTTCATCATGTGCCCATCACATATGAAAATCTAGTCAAGTCCATTCCTAACCGTTATGCTTAGGGCCAATGAGTTTCCTTGCGAAGGCACGCCCAGGTTAAAACTGGACTGGGAAAACCATTGCCTCCATGCACTTTCTAAAGATAAGTGGGTGTGTCCCACAAGGGTGGGAAACAGTTCACAACTTCACTGATCGATAGCTTAGTGAGGGCTACACATTAGAAGGCTACTAGACTTGATATTTTTAATGAGGGTTTTTAAGGTCTCATCAGTTTTATCTTATGTCTAACAATACAGGCATGCAATCCTATAGTGATAACATAACGATAAAACATCATAGGTACGCTTTAGCAGATATTGAAAGCAGTAAAAGAATGATGTGATCATAGCCTATTCAAGACATTGAACCAACCCATGCCAAAAGGAGGTTCAACTCTTGACCTAGGACTCAAGCCCCTAGAACGAGACCTAGCCTAGCCGACCTCTTGCTTGGTCTTCAGAGTTGGCTTCAAGGTCCTTCTCACCATGGTTTAGCTCTCAAACCCTAGAGGTAGTTCTAAGGGAAACCCTAGAAGCACCCTCATGTGTTCGGCCAATGCCAAGGGCTTCCTCCAAGGAAGATCCACCACCATGCAAGGAGCCAAGATAGCTAGCGCACAAACCCAAAGGGTTCGGCCACCAAGGGAGATGCATGCGCCAATGCTCCAAGTGATATGCGCCACCCTAATCTTCCTATTAGTTAAAACAAAAAAGAAAAGCGGCACGCAGGCCTCACAAGAGTACATCACAAGCATGCAAAGGAGCTTGACTCATAACCACAACATTATGCACAGCTAAGGTATTTACTCATGCAATTCTACATGCTCATGAAAAATATAAAGTCTAAAATTTTATTTTTTCATAAAACATGTCTTTCTTCCACATCATCTTATCACAGATCTTTTGATCATTTGAGATTATGTTTCTTTAAGATTTCATAGATCCTGTTAGCTGACAATTTTTGTCAGATCAAGAGACTCGGTCAGTCCGAAGACACAATGCCTGTCCTACTTGACAAAATTACGTGCGCCTTTGATCTTAAATCAATCAAGAAAAATAATCTTTCAACAATCCAAAAGAAATTGAATAGAAGATAGAAAGCAAAGACCTACAATTTTTCTTACTAGATAAATCATGTGCCACTAACATGCAATTTTTGAAAATTGAGATATGGCATGTGAGCAGGGGAAAGCATGAAAGTACATCGTTCGTGTCTCGCAAGTCCCTCTGATACTACTGTTGGGAAACCCCAGGGATATTTTATAATTTTTTAGAGTCATATCAACACAAATACATAACACAGCGGAATAATATCCTTGAAACAGGCTAGTGCCAAAAACCAAGTGAAGATCATCAAGTGAGGGAGTCAACACGATGAGATAGAAAATACCTAGAGCAAGCGTGAGGATCGATGTCGAGGTAGGCGCCCAAGCGTGCGCCCTTTGCAGTCTCACACGCATGGATGCCTCGAGCTCTCTTATTCCACATCCGGTGCTAGCCTCGGGAAGAAGATCCATGCCTTTGTTCCTCCTTCTATTCTTGCGCCTCCTTCAAGGAAGATGCACCAAGGATAGGGAGTGGAGATGGTGAAGCTGCCATGCCCTTATTCTTCTTGTGCCAAGAAGAGAAGGAGAAGAAGGGTTGTAGTTCTATGAAGCATGAAGCCGCCAAGGCATTCCCTAACTCTCACCAAGAGGAAGAAGGAAGGAAGACTTGCGGCTAGGGTTGGATGGAAGAAAACACTTGCACCAAGGTCTCCTTTGCTCCCTCCCCTTTGATGTGCTCACGCCTCTTGAACGAATACATACCATGCCTCACTCATGTGTGGCCGCATATATAGAACAAGGAGGCATAAAGACAATAAGGGGTGGGCGCAAGTCCAAGCAAGAGGGGCAGCTAGGGTTAGGGTGAGGTGGCAATTAGGGTTTATGGCTTTGGAAAGTCTCCAAAACTTTTCCATAAACTCCTTGCAATTACCCAAGACTTACCATAGAAGTCTATCATGCCTTAGATGCTTCAAGCCTTGCCATAGAGGCAAGCTTTCCATCTAAGCATGAAGGGGCTAGGCGCTAAAACCTCCCATAAGAAGCAACATGTGCCAATCTCACCCCATTATGCCCTTGGCGCGAATGGGGTGGGATATTGTCCCCATTATACCCTTTAAGCCTAATCCTCTTATCATGTCTACTTGTTATTGGGCCTCATTGGATAATGAGCTAGCCCAAACTTCATTGCATGGGTTGATTAAGTAATTGGATCCAATCCAATGCAACCCTAATCCAAATGTGAGCAACCATGGTCAAATTTGGGTCAACCTACCAAAAATGAAGTTTTGCTCCAATAACTCTCTTCCATATTATCAGGCCCATTGGCGCTGATGAAATCTCCCAATTAGATCTGAGCTATCTAATAACTCGATCATAACGCTTCTCGATCAATACGAGAACTCAAGTATCAAGGTGTGCGACCCTGTAGGTTCCTCTGACACTGGCAGTGCTAACCAAAGGTCACCACAAGCAGTGAGTGACACCTAGCAGTGCATCGCTGCTACCCAGGTCATTGGAATGGATATCGACATTGATATCCCCATCATTGCAACCAGGTACAGATGTATTACAGTCTCATTGCCGAACTGACATCCGATTGGATAAGTGTGTCACCACTTGTTTTCATCCAATCTCATAGCTATGACTAAATCACGTTCTCACCTGGGTATGGCCATACACTTTCAGTCATAGAACCATAGAGGAGCTCCATGGATATCAAGCTTCCTTTAGGAAGGGGCAAATTCTTTGTCTGTCCATTGACCTTCTCATATGGGTCGTGACATGCTCAATGACAACCATTTTGACCTCCCAACTATGGTGAGGTGTTAGGTTGTATCAAAGCATGTCCCTAACCATATAGAATGGTCAATGACCTCAAGTCAAGAGATCATGTATCTCCTATCACTTGTAAGGATAACTCATGACACCAAGTTATAGCCTCACAGCAGGTCGGTCCAGTATATCCACCACTGATATACCCATATGTCTGCGTTAGCACCTCGTGCCTAACTAGCCCATATACCAGTCTCACGAGTACCAGAGTTGTCCCATATCCACTGAGGTACAACGATTGGGGACAATCATTTGAGCACAGATCCAATGTGTCTCCAGGGACATTATCATGTAAGCACATAATCGTAGATGTAGATAAACATGGATAATGACAATGCCAGAATGATATAAATATCAATGTCAAGTAGTACAATAATGGACCAATACTAGGTCCTAGGGCATATACACCAACATTTTTAAGATTGATTTGCGCAGTGGCTACGACCAAGTTAGAATCCGGGAAGGGGATGAATGGAAGACTGCCTTCAAAACCCAAGATGGGTTGTATGAATGGATGGTTATGCCTTTTGGGCTAACCAATGTGTAATATCCCAAGTTTTTGAAAAATAATTTTAGAAAAATCAGAATTTATGTTTTGGATTTTTTGTAATTTTTCTGGAATTTTCCCCCAATTTTTAAAAGTTTAAAAATTGAATTTTAATTGAAAAGTTTGATTTTCGTTCATTGGGATTCGAACCCTTAACGCAAGTGGAGTTTGGGCTCAGCCTAACCATTGGGCTGAGTTCAATTTTCTTAATTAAACCTCGCCAATTTTACTTGATTTAGTTTTAATTTAATTTCGCGACCAAGTCGAATCATCATCTTCCCCGCTGTTTGCGGCGACTGAGTCGTCAGCGGCCTTTGCTATTTTGGGACGCGTTCGGCATCTATTTGAGAGGGCTTCTCTTCGCATTGTTGAGAGGAGAACCCTAGGTTGTCTTCGAGCCACGGTGCACCGTCAAGAGGGAGAGATCAAGCTCGAACCAGTCGCCAGAGTTCGAACAGCACTACCTGAAGCTTCTGTCTTTTCGTGCCTCCTTCAGCACGCATTTTCTGTTCCAGGTTTACGATATTGCTTCGTAGCAAGGTAATCATGTTTTCCAGTTGTTTTGGTTTAGTTCCGTTGAGTTTCTGTGTTGTTCTGGGTGTCGACGGCGGCGGCGCCACCGTCGATAGATTCGGCTGTTGCAAGAGCTTCGAGCATGGGTCGAAAGCTCGCCGCAGCCACCTCAGGAGCTTCTCTTTGTCTTCGAGGGTTTTCTGCTGAAGTTTGGAGTCGATCAGACGCTCGAACAGCGGCGATCGGGCGGCGCGGGCGAGCGGCGGGTTCAGGTTGATTTTAGGGTTTGGCCGGTTTATTTGGAAATAAACCCGGTCTGCTCAGTTTTGGAATTGATTTGAACCGGCTCAACAGATTGAGCGGTTCAATTTCAATTTCGGCCCAGCATTGGTTTTCTAGCCGGTTCGACCCTCATCCGATTGAATCTTGATCGGTTCAGGTAGCCGTTGGAAAGCTTATGAAAATGCCTATTTAATGGTATCCCATGCATCCCTAGATTCTTCTTAAATTTTGTGTAATTTCAGTTTCAAGTTTCGGTTTGGCTTGGCTTAAGGTAAATCTGACCGGTTCACTGAAATTCAGTTCGGTTCAGTGGCTTTTGGGTCTGGTTCACTGGATCCAAGGTTGGTTCCCTAAGTTTTGGGATGTTTTTCTATCTATTGGTGGTCTCTGTTTTCATGTTTGAATCTTATTTGATGAAGTTCATGTATAAATCTATGTTTCAGAGCGATTGATCTAGTGTTTGGCTTGCTTCGTTTGATAACTAGTTTTCTTGGCTTTTCAATGGTAAGACCTCAAACCAGATTTATGTAGATAAAAGTTTGTTATCCTTGTTTCTGTTGACTCATGTAGTATAGTATCTTGAGCATATCGATGATTTGCTAGCGGTATTATTGTTATTTCAGTTTTCAGTTTCTATATACCAGTCAAGTATGTGTCAAAGTATGTTATTGTTTTCAGTATCCATGTTGTGGACTGCATAACCAGTTTTCTAGTATCCACATGTGTGGACAGTTACATGTTATATTGAGCACATACCGAGTAGTATCCACTCTGTGGACAGATCGGAGTCCCTTGTTAGCATGCACCGGGATTCGTGACACATGGTGGCGCGTGTGTTCACCATGCAAGGTGTAATTCACCTTATCATGCGTATTCGGGGTGACGACCCCACGAGCCAGTAGCTATTGCTCATAGTTTTCCTTGCATGATATTAGTTTATGTATTTGATCATAAATAACCCAATCGATTCAATTTATCCAGTTTACAGTTCCAGTTGTCAGTTACAGCTTCTAGTTTTCAGTTTCCCAGTTTATAGTTTCCGATTTTCAGTATTCAATTTATCGCAGTTTTATTGTTCATGCTTGTTGCTAGTTTCCCTCCTTTGAATCTAAGGGACTATCCTTTCTTCTAGGGAGAGGCTTACTCAGCAATGTTTTGCTGAGTCTGGTTGTTATTGCAGATACTGGTCTGGACTAAGCAATTCAAGACATAGATTTAAAGTATTACTTGATGGATTATGCTTAAAGAAATGTGATTCTTGTATTAAAAGCTATTAGCTGAGATCTGAGTGTTGTAAAAGTGTACTTTGATGTCTGTAATTATAAAGATAATTTTGTAGTAGTCAGACTTATATTGTTGTTCCTAGATTATTAAGTCATAGAAGATTCTTTTATTCTAGTCTTAGTTCCAGGGTGTAACACAATGCCCCCTCAACTTTCATGAGACTCATGCATCAAATTTTGAAACCTTACATTGGAAAATTTTTGGTGGTATACTTTGATGACATCTTGATTTTTAGTAGGACTAGCGAAGAGCGTATGAAGCATGTTAGATCCACACTTGACCTTCTAAAAAAGGAACAATTAATGTTGAACCTTAAGAAGTGTGTGTTTTTGACACAGGAAGTGGAATTTCTAGGATTTATTATTAGTGATGAGGGATTGAAGGTTGCCCCTTCAAAAATCGCTGCCATTCTAGATTGGCCCTCTCCTACCACTTTAACTGAAGCTAGGAGTTTCCATGGGCTTGCCACCTTCTATAGGCGTTTCATTCACAACTTTAGTACCTTGGTAGCTCCCATCACTAACTGTTTGCGCCAAGGAAAGTTTGAATGGAGTACGGCTGCTGAGAAAGCTTTTCAAGAACTTAAGAAAAGGATTACCACTACCCCTATCTTAAGATTACCTGACTTTGGTAAGGTTTTTGTGGTTGATTGTGATGCTTCAGGGGTGGGCATAGGTGGCACCCTTAGTCAAGATGGACACCCCATTGCCTTTTTTAGTGATAAATTGAATGATGCTAGGCAAAGGTATTCTACATATGACAAGGAATTTTATGTTGTTGTGCAAGCTTTGAAGCATTGGAGACACTACCTAATACATAAGGAATTTATTCTTAATAGTGATCACCAAGCTTTGGTCTACCTGAATAGTCAAGTTAAATTTAATCCTAGACATGCCAAGTGGACTGAATTCTTGCAGCAATATACATTTGTCCTCAAACATAAAGCTGGAATCCACAATAAGGTTGCTGATGCTCAAGCCGAAAAGTCATGATATTACACACACTGCAGATTTCGGTAACTGGTTTTGACCGAATTAAGGATGAATACATGCGCTGTCCAGATTTCAAATAGGTCTTTCATATTGCTAAGGAACTTGGTATACCGTCTCATACATACACTGTTCATGAAGGTTTCTTATTCAAAGATGGTAAATTTTGCATCCTTCGTACTTCTCTTAGGGACTTCTTAGTTTGGGAATTACATGGAGGAGGGACTGCAGGGCATCATGGACGGGATAAAACCCAAGCTCTAGTGGAAGACAGATTTTATTGGCCCTCCATTTACCCTCCATTTATAGAGAAGTATCCAAGATTGTGGGACATTGCCAAACTTGTCAAGGGGCCAAAACCCAAAAGTACAATGCCGACACCTATATGCCCCTCCCTATACCCGAAGGTCCTTGGCAGGATTTAAGTATGGATTTTGTGCTTGGTTTACCCAAGACTAGTGCTCATCATGATTCCATTTTTGTAGCAGTGGACTGGTTTTCAAATATGGCACATTTTATTCCTTGTAGTAAGACCACTGATGCCTCTCACGTTGCTCGGTTATTTTTCAAGGAAGTGGTCTGTTTACATGGTTTGCCACGCACTATCTTTTCAGATCGTGATACTAAATTTATAGGACACTTTTGGGTGACCTTGTGGAAGCTACTTGGGACAAAACTGAATTTCTCCACTGCATATCATCCATGATCTGATGGTCAAACAGAGGTCATAAATAGGTCTTTAGGAAACATCCTGCGCTGTCTTGTGGGAGAACACCCGGGAACATGGGATAAGTTGCTGCCCACTGCTGAATTTGCCTTCAATAGCGCCGTTAATAGGACTACCAGGGCCAGCCCATTTCAAATTAACTTAGGATACCAGCCCCGAAAACCCATATATCTCATTCCATTACCTTCACCTTTTAAATCTAGCCAATCTACACTTACTTTTGCGCAGCATATAGTTAAGATCCATAATGAGGTGAAAGAACATATTGCCAAGCATACTCTCAAATACCAAGTTACTGCTAATACTCATAAGCGTGTTGTTTCTTTTAATGAAGGTGACTTGGTTATTTTCAGGAATAGAAAGGAGAGACGACAAGGGACAAATCACAAACTAAAGCCAAGAGGAATGGGACCTTTTTTGCATCATGAAGAAGATAAACAACAATGCTTACACGTTGGACCTTCCATCGGCCCTTGGGATTCATCCCACGGTTAATGTGGAAGACCTAACTCTATACAGGGAACCACTCTCCATAACTGCTCCACCTCCACCGCCACAAGCCTGCAAGATCCTTGAAGAGCAACAACGTCTCACCAACAGTGGAGTCTAGAATTATTATCTTATCAAGTGGAGTGATCAAACTAAACATTGGGTGCCCGAAGACGAAGCACAGCTACACCTACCAGAGGAGCTAGAGAGTTTCAAGATTAATTATTTGGAGGAGAATTCTGCAGACCCCCGGAATGCTGATGCAGGGGCTATACCAAGGAGATCCAAGAGAGTAAAGAAACCCCCGGTTCGTTATGGGATAACCACATAAATACCGTACCTTGAGAAACTGTCTTGCTTACAAACTTGTTTCTATTTCCTGCTCATTTTTAGATATCTAGCTTAATAAACCTTGACTTATGGTCCACACTAGTCTTGATGTTGCAAGGCTAGTTGGTGGAAAATTTTGTAGCTTATCACTTGCTGTTTGAATATTGTAGTTAGGATGTAGCCTAGGATTTATTTTTAACATCTTTGTTTTATTTTTGTAGTTATTTTTAGTAGGATGTTTAGCCTAGGATTATAGCACCTGTAATGGCACTACATGGCACCTAAGCTTCCCAACATCCTTGGCATTCCATCATTCCTGATTATATCCGACGTCCCCAACAACTCGTCCACATGTTCACATCCAAAGCTGTAGCCAACTTCTTGAAGCCGACAAGTCACTTTAGTTAGCCAATCTAGATCAAGTCACGTCTACAAGCAACTTGCTAATTGAACCAGCTCAGATGTATTCTATTTCAAATCTCCAGCATGTGCATAGAATCATTCCATCTCAGACTTCACCGCCCGTAGCTGCCAATCAAGCCAAAGAAAACCAAACTCTGCAACAGTGAAGAATGCCAAGAGACACTCAAAATGTAAAAGTTGGAAGCTGAGGTTTAAAGTCCATGTATTCGAACACTTTGCACTTAGTCTATTTTCATGAAAAGCAAACAAATTAATCTGAGTTAGCATTGCACTGCTTGTTGAGGGTGAGCCTTGGCCCCTTGTGTGTTCTTGAGGGTGAGCCTTTGGCCCCTTGCGTGTGTGTTTGAGGGTGAGCCTCCGGCCCCTCTTCCCTGATTTCCTTCCGGCATCAAATTCTCGATATCTTATTGTGGCTATTATGTCCTGTTCTGGGGGGATAGGATCTGTTGGAGTCTCTAAAGTTGCTGAAGCTGAAGGGTGCGCGTACAGCTCCTGAATCTCCTCGCAAGTTATCTTTGATGTTTGCTGGTTGGGATACAGAAGGGGTCCGGCCCCCTTCCCTTCAGGGGGGCACAGGTGTTCCTAATTCATTACACTTATTTAGACTAAAATTGCATGCTTAGGATTTCTATACATCTACAAACTGCTTTGACACTTCAACATCAACCCCTTAATAGAGCTACATACTTGAGGGATAATCTTGGGAAAATCTATTTTTACATCAGACGGCCTCGAGACTCTTCCGCTCCACGCACGTGCTAGATTCGAGAGAGGAGATCCTGTTGGTGTATATGCCCTGAGACATAGTATTTGTCCATCTTTGTACTACTTGACATTGATACTTTTTATATCATTTTGGCATTGTAATTATCATTGTTTGTTTACATCTACGACTGTGTATTTACATGATAATGTCCCTGGAGACAGATTAGATCTGTGCTCAAATTGTTATCCCCAGTCAATGTACCTTAGTGCATATGGGACAGCTATGGTACTTATGAGACTGGTATATGGGCTGGTTAGGCACTCGGTGCTAACGCAGACATATGGGTATATCAGTGGTGGATATATTGGATCGACCCGCTGTCAGGCAATGACTTGGTGTCATGAGTCATCCTCACAAGTGACAAGAGATGCATTGATCCATTGACTTGAGCTCATTGACTATTCTATATGGTTAGGGACATGCTTTGATACAACCTAACACCTCGCCATAGTTGGGAGGTCATAACCGTTGTTATTGAGTGTGTCACGACTCATATGAGAAGGTCAATGGACTGATAGAAGATTTGCCCCTTCCTGAGGGAAGCATGATATCCACAGGCCCCCTTATGGTTCTATGAGTGAAAATGTATGGCTATACCCAGGTGAGAACCTGATTTAGTTGTGACCATGTGATTGAGTGAAAACGAGTGGTGACACACTTGTCCAATCGGATATTAGTTCAGCAAAGAGACTATAATGCATCTGTATCTAGTTGCGATGATGGGGATGTCGATGTCGATATCCATTCTGATGACTTGGGTAGCAATGATGCATTGCTAGGTGCCACTCACTGCTTGTGGTGACCTTAGGTCAGCACTACCAATGTTAGAGGAACCTATAGGGTTGCACACCTTGATACTCGAGTTCTCGTATTGATCGAGAAGCCTTATGATCGAGTTATTGGATAACTCAGATCTATTCAGGAGATTTCATCAGCGTCAATGGGCCTGATGTGATGGAAGAGAGTTTTTGGAGCCAAACTTCATTTTTGGCAGGTTGACTCGAATTTGACCATGGTTGGTCACATTTGGATATAGGTTACATTGGCTTGGATCCAATTGCTTAATCAACCCATGCAATGATGTTTGGGCTAGCTCATTACCTAATGAGGCCCAATAACTAGTTGTCATGAAGAGAGAATTGGCTAAGAGGGTATAATGGGGAGAAATCTCCTCCCATTGGCACCTAAGGGTATAATGGGGAGGAGTGAGCACATGTTGCTTCCTTTGGAAGGATTTGACACCTTGCCCTTTCTCCTTGGATGGAAAGCTTGCCTCTTAGGCAATGCTTGGGGCGCATAAGGGGTGATCGACTTATTAGGAAGGTCTTTGGCAATTAGGAGTGGTTTATGGAAAGCTCTTGGAAAGTTTCCTTAAGCCAAACCCTAATTGCTCCCTTACCCTAACCCTAGCCGAATTCTCCCTCATTGTAGTTGCACCTCTCTCTTATGTTGCCACCCACTTATCTCTCTCTATATATTGATATTCGAGAGCCCTCTTGAGAAATCAATTGGCATGAGCAAGACTTGCGGGGCGAGAACAAAGAGTGATTGGCGCAAGTCTTCCATCAAGTGACTGCAAGTGATCCTCCTTTCTTCCTCTTGGCACAAGAGGGAATTCTCCTTGGCGGCATCATCCCTTCTTGTCTTCTCTTGGAGCATCTCCCCCCACAAGTTTGGCGTAAGTGAAGAAGAAGTCTCCCTAAGGCTTGGATCTTCTTCCCGAGGCTAGCACCAGGCGAGGAAGAAGAGAGCTCGAGGCATCCGTGTGTGTGAGACTGCAGAGGGCACATGCTTGGGTGCCTACCTCGACATCAACCTACACGCTTGCTCTAGGTACTTACTATCTCATCGTGTCGACCCCCTCGCAAGACGATATTCATTGGGTTTTTGGGACTGGCCTATTTCGGGGATATTCTTCCGCTATGCAATTGTAATGTTTAAAGAAAAATTTGTAAAATATCTCTGAGGTTTCCCAATAGTGGAATCAGAGCGACTTGCAATCCTCAAACGATGTTTCTATGCTTTTCTCTATGCTCACATGCCATATTTCATTTTTCGTAAATTGCATATGTATATGGCGCATGTTTTTCTAAGTAAGAAAAATTGTAGGTCTTTGCTACCTATCTTCTATTCAATTCTTTTGCATTGTTGAAAGATTATTTTTCCTGATTGATTTAAGATCAATGGTGCACATAGTTTTGTCAAGTAGGACAGGCATTATGTCTTCGAATTGGCCGGGTCTCTTGATCTGACAAAATTGCCAGCTGATAGGATCTATAAAATCATCATGAAACATAATCTCAAATAATCAAAAGGTCTATGATAAGATGATGAGGAAGAAAGACATGTTTTATGAAAAACTAAAATTTCAGATTTTAGGTCTTTCATGAGCATATAGAATTGCATGAGTAAGTACCTTGTTTGTGCATGATGTTGTGATCACTAGTCGAGCCCCAAAGCATGCCTGCGATGTATCCTTGTGAGGCTTGCATGCCATTTTTCTTTTTTTTTGCTTTTATTTTATAATCCTAAGAAGAAGATTAGGGGTGCATCCTTGATGCACATTGGCGCATGCATGCAAGCTTGGTGGCGCATCAAACTCCTTGCATGGGGCGCAAGATGCATTGGCCAAGCCCTGTGGCTTGAGAGCTATACATCCTGTGGCTTGCAAGGTGTCGCACCTTGCTTGGAAGAAGACCCATGGCATTGGCCGAACCATGGGGTATGCTTCTAGGGTTTCCCTAGAACTACCTCTAGGGTTTGAGAGCTAAACCATGCTTTGGTGGACCTTGGAGCCAACCTTGAAGATCAAGCTAGAGGTCGGCTAGGCTAGGTCTAGTCTTAGGGGCTTATGTCCTAGGTCAAGAGTTGAACCCCTTTTAGCATGGGTTGGTTCAATGTCTTGAATGGGCTGTGATCACATCATCCTTTTCTTGCTTTCCTTATTTACTAAAGCAAAGCATGCCTATGATGTTTTATCTCCATATTATCACTAAGAGGCCGAGACCACAAAAACCCTCAAACAAAAATATCAAGTCTAGTAGCCTTCTAACGCGTAGCCCTCATCAAACTATCGATCAGTAGTGTTGTGAACTATTTTCCACCCTCGTGGGACACACCCACTTATCTTTAGAAGGTGTGTGGTGACAATGGTTTCCCCAATCTAGTTTTAACCTGGACGTGCCTTCGTAAGGAAACTCGTTGGTGCTGGGCATAATGGTTAGGAATGGACTTGACTAGATTTCCACATATGCTGGGCATGTGGTGGAACTCTAGAGGCATCGTTGAGAGGTTAGGGTTTCATGCCGTATCCAACCCTCGCTGGACATGAAATGCCTAGACTATCTCAATAAGGGGAGTTGACAAGTGCAATCAGCCGACATGCCCACCTTAAGAAGCATTAGTCACTTTGTGCATCTCATCCCACCCACGTGGGACGCAAAGCCCTATGTGGAATAAGGATCCCATCTCACTTGGAAATCTCAGATTTCCCGATTGACTTTGTGGGTTGTCAATTCGATTAAAATAGTGGGAGCCATGATCATTTAATACAAGTCCAGATTAAATAATTTGAAGTATTACTAATATGCTTTTTCTTGGTTATTGTAAAAACAATGGCTACGAACAATAGCGGATTGACACTGCGATCCCTTCTCAATAAGGATAAGTTGGTTGGATCCAACTTTATAGATTGACATCAGAACTTGAGGATAGCCCTCAAGCTCGAGAAGTAGCTTTATGTCCTTGAGTAGCCTCTTCCGATGGCTCCTGCGCCTAATGCCCGAACGACAGACAGGGATGCTTTTAGAAAGCATCAGGATGACTCTTTGGAGGTAGCATGTCTCATGCTAGCCACTATGGCACCTAAACTTTGGTGCAATATGAGGAGCAGAACGCTTTTCAGATGATCACTCATCTGAAATAGATGTTTGAGGCTCAGGCTAGAACTGAGAGATATGACACTACCAAAGTAGTTTTTCGGTGCAAGTTATTTGAGGGAGCACCAGTGAGACCCCATGTACTCAAGATGATTGGGAACGTAGATCATCTCAAGAGACTGGGACATACCATAGATAACGAGTTGGTTGTGGATCTTATTCTGTAGTCCCTGCCCCTAGCTTCAGTCTGTTTATTATAAATTTCAATATGAACCTGATTGATTGCACTCGGGAGGAACTGTTGAATATACCCCAAACAACCGAGAGATGGGCAAGACCAAACCCAATTCTGTTCTTTTGGTCCCTGTGGCCAAGAAGATAAAGAAGAAGGGTAAGGTACGTGCCAAGAGCAGTGCCAAAGGTCCTAGCAAAGCACTAAAGAAAAAGGCAAAGAAGTCAAAGGAACAGAGGTGCTTCTACTATGGCGAACAAGGTCACTGGAGGAGGGACTACAAGCAACTTCAGATTGAGGAGAAGAAAGGCAAGACCGTGGCTTCTAGCTCAGGTATTTTTGTTGCCGAAGTTAACCTTTATACTTCTATGTCATGGGCATTGGATACTGCATATGGAGCTCATATTTGTACAAATATGTAGGGGCTCAAGAAAAGTAGATCAGTGTGGCCTGGAGAGATTGACCGACGGGTTGGAAACGAGGCACAAGTTGTTGCTGTTGCCGTAGGAGTTTTTACTCTCTCCCTACCTTCTAGACTTCAATTAGAACTAAATCATTGCTATTATGTACGTTCACTTACTAAAAACATTGTATCTATTCCTTGCTTGGCAAAGAAAGGATTTAAGTTTAAAATAAAAGAGAACTCTTGTTCTTTTTCATTTGCCAATATGTTTTATGGGAAGGGTACCTTATGCAATGGTTTATATGTCTTGGACATGGATAACTTTATTTGTAATAAAAATAGTAAGAGGACCAAACTAAGTGGTTTAGTTGGTGCTTTCCTATGGTATTGTCGTTTAGCCCATATAAACAAGAATCACAATCAACAACTCCATGCAAATGGGTTATTAAATTCAAGTTCATTGGAGGAATTTGATACTTATGAGCCTTGCTTATTAGCGAAGATGACAAAAGTGTCATTCACCAAGACTAGTGAGAGGGCAGGAGGTTTATTGGATTTTATACACAGTGATATGTGTGGGCCATTCAGTAATTAAGCTAGAGGAGGGTACAACTACTTCATCACATTTACTGATGACTTCAGTAGATATGGATATGTCTATCTGATGAGACATAAATCTGAATCCTCTAAGAAATTTAAGGAGTTTAGATATGAAGTAGAGAACCAACTTGGTAGATCCATTAAAACTCTTCGATCAGATCGTGGTGGAGAGTACCTGAGCGGTGAGTTCTTTGACTATCTTAGGGAGTGTGGGATCCTATCCCTACTCACTCCTCCTGGAACACCACAATGGAATGGTGTGTCTGAGAGGAGAAATTGAACTTTGATAGACATGGTTCGGCCTATGATGAGTCATATAACTCTACCACCTTCATTCTAGAGTTTTGCACTTGAGACAACTTCTCTCATACTGAATAACGTTCCATCTAAGAGTGTCTCCAAGATACCATACGAGGTATGGAGTGGAAGACACCCTAATGTCTCTTTTATCAGGATTTGGGGATGTGAGGCTTATGTCAAACGTCAGGATTCTAGCAAGCTAGAACTTAGATTTGATAAATGTGTCTTTGTGGGGTATCCTAAGGAAACTAAATGATCCTACTTCTATGTCCGTACTGAGAACAAAGTCTTTGTTGCTCGGGGTGCTACCTTTCTAGAGAAAGAATTTCTCATGAAAGAAGTCAGTGCGAGCAAGTTTGACTTGGAGAAGGTCAAAGAGCAACCACACGACACAGAGATGGAACCTGAGCCACCTGTGCCGGTTGCTAGGCAGCCTGAGGCTCAAACACATGTCCCACATAGGTCTGGGAGGATTCGTCGTGTACCTGAGAGGTATAGGTCACTGTCGGCTCAACACGACGGGATCTTCATCATTGAGGATGAGCCCAGGGCCTATGATGAGGCAGTCACTGGACTGGACTCTAGGAGATGGCTTGAGGCCATGCAATCTGAGATGGATTCCATGTCAGCTAACCAAGTCTGGGATTTGGTTGAGCTGCCTGATAGGGTAAAACCCATAGGGTGTAAATGGGTCTTCAAGAGGAAGACTGACATAGATGGAAATATAGTTACCTATAAGGGTAGACTAGTGGCTAAAGGATTCAAACAAGTCCACGGGGTGGACTATGATGAAACTTTCTCGCCAGTTGCCATGATCAAATCCATTCGGATTCTTCTTGCTACAGTTGCATATCATGATTATGAGATATGACAAATGGGTGTTCCTTAATGGGAAGCTGACAGAGGATGTGTATATGACACAACCTGATGGCTTCATCCATCCTGCAAATGCAAATATGGTCTGCAGGATAAAGAAATCCATTTATGGATTAAAGCTAGCGTCTCGAAGTTGAAATCTTCGATTTGATGAAGCTGTGAGAGATTATGGCTTTATCAAAAGCGAAGATGACGCTTGTGTATACAAAAAATTCATTGGGAGTTCGGTGACTTTTCTAGTCTTGTATGTCGATGACATACTACTCATCGGAAACGACATCCCTAGTGTTCAATCTGTGAAGACATGGTTGGGGAAGTGTTTCGAGATGAAGGACTTAGGGGAGGCCGCCTATATCCTAGGCGTGAGGATCTACCGAGATAGATCCAAGAGGCACCTGGCCCTTAGTCAAAGTACCTACATTGATAAGGTCTTGGAGAGATTCAACTTTGAGTAATCCAAGAAAGGATACCTTCCAGTGAGACATGGCCTTGCTCTCTCAAAGAGCTAGTGTCCCACCACATAGGCTGAGAGGGATGACATGAGTCGAGTGCCCTATGCTTCGGCAGTAGGGTCGATCATATATGCAATGCTGTGTACTAGACTAGACGTGGCTTATGCTGTGAGCATAACCAGCTGATACCAATCTAATCTAGGTCTGCAGCACTGGGTGGCTGTAAAGAACATCCTTAAGTATCTGAGAAGAACTAAGGATCTGTTCTTGGTCTATGGGGGACAGGAAGAGCTCAGTATTCAAGGCTACACTGATGCGTCGTTCTAGTCTGACCCTGATGACTTCAGATCGTAGGCAGGCTATGTGTTCAAGTTGAATGGAGGTGCTGTATGCTGGAAGAGCTTCAAGCAAACTACCATAGCTAATTCTATAATAAAGGCTGAGTATGTCGCCGCTTCTGAGGTAGCCAAAGATTTAAGGAAATTCATATCTAATCTTCAGGTGGTTCCATCTGCTGTGGATCCCATTGAGCTCTATTGTGACAATAATGGGGCTATAGCTCAAGCAAAGGAACCACGGTCTCATCAAAGGTCTAACACATAGTAAGGAGATTTCACCTAATCAGAGAGATCATTGACCAAGGTGATGTCAAGATTAACAGAGTTGACACATAGAAAAATCTAGCAGACCCACTGACCAAGGCTTTGGCGCAGCAGAAGCATAATGGTCATACTAGAGATATGGGGTTGAGGTTCCTCAACCTCTGGGTCTAAGTGCAAGTGGGAGATTGTTGGTGTATATGCCCTGAGACCTAGTATTGGTCCATCTTTGTACTAATTGACATTGATACTTCTTATATCATTTTGGCATTGTAATTATCATTGTTTGTTTACATATACGACAGTGTAATTACATGATAATGTCCCTAGAGACAGATTGGATATGTGCTTAAATTGTTATGCCCAGTCAATGTACCTTAGTGGATATGGGACAGCTATGGTACTTGTGAGACTAGTATATGAGTTAGTTAGGCACTAGGTGCTAATGCAGACATATGGGTATATTAGTGGTGGATATACTGGATCGACCCGCTGTGAGGCAATGACTTGGTGTCATGAGTCATCCTGACAAGTGACAGGAGATGCATTGATCCCTTGACTTGAGCTCATTGACTATTCTATATGGTTAGGGACATGCTTTGATACAACCTAACACCTCGCCGTAGTTGGGAGGTCATAACGGTTGTCAATGAGCGTGTCACGACCCATATGAGAAGGTCAATGGATAGATAGATGATTTTTCCTTCCTGAGGGAAGCTTGATATCCACAGGGCCCCTTATGGTTCTATAACTGAAATTGTATGGCTATACCCAGGTGAGAACCTGATTTAGTCATGACCATGTGATTAGGTGAAAACAAGTGGTGACACATTTGTCTAATCGGATATCAGTTCGGCAAAGAGACTGTAATGAATCTATACCTAGTTACGATGATGGGGATGTCGATGTCGATATCCATTCCGATGACTTGGGTAGCAGCAATGCATTACTAGATACCATCACTGCTTGTGGTGACCTTAGGTCAGCACTACCAACGTCAAAGGAACCTACAGGGTCGCACACCTTGATACTCGAGTTCTCATATTGATCGGGAAGCCCTATGATCGAGTTATTGGATAACTCGGATCTATTCGGGAGATTTCATCAGTGCCAATGGGCCTGATGAGATGGAAGAGAGTTATTGGAGCCAAACTTCATTTTTGTCAGGTTGACCCGAATTTGACCATGGTTGGTCACATTTCGATTAGGGTTACATTGGATTGGTTCCAATTGCTTAATCAACCCATGCAATGAAGTTTGGGCTAGCTCATTACCCAATGAGGCCCAATAACTAGTTATCATGAAGAGAGAATTGGCTAAGAGGGTATAATGGGGAGAAATCTCCTCCCATTGGTGCCTAAGGGCATAATGGGGAGGAGTGAGCGCATGTTGCTTCCTTTGGAAGGACTTGGTGCCTTGCCCTTTCTCCTTGGATGGAAAGCTTGCCTCTTAGGCAATGCTTGGGGCACATAAGGGATGATAGACTTATTAGGAAAGTCTTTGGAAATTTGGAGGGGTTTATGGAAAGCTCTTGGAGAGTTTCCTTAACCCAAACCCTAATTGCTCCCTTACCCTAACCCTAGCCGAATTCTCCTTCATTGTTGTTGCGCCTCTCTCTTATGTTGCCGTCCCCTTATCTCTATATATCTATTGATATGCGAGAGCCCTCTTGAGAAATCAATTGGTGTGAGCAAGACTTGAGGGGCAAGAACATAGAGTGATTGGCGCAAGTCTTCCATCAAGTGACCGCAAGTGATCCTCCTTTCTTCCTCTTGGTGCAAGAGGGAATTCTCCTTGGCGGCATCATCCCTTCTTGTCTTCTCTTGGCGCATCTCCTCCACAAGGTTGACGCAAGTGAAGAAGAAGTCTCCCTAAGCCTTGGATCTTCTTCCCAAGGCTAGCATCGGGCGAGGAAGAAGAGAGCTCGAGGGATCCGTGTGTGTGAGACTGCAGAGGGTGCACGCTTGGGCGCCTACCTCGACATCGACCTACACGCATGCTCTAGGTACTTACTATCTCATCGGGTCGACCCCCTCGCAAGACGATCTTCACTGGGTTTTTGGGATTGGCCTGTTTCAGGGATATTCTTCCATTGTGCAATTGTAATGTTTGATGAAAAATTTGTAAAATATCCCCGGGGTTTCCCAATAAGAAGATCCATGCCTAAGGAGTTAATCCACCTTGCCTGTGCCAACTTGAAAGAAGATGCGCCAACGAGGGGCTGATGTCTATGAGTTGTGCCAACTCAAGAGTTCTATCCTTCTTCTTCTAATGATGCGCCACCACCAAGGAAACAACGCAGGAAGAAGAGAATGGCCCTAAACCTTGTACTTGCGCCAAGGAGAATTTGTTGCCCACCTTGGATGAAGGTGGCGACAACTAGATGGGAGGCGCCAAGGAGGAGAAGGGGGCGGCGAATATGAAGAGGAAAGGGGCTTGGGCGGCTAGGGTTTGAGGCAGACTCCAACTACTGTGTGCACCACCTAGGTCTTCAGCCCCATGGGTCAGCTCGCAAACCCTAAAGGCACCATACAAGAAAACCCTAGATCCCCTTTAGGTTCGGCCAGCCCGAGTCTTCTTCATGAGCCAGCTTGCAAATCCTAGGCTCCTCATATGATTCGACCAACTCAGATCTCCTTCTAGAAGATAACTTGCAAACCCCAGACTCCTTCTAGGGTTCGACCAAACATCCATGTGCCATACTCTCCATGTGTCTCACCTTGCTTGCTAGATGCGCCACTTCCCTTGCTAGGTGTGCACCCATGTGGTGCATGTTGGGAACCCGAAGGACTTAAAGTTTTTAATTATATACAGTGGAAGCAAATCCCCAAAATAGGCCGGTCCCAAAAACCTAGAAGATCGATGCTTGTGAGGGAGTCGACATGATGTAGAGAGAAAGTACCTATGAGCAATATGGATTGATGCCGATGTAGGCGCCCAAGCGTGCGCCCTCTGCAGTCTCACACATAATGGATCCTTGAGTCCTCTTCCACGCTTGGTGCTAGCCTCAGGAAGAAGATCCATGCCTTAGGGAGACCCCTAATTTAGTTGCGCCAACCTTGAGAAAGGATGCACCAAGGAGAAGAAGAGAAGGTGAATGCCGCCAAGCCCTAGTCCTTCTTGTGCCAAGAGGAGAGGAGGAAGGTGGCTTGCGGCTAGGAGGAAGAAGACTTGCACCAAAGCTTTTCTTGGTCTCGCGCTCTTACTTGCTCTCGCATATGATTGTAATAATCTGAGCAAGGGGCAGCAAGGAATAGTATATAGGCGCATCTCATGAAGGAGAGCTCGGCAAGGGTATTGAGGAAGTGGGCGGCTAGGGTTTGATGCAAGGAAGGACTCCAAGTCTTTTCCATAAACACCTAACCTTCTACCATATGCACCTAGGACTTACTATACAAGTCCCTAAGGCCATATGCACCCCAATTCTTGGCTTAGAGGCAAGCCTTCCATCAAAGGAAGAAGCGGGAGGCGCCAAAAGCTTCCTAATGACGCACTAGGCGCCTACTCCTCCCCATTTTGACCTTAGGCGCTAATGGGGATGATTTCTCCTCATTGGGTAATGGGGTAACCCAAACTTCATTACACAAGTTGATTAAGCCATTAGATATAATCCAATGTAACCCAAAGTCAAATGTGACCAAGCATGGTCAATTTTGGGTCAACTTGCCAAAAATAAAGTTTGGCTCTAATAAGTCTCTTCCATCTCATCAGGCTCATTGGCGCTGATGAAATCTCTCAAATAGATTCAAGTTATCCAATAACTCGATCATAAGGCTACCCGATCAATACGAGAACTCGAGTATCAAGGTGTACGACGCTGTAGGTTCCTCTGACGTCGGCAGTGATGAACAAAGGTGATCACAAGCAGTAAGTGGCACCTAGCATTGCATCGTTGCTACCCAAGTCATCGGGATGGATATCGACATCGACATCCCTATCATGGCAACAAGGTACTAATGCATTATAGTTTCTTTACCAAACTGATATCTGATTGGACAAGTGTGTCACCACTTGTTTTCACCCAATCTCATGGTCATCACTAAATCAGACTTTCACCTAGGTATGGCCATACACTTTCAGTCATGCAACCATAGGAAGGCCTATGGATATCAAGCTTCCCTTAGGAAGGGGCAAATCCTCTATCTGTCCATTGATCTTCTTATATGGGTCGTGACATACTCAATGACAACCGTTATAACCTCCCAACTACGGTGAGGTGTTGGTTGTATCAAAGCATGTCCCTAACCATATAGAAGTGTCGTAGACCTCAAGTCAAGGGATCAATGCATCTCCTGTCACTTGTGAGGATAACTCATGACACCAAGTCATAGCCTCACAGTGGGTTGATCCTGTATATCAACCACTGATATATCTATATGTCTGCATTAGCACTTCGTACCTAACTAGTGTTGGGGAATACCGGGTGTAATTTAAAATTTTGCAGTCCCAGGACACAATGGAAGAAGCATTACACCCGAAACATATTTCTTTCCCAAGGATCCATGCGAGAGAGAGAAGACAAGGATGTGTTAGAGATGATACCTCTCTTGCTCGTTTAGTTGATGAAGCCATGTTGAAGACGATCAAATGCTCGTCCTCTACAAGTATCCATGCGTTGACCTTCTCAATGTTGCTCCCTTCCACGCTTGGTGCTAGCCTCGGGAAGAGAATCAAAGCCTTGAAAGATTCCTCACTTCACTTGCGCCACCTTCAAGAGAAGTTGCGCCAAGAGGGAAGAAGGAAGGATGTTGCCTCTAAGCTTCTAAGCTTCTTGCTCCAAGTGGTAGAAGTGGAAGAAGGTTGCGGCAATGTTGGAAGAGAGGAAGATGATCAAAGGAGGCTTGCAGTTTGGATGAATGAGCCTTGCGCCACCTCTCTAGGTCTTTTTCTTAGACCTTGCTCACGCCAATCTTATTATGTTGCAAGGGGCTCATGCATGCATCTATTTAATAGATGCAAGAGGCGGTGAAACAAGAGAGGGTGGGCGCAACTCTTTCAAGAGAAATTCGGCTAAGGGTTAGGGTTTGAGGTAAGGTAAGTATTCAAGATTTTTCCATAATCCTCATCCCCTCTTCCATATGCGCCTACGACCTTCTATAAAAGTCCAATAAGCCATATCAGCCCCAAGACTTACCAAGGAGGCAAGCATTCCATCAAAGGATGAGCGGGGAGGCGCTAAAAGCTTCCTAATGAAGCACTAGGCGCCCATTACACCCCATTATACCCTTCATGCGCCTATGGGGATGATTTCTCCCCATTATACCCTTTTAGCCAATTCTCTCTTCATGACAACTTGTTCTTGGGCCTCATTGGGTAATGAGCTAGCCCAAACTTCATTATATGGGCTGATTAAGTCATTGGATCTAATCCAATGTAACCCTAATCCAAATGTGACCAATCTAGGTCAATTTCAGGTCAACCTGCCAAAAATGAAGTTTGGCTCCAATAACTCTTTTCCAACTCATTAGGCCCATTGGCGCTGATGAAATATTCAAAATAGATCCAAGCTATCTAATAACTTGATCCCAAGGCTTTCGATTAATGCAACATCAAGAGTCTATTGCGTGTGAACCCGTAGGATCCAAATGACGATGGCAATGATGATCAAACATCATAAGTAGTGAGAGGTATCTAGCAACACATCACTACTACCCATGTCATAGGACTTAAGTCATATAGCAATAACTCATAAACAAGCAACGAGGACTCTCATGCATTATAGATCCCTTTGCCTCAACTGATGTCCCGCCATTAGATTAGTCTCATATTTGTTAATCCAATCTATTGGTCATGACTCAAATAGTATGGACATACATTCCTGTCATGCACCAATGAGGTGGGGCGCCCCAAAGTGGATATCATGCTTCTAATTAAGGAAGGGGCAAATCCTACTTTTGGTCATCCATACCTCCATATGACTTATGATATGCCCAATGACAGTCATTTTGATCACCCATTTACGGAGAGATGTAAGATTGTATCAAAGCACATCCATCATCACATTTAGACATAAATACCTCAAGTCTAAGGATCAATGCAAACCTCTTGCATGTGAGATTGACCTGTTGACTAGACAAGCCAATCCTCACGATGGGTCACTCTAGTGCATCCAATGCACCGATATGTCTGCGTTACTGTGCCCCGCACCTAACTAGCCCATACACCAATCTCACATGTACCAAAGTTGTCCCATATTGGCTAAGGTACCTTGACTGGGGATTACTATGAGAATGGATCCAACCAAACTCATGGGACATTATTTATGCAATTCAATACATCAACACAGGTAAAACAATCTGTATAATAACAACCATGCCTTAATTGATTCTATCAAAGTACATTCAAATAATGCCGGACCATGTCCATACATTGGTCTGCAGGGAATAAACACTAAGAATCTCCCACTTGTAGTAAGACCAAGGGCAACTGAGTTTATTTAGTCCCATGTCTCTAGTATACTCATTTAGCTTCTGCTGCGCCAGAGGTTATGTCAGTGGGTCTTCCAGATTGCTATCTGTGTTTATTTTACAAATTTGAACATCATCTTTATCCATGATCTCTAAGAGCAGATGATATTGCCGCAGTACATACTTGAGTCCTAAGTTCCTTCTCTTATGCTAGGGCCCCAGTAAGGATTATACTGAACCATCAAGCATTAGGAACTAAATCAAGTTCAAGTGAATGAAGTTGCTTCCTTTGCTGCTACAAGAAGCTGCAATGTACTCAGCCTTAATTGTAGAATTTGCCTCTGTGGTTTGCATAAAGCTCTTTCAGCATACAACCCCACATAAAGGCAAAACGCAAATCCTGGCTGTGAACGATAGTCATTAGACAGGAACGATGTATCAGTGTACCCCTGTACACAAAGTTCTTACTGTCTATCACAGACTAGACCTCAATCCTTTATACTTTCCAAGCATGAAGGATTGCTTTCACAACTATTCAGTGTTTGAACACTAGGATCTGATTGAAACTTACTGGCCATGCCCCAAGCATTCGCCACATATGGTCTTGTGCATATTGCACAAAACATGATCTATCCTATACCCAATGTACTAGGATTATAGATTCATGTTACTACTCTCCAGCTATGTCATATGACATAGTATATTTCAGAGATTCAGACCATGCCTTCTTGGAAGGTATCAACTTTTGGAATCACCCAATATGAACATCTCTAGAATCTCCTGGATGAACGCAGATTGATTAAAGGGCAATGACTTTCTTGGAACCCTATCCATAGATCCACATGCCCAAGTTATAGGCCTCATTCCCTAGACCATTCTTCTCGAAATACTTCCCTAGCCTTTACTTCTCCGCGTGAAGAGCTAGGATGTATTTCATATGAGGAGAATATCATCAATCAAGTAGAACAAGAAACACTATGATGTTCCCACTAATCATCTTGTAAACGCAGGCACTTTTCAAGATGTTTGCATAAGACCATGCATATCTTTATGGCCTCTATATGAAAACCTTTTGGCTATTTCCATATAGACATCCTATTCAGGCGTCCATTAAGAAAAGCAGTTTTCATAACAACACGCCATAATCAAAAATGCAATTATAACAAACAGATACCTAATGGACTCATACAAAGTTATTGGTGAAAATTTTCATCAATATCTACCCAGTGGACTTGTCTAAAATTTCATTCATTTGCTTGTCATCATTAGTAACATTGTTACCTTCCATGTCTATCTTCCTTAAAGACCCATTTACAGCCTACGGGTGTTACCCCTTTGGCGGCTCAATCAAGTCCCACACTGATTAGCAGACATGGAGTCCATTACGGTTCTCATGGCACTTAGCCATTTCTTGGAATCTGGTCCACTGACCGCTTCCATTTCCTCATAAGTCTTGGGTTCATCCTTGATGAAAAATTCGTCATGCCCACAACCTGTGAGAGCATTTTGAATCCATCCAGACTTATGTGGTTCCTGTGTTACTTAAACCTCAGGTTGACTTTCAACCTGTATGTGAGATTCTACTCTCCATTTGTGTCTAATTGTATTGTGGTTGATTTTGGACCTTGTCCTAATCAAATCTACTCCCACTAGCTTCTTTCAAAAGAAATATCTCCTCAAGAAAGACAGCAGTTTGAGCAACACATATTTTGTTCTCACCGGGATAGAAATAGCACTCTCAGTGCCCCGACAAACACACACTATCGAGTGTCAGAACAGTTGCTTGCATGGCCACAAAAATTTGCATGACTATTCAAATATAGAACCACATCCAATGTGTTCCTCTTTCTTCTTTGAATTTCACTACACAGTTGTGGTGTTCCAAGTAAGCTGTGAGATAATCCCACACTCCTTTAGGAAAGTCATCAAATTCCTCACTAACCACCTTGATCCGATCAAAGTGTTTAATAGATCTTCTAATTTGATCCAGCACTTCATTTCTTAACTTCATGGATTTCTCCAAAGTTATATGTTGGATAAGTTATATCCTAACCTAATGAAGTATACAACACTTCCTTGTGCTTGTTTCCATGGGTCCATACACATTGCTATGTATAGATTCAACAAGCCACTTACCCTTCCACCGTTTATGGTGAAGGCTGCATCTGTCACCTTATCCATAAAAAAAAACTCACATGTATTATAATCCTGGGAGGATAATGATCCCAATAGTCTATGGACTTCTTGGATGTGACATTTGCTTTATGGCCTACAAGTGACAATGCTATGAGAGAGTGTTGATTGAATCATTGTACTTGATCTATTCAGTGTTACACACAGAACTACAAACTATTATCAATTGTACCACTTGTATAGAACATCCCAGATTTAAAGAAATTCCATTTATTTCAAACTGAAAATCCATTCAAAACAATGGACATAATGTTCTAATACAAAAGCTGGTACATAATAGCAAAGTTCTAGTTGAAGTCTTGAAGGAAGTGAGATGATATCAACAGCAGCATCCAATGCTCCGTTCCTGACTCGAAAGTCGATCCCACCAAGCCTCTATAGTCATACTTCTTCTGAGCATGAAAAACATATGAAAGCTCCACATGCGATACCCAGTACCCATGAATAAGAAGTATATATAGTCTTGAAGGCAGTGAGATGATATCAACAGCAGCATCCAATGCTCCGTTCCTGACTCGAAAGTCGATTCCACTAAGCCTCTATAGTCCTAATTCTTCTGAGCCCCTACATATGAAAAACATATGAAAGCTCCACATGCGGTACCTAGTACCAATGAATAAGAAGTAGATATAAAGACCTTAGTAACACAATACCTGAAGCAGATGGATTACATCTTGTCTTCTATTCCATGCTCCTCTTGTTGCCCTAATCCATCCTGAAATTTCCATGCATTCCTAGTCTTCCGAAGTTTTAGCTTCGAAGAGGTGTTGTGATTCGAAAGGACACACTTATAAATACAAGTAGGTAGACTTATTTCAGGTGTCACGGCCAAAACTTAAGTGTTGGCGTACAGGGCTATTGTCACTCCCTGACACGGCTCAAAAAACTTGTTGTCCCTAAACTTGTAATGTCCGCAAGTGCACGGATACTCGAAGTAATAAAGAAAAATATCGATCCCACAGAGACCTTATCGTTAAGTACCAAATAATTATTTTCTTACTAGCTAAGCAAATCGAATATGATGCAAGTGAATAATCGATAAACACACAGGAAAATAATCAGAGAGATAAACTGGGACTAGGGTTTCATCTACCTTAATTTCGATGACTAGATATAAATAAAAGGTCGTCAGACTAATTTTATCATGATAAAGACTTAATTTACATCATTAAGGGATCATCTCACTTTCGTGCAGATAATCATGTAGGGATCAATCCTCGCTTTCGCGCAAGATCTATCCCAACGCTAAAGATAAGTAAATCATCAACAAAGAACTCAAAGATCACTTTCATGCATCTGAATTCTATGTTGATTGTCTCAAGTGGAATCTCAAGGATCACTTTCTTGCATCCGAGACTCAACACAAGTTCTACTTATGGTTTTCCAACAGACCGGTACTCACTTTCATGCAATACCTATCAATGTTTATTACAATATCTCAACCCTAGATTCAAATTATCTATCATTGCAATAATATCAGTAAAATTACACAAATAAGAACTAACCTAAGAAAGTTCCTATCATGCAATTCTAGGGTTCCAAGTTCTCAAGCAAGTCACCTTTCGGTCCTTATTGCGAGAACTCTAAAACATGAATAATAACATCAATTTATCGAGAATCAAAGTGCAATTATTATCATCATAAAACTATTCTGACGAAGGTAAAAAGTTATCTGATCATTAAGAAACCAAAGGGGATTACTCCCCCATGTCCCAAAGAGCATTTAAGCTTACATGGAAGAAGAAATACAATAATCCATGGTTTAGAACGATCAGAAAATGAAAAGAAGAGAGAAATAACGTTACACCACGACTGTAATTTCCACCCGTAATTATGCAAGTGAACAGTGTCGGCGCCGCTCTTTCGTTAATTTCTCCTCCAATCGAACTCCTCTTGCTTTGAAACTTCTGGGCTGCCATCCTCTCCTCCAACAAAGCTTCTGTGTGAAAATTGCGGCCTGAGGTGTCCTCTACGCCTCTCGGTGCGAGGCCAAACCCTAAGTGCCTCTCTATCGATTGCTCACCGAATTCTGGATAAAAATTGGGGCTTTTTCTTCATGTGTCTTCTCCTCTTTAAGACGAGTCCGCCACATCTTTTGGATCTCAATTTGGAGGTCTGGATCAAAAGATATGGTCCGCGTAAGATTCGGGCTTCAAACAGTCCGCAAAAATCGTGAATCTGGGATCAAATTACAACCGTAAAATAATTTCTGGAAGTTTCTCAGGTGAATTTTGGGTCAAAAATATGGTACCATAAAAAAATACGGCACTACCGTATTTTCTGCAAATTACAGCCGTAATATCCATTACACCTGGGGTGTATTTTTCAAACTTGTTCCGATTTGCATGAAAATTGGCGAGCGGTTTCGTTTTGACGTCTGGAATCCATTTGTGTGCTCAAATCCTTCAAAATCCATCAAAATATGATACTTTTTACCTTAAAATCATGAAAAATAAGAAATTGTGTAGATTCCGCAATATTTGACAAATAAGGCTTAAAAACAAGCAAAAGGTCATAAATATAACACGAAAAGATCAATGAAATGACACAAAAAATACTATAAATTTTGGTGTCATCAAATACAAAAGGCTCAAACTTTGCTTGTCCTCAAGCAAATAAATAGAATAAAGAACACTGCTATGGAAAATATGCCTTTCTATGAAAAAAAAAATTTCTAAAATATAATCACTCATGAAATTTTTCACCAACTTTTTGCACAAAATTTCAGTTAAATACATCATCCTCTAAATTTAATCTTTAAGATTCACAACTTTAATCAAATAAAATTTTGTAACTCACATAATAAAAAGAATCTCAGTCTCATGAATTCACCTTTGTTTTAGTTTAAATCTATCATACTTTTGTTTACAGGAATAGGATATCCAAAATCTTTTTCCAAACAAAATTTTTTCCTTTTCTATTTCTTTTCCTTTTTTTATGGCATGTACCCACATAGATACATGCTTTTTTATTTGGATTTCAACTCTTATTTTTGGTACCACTGTCAATTTTACACAGTGCCAAGTAGAGGAGTCATTATTATTATTTTTCCTCTCTCTTTTTTATATACTTCAACCCATCTCTTAGGTACCACTGTCAATTTTGCATAGTGCCAAGTAGGGGAGTCTCTCACTATTTTTGTGGATTATGGATTCTTCCTTCCCAACAAATAGTAAAATAGAATAAACATCAACTAGGTTAATCAATTGACATTAATTCACAAATTACACTCATATGCTCATTTTTTTCAAGAAAGATACTTCACTCTTAGATTGCATTCATCAAACAACATACCTATCCAAAATCCTTATGCATCAATCAATGAAGAATTTCAACAAGTAGATATATATTGAAGAAATAAATTTAACATAATAAGTATATCTCCATTCATATGCGTGCATGCATGAACATTCATCATTATAGAAGATATTTATCAATGAAATTTTTTTTTGAAAAAAAATAGAATCACACCACAAGATAGTAGAAAGTGGACTATGAACAATCATATCAACATACAACCATATCGAAGAAATATCAGTGAGTGATATATCTAAAGCAAATCAAATATGCAACCATATGAAATAATCATGAATACAAGAGAGTGCAAACGATACTCACAAAACTATTTAGCAAGCTCTGACCAAAATACATAAGGCTCAGACCAAAAATAGTGTCGGGGCAGATGTTGCTAGGTCCATAGATGTGCCTTTTGAAAATTTTTACCTGCACAATTTAAGGTACATAAGGCTCAGTCTAAAAATAGTCTCTAAAAATTAATAATGATAAAAATAATTTTCTCAAGGGAGAATCAGAGATGTCGTCGATGGTCCAGAAGAGTCATGCAGGCAAGAAGCAGAGGTGGAACAGATGCTAGCTGAAGAGCTACTAGCAATGATGGTGGTGGTGCCGACAATAGAGCGAGTAATCTCTAGTGGCCTGCTAGAGACTACAGTCCTGGAGGTGAGATCGCCGGCTAGTGGGTGCTAGAAATAATACTGCATAGAAAAAAAATAGTCACTAATGAAAAGTCTGCTACATAAATAAATCAAATAAATAGAATAAGAGGCAGTAGAAGAAGTAAGAGTCTATTGATGGTATAATCCAATGTTGACGGCTAGAAACAGTGATGTCAGAGGCAGATGCAGTGGTGGCTAGAGGTGGAAGACAGTTGCTCTTGAAGATTTCTGGATCTGAAGGCAAAAGAAGCTATAACATGTGGAAAGCAAGTAGAGCATCCAGTGAATTTTTTATGAAAAGTAGCCAAACTCAAAAATAAGATTTAATGATCCAAAAAGAAAATGGATAGAACCATGTAATAAAATAAAATTTGTTCTTTTCAGATGTATGAAAATCAAAGGATCAAAATCTATCAGGAATTTAGGGTATCAACAGAAAGAAGGCTAATCAGATTACAAAACTACAAAAAATGCACAAAAGTTAATCAGATTCAAAAAGTTTCCATGTGTCCTAGAATGATCAGAAAATATTTTCATGAAATCAACTAATCCACGAGATAGAACGACATATGTTCTTCATATTCTATGCGAAAAATCAGGGTTTCAAGTCATTAAAGCACCTTAAAAACTTGCTGCAAAAATGCTAATCATAATAGTTAAAAGAAAACTGTTGCAGAAATTAATCAGAATCGAAAAGATGCTATGTGTTTTAGAATGATCCATGGACTTTAAAATTCAGTAAAAATATCCAGATGATAGACAAAGATGAGTACTTCGTGATGGTGACAAAGATCAAAAATTTTCGCAACCTAGTTTCTTAAAATCGCAGTGAGAAAACACATAATCAAATAAGCAGAATGTAGTTTTAAAATACAGTACGGTCAAATTCCTTACGGCAGTGCTATAATGTTCAAAGAACTATCGGGTAAAAAAAATAGTAAAAATTACAGTACCGTAAAACACATTACGGTACTGCCGTATTTTTTAAAGAATTCTCGGATCAAAATTTGTTTAAAATTATGGTGCGTGAAAAATGTTACAGTACTGCCGTAAAATCCATAAAACTTTCTGTTCAAAAATGGACCGAAAATACGATACCGTAAAATATCTTATGGTAGTGCTGTAAAAGACTAAAATTTCTCGGGATGAAATCAGACCGAAATTACGGCACCGTAACACAGATTAAGATAGTGCCGTATTTTGCGCAAAATTTTATTTTCCCTACAAAACGAAAAGAAAAATTAATTCTAAAGATAAACTAAAATAAAAGAAACTAACTATAAAAAGAGTGCTTGGGTCGCCTCCCAAGAAGTGCTAATTTCTAGGTCCATAGGTTGACCAAAAATCAAATCTCATGGTGAAGCAGGTGAATCAGTACCAAATTAAATAGCATGCAATTTCTTTCTTTTCCGGTGTCCAAAAAGTTTAGCCACTAATCCAAATATCCAGAATTTCATATAAATCACAATCAATGAGGCTTTCTTAAATATGCGGAAATCAAAATCAATATTTTCAACTTCAATCAAAGGATATTCAATGATCTTCCTAAATTTATGAGAGAATAAAATCATAAGTCCTATCTTCAAATTTTTATCTTTAATTGCCATAGGACTTTTATCAAAAGATATGAGTATTGGATCATCAAAATAACTTTTCTGTCTCAAATTAGGTTCCTCAATAAAGCATGATTTTTCAAATAGATTAGAAGAGTGAACAATAGATACGGGCAAAACATTAGAGTGAGATTCAACAATGTTTATAATATTCAAATCATTTTCAAGTTCCTCATGCACATCATCAAATAATTTGTCAATTTCAAAATTATCAACAAAATCACAGTAAGATTTTTCTAACTCAGTCCCCACATATCCTTCATCAGAATTAACCACAAATAACATATCATCAAAAGAATCAATTTCATCAAAAGAGAGTTTTTCAATTTTAATTTCCTCAAATTTTTCTACAAATAAATTATCAAAGGAATCAATTTCACAATTATCAAAATCATAGTGAGATGCAATAATATTCACATAAGGCTCAATCTCAAAACTCAAATAAGCAAGCTTGTTGTGCTAACTGGGTCTCGAGAATTTCAGAATTAGTAGTTAGAGATTCTACTTGAGAAGCAAACTGACTAATTATTCCCTTAAGATCCTAAATTTTCTCACTTTGATTTATCATCATTTGGTTTTGATTTGACATGAAATTTTCAAGCATGGAATTTAACCTAGATTCTTTAGTATCCTCAAAGTATGGTTCAGAAACAAGATTTGGAGGAGTTAAAAATTGACAATCAGAAGCATAGTGATCAGAACATTTACAAATATTGCATCTAATATAAGAAATAGAGTGTAATTTCAATTTATCTGCAAGAGTGCACCGTGAATCATCTTTATATCTTCCTTGTGACATGCATTCCTCACCTCTTTCAGTTGCCCAGGAGTTGTGAAAAAAAGGCATATCTTCAAATCTATCAAGAACAGAAAGATAATCCAACACCAATCAAGCAAATTGTTTCTTTTTTCTTTTTTCTTTTTTTAGAATATAGGAAAAAATAGAACATCTAAAACACAAGCAAATTCACAAATTTTTAGAAATCACAGTTCTGTCACAACTTGTGAAAAATCCAAAACTTGCAAAAATAAAAAAACAAAGTTAAATCTAAAACAAAGAAAACTTAGTCTAGCAATACTAACAACTATTTTGATATTAACAAAACTAAGGTCCCCGGCAACGGCGACAAAAACTTGTTGTGATTCGAAAGGACACACTTATAAATACAAGTGGGTAGACTTATTTCAGGTGTCGCGGCCAAAACCTAAGTGTTGGCGTACAGGGCTATTGTCACTCTCTGACACGGCTCAAAAAACTTGTTGTCCCTAAACTTGTAATGTCTGCAAGTGCACGGATACTCGAAGTAATAAAGAAAAATATCGATCCCATAGAGACCTTATTGTTAAGTACCAAATAATTATTTTCTTACTAGCTAAGCAAATCGAATATGATGCAAGTGAATAATCGATAAACACACAGGAAAATAATTCGAGAGATAAACTAGGACTAGGGTTTCATCCACCTTAATTTCGATGACTAGACATAAATAAATGGTCGTCAGACTAATCTTATCATGATAAAGACTTAATTTACTTCATAAAGGGATCATCTCACTTTCGTGTAAATAATCATGCAGGGATCAATCCTCGCTTTCACGCAAGATCTATCCCAACGCTAAAGATAAGTAAGTCATCAACAAAGAACTCAAAGATCACTTTTGTGCATCTGAATTCTTAGTTGATTGTCTCGAGTGGAATCTCAAGGATCACTTTCGTGCATCTGAGAGTCAACACAAGTTCTACTTATGGTTTTCCAACAGACCGGTACTCACTTTCATGCAATACCTATCAATGTTTATTACAATAACTCAACCCTAGATTCAAATTATCTATCATTGCAATAATATTACTAAAATTACACAAATAAGAACTAACCTAAAAAAGTTCCTATCATGCAATTCTAGGGTTCCAAGTTCTCAAGCAAGTCACCTTTCGTTCCTTATTGTGAGAACTCTAAAACATGAATAATTACATCAATCTATGGAGAATCAAAGTGCAATTATTCACATAAGTAAAATTATCATCATAAAACTATTCTAACGAAGGTAAAAAGTTATCTAATCATTAAGAAACCAAAGGGGATTACTCCCCCATGTCCCAAAGAGTGTTTAAGCTTGCATGGAAGAAGAAATACAATAATCCATTGTTTAGAATGATCAGAAAATGAAAAGAAGGGAGAAATAACGTTACGCCATGGTAATTATGCAAGTGAACAGTGCCGGCACCGCTCTTTTGTTGATTTCTCCTCCAATCGAACTCCTCTTGCTTTGAAACTTCGGGGCTGTCGTCCTCTCCTCAAATGAAGCTTCTGTGTGAAAATTGTGGCCTGAGGTGTCCTCTATGCTTCTCGGCGCGAGGCCGAACCCTAAGCGCCTCTTTATTGATTGCTCCCCGAATTCTGGATAAAAATTAGGGCTTCTTCTTCGTTTGTCTTCTTCTGTTTAAGAGGAGTCCGCAGCATCTTTTGGATCTCAATTTGGAGGTCTGGATCAAAAGATATGGTTTGCGCAAAATTCGGGCTTCAAATAGTCCGGAAAAATCGTGAATTTGGGATGAAATTACGGCAGTGCCGTAATTTCTGGAAGTCTCTCGGGTGAATTTTTGGTCAAAAATATGGTACCATAAAAAACATACGGCACTGCCGTATTTTCTGCAAATTACAGCCGTAATATCCATTACACTCGGGGTGTATTTTTCAAACTTGTTCTGATTTGCATGAAAATTGGTGGGCGGCTTCGTTTCGACGTCTGAAATCCATTCGTGTGCTCAAATCCTTCAAAATCCATCAAAATATGACACTTTTTACCTAAAAATCATGAAAAATAAGAAATTGTGTAGATTCCGCAATATTTGACAAATAAGGCTTAAAAACAAGCAAAAGATCATAAATATGACACGAAAAGACTAACGAAATGACACAAAAAATATTATAAATTTTGGTATCACCAAGAGGCAAAATCATGGTCATTTCTGGATTTAGGCAAACACCCTAAAGATCCAACAGAATTCTCTTGATCACTATTTAGGGTGCATGGTGTGAAGAGACCTCGAAGATGTATGATGATATCATAAATCCCCATCTCATCACATTCAACCTGGACCTCAGGAGTCATGCACTCTAAGACAAGAGCAGTGTACTGTTTGTTATCTTCATAATGTTCAAGATAGACATTCCACTCCCACCCTGTAGTAAGATAAAAACTGGGCTGGGATGGAGGTCTTTCAAGAATATGCATCTTACTCTCTTGCTTTAGTATTATGGACAAAATTTTGAATCATCTTGTCCAATTTGTTCTATCCAGTTTATGTTTATAAAGTTTCAATCTAAGATTAGGAGGTGCCATTATCTACAATAAGCAAACAAGCAAAATAGGTACTATGATAAAGCATTTAACAAGGTCTTTAAATTAAATGCTATGCTCCCACTATTTCCTTAACAAGTTGATAACTCTCAAACTCTACTTGGAAATAAGTGAGTAGGATCCTAATTTCACATGAGGTCTCTGCGACTCACGAGGGTGAGTTGGGGTGCACAGAGTGATCCCATGCTTATTTAGGTAGGCATGCCAGCCAATTATGCCGTGCACAACTTCTCTTAGTTAAAACAAACTAGGCACCCTGTGTCGAGCGAGGGCTGGATACAACACAGAACCCTATCTTCTCAACAGCTATCTCTAGTGATTCATTATGTCAGTGACATACGAAAAACTAGTCAAGTATGACCTGATTGTTATGCCCAGGGCCAACCTGCACCTCCTGAGGGCACGCCTACACTTGTGGCAGACTAAGATGCATATTACCACCACGCGCCTTCCAAAGATAGATGGGTGTCTCTCACGAGGGTGAGAAACAGATCATAGTCCATCGATCGATGGCTTGACGAAGGCTACACCTTAGAAGGATAACGACTTGATATTACAAGGAGAGTTGATTCTAATTTGTTTTATTCTTTTCTAGCATGCAAATTTTCCTATGGTGGCAGCAAAAGGAAAAACATCACAGGCATGCTATGGAGAGAATAATAAACCATCACAGGCATGCTAATTTGGTCATAGCCCTTTTCATACATATAACATATCATGAGTCATGAGATATGTTATCATGCATCCAAGGGTTGCGAGTCCCTATAGCAAATCAGCCCATGCCATAAGCCGAGAGCAAAATCCATTCCTTCAACCGCAAGTTCATCACCAAGCTTCCAAAGCTGGCGCCACTTTGACTTAGTTTATGTAGTTACCTTGATGTCTTGATGAAGCCTTAACCTATCTTATGAAAATTATTCTACATCTATTCTAAAACAAGATGAGAGAATACATGAAAAAATTTACAACAAGATAGGGGGGAAACCACACGCAGGTGGCAAAAAGTTTTACAAGCATTCATCACAAGTGGAAACATCCTTCCACATCACAACACAGGAGGGCACTCGCTATGACCATATCAACCCAAACAAGAGGCAAGTGGCGCATGTATTAAAATTTAAAAAATCTGTAACAATCAAATTTTAATTTCCGAATGCGCCAACTTCATCCAAAACACTCTCATAACCGAAATTATGACAAAATTGAGATCAAGTTTCTTGATGATTTCAAGACCCTATCAGCTGGCAATTTTGTCAGATCAAGAGACCCAGCCAGTCCGAAGACACAATGCCTGTCCAACTTGAGAAAATTATGTGCGCCTTTGATCTTAAATCAATTAGAAATATAATCCAAAATCAACCATAAAATTGGTAAGAGAAGTTTGGATGAAAACGCTCTCTAGGTGAAATGCGCATGGATGAAAGAAAAATTTTTGAAAAATTTTTCACACAAGCATATGTACACCTTGTGTTTCTCGCAAGTACCTCTGATACCACTGTTGGGGAATACTAAGTGTAATTTAAAATTTTATTGTCCTAGGAAGCAGCGGAAGAAGCATTACACCCAAAACATATTCCTTTCCCAAGGATCCATGCGAGAGAGAGAACACAAGGATGTGTTAGGGATGATACCTCTCTTGCTCGTTTAGTTGATGAAGCCATGTTGAAGATGATCAAATGCTCATCCTCTACAAGTATCCACGCGTCGACCTTCTCAACGTTGCTCCCTTCCACGCTTGGTGCTAGCCTCGGGAAGAGAATCAAAGCCTTCAAAGATTCGTCACTTCACTTGCGCCACCTTCAAGAGAAGTTGCGCCAAGAGGGAAGAAGGAAGGATGATGCCTCTAGGCTTCTAATCTTCTTGCTCCAAGAGGAAGAAGTAGAAGAAGGTTGCGGCAATGTTGGAAGAGAGGAAGTCACCACCAAGCCCTCCTTCAAGTTGCACCAAGAGGAGATGATCAAAGGAGGCTTGCGGTTTGGATGAAGGAGCCTTGCGCCACCCCTCAAGCTCTTTTTCTTGGACCTTGCTCACGTCAATCTTATTATGTTGCAAGGGGCTCACGCATGCATATATTTAATAGATGCAAGAGGCGGTGAAACAAGAGAGGGTGGGCGCAACTCTTTTAAGAGAAATTCAGCTAGGGGTTAGGGTTTGAGTATAATTTGGGTTTGAGGTAAGGTAAGTCTCCAAGACTTTTCCATAATCCTCATCCCCTCTTCCATATGCGCCTAAGACCTTCTATAAAAGTCCAATAAGCCATATCAGCCCCAAGACTTACCAAGGAGGCAAGCATTCCATCAAAGGATGAGGGGGGAGGCACCAAAAGCTTCCTAATGAAGCACAAGGCGCCCATTACACCCCATTATACCCTTCATTAGCCAATTCTCTCTTTATGACAACTTGTTATTGGGCTTCATTGGGTAATGAGCTAGCCCAAACTTCATTACATAGGCTGATTAAGCCATTGGATCCAATCCAATGCAACCATAATCCAAATGTGACCAATCTAGGTCAATTTTGGGTCAACCTGCAAAAAATGAAGTTTGGCTCCAATAACTCTCTTCCAACTCATCAGGCCCGTTGGCGCTGATGAAATCTTCCAAATAGATCCAAACTATCTAATAACTTGATCCCAAGGCTTCCGATTAATGCAACGTGAATAATCTATTGCGTGTGACCCTATAGGATCCAAATGACGATGGCAATGGTGATAGAACATCATAAATAGTGAGAGGTATCTTGCAACACATCACTACTACGCATGTCACAGGACTTAAGTCATCTGGCAATAACTCCTAAATAAGCAACTTGGACTCTCATGCATTATAGATCCCTTTGCCTGAACTGATATCCCGCCATTAGATTAGTCTCATATTTATTAATCCAATCTATTGGTCATGACTCAAACAGTATGGCCATACATTCCTGTCATGCACTAATGAGGTGGGGCGCCTCAAAGTGGATATCATGCTTCCAATTAAGGAAGGGGCAAATCCTACTATTGGTCATCCATACCGCCATATGACTTATGATATGCCCAATGATAGTCATTTTGATCACCCATTTACGGTGAGATGTAAGACTGTATCAAAACACATCCATCATCACATCTAGACATGAATACTTCAAGTCTAAAGATCAATGCAAACCTCTTGCATGTGAGATTGACCTGTTAACTAGACAAGTCAATCCTCACGATGGGTCACTCCAGTGCATCCAATGCACTTGTATGTCTGTGTTACTGTGCCCCGCACCTAACCAGCCCATACTCTAGTCTCACATGTACCAAAGTTGTCCCATGTTGGCTAAGGTACCTTGATTGGGGATTACTATGAGAATGGATTCAACCAAACTCATGGGACATTATTTATGCAATTCAATACATCAACGCAGGTAAAACAATCTGCATAATAACGACCATGCCTTAATTGATTCTATCAAAGTACATTCAAATAATGCCAGACCAGGTCCATACATTGGTCTGCAGGGCATAAACACTAACAACTACCTCATATAGCAGTCTCACATGTACTAGAGCTGTGCCATATCCACTTAGGTACTTGACTAGGGACAAGAGTTTGAGCACATATCTAATCTATCTCCACGGACATTATCATACTTGTACACAATCGCAGATGTAAACAAGGCATAATAACGATAATGCCATAATGATATATATGATAAATATCAATGTCAAGTAGTACAAAAGATAGACCAATAATAGGTCTTAGGGCATAAATACCAACAATCTCCCACTTGTACTTAGACCTGAAGGTTGAGGAATCTCAACCCCATGTCCCTCGTATGTCCTTCATGCTTTTGCTACACTAAAGCCTTGGTCAGTGCATCTATTAGATTGTTCTTTATGTCAACTCTACTAATATTGATGTCACTTCAGTCTATGATCTCTCTGATCAGGTGATATCTCCTGAGTATGTGTTTAGACCTTTGATGAGACTGTGGTTCCTTTGCATGTGCAATAGCTCAATTATTGTCACAATAGATTTATATAGGATCCACAGTAATTGGAACCACCTGAAGCTCAAAAATGAACTTCTTATCCAAACAGCTTCTTTGGCTTCCTCAGAAGCAGCGACATAGTCAGCCTCAGTCGTAGAATCAGCATTGGTGGATTGCTTGAAGCTTTTCCAACATATAGCGCCTCCGTTCAATTTGAACACATAGCCTGCCTGCAATCTGAAGTCATCAGGGTCACTGGAATGATGCATCAGTGTAGCCCTGAATACTGAGCTCTTGCTGTCTCCTATAGTCGAAGAAGAAATCCTTAGTTCTTCTCAGATACTTCATGATGTTCTTTACAGCCACCCAGTGCTACATACCTGGATTGGATTGGTATAGGTTGGTTATGCTCACAGCATAAGCCACATCTTGTCTGCACAATATTGTATACATGATCGAACCTAATGCCGAAGCATAGGTCACTCGACTCATGTCATCTTTCTCTGCCTATGTGGTGGGACACTGGTTCTTTAAGAGAGTAAGGCCATGTCTCACTGGAAGTTATCCCTTATTGGATTGCTCCAAGTTGAACCTCTCCATGACCTTATCAATGAGTGTTGGTGGTGCACTCAAAGTCATCCTTAGACAGCCGGTGAAAGCCCGCGAGGCCCAAAAGTTGCGAACCTCAAACATGGTGCGGGGCTCGGGCCAATGCCGAGTGGCCTCAACCTTGGCGGGGTCAATCGAAAGTCCTTCATCGGACGTGATGTAGCCGAGGAAGTGAACTCGGGTGGTCATGAAGGCACACTTCTTCGTGTTAAGGAAGAGACACTCCTTCTGTAGGATGTCAAATGTGGAGCGAAGATGCTCCAAGTGCTCCTCTCGGGTCCGACTAAAAATCAGGATGTCATCAAAATAGATGACTAGAAACTTGCCTATGTAGGGCTTCAGGACTTGGCTCATGAGCCACATGAACGTGGGCGGGGCATTTGACAACCCAAATGGCATGACGAGTCACTCATAAAGACTGTCTTTGGTCTTGAATGCGGTCTTCCATTCATCACCTTTGCGAATGCAGACTTGGTAATTGTTGGGAAACCCCGAGGATATTTTATAATTTTTCAGAGTCATTATAATACATACACATTGCACAACGGAAGAATATCCCCGAAACAGGCCTGTTCCAAAAATCCAATGAAGATCGTCAAGCGAGGGAGTCGACACGATGAGATAGAAAATACCTTAGGAGCAAGACAAGGCCGATGTCGAGGTAGGTGCCCAAGCGTGCACCCTCTGTAGTCTCACATACACGGATGCCTTGAGTTCTCTTCTTCCACGCCCGGTGCTAGCCTCGAGAAGAAGATCCAAGCCTTATGGTTCCTTCTTCAAGCCTTGTGCCACCTCCAAGGTTCTTGCGCCAATGAAGAAAGAGAAGGGAAGAGAATGATGCTTCCAAGCTTTCCTCCAAGTTGTGCCAAGGAGAGGAGAAGGAGAAAACTTGTGGCTATGGAAGATGGAAGAAGATGTTGCGCCTCTTGCTTCTTGCTCTCGCCCCTTGATGTGCTCACGCCAAGAAATTGAGTACAAAGCCTGGCGCATATCCCTTGGATATATAGAGGCTTGAGGCAGCAAGACAGGGGGGTGGGCGCAACTCATCAAGAGAGGGGGCGGCTTGGGTAAAAGGGGAGGGAGTAATTAGGGTTTATGGCTTTGGAAAGTCTCCAAGACTTTTCCATAAACACCTTGCAAATATCCAAGACTTACCAATGAAGTCAATTATGCCTTAGATGCTTCAAGCCTTGCCTTAGAGGCAAGATTTCCATCCAAGCATGATGGGGAAGGCGCCCTTTACTTCCTAATGAAGCAAAGTCACCCACTCCTCCCCATTATGCCCTTAGGCGCCACTGGGAGGAGACTTCTCCCCATTATACCCTTTTAGCCCATTGTTGCTTGATGACAACTTGTTATTGGGCCTCATTGGATAATGAGCAAGCCCAAACTTCATTACATGGGTTGATTAAGCAATTGGATCCAATCCAATGCAACCCTAATCCAAATGTGACCAACCATGGTCAAATACGGGTCAATCTGCCAAAAATGAAGTTTGGCTCTAATAACTCTCTTACATCTCATTAGGCCCATTGGCGCTGATGAAATCTTCAAAATACATCTGAGCTATCCAATAACTCGATCATAAGGCTTCTCGATCAATACGAGAACTCGAATATCTTGGTGTGCGACCTAGTAGGTTCCTCTGATGCTGGCAGTGTTGACCAAAGGTCACCACAAGTAGTGAGTGGAACCTAGCAGTGCATCGTTGCTACCCAGGTCATTAGAATGGATATCGACATCGACATCCCTATCATCGCGACTTGGTTCAGATGCATTACAGTCTCTTTGCCGAATTGATATTCGATTGGACAAGTGTGTCAGTACTTGTTTTCACCCAATCATATGGCTATGACTAAATCAGGTTCTCACCTGGGTATGGCCATACACTTTCAGTCATTGAACCATAGAGGAGCTCCATGGATATCAAGCTTCCCTCAAGAAGGGGCAAATCCTCTATCTGTCCATTGACGTTCTCATATGGGTTGTGACTTGCTTAATGACAACCGTTATTACCTCCCAATCACGGCGAGGTGTTAGGTTGTATCAAAGCATATCCCTAACCATATAGAATGGCCAATGACCTCAAGTTAAGGGGTCAATACATCTCCTATCACTTGTGAGGATAACTCATGACACCAAGTTATTGCCTCACAGCGGGTCTATCCAGTATATCCATCATTGATATACCCATATGTCTGCGTTAGTACCTTGTGCCTAACAAACCCATATACCAGTCTCACAAGTACCAGAGCTATCCCATATCCACTCAGGTGCATCGACTGGGGATAATCATTTGAGCACAGATCCAATCTGTCTCCAGGGACATTATCATATAAGTACATAATAGCAGATGTAGTTAAACAATGATAACGACAATGCCAGATTGATATATAAGTATCAATGTTAAGTAGTACAAATATGGACCAAAACTAGGTCCTAGGGCATATAGACCAACAATCTTCCACTTGCACTAAGACCTAAAGGTTGAGGAATCTCAACCCATATCTCTAGCGTGACCATCATGCTTCTGCTGCGCCAAAGCCTGTTGGAGTATGCCCTTAAGGCTAATGTTTGAGGCCTTTGGGATTGTAATAGTATCATGTAATAAACTCTTATGTTTATAAAAGGCATGGTTATTATTCAGTTTGTT
>CM050440.1:30603190-30623391 GCA_027562315.1 Costus pulverulentus | reverse complement strand
ACAACCTGAATAACAACCATGCCTTTTATAAACTCAAGAGTTTAATACATGATACTATTACAATCCCAAAGGCCTCAAACATTAGCCTTAAGGGCATACCCCAACACGCCACCTACACCCCATTATGCCCTTAGGCTTCAATGGGGTTAGGTTTCTCCCCATTATACCCTTATGCCCTATTCCCCCTTCATAACAACTTGTTATTGGGCCTCATTGGGTAATGAGCTAGCCCAAACTTCATTGCACAAGTTGATTAAGTCATTGAATCCAATCAAATGCAACCCTAACTCAAATGTGACCAACCATGATCAAATTCGGGTCAACCTGCTAAAAATGAAGTTTGGCTCCAATAACTCTCTTCCATTTTATCAACCATTGGCGCTGATGAAATCTCCTAAGCAGATATGAGCTATCCAAATACGAGAACTCGAGTATCAAGATGTGCGACCCTATAGGTTCTTTTGACGTTGGTAGTTCTGACCTAAGGTCATCACAAGTAGTGAGTGACACCTAGCAGTGCATCACTGTTACCCAAGTCATCGGAATGTATATCGACATTGACATCCCCATCATCACAACTAGGTACAGATGCATTATTGTCTCTTTCCCAAACTGATATCCGATTGGACAAGTGTGTCACGACTTATTGTCACCCAATCACATGGTTATGACTAAATCATGTTATCACCTGGGTATGGCAATACACATTCAGTCATCGAACCATAGGGGCACCTGTGGATATCAAGCTTCCCTTTGAAAGAGGCAAATCCTCTATCTGTCAATTGATCTTCTCATGTGGGTCGTGACATACTCAATGATAGCCGTTATAACCTCCCAACTATGGCGAGGTTTTAGGTTGTATCAAAGCATGTGCCTGACCACATTGAAGAGTCAATGACCTCAAGTCTATGGATCAATGCATCTTCTGTCACTTGTGAGGATAACTCATGACACCAAGTCATTGCCTCAAAGTGGGTTGGTCTAGTATATCCATCACTAATATACCTATATGTCTGCGTTAGCACCTTGTGCCTTACCAGCCCATATACCAGTCTCTCAAGTACCATATCTGTCCCATATGCACTGAGGTACATTGACCGGGGACAAGAGTTTGAGCATAGATCCAATCTGTCTCTAGGGACATTATAATGTAAGAACATAAACGCAAATGTAAACTAATCAAGATAGCGACAATGCCACAATGATATATAAGAAATATCAATGTCAAGTAGTACAATACTAGACCAAAACCAGGTCTCATGGCATAAACACCAACAATCTCCCACTTGCACTTAGACCTAGAGGTTTAGGAATCTCAACCCTATATCCCTGGCGTGACCATCATGCTTCTACTGTGCTAAAGCAATGGTTAGTGGGTCCGCTAGATTGTTCTCTGTGACAACTCTACTAATCTTGACATCACCTCGGTCAATGATCTCTTTGGTTAGGTGAAATCTCCTGAGTATGTGTTTGAACTTTTGATTAGACCACTGTTCCTTTGCCTGTGTAATTGCTCCATTATTGTTACAATAGAGCTCAATCGGATCCACAACAGTTGGAACCACCTGAAGTTCAGAAATGAACTTCCATATCCAAATGACTTCTTTGGCTGCCTCAGAAGCGGCAACAAACTCAGCCTCGGTTGTAGAATCTGCTATGGTGGATTGCTTGATGCTCTTCCAACATACAGCGCCTCCATTCATCTTGAACACATAGCCTGCCTACGATATATAGTCGTCAGGGTCTGACTGGAATGACGCATCAGTGTAGCCCTAAACACTGAGCTCTTCCTGTCCCCCATAGACCAAGATCAAATCCTTAGTTATTCTCAGATACTTCAAGATGCTCTTTATAACCACCCAGTTCTGCAAACCTAGATTGGATTGGTATCAGCTGGTTATGCTCATAGCAAAAACCACATCTGGTCTAGTACACAGCATTGCATGCATGATTGAACCTACTACCAAAGCATAGGGCACTCGATTCATGTCATCCCTCTCAGTGTTTGGTGTGACACTAGCTCTTTGAGAGAGTAAGACCATGTATAACTAGCAGGTACCCCTTCTTAGATTGCTCTAAGTTGAACCTCTCTAGGACCTTATCAATGTATGTACTCTGACTAAGGGCCAAGAGCCTCTTGGATCTATCTCGGTAGAACCTCACGCCCAGAATATAGGCAGCGTCCCCTAAGTCCTTCATCTCGAAATACTTCCCCAACCATGTCTTCACAAATTGAAGACCAGGGATGTCATTTCTGATGAGTAGTATGTCATCGACATACAAGACCAGAAAAGTCACCAAGCTCCCACAGAATTTTCTGTAAACATAGGCGTTATCTTGTCTTTTGATAAATCCATAATCTCTCATAGCTTTATCAAATCAAAGATTCCAACTTTGAGATGTTTGCTTTAAACCATAAATAGATTTCTTTAGCCTGCAGACCTTATTGGCATCTACAGATGGATGAAGCCATTAGGCTGTGTCATATACACATCTTGTGTCAGCTTCCCGTTAAGGAATGTTGTCTTAACATCAATCTGTCATATCTCATATTCATGATATGCAGCTATAGCAAGCAGAATCCGAATGGATTTGATCATGGCAACTAGGAAGAAGGTTTCATCATAGTCTACCCCGTGGACCTGTCAGAATCCTTTAGCCACTAGTCTACCCTTATAGGTAACTATGTTGCCATCCATGTCTATCTTCCTCTTGAAGACCCATTTACACCCTATTGGTTTTACCCCATCAGGCAGCTCAACTAAATCCTAGACTAGGTTAGCAGACATGGAATCCATCTCGGATTGCATGGCCTCAAGCCATCTCTCGAAGTTCGGTCCAACGACGGCCTCATCATAGGTCCTGGACTCATCCTCAATGATGAAGGTCCCATCATGTTGGGTTGGCAGCGACCCATACCTCTCAGTTGCACGACGAATTCTCCTAGACATACGTGGGACTTGTTTCTAAACCTTTGGTTGCACAACAACTGGTACAGGTGGCTCAGATTCCACCTCAGTATCTTGTGGTGGCACTTAGACGACGTCCAAGTCAAACTTCCTCCCATTGACTTCTTTCATGAGAAATTCTTTTTCTAGAAAGACAGCACTCTGAGTAATAAAAACTTTGTTCTCGGTAGGGATATAGAAGTAGTATCATTTAGTTTCCTTAGGATACACCACAAACACATATTTATCATATCTAGGTTCTAGCTTGCTAGAATACTGATGTTTGACATAAGCCTCACATCCCCAGACTCTGATAAAAGATAGGTTAGGGTGTCTCCCACTCCACACCTTGTATGGAATCTTTGAGACACTCTTAGATTGAACATTATTTAGTATAAGAGAAGTTGTTTCAAGTGCATCACCCCAAAATGAGGGTGGTAGAGTTGCATGACTCGTCATGGATCGAACCATGTCCAACAAGGTTTGATTTCTCCTCTCAGACACACCATTCCATTGAGGTGTTCTAGGAGGAGTGAGTTGGGATAGAATCCCACACTCTCTAAGATAGTCAAATAACTCACCACTCAGATACTCTCCACCACGATCTGATCGAAGTGTTTTGATAGATCTATCAAGCTGGTTCTCTACTTCATGTCTGAACTCCTTAAACATCCCAAAGGATTCAGATTTATGTCTCATCAAATGGACATAACCATATCTACTGTAGTCATTAGTAAATGTGATGAAGTAGTTGTACCCTCCTATGGCTTGTTTACTGAATGGCCCACACACATCATTGTGTATAAGATCCAATAAACCTTCTGCCCTCTCACTAGTCTTGGTGAAAGACGCTTTTGTCATTTTCCGTATTAAAGAATGCTCACAAGTATCAAACTCCTCCAAGAAGCTTGAATCCAACAACCCATTTGCATGGAGTTGAATGCTATTCTTGTTTATATGGGCTAATTGATGACACCAAAATTCATAGTATATTTTGTGTCATTTGATTGGTTTTCTTGAGTCATATTCATGCTCCTTTGCTTATTTTATGCCTTTTTTATCCAATATTTTGAAATCTACACTTTTCTTGGTTTTTGATTAGTTTCAGGTAAAAAGGCATCATTTTGATGGGTTTTCAAGCAAATCCAACACATGGGCAAATTCTTATCATCGAGAGGAGACTACACATCAAATTTCAAGTCAAACCTATTTTTCTAGAGAAATTATGGTAGTGCCATAATGTTTTTTACGGCCGTAATCAGCAATTATGGCACTACCATAATGATTTTCACAGCGGCTTAATTCTGGAAATTTTTTGGCAAATCACGGCAGTGCCGTAAAGTTATTCATGGTACCATCATTTCAGACCAATTTCTTACCGAGACTTCAGAAGATTTCGCAGCAATTACGGTACTACCGTAATTACCATCACGGTGCTATAATTTTCACCCAGATGCCCGATTCTTCCGCCAGAAAATTAAAAAGATAATTTCTCAAGCTATAAACGACCAATTTGAGATCTGAAATAAGCTATAAACTCATCTCAATGAGTAGAAGACGAGGAGAGTGAAAGCCCTAATTTTTATCCACTGTCTAGAGAGAAATCAAGGGAGGCATCGTTAGGGTGGAGGAGAGGCATAGAGGCCACCTCAGTCCGTCATTTTCACAAGGAAGCTTCGTCTGGTGGAGGAGAAGATACCCCAGAAGTTTCAGAGCAAAAGGAGATCAATCGGAGGAGGAATCAATGAAAGAGCGGGCACCGGCACTATTCACTGGCAAAATTACGGGCTGTAATTTTCATTACACTTGAGATGATCCTTCAGTAGAACCTGTGTTGAGATTCGGATGCGCGAGAGTGATCCTTGAGTTTGCACTTGAGATGATTGACTTACAATTCGGATGCACGAGAGTGATCCTTGAGTTTCCACTTGAGATGATTGACTGACAATTCGGATGCACAAGAGTGATCTCTGAGTTCTATGTTAATGGTTTACTTATCTTCAGCATTGAATAAATCTTGCACGAGAGTGAGGATTGGTTCTTTGTATGATTGTCTGCACGAGAGCGAGAAAATCTCTTTATGAAGTAAATTATATCTTTATCATAATAAGATTAGATTGACGAACACTTATTTATATCTAGTCATGGAAATTAAGGTTGATGAAACCCTAGTCCTAGTTTCTCTCTCAGATATTTAGTTTACTTTCCGTTTGTGCTTTCATCATATTCGATGTGCTTAGCTAGTGAGAAAACAACTATTTGGTACTTACCACGTAGGTCTTTGTGGTTCGATATCTTTTATTACTTCGAAGTATCCGTTCACTTGCATACTAGAACAAGTTTTTGGTGCCATTGCCGGGGACCTTAGTTTTGTTAATATCAAAATAGTTGTTAGTATTGCTAGACTAAGTTTTATTTGTTTTATATTTAACTTTATTTTCTATTTTTGCAGGTTTTAGATTTTCACAAGTTTTGACAGAACTGTGATATCTGAAAATTTTGAATTTGCTTGTGGTTTTATTCTGAAAAAAAATCTTTGAATGATTGGTATTGGATAATCTTTCTGTTCTTGATAGATTTGAAGATATGTCTTTTAATCACAACTCATGGGCAACTGAAAGAGGTGAGGTATACATACCATATGGTAAGTATAAAGATGATTCATTGAGCACTCTAGCAGATAAATTGAAATTAGACTCTTACATACACCCTATTTGGACATCTTATTCTTCTATTAGATGCGATATTTGTGGATGTTTTGATCATTATACTTCTGATTGCAAAATTTTAACTCCTTTAAATCATGTTCCTGAACCATACTTTGAGGATACTAAGAAATCTAGGTTAAAACCCATGCTTGAAAATTTCATGACAAATCAAATTTAAATAATGACAAATCGAAGTAAGGAAATTGAAGATCTTAAAGGGATAATTAGTCAGCTTGCTTCTCAACTAGAATCTTTAACAGCTCATAAGAAAATTTTAGAAACCCAGTTAGCACAACAAGCTTGTTTATTTGAGTTTGATTTGAAAACTGAGAAAATTGATTTAGAAAAATCCCCCTCTGATTATGATTGTTTTGAAATTGAGCCTTATGTGAACATTAATGAATCTCACTCTGATTTTGATAATTGTAAAATTGATTCATCTGATAATTTATTTGTGGAAAAGTTTGAGGAAATTGATTTTGTCAAATCTCCTTTTGATTCTAGTGATAGTTTTGAAATTGATTCATTTGATGATATATTATTTGTGGTTAAATCTGATGAAGGATATGAGGGAACTGATTTATAAAAATCTTATTTTGATTTTGATGGTAATTTTGAAATTGATAAATTATTTGATGAAGGACATGAGGAACTTGAAAGAGATTTAATAATTGTGAATGTTGATGAACCTCACTCTGATGTTTTGCCCATATCTATTGTTCAATCTTCTTATTTATTTAAAAAATTATGCTTTATTGAACAATCTATTGTGAGACAGAAAGACTATTTTGATGATCCAATACTTGAATCTTTTGATCAAAATCCTATTGCAATTGAAGATAAAAATTTGAGGAAAGGACTAATGATTTTGCTCATTGACAAATTTAGGAAGATCATTGAATACTCTTTGAATGGAATTAAAAAAATTTAATTTTGATTTCAGCATATTTCAGAAAGCCACGTCGATTGTGATTTACATGAAATTTTGCATATTTGGATTAGTGGCTAAAATATTTGGACAGCGGAAAAGGAAACAATTATGCTACTTACTATGGTACTGATCCACCTGCTTCGCCATGATATTTGATTTTTGGTCAAGCTATAGACCTAAAAATTAGCGCTTCTTGGGAGGCAACTCAAGTACTTTTTCATTTGTTTTTGGTTTGTTTTCGTCTTAATTTGTTTTGTTTAGGATTAATTTTTCTTTTTCTCATTTTTAAGTACGATTTTTCAGCGATCTTTGACTTTTTGCACGCATTACGGTAGTACAATATTTTCATTACGGTATCGTAATTTTGGTCCTTTTTCCACCCGAAAGTTTTTGAGTTCTTGACCAAATTACGGCAATACCATAAAATTCTTCACGGCACCATATTTTCTAGCGATTTTTGACCCGAGAGTTTCTGAGTTTTCATGCGTTTTACGGCACTACCGCAATGTCTTTACGTTACCGTATTTCTTTATACTCACACGAATCTAGGTACCGTATTTTTGGTTTCAACACCGTGTTTTAGGGTTTTGCCGCTCAAAGATCAGGCCGACCTTGTGTTTTCTTTGATTTCTTGCTTCCTAAACCCTCTGGCAACCCTACTAACCGATCTCTAGCAATTTCCACTTGAGATTTTGAGAGATTTCGGGCTCGATTGAGCTCGCTTGTTGTTCTTCCACACGTTTCCGGCCCTATTCGTTTTCTCTCTTCAGAGCTTCGATTGAGCTGCTTCCAGGCTCCATCTTCTACCAACCGCTTCCGTTCTCAGCCGACACAGCTTCAGTTCTTTCGCGAGTAGCACCGACTGTCATCCCGCAACTTCTTCTCTAGATCTTCTGCCAGCTTCATCAGCTGCAGCTCCTCTAATCCAGACGACAACGTGTTCTTCTCCGGCAATTTTTTTTGGAAGATTGGCAAATCGATCTTCATCCCCAGCCTCTTCTGCTGACAGCACCACTATGTCCTTCAACTTCCAGATCAGGTAGTGCATTTCTTCCAGCCGTCGTGCAGCACCACTTGCCTACCTCTTCTTCTACGACAACATCTTTGTTGTTGCTAGATTTCTTCAAGCACCCATAAAGAAATTTTCCAATCACCACCGTCTCTTCAAATACCAACTTTCCATATTTGCTGCCAGCTAATGTCATGCTTTCAACTTCTAGATTTTCCAGCAGCATCCAACATCTTCGATTACTTCCACATCCAGCGCCTATTCCACTCTTAAGCCAGTTTTCTGCCAGCGCCGCTTATCCCTTCCACTCTTGAATTGCATACCTGCCACTAAACATGGTTTGCAGACGACAACTACATCCTCAGATCTCTTTCAGCCAGCCTTCGCCAGTGCCATGTCGTCGCCCTCTCTATTTTTAGCAAGATACACTGCCAGCCGCTGTATCCGGCTGTTTCATTTTCAATACTAGATCTTCAGACTAGTTGCCAGCATCCAGGTTCTTACTTATTCTGCTGCCTCTATTTTCATTGATTTTATTTATTTATGAAGCAGAATCTTCATGTAGTGATTCTAATTTTTTTTTCAGTTTTGCAGTGCTATCTCTCGCACCCACCAGCCGACGACTTTGCCTCCAGGACTGTAATCTCAAACTGGCCAATAGAGACTACTCATCATCACTCTACTGTCGGCACTATCATCTTTATCGCTAGCAGCTTTCAACTAGCATCGGTTCCACCTCTACTTCTCCACCGGCATCTTCTTTGGACCACTGATAACATCTCTGATTTTCCTTTGAGAAAAAATATTTTCTATCATTTCTTTTTAAAGCAAGAAACTATTTTTGATATAAGCCTTATGTATTTAAAATTGTGCAAGTAAAATTTTGAAAAGACACATTTTTGGACCTAGTAGCACTTGCCTCGACGCTATACCTCGGACAATGATTGAGCTTGTTATATAATTTTGTGAGTATTGTTTGCACTTTTGATTATTTTGATTTGATATGATTATCTACACTTTTCTTCTCCTAAAAATTTTTATTTGATGTGATTATACGGATCTATCACTTTACATCTTTTGACTACGTGAGTTTCATGCTTCACACCTTTTTTGCTTTGATATTGACATTTTTGATGTTTAAAGAATTTTTTTATGACTTGAATCCATGTGATGAGAGGTGTGTGAATTTTTCTATGATGATGAATGTTTATGCATATACCTGTGAATGGAGATATACCTATTATGTTGAATTTATTTCTTCAATATATATCTACTTGTTGAAATGCTTCATTAATTGATGCATATAGTCTTGGGTAGATATATTGTTGATGAATGCAATATAAAAGTGAAACATCTTTCTTGAATAAAATGAGCATATGAGTGTAATTTTTGAATTGATGTTAATTGAATAACCTAGTTGATGTTTACTTTATCTTACTATTTGTTGGGAAGAAAGAATCCAAGATCCAAAAAGAGAGAGAGACTCCCCTACTTGGCACTATGTAAAATTGGCAGTGGTACCGAAGATATGGGTTGAAGTCTGTAAAAAAAAAAGAAAGAGAGAGAAAAAAGAAAAATAACTCCCCTACTTGGCACTGTGTAAAATTTACAGTGGTACCGAAGGCAAGGGTTGAAGTCCAAATAAAAAGTGTGTATCTATGTGGGTACATGCCATCAAAAAGAGCACATTTTAGAAATTTATTTTTCATAAAAGAGCACATTTTCCATACTTAACATTGTTCTTTATTCTATTTATTTGCTTGAGGACAAGCAAAGTTTGAGCCTTATGTGTTTGATGACACCAAAATTCATAGTATATTTTGTGTCCTTTGATTGGTCTTCTTGAGTCATATTCATGCTCCTTTGCTTATTTTATGCTTATTTTATGCTTTTTTTATCAAATATTTCGTAATATACACTTTTCTTGGTTTTTTTTATCAGTTTCAGGTAAAAAGGCATCGTTTTGATGGGTTTCCAAGCAAATCCAACACATGGGCAGATTCTTATCACCAAGAGGAGACTACACATCAAATTTCAAGTCAAACCAAGTTTTCTGGAGAAATTACGGCAGTGCCATAATATTTTTTATGGCTGTAATCCGCAATTATGACACTACCATAATGATTTTCACGGCGGCTTAATTCTAGAAATTTTTTGGCAAGTTACTGTAGTGCCATAAAACTATTCACGATACCGTAATTTCAGACCAATTTCTTACCGAGACTTCAGAAGATTTCACAGCAATTATGGTACAACCGTAATTACCATCACGATGCCGTAATTTTCACCCAGATGCCCGATTCTTCCTGTAGAAAATTAAAAAGACGATTCCTCGAGCTATAGACGACCAATTTGAGATCTGAAAGAAGCTATAAACTCGTCTCAACGAGGAAAAGATGAGGAGAGTGAAAGCCCTAATTTTTATCCACTATGTAGAGAGAAATCAAGGGAGGCATCCTTAGGGCTCCGCCTCACGCCGAGAGGCGTAGAGGCCACCTCAGGCCGCGATTTTCAGAACAAAGCTTCGTCTGGACGAGGAGAGGATACCCCAGAATTTTTAGAGCGAAAGGAGATTAATCAGAGGAGGAATCAACGAAAGAGCGGGCACCGGCACTGTTCACTCGCAAAATTATGGGCTGTAATTTTCATTACAGCTCTGTTTTGTAACTTCTACCCTTTCTCTTTGATTTTTGATCATTCTAAACTATGGATTATTGTAATTCTTCTACCATGCTAGCTTAGACACTTTATGGTACATGGTGTGTAATCCTCTTTAATTTTTATGACTCGATGATTTTAATTTCATCAGGATAACTTTACTATGATAATTTTACTTATGTGATGAACGCCTTTAATTATCCAAAGATTCATAATGTTAGCATGTTTTGGAGTTTTCGTGATATGAACCGAGAGGTGATTTGCTTGAGAACTTGGACTCCTAAAATTGAATGATATGAACTCATCGTAAGAAATTAGGTTTGTTCTTATTATCTCAATTTTAGAAGTTCAATGCCATGTTAATAATCTGAATTTAGGATCGAGTTAATGTGATAAACGTGAAGATACTGCAAGAGATTGAGTATTGGATCGTTGGAGAGTGTTGTACTCTGCAAGTGCACGGATACTCGAAGTAATATTTAAGATATCGAACCACAGAGACCTTGTTGTTAAGTACTGATTAATTGAGTTTTCACTAGCTAAGCGAATCGAGAATCATGAAACTAGCAATCGATTGAGTTTTGGAGAAAATCAAAATGAGATAATCGGGACTAGGGGTTCATTCATCTTGATATTTATGACTAGACGTGATTAAAGATTCATCAATTTATTTTTGTCATGGTTAAGATATAATTCACTTGATAAACAAACCAATTCACTCTTGTGCAATTAATTTACAAAGAACAATCCTCACTCTCGCGCAAGATTAATTCGATGCTAAGTATAAGTGAATTTTGGTTAAAGAGATTAAGAATCACTCTCGTGCATTTCATCTCAATGTCAGATCTCAAGTGAAACTAAGCACTCTCGTACCTTAGTTTCACAGGTTTTGCTTAAGGTTTTCCAACTATCTAACATCTATCTCTAGCATGTTTTCATGTCTAAAACAATAATAATTTCTAGGTCATAACATTAACAAGAAATGAACTTCTAAAACCTAAAGATAAGAACACAACCAATCTCTTGCGATGAGTTCTTATTATAAATTCTAGGGTTCCAAGTTCTATGATATCATCTACTCAATCCATAGCATAAAACTCCAAAACATGTTAATGCATGATACTAAAAACGATTAAAAGCATGAATTGCTTAAGCAAAATAACCATAGCAAAGATATATTGATGTCGAAAAGTTATCTAGTCATTGAAAAATCAAGAGAATTACACCCCCATGTCCCACGAGGAAATTAAGCTAGCATAACGGAAGATTCACAGCAAAATATAGTTTTTGAATGATTAGAGACAGTAAAGAAGGAGTAAGAATTATGAAACAAGGTTGCAACAGAAATGCAACCCGAAATTGCTTTCATAGTCGCGATGAATAGTGTCGCAAGTGTGTTTTTGATGATTTCTCCTTCGATCAGTCTCCTTTCACTCTAGAACTTCTGTGGCGTGTTCTTCTTCCTCAGGCGAAGCTTCATTTGAAAAATCATGGCTGGAGATGGTCTGTGCAGCGAACAGCAATGAACCCTAGCGCGGCGGCAATTTCTCCAAATTCTCTCTAACTCCTCGATCCAAATCCTCTTTCTCACTTCGTAAACTTCCGCCAACTTATGCTGAGTCTTCCCCTTTTTCTAGATCTTTAATTGGTGCCATAAGTTTTGAGAAATCATGTTTTTAAATTTGCGGCAGAAAACTCAGAAATCTGGGTTTCAAAATACGGTACCGTATCTGGATTACGGTAGTGCCGTGACAATTTCTCTCAAAAATACGATAGTGTCGTATTCTTGCTGAAACTTTCTGTTCAACTTTGTCACAAAATATGGTACTGTGTACTTTCATACAACGGTGCCGTATTCTTGCCGAAACTCTCTAGTTGGAATCGCTAGAAAATATGGCAATGTGTAGTTTCATACGGCAGTGCCATATTCTTGCCGAAACTCTCTGGTTGAAATCGCTGGAAAATACGGCAGCGTGTAGTTTCATACAGTAGTGCCGTATTTTACCTCAAATTTCTGATCGTAATCTGATGAGAAATACAGTACCGTGGGGTTTGCGCCCAAAAATAATCATATTTTTGCTAGAAGATCCCTTTTGACTTGAAATTTGTTGTGTAAACTCCTCTTGATGTCTAGAACTCGTTCATGCATTGGGATTCCTCGAAAACCAGTGATAATGATGCCTTTTTGCCTAAAATTGTTCAGAAACCAAAGATTGTGTAGATTCCGAAGTATTTGGTAAAAAGGTATAAAAACAATGCAAGAGAGTGAGATTATGGTTCAAAAGACTACATAATAAGTATGAAAAAACACTATGATATTTAGAGTCATCAAACACATAAGGCCCAAACCTTGCTTGTCCTCAAGCAAAAATCAATAAATTGATCAAAGGAGAAAACTTTCTCATGACGAATAAATTTCTAAAACACAATCACCAATGAAAACTTTCATCAATAGTTTAATGGAATTTTGAATAGACATATTACCCTTTTATTTTGATCCTCAACTTTCATTACTTAGTCAAATAAAACTTCACAACTTGCATAATAAGCAGAATATCAATCTCAAGATTTCATCCAGTTTTCAATTCATAACTATCAACTTTTGTTTACAAGATTGGGGTTTCCAAGATCTTTTTCCACTCATAATCATTAATTCTCTCTTTTTTTTTATTGTCCACATTCTCTAATTCGATTATCACCTTTTTTCTGGTGACAAAGTTAGAGTGCATTGATCACATAATCAATGTAATAGAACTCTTATCCTCTAATTGGAAAGAATTTACAAAGGATAGCGGAGTTTATGTGAACCGATGTCTCTCATGGCATGTACCCACATAGATACATACTTTTTCTATTTATTACTTCAACCCATGTCCTTCGGTACCACTATGCTTTGCCACAGTTTCAAGTAGGGGAGTTCTCACTTTATTTGGATCAAGAAACCTTTCTTTCCATCAAATAGTAAATAGAATAAATATCAACCGAATTAAACTATCAATATCAATTCAAAAATTACACTCATATGTTGATTTTATTCAAAGAAATAACTTCACTCTAAGATCAAACTTATCAGATAATATGTTCATCAAAAACACCCTTTATCAATCAATGAAGAATTTCAATAGGTGGATATGTATTAGAGAAATAAATTCATCATAATAGGTCTAATCCTAATCTCTATTTTGAATATGTAAACCATCAAGAAAAATTTTGGCATGATAACGGTAGTATTTTCTTAGATAAACAAACCACATAGGTGTATCATCAACAAATCTCATGACATATCCAACCCGTAGCATCAATCCAGAATATCAGATATCAAATATCAACTACAACCATATCGAATAGAGAGTATAGCAAATCATCCAAATATGTCGGTATAACTAAATCAAAATCACATAACAACAGCGATTAAGAACGAGAATCCATAGCAGTAGGAGGCAAGAAGTTTGTAAAGTCATCCTCCCCTACACGAGTTTAAGATCAACATGAATTAGTGAACTCAAATAAAGTACGAGAATAGGAATGAGATACTCACAAAATCCTACTCATCTGAATGCGTCTCCTCCTCGTCTTCTTCAGCCGGGGCAGCAGCCATGGGATCGTGAAAAGCTCCCTCACCTGCATCACTATAGATACCACCTCTCCTGGGATCTTCGTAGTTAAAACGATCATAGAGGAAATTCCCCATGTCCTCTATATAGTTTCCCAACGCCTCGATATCCATGTGAATGTGACTTATCTGCTCATGTATTCCTCCTATGCCTCCCATCACCCTCTCCATACGCTGCTCCTGCCTATATAATTGTGCAGTGATAGTTTGAAACCCTGGGTCTCGGTAACTCTGCCAATCTCTCTGATCTAGGGCTGTGTGATGTGAGGACGATCCGGCGGATCCCTGAGGCGGTGGCTCAGTGACTCTAGGTGGAGAGGAGTCAATGCCTATACCAAGTGGGTCATCACCCCAAGTAGGAGGTGGTGGTGGCAATGATGTCTCCGGTGCTGGTGTAGCATAAGATATACAACTTGGCGACAGCTTCCAATTCTCAAGGTTCTGCATTGAGGTCTGTTCGGGGTTAGGCAATGGCAACATGGGAAGCCCAGGCTGTAGGATTAAACAATATGTATCTCCATCATGCTGAATCATCTTCATTGCAATGCATGACTCAATATCTATCCTTGAATTTCCTCTAGCAACCTCGATCCCATAGGGCGCAATCCCTAGATATAGTGCTATAGGAGTAAGAAAACCTCCTATCACTATAGCTCCCTTCTTGGCCCTTGATACTTTACTAAGGTGTCTCATGAAAAAGAAAGCTATATCCACTGTGTAACCATGAAGCATACTCCAAAGCAGGAATAACTTAGCATGAGTGACAATACCATCGTTGTCCCCTCGCCCGAATATAGTGTGCGTGAGAACACGATGGGCATATCTGATGCAGGGGTTTGATATTCTTGAGGCTCTTGCTGTTGATGCTGAAAATCTGCTGTCTGAAAAGATTTGGTTCCAAAAGATATGCTCAATGAATCCAATGGGTGGTTATGTGCGTCCCTTCCATGGGAAGTGAAATATACGCCGAATTTCCTTGAAAGAGAGTCTCCTCTCTTCATTCATCATCCTAAATCTAATCTCTCCTCCAGCTGTGTGATCCATGTATTCCTCCCAACTTACCTCCAGGCTACTAAGAAATTCTAGAACAACAGGTAAGTATGTTTCAAGCGTCATTCCAAAAAATTCTCTCAAACCCATTTTATCATACATCCAAAACACATCATCTTTTAATCCAAGGGTTTCTAGAGCTCTAACATCAATGCATTTTGTTTTTACAATGCGTCGAGCAAGTAGCATGTTGTATCTTTGCTCTTGCTCCTCATCTCGAAACATGATACTGAACGGATTCGGTGGTGGCACTAGAGGTTCAGCGAGGGCTTTCCCTTTCTTCTTTGACATCCTCTTGGTAGGTGACATGGTATAATGCAAAAGAATCAAGCACCAACTGAAGAAAAACTGGGAACTGAAAATGTTACCGAAGGTTGCGCACGGCTGGAAACAGGGCTAGTTTTCACACTTCGAATTTGGATTTTTGGTGGAAGATTGAGTTTCGAATTCTCTTGGGGTATGATCTCTTTTCTTCCTTGAAGATCTCTGAGCCTAGTAGGGATCCAATTGTCGCTCGGATGAGAAGAATCGAGAGGGGCAAAATCGTGGCGGAAAACCTTCAGCATGCTTGAAAATGAGCTCGATCGAGCTTGAAATGGTCAAGATCTTCGCTTTGAATCGGATGAAAGTTGTAGAGAGAAGTCGTACGAAGGCAAGGGAAGCAAAAGCTCGAAGAAAAACGCAAGGTCGGCCCGAAATCGGGCGAAGAAGCCCTAAGAACAGTGCGCCAAACCCTAAATACGGCATGTGAACATGTGGGGTCGGACGAAAATACGATACCGTATGGTGAATACGGTAGTGCCGTAGAATGGCTACAGGTTCTGTGGAAGAAAAACGCGACAAATATGGCACCGTTTATTCTCCCACGGTAGTGCCGTATAATGCAAAAACTATCTGTTCAAATCTTCCCAACAGCACGGTACCGTGCAAACGTCCATGGTACTGCCGTGAAATCACAAAAACTTTCTGTTCCAAAATGGCGAAAAATACGGTACCATGCTGATATCGCTCAAAAGTACGGTGGTGCTGTATTCTGGTAAAAACCTTTTGTAAAGAAACAACTAAAAATATGGTGCCGTGCAAAGCACCACAGTACTGCCATGAAATCCCAAAAATTTTCTCTTCAAAAACGGTTGAAAATACGGTACCGTGAGAATTTGTATCAGAAATACGGTATTGCTGTATTTTGTAAATAAAGATGCAAAAATTCACTAAATATTTTATAAAAAATTCTAAAAACGAGAAAATGAATAATTAACCCTAAATAAGCAAATTGAAGCAAAAATAAACCAAAATCAAAGGGAATTAAAATGAAATGAGAAGAAAAAGAACAAAGAGAAGAAAAAAAAATCGCGTCGTTTGCCTCCCAAGAAGCGCTAATTTAATGGTCATTAGCTTGACTTTTTCACACTTGGATTTGCTTGTATTTCATCAAGTAGATAGTTCTCCCCTTCTTCAATCTGTTCTCCATGATAGTAGTGTTTCAAGCTCTGTCCATTAACCTTGAATTCTCCTTTCTCTTCACTCCATATATCAACGGCTCCGTATGGATAAGTCTTCTTTACCTGAAAAGGCCCAAACCACTGAGACTTAAGTTTACCAGGAAAAAGTCTCAGTCTAGAATTAAACAAAAGAACGAAGTCACCTGGTTGAAATTCCTTTCTGAGTATGTGTCGATCATGCCATCTCTTGGTTCTTTCCTTGTAGATTTTTGCATTCTCATAAGCAGAAAGCCTAATCTCTTCAAGCTCACTCAGTTGCAATTTTCTCTTTTCACTTGCACTTTTCAAGTCAAAGTTCAATGCTCTAATCGCCCAAAATGCTTTATGCTCAAGTCCTACAGGAAGGTTACATGATTTATCATAAATTAATTAAAATGGTGACATACCTATTGGTGTTTTGAAAGTAGTCCGGTATGCCCAAAGTGCATCATCAAGCTTGAAAGCCCAGTCCTTCCTTGTTCTTGACACTGTCTTTTCCAATATCCCTTTAATCTCTCTGTTAGATATCTCCACTTGTCCACTTGTTTAGGGATGGTAAGGTGTTGCAACTCTATGGTTCACCCCATATTTTCTAAGTAAAGCTGAGAATTTGTGCTCAATAAAGTGGGATCCTCCATCACTAATTATAACTCATGGTACTCCAAAGCATGGAAAGGTAACTCTTTTAAATAATTTCACCACAACCCTAGAATCATTAGTAGGAGAAGCAATGGCTTCTACCCACTTGGAAACATAATCTACTGCCATGAGTATATACTTATTACCTCCAGATGATGGGAAAGGTCCCATGAAATCAATACCCCAAACATCAAATATTTCAACTTCAAGTATTGTGGACAATGGCATCTCATTCCTTCTATTGATGTTCCCCATCCTTTGACAATTATCACAAGACATTATAAAATTCTTTGCATCCATAAATAATGTGGGCCAATAAAATCCATATTGTAATACTTTGAAAACTGTCTTCTCAGTACTAGCATGCCCTCCATATGATGATCCATGACACTGCGATAATATGTCTTTCATTTTTTATTCGGGGATACATCTCCTAAATATTCCATCTGCACATCTTTTGAACACATAAGGCTCATCCCAAAAAGAGTGTTTAACATCTGCTAAAAATCTTTTCTTGCCTTGGTAACTTAAATCAATAGGAAATATATTAGCAACTAGATAGTTCACAATATCTGCATACCAAGGAGCCTTAATTTGTTCAACTCTCATCAGTTGTTCCTCAGGAAAGGAATCATTAATATCACCTTTTTCATCTTCTCCAATCATCCTTGAAAGGTGGTCTGCAACTAAATTCTCAGTTCCTTTCTTATCTTCAATTTCCAGGTCAAATTCTTGCAGAAGCAAAATCTATCTCAACAACCGTGGCTTACTGTCCTTCTTCTTCATCAAATATTTTACTGCAGCATGATCAGTATACACTACAACTTTCGAATTTATCAAGTAAGATCTGAATTTGTCAAATGCAAAAACTATAGCCAACAACTCTTTCTCAGTAGTAGTGTAATTCCTTTGTGTTTCATCTATAGCTTTACTGGCATAGGAGATCACATAAGGCTTCTTTTCCTTCCTTAGCCCAAGAACTGCTCCCATTGCAAAGTCACTGGCATCACACATAAGCTCAAAAGGTAACTCCCAGTCAGGTGGTTGCATGATGGGTGCTGATGTCAAAGCCTTTTTCAGTTCCTGAAATGCAAACAGACATTTCTCATCAAAGCAGAATTTGGCATCTTTACAAAGTAAATCAGTCAGGGGTTTAGCAAGTTTAGAGAAGTCCCTAATGAATCTCCTGTAAAACCCTGCATGCCCCAAAAAATTCCTGATCTCCTTGACAGTGGTGGGTGGCGCCAACTTCTCAATCACTTCTATCTTGGCTTTGTCCACTTCAATTCCTCTCTCTGAAATGAGATGACCCAAAACTATTCCCTGTCTAACCATAAAGTGACATTTTTCCCAATTCAAGACAAGGTTAGTCTCTTCGCATCTCTGTAAAACTCAAGATAGATTAGCCAAGCAGTCATCAAAAGAGAAAGCATAGACAGAAAAATCATCCATAAAAACATCCATGAAATCATCAATAAACTCAGAAAAATTGCCATCATACACCTCTAAAAAGTAGCAGGTACATTGCACAAACCAAAGGGCATTCTTCTATAAGCAAAAGTACCATATGGACATGTAAAGGTGGTCTTATCTTGATCATCAGGATGAATGGAAATCTAAAAAAATCAGGAATATACATCAAGAAAACAAAAGTAAGAGTGTTTAGCAAGTCTCTCAACCATCTGATCAATAAAAGGCAAGGGAAAATGATCTTTCCTAGTGGCAGTATTTAATTTTCTATAATCAATACACATACGCCAACTAGTGACTGTTCTAATAGGTATCAACTCATTATCCTTATTTTTCATTACAGTGACACCTCCCTTTTTAGGAACATAGTGTACATGACTTACCCACTTACTATCTGAGATAGGGTAGATAATACCTACATCAAGAAATTTTAGTACTTCCTTCTTCACCACCTCCTTCATAGATGGATTGAGTCTCCTCTAAAAATCTACATGTGGCTTGTGCTCATCCTCCATGTGAATCCTGTGCATACAAAAAGAAGGATTAATTCCTCTCAAGTCCTCAATGGTATACCCAATTACCTTTCTATGAATTCTTAACTCCTTCAAAAGCAGATCAGTTTCCCTCGCATCTAATTGAGCATCCACAATCACAGGGTAAGTAGAGTTAGGACCAAGAAATTCATATCTAAGGTTATCGGGTAAAGTTTTCAATTCAACTTTAGGAATCTTTTCACTTTCATCATCAAAAGTAGCACAATCTAAAATATCAAGTTTTTCATCATCAAAATTATTCTTAAAATTTTCCTTAAAATCAGAACTATCAAATTTTACACAAGAATTTTCCAGGGAATCAAAACAAGAATTAGAGATAGAAACATCAACAAAAGAATTGTCAAATAAACAACTAATGTCATAAACTGTGTCATCAATAGCATGGATAGTGCAACAAGAACTAGCATATGCAGGTTTTTTCAATGAATCATTTAAATCAAACTCAATCTTATCATTGTCAATTCTTAAAGTAAGTTTACCATTCTTTACATCGATAAGGGCTCCAACAATGGCTAAGAATGGTCTACCCAGAATAATAGAAATTTTGGCATCGTCTTCCATTTCAAGCACCACAAAATTAGCAGGTATGAAATACTTACCAACTTGGATAGGAACATCCTCTAGAATACCTACTGGATGTTTTACTGATCGATCGGCGAGCTGCAAAGAAATTGAAGTTGGCTTGGGAGCTCCCATATCCAGTTTCCTGCACACAAACAAAGGCATCAGACTCACACTAGCACCCAAGTCACATAAGGCTCGATCGAAAGCAACATTACCAATTGAACAAGGAATAGAGAAACTACATGGATCCTTTAATTTCAATGGCAACTTGTTTTGAATAAGAGCACTGCATTCCTCAGTTAGTGCCACAGTACCATAGTCCTCTATTTTTCTTTTATTAGATAAAATCTCTTTTAAAAACTTTGCATATGTAGGCATTTGAGATAATGCATCAGTAAAAGGAATATTAATGTATAACTTTTTCAGCACTTCAAAAAATTTCCCAAACTGCCTATCTAACTTAGCTTGCACAATCCTTTGGGGAAAAGGGGTAGGTGTCCTATATGGTGGTGGTGAACTAGGTCTAGGTACCTCAACTTCACAAGGTAAGTCACCTTTCTGTGAAGACTCATCCTC
>CM050440.1:30563868-30577250 GCA_027562315.1 Costus pulverulentus | reverse complement strand
GCCCATACACCAGTCTCACATGTACCAAAGCTGTCCCATATCTGCTAAGGTACCTTGACTGGGGATAGCTTATGAGAATGGATCCAATCCAAACTCCTAGGACATTATATATGCAATTCAATACATCAACGTAGGTAAAGCAATCTGCATAATAACGACCATGCCTTTATTGATTATATCAATTTCATTAATTGTATCAAAGTACATTCAAGCAATGCCTGACCATGTCCATACATTGGTCTGTAGGGCATATACACCAACATAAATACATAGCACAACGGAAGAATATCTCCGAAACAGGCCAGTCCCAAAAACCCAGTGAAGATCGCATGCGAAGGAGTCGACACGATGAGATAGAAAATACCTTAAAGCAAGATGAGGCCGATGTCAAGGTAGGCGCCCAAGCGTGCGCCCTCTGCAGTCTCACACAGACGGATGCCTCGAGCCTCTTCTTCCACGCCCAGTGCTAGCCTCGGGAAGAAGATCCAAGCCTTGGGAGAGCGCTCCAAGAGACTTGCGCCACCACCAACGGGAGATGCGCCAAGAACAAGGAGGAAGAAGGAGATGCTGCCAAGAACAAGTTCAGCTTTCGCCAAGGAGAAGGGAAGATGAACACTTGCGGTTTGATGGAAAGGATGGAGCCACTCACCCTCACTTGATCGCCCTCTCAATTGATCATGCCTTCAAGAGAAATTAGTGTGTTGAGAGGGGCGGCCAAGGTCTCTATTTATATAGACCATAGGCAGTTTACTTGTGGCCTCAATTCAAACAAATTAGGTGGCTAGGAGAAGAAGTGGGAATTTAAATCCTAATCTAATTAGGACTCATGTGGGCGCCTTGATCATGTCCTAATCTATTAGGATTTACATGGACGGTTTGATCAAGACTATTCCTAATCCAATTAGGACTTAAGTGGGCAACTTGATCAAGTCCTAATCCAATTAGGACTCAAGGGGCGGTTTGATCAAGATTCAAATTAAGCTTTGAATCAAGTCCTAATCCAATTAGGACTCTAATTATTTATTTAATTAATTGAATCCTAATCCAATTAGGACTCTAATTAATTCAAATAAATCAGCCCATTTAATCCCACAAAAATAGGACTCTAATTAATTAATTAATTAGCCCTTATTTTATCATGATCAATTAAACTCACATGAGGTATAAGCGCTAACCCTAGTCTAACTAGGGTTAAGCATGTGTCATCCCTTTTCTTCTCCTTAAGCCCATTAAGCTCAACCTTTTTCAATGGGCCCAGCCCAAGGTCCATTTTTCATATCAACCAAGCCCTTGGATCCAATCCAATTTAACCCATGGTCAAATTGGGCTAACCATGGTTAAAATGCCGTAAATGGAAGTTGGCTCCAATAAGTCTCTTCCATCTCATCAGGCCCACTGGCGCTGATGAAATCTCCAAAACAGATCCGAGTTATCCAATAACTCGATCATAAGGCTCCCCGATCAATATGAGAACTCGAGTATCAAGGTGTGAGACCCTGTAGGTTCCTCTGACTTTGGCAGTGCTGACCTAAGGTTACCACAAGCAGTGAGTGGCACCTAGCAGTGCATCGCTGCTACCCAAGTCATCAGAATGGATATCGACATCGACATCCCCATCATCGCAACTAGGTACAGATACATTACAGTCTCTTTGCCGAACTGATATCCGATTGGCCAAGTGTGTCATCACTTGTTTCTATCCAATCTCATGGCTATGACTAAATCAGGTCTAACATGGGTATGGCCATACACTTTCAGTCATAGAACCATTGAGGAGCTCCATGGATATCATGCTTCCCTTAGGAAGGGGCAAATCCTATGTCTGTGCATGGACCTTCTCATATGGGTCGTGACATGCCCAATGACAACCGTTATTACCTCCCAACTACGGCAAGGCATTAGGTTGTATCAAAGCATATCCTTAACCATATAGAATGGCCAATGACCTCAAGTCAAGGGATCAATGCATCTCCTATCACTTATGAGGATAACTCGTGACACCAAGTCATTGCCGCACAGCGGGTCGGTCCAGTATATCTACCACTGATATACTCATATGCCTGCGTTAGCACCTCGTGCCTAACCAGCCCATATACTAGTCTTACAAGTACCATAGCTATCCTATATGCACTAAGGTATATTGACTAGGGACAATAGTTTGAGCACAGATCCAATCTGTCTCCAGGGACATTATCATATAAGTACATGTTCGCAGATGTAAACAAATAATGATAACGACAATGCCAGTATGATATGAATATCAATGTCAAGTAGTACAAGTAACGGACCAGAATTAGGTCCTTAGGGCATATACGCCAACAATCAGGACGTCTATTCCTGCCATCACAATCTGGATGATCCCAAATATAATATCAAATTTTCGATCCGAGACACGGATTAAAGTAAATCAATGAATCTAAATGAACGGTCAATATGAATCTAACTATACTCTAAATCAATGGCTGAGATTGATCTAAGCACATCTAAGTCAAACCATTGATGATTAACATGATCAAGATGTCGATGCCTACTATCTCGAAGTTGATCTCTCCAAATATGATATCAGATTTTTAATCTGAGACTTGAATCAAAGCCGATCGGTGAATTTATATGAATGGTCATGATAAATCTGACCTGAACTCTAAATGAACAGCTGACAACGCTTTGGGCATATCTGGGTCAATTGGTTGACATTTGACGTGATCAAAGAATCGATCCCTACTAAGTCGAACCTGATCTCTCCAAATATGACATCTGATTTTCGATCCAAATTCTGGATTGAAACATATCTGTGAATTTAAATGAAGGATCAAGATGAATTTGATCTAAATATAAAATCAACGGCTGAGAATGATCTGGACATATCTAGATCAATCGGTTGACATTTGACATGATCAAGGAGACGATCCCTACTAAATTGATCCGGATCTTTCCAAACATGATATCGGATTTTTGATCCGAGTCCTGGATTAAACAGATCTATGAATATAGATCAGCGGCCATGATATTTGATGGCTAAAGACCATTTTTATTAACATGAGTCAAAATTAAGTCCAATCTTCCGGTTGAATATGAGCTAATTAACTCACTCAACCTATTTTGATTAAACCCATCACAGTATAATATTGTTTGGGAGATGCGTACGTCGATGCTTGTCATCGGGGCGTAGCTCCTCAATATGATATTGTGTATGTGATGCTTCAAGATAAAATAATTATTTCTCATGACAATTCAAATTCAAATGCTCACAAGTCATCAAGACCGAGCACCAATGAAGTTCAAATGCTCACAAGTCATTAAGACTGAGCACCAAAGAAATTCAAATACTCACAAGTCATCAAGACCGAGCACAAATGAAATTCAAATGCTCACAAGTAATCAAGGCCGAGTACCAGATCAAGCTCAAATTCTCACAAGTTATCAAGGCCGAGTACAAATCAAATCCAATTGTTTATAATCCATCAAGGCTAAATATTCAAATTTAAAGTTGTTAACAAAGCCATGTATTGTTATAAAATTTAAAAAGATATTTTTTCCCTCCAATTTGTGGAATGTTATTTATTATATAGATCTCTTAATCAAAGGTGCCTTGATTTTAGGGGTAATTAACAATGAGTGCTTACGCTTATTGGAAGCCAGAACCCATTAAACAAAAAAGCCTTATTAATTTAAGATGAATTTAAAAAAGGTCAATTACATTTTAACATGACCAAAAATGACCCCACAAATTCTGGCACGCTCGGTGGGACCTGGCTTCTCCTTTCATCTTTGAGATCTACATATTAAACCTTTCTTGCTCTTATGATAGCAATAAAGAATCTCTATTTGGTTGGAGGAACACTCGGGCTTTCATCCCTTAAATTGTCAACTACATTCGGAGCAAAGGACATATATCTTGGTTCCATGGTTGAGGATCTAATTTTATCCATGCTTAGATGCCTACAAGACATCTACAAATAGATGGGTCATTATTTGCAACCTAGCAAATACAAACATAAGAAGTACTTGGATCAAGGATGAATTCCCTTACTCCAAGATGAGGGCACCTCAGATGGAGGAGTTAATGCCTGAAGGGCTGTTATACCATAATTGAGGAGATCAACATGTGGTGGAAACCCTACCCTTTGTGACAAGAAGAAATCCAGCAAAGAATTAAAAGAGTTGACTCAAGATACATCATTATCATGAATGGGGGGCAACCAATTCATTGCGCTAGTTGCCATTAGAATGCTCCTTCCATATTCAAGTCTGACGTCAAAGAATGAAATTGATGCATTAGCCAAGGAAGGAATGTAAAGATTGATGAGCAAAAATCGATCCAAGTCAAACGGCAATAGGATCAAGACATCAAGCCCTTTTATAGCTAGCAAATTGCTAAAAATTGCAAGCTCCTAACACGAGTGAAATTCGATCTTATTCGAACGGTGATAAGATCACAAATGTCAATTCCGTTTATAGCTGGCAGTTTGCTAAAAACTGTATGCTCCTAACACGAGCAATAAAATCGATCCTAGTCAAACGACTTAGGATCAAGACATCAAGTCCGTTTATAGCTGGCAATTTGCTAAAAATTGTAAGCTCTTAACACGAGCGAAATTCGATCTTATTCAAACGGTGATAAGATCACAAATGTCAATTCCGCTTATACTTAGCAGTTTGCTAAAAACTGTATGCTCCTAACACGAGCAACCAAATTGATCCTAGTCAAATGGCATTAGGATCAAGACTTCAAGTCCTTTTACAGCTGGCAGTTTGCTAAAAACTGTATGCTCCTAACACGAGCAATAAAATCGATCCTAGTCAAACGGCAATAGGATCAAGACATCAAGTCCGTTTACAACTGGCAGTTTGATAAAAACTGTATGCTCCTAACACGAGCGATCAAATTGATCCTAATCAAAAGGCAATAGGATCAAGACATCAAGTCCGTTCATGGTTGACAATTTACCAAAAATTGTAAGCTCCTTACACAAGCAATCAAATTAATCCTAATCAAACGACAATAGGATAAAAAATGTCAAGTCCGTTCATAGCTGGCAGTTTGCTAAAAATTGTAAGCTCTTAACACGGGCAAAAAAAAAAGGATTCTTTTCAATTGACATTAGGATCAAAAGACATCAGGGTCATTTAAAGCTCTCAATCTACCAAAAGTTTAAAGCTTTTCAAATGAATGAAATATTAAGAGATATCAAATCTTAAATGTATCATGATTAATGGTCAAGGACTTATATTATCCTTCCAACGAAGAGAAGAGATGATAAAGCATGCAGTTTCAAATAAGGGGGCATTTTGCCTTGGGCTATGCTTTGATTGTTTACTCTGAATACCATCTTATAAAATGGTAGTGCCTCAAGGCAAAGCTTCTTGCCTTATCACCCTGGGCACTCTATTATCATGTCATCAAGAGCTTTGATCAAATGGAAGCTTCTTAGTAACAAAGGGCTCATAAAGAAAATTCTTACCAAAAGGAAGAAGACCACCTCTTCTCAAAGTTCATGTGATATAATTTATGTAAGGTCCAAGATGAGCATTCTGTTCAAATGTTGGACTTCTCAAGGAAAACTACTATAAATATTTAACGATTTCAAAATGTAGAGATTAAGTGCAACATAGTATAATATTGTTTGGGAGATATGTACGTCGATACTCGTTATCGCGGCGTAGATCCTCAATACGACACTGTGTGCAAAGAAATAACTACATGTTAAGATCCAAATTCAAAGTTCAAATATTCACAAGCCATTGAGGCATAATATTTGCGAAATTCAAAAGCCCATGAGGCAGAATATTTGCGAAAATCAAATTTAAATATCCAACAAGTCATAAGACCAGATATTTTTCCAAAATCAAATTATCCAATAAGTCGTGAGACCGGATAATTTTCTCAAATTTAAATATCCAACAAGTTGTAAGACCGGATATTTTTCCAAATTCAAATTATCCAATAAGTCGTGAGACCGGATAATTTCCTCAAATTTAAATATCCAACAAGTCGTAAGACTAAATATTTTTCCAAATTCAAATTATCTAATAAGTCGTGAGACTGGATAATTTTCTCAAATTTAAATATCCAACAAGTCGTAAGACCGGATATTTTTCCAAATTTAAATTATCCAATAAGTCTTAAGACCGGATAATTTCCTCAAATCAAATATCCAACACGCCGTCAAGGCCGGATAATCTTCCAATTTCCAATATCCAACATACATTAACGCATTACAATGGAATATTGTTTGGGAGGTGCGTACGTCGATGTTTATCATCGGGGCGTAACTCCTCAATATGACATTGTGGTGCTAAGGCGAGACATATATTCAATTTCAAATGTCCACAAGCCCTAAAACCTGGATATATACCAAACTTCAAACCCAGATTCCATAAAGTCACAAAGGCTCATCACCAAATTCGAACGCCTGGCTCAACCGTCGATTCGCCGAGATTTTGAACATTCGGTCCCATGACCCGTTCTTCCAAACTCTAAACACTTGGCTCATCAGCTCGTTCATCTGAATTCTGAATAATTGGTTCCACGACCCATTCACCCATACTTTGAACATTCGGTCCCATGACCCATTCACCCATTTCAAACATTTAATCCTCCACAAACTCATTTATCCATCTTAATTCTCCAAAGGTGGATACACATGCATCAACCCTCTACTTCACAATGACGGCTTATGCTCAAAGCCCTGCATATTGATAAATAAGTTTTAAATAGAACCACATTTGATTCTTCATGAAGAACCGCCCTCCCTCCTCAACCCCAAATAAATCAATTTTGAAAATATCATCCTCATCAACAAATCAAATTTATATGATGCTTGGTGATGTTAGATATCTTAACTTTTAAAGAGATGCTCATTCCTTGATCTAACATATGGAAACTCATGCCAAGTTCACCATTCACTTATCTCAAGTGCATACAATATCCAAGATCATACTTGAAACAAGTACATCATGCGAATATGGTTGCTACCCATCCTCGCGATGTTACACGTCTTCGTTAACAATGAATTTGTATGCGCTTGTCGCTTATACAAAATCCATTGTGGGGGCATTTGTTAAACCTTTAATTTTTACTCAAATGTACATGTTTTGGGTAAGGTTAAAATTTATTTTGACCATGATTGAGAAAATTAGAAATGTAAATAGCAATTGAATTTATTGTCATGAAGCTTAATTTTGACCACCTTAAAAATTGGAAGCTTGCTAAAAAAAAAATAATAATCAAATAAAATAAAGTCAATAAAAGATAGCAATTGAAAAAAAAAGGAAAGAAGAAAATATGGCGAGAGGATGCGTTAACATGTTTCTAAGAAAGGAAAGCAAAATTTAATTAGAAATGTGAAGCAATTAATTAAAAAAAATTGCATCGAATTAAATCAATTAAAATTTGATTTACCAAAAAAGTTGGAGGAGACCCTCGGCAACAAATTAATGAGAGGATTAATAAAAGGGGCAGACATCTCTCGGCAGACGGCTCGGGGCGGTCTCGGCTTCAGATAAAAAGGGAGTCTCGGCTAGGAGGCAACCGGAAGCAAAAAAAAAAAAAAGAGGAGAAAAAGATGGAGAGCTTTCCAAGCTCCCGGCTACAACAGCAAGAGGCGACATCAAAAAAAAAAAGGAAGAGAGCGAGTAAAAATTAGAGGAGAGCGGCGTCATTAAAAGGAGGGCTCCTGGCGGCATTGGTCTTGGCATAAAAAAAGAGACCCTTTCATGCTCTCGGAAAACACAAAAAAAAGGGGAAACAAGGAGATCTCTCGGCAAAAAAGGAGAAGCAATAAAGAGGAGGAGCGGAGATGAAAAAAAAAGGCGTGTTCTTGGCTAATAAACGGAGAGGATTGGCTTGGAGAGCAGCCGAAGGCATAGAAAGGAGAGCTTTCAAGCTCTCGGCAACACAAAAAGGGTGGAGAGCTTTCCAAGTTATCGGCTACACAAAAGCTACACAAAAGAAGAAAGAAATTGATGAAGAATTGGTGGGTCTCGGCAACAGAGAGAGATAAAAAAAAGGAGAGGTGGGAGGCTAAAGAGGACTCTCGGCGAGGAAGGCTGGAAATAAAAAGAATTTAAGAGCAAGAGAAAAGAAAAGAAAATTAAGAGAGAAGGAAATATCTCTCTCGGCAAGATTGAGAAAATTGAAGGCAACAATTGAAAATAGACAAGTTATTCCTAAGGTTTCATGCTTTATACTATTTCTGGGATCTTCATGTCCCTTATTTTATTCCTAGGATTTTATCCTAGACTATTCCTGGGATCTTCATATCCCTTTTCTATTCATATGATTTCATATCCTAGACTATTTCTGGGATCTTTATATCCCCATTTCTATTCCTAGGATTTCATATCCTAGACTATTTCTGGGATCTTCATATCCCTTATTTTATTCCTAGGATTTTATCCTAGTTTATTTCTGGGATCTTTATATCCCTTAAAACTTTTGGGATTTTATATTCCTTTATCATATTATCGTTGTTCTGATTTTAAGGGCCGTGCAAAATTGCACGTGTTATTTCTTTTTACCTAGATGAGAAGATGAGAAGAAAAACTTATCATCGTCTCTCCCTAATGACAAACGCTAATGGACGAAACAGTATCGTCTAACAATGGACAAAGCCGCTCGCGTACAAAACCTCGACCCGGAAGTTTTCTCATCTGCCAACGCTCTACTATGAGAACTTCAGAGCTGACCGTCGGACCTCGCTGAAATCATGCCTATATGCTCTCCCGATACCAGCGAACATACGACCTAAAGATCCGGCCATCCAAGTACCAGATCGCTGGAATCGAACAAGAAAGCACCGGCGACGCCGTTCTCGCCAAAAGCTTCGATTCGCCTCCGATACTCCACCCGAAGGCTTCAAACTTCGGTCATGAGTCCTCCTCGATGTAGGGAAGGCACTAGCAGAACCAATCGGCCGGAGGTTCGGTGAGCGGGCGGCGCTGACGAACCCTAGTTTCGTCCGCCGCCGCCGTCGTCGAGAGAAACGAGGGAAAAGAATGGACGGCTGAGATGAGTCCACGAAGATCAACGGTTGAGATCTAAATTAGATCAATGCTCCAGATCTCTTTAGACGAAATCGGACGATGCAGATCAATCAGAATCCAACGGATGAGATTCATTAAAATGAAATCAACGATCTAGATACAAAATATGATCAACGATCAAGATCGTTTCAATCTTAATCGAACGGCCAAGATTAATACAATCTAATAACTTAAACGTTTGACATGATCAAGACATCTATTCCAGCCATCTCAATCTGGATGATCCCAAATATAATATCAAATTTTTGATCCGAGACACGGATTAAAGTAAATCAATGAATCTAAATGAACGGTCAATATGAATCTGACTATACTCTAAATCAATGGCTGAGATTGATCTAAGCACATCTAAGTCAATCCATTGACGATTACATGATCAAGATGTTGATGCCTACTATCTCAAAGCTGATCTCTCCAAATATGATATTAGATTTTTAATCTGAGACTTGAATCAAAGCCGATCGGTGAATTTAAATGAACAGTCATAATAAATCTGACCTGAACTCTAAATGAATGGCTGACAACGCTTTGGGCATATCTGGGTCAATTGGTTGATATTTGACGTGATCAAAGAATCGATCCCTACTAAGTCGAACCTGATCTCTCCAAATATGACATCTAATTTTTGATCCAAATTCAGGATTGAAACATATCTTGAATTTAAATGAAGGATCAAGATGAATTTGATCTAAATATAAAATCAACGGCTGAGAATGATCTAGACATATCTAGATCAATCGGTTGACATTTGACATGATCAAGGAGTCGATCCCTACTAAATTGATTCGGATCTTTCCAAACATGATATCGGATTTTTGATCCGAGTCCTGGATAAAACAGATCTACGAATATAGATCAGCGGCCATGATATTTGATGGGTAAAGATCATTTTTATTAACATGAGTGAAAATTAAGTCCAATCTTCCGGTTGAATATGAGCTAAGTAACTCACTCAACCTATTTAGATTAAACCCATCACAATATAATATTGTTTGGGAGATGCGTACATCGATGCTTGTCATCGGGGCGTAGCTCCTCAATATGATATTGTGTATGTAGTTCTTCAAGATAAAATAATTATTTCTCATGACAATTCAAATTCAAATGCTCACAAGTCATCAAGACCGAGCATCAATGAAGTTCAAATGCTCACAAGTCATCAAGACCGAGCACAAATGAAGTTCAAATGCTCACAAGTCATCAAGACCGAGCACCAATGAAATCCAAATGCTCACAAGTAATCAAGGCCGAGTACCAGATCAAGCTCAAATGCTCACAAGTTATCAAGGCCGAGTATAAATCAAATCCAATTGTTTATATTCCATCAAGGCTAAATATTCAAATTTAAAGTTGTTAACAAGCCATGTATTGTTATAAAATTTATAAAGATATTTTTGCCCTCCAATTTGTGGAATGTTATTTATTATATAGATCTCTTAATCAAAGGTACTGTAATTTCAGGGGTAATTAACAATGAGTGCTTGTGCTTATTGGAAGCCAGAACCCATTAAACAAAAAAGCCTTATTAATTTAAGATGAATTTGAAAAAGGTCAATTACATTTTAACATGACCAAAAATGACCCCACAAAGCCTAGTCTATCAGTTCATAGAATATTTTGATATTAACAAAATACCATCCCCGGCAACGGCGCCAAAAACTTGATGCACAAGATCCGCAAGTGCACGGCTTACCATGTAGTACTTAAGATATCATTCCCTCAGGGATGGGTTGTCAAGTACTAAATTTTCTAATCTTCAATAGCTAAGCAATTAAAAATCTCGGTTGGTGATACAAACTAAGCTAATAGTGCAATAAAATAAAGGTCCTACAGATATGAGAGAAATCAGAAAATCGGGGTTCACCACGTTAATCAACCTACAAGCGAAATGAAAAGTACTGCTTAGAAAATCTTTCGAAAACCAAGGACATGTCCCCTTGAGCTGTACCCCTCTCGGGTGCACAACTCAGCTACTTAGTTAGTCTCCTGCTCTCGCGGTGGACAACTACACGATCTACTTAGTTAGTCTCCTACTCTCGCGGTGGACTAAGCATAAATAGATCGTGTTGAAATAGGACAAGAAGATTCCCCAAGTGGTCTCTATGACTCTCGTTGATATCAAGTCTTGAAGTAATAGAGCACACAGGAATGATCTAGGAGGATCCATTGATTGCAATTCACCTCTCAGATTTTACCACAATCAACTAAAGTGAAAACCGATCTGGCCAAGAAATGATAAACACGAATGAAACAAACTAAGATCAAATAGCCTCGAAAGATACATCCAAAAGCAATTCTTAACATTAAGACTTGTAAATCAAAAAGACAGGCTACGCCCAAATCCCGATTGAGGTTTTTAAGCTAATACATATATGGTTATGACAAGTACAAGCCTTTCGATTAGCACGTAAAGAAAACTGAACAAAGTAAAGATGAGAACAGAATTGAAACAAACTCCTTTCTCTGCTCCTTTGTTGTCGCCTTCTTCTTCTTGAAATAACTCGCATTCTTCGTCGCCACCGAACTCTGAGCTCTCGAGCATAGTACCTCCTCTCTCTTATTCTCTTAGAGCCCCAACTGGGTGCACCCTAGGCCTCTGGGCACCTCCCGGGTGCTCCCCTTGATTTGGTAATCTTGAGTCCTTTGTATAGAAAACCTGGTGCCTCTTCGTATTCCGCATTAAATTCAGAATTAAATTCTGAATTAAACTCTAGATTAAATCCCCATTATGGCGTGTCTCTTCACATTCTGCATTAAATCTCATCCATTAATTGCATGACTCTTCAAATTCTCAACTTAATTCTCATCCATTATGTGTCTTGATGGTTAATAAATAAACTCCGCATTTATGACTTGTAACGGAAATGCATTAATTGCAGCCTCATTAAATCTCGTAACCTTCGGACGATTAATGCTCATTTAATCCACGATGGCCGGTAATAAATTCTGGTGGCTACGGATAAACTCTTGTGCCAGATGCGAGATTTTCGTCGATAGGCAAACCACGACCATGCCCGTAATTTTCTTGTCGAGGGAGTCTTTATCCGAAAAGATAGCGTCGAAGAATTTACGATCGCGTCTACCTATGCTCGTATAGAAATGGGTTCTTCATATATCCAGTTAGAGAATTACGGTCATGATGTAGATTATGGCCTCAGTCGTAATTCTTGAAGTTACTTCTGTTTGCAACCAAACTTCTTGTCGACATTCCTAATTCACTCAGATATGTAAATGTATGTCCATGTAGCTCCAAAAGTGAGTGAATTGACCTGTATTCAAGCAAACACGACAAGTAGTGAAGCTTCTGAAGAAAGTTAATGAAATAAGCTGGAAAGATATCTAAAAGCATGAAAATAGGTCTCGTTTCATAGGTAACATTAGTCAAAAAGACTACTTAAATACGAGACATCAGCGAACAGGGGATGACATGCGCTAACTTTGAAAATTGGTCTACAACCACGCAGACGGAGTCAAAGTGAGATGCGGTCCGAGGCAACCCAAGGATAAAGTCCATGCTGAGGTCGCGCCAAGGACCCACAGCAACCGGCAAAGGGGTGCAATGGCCGATGTTCATGGGTCGGGGCTTGGCCAATTGGCATGTGCCACAAAGATGCACAATGCGCTCCACATGCTTGCGAAGGGAGGGCCAAAAGAAGTGTTCATCCACCATGTCAAGCGTCTTGTTGCGGCCGTAATGACCGGTGATACCACCCATGTGCACTCAATCAAAAGATGATCTCGAAGCGATGATCAGGGAATGCATAGGCGGTTCCCCAAGAAAAGGTAGCGCTCGCAAAGCTGGTACAGGGACTTGAGATCTGTGGATGCAGTTAAGGCAGTGTAAGTTGCACTGAAATCGGAGCACGTAGTGTACTCTTCTTTGATGTGGTCAAAGGTGTTGATACGGGTGCACATCAAACACAAAAGGGTCCAGACGCGACGCAAAGAATCCACAATGATGTTTTGCTTACCTGCCTTGTAATTAATCACAAAGGAGTACTGCTGTAAGTACTCGACCCACTTGGCATGGCAGGCACCCATGGGCACTAAGGAAGGACAAGGCTTGATGGTTTCTATACAAGATAAATTCGCGGTGGAGGAGGTAGTGCCTCCACTGATGAAGCGACTGAACTATGGCGTAGAACTCCTTGTCATAGGTCGAATGACGCTGCCGGACAACGTTTAGTTTTTCACTGAAGAAGGCAACAAGGTGGCCCTCTTGGCTAAGGGAACTGTTGGGGTATGCCCTTAAGGCTAATGTTTGAGGCCTTGGGATTATTTCAGTATCATGTATAAACTCTATGTTTATAAAGGCAATGGTTGTTATTCAGGTTGTT
>CM050440.1:30497547-30515296 GCA_027562315.1 Costus pulverulentus | reverse complement strand
CAAACTGAATAACAACCATTGCCTTTATAAACATAAGAGTTTATACATGATACTGAAAGAATCCCAAGGCCTCAAACATTAGCCTTAAGGGCATACCCCAACAGAAAGCCCTAATTGTTATCCACTATCCAAAGAGAAATCAAGGGAGGCATCCTTAGGGTTCGGCCTCACGCCGAGAGGCGTAGAGGCCACCTCAAGCTGCGATTTTCACAAGGAAGCTTCGTCTAGAGGAGGAGAGGATACCTCAGAAGTTTCAGAGCGAAAGGAGATCAATCGGAGGAGAAATCAGCGAAAGAGTGGGTGCCGACACTATTCACTCATAGAATTACGGGCTATAATTTTCATTACAGCCCTGTTTTGTAACTTCTATCCTTTCTCTTTGATTTCTAATCGTTCTAAACTATGATTTATTGTAATTCCTCTTCCATGCTAGCCTATATATCTTTTGGGACATGGGGTGTAATCCTCTTGAATTCTTATAACTAGATAACTTTTACTTCGTCAGTATAATTTAGATATGATAAGTTTACTTATGTGATGGTTGTCTTTAATTCTCTGAAGATTTATATTATTAGCATGTTTTAGAGTTTTCGCAATATGGACCGAGAGGTGATTTTCTTGAGAACTTGGAACCCTAAAATTGAATATTAGGATCTCGCCGTAAGAAATTAGGTCAGTTCTTATTTCTTGATCTTAGAAGAATAATTGTCATGTTGATAATCTAAATCTAGGATTGAGTTACTATGATAAACGTGAAGACACTACAAGAGATTGAGTATTGAATCGTTGGAGACCATAAGTAGAACCTGTGTTGAGATTCGGATGCACGAGAGTGATCATTGATTTTCCACTTGAGATGATTGACTTGGAATTCGGATGCACGAGAGTGATCATTGAGTTCTTTGTTAATGGTTTACTTATGTTCAGCATTGAATAAATCTTTCACGAGAGTGAGGATTGGTTCTTTGTATGATTGGTTGCGCGAGAGCGAGATTATCTCTTTATAAAGTAAATTATATCTTTATTATTTATATCTAGTCATGGAAATTATGGTGGATGAAACCCTAGTCTCAGTTTCTCTCTTAGATATTTAGTTTACTTTCCATTTGTTCTTTCATCATATTCGATTTGCTTAGCTAGTGAGAAAAACAACTATTTGGTACTTAACACGTAGGGCTCTATGATTCGATATCTTTTTATTACTTTGAAGTATCCGTGCACTTGCGGACTACAACAAGCCTTAATTGTAGAATTTGCGACTGTGGTTTGCATAAAGCTCTTCCAGCATACAACACCACATTAAGGCAAAACGCAAATTCTGACTGTGAACGATAGTCCTTAGACTAGACCGAAGTATCAGTGTACTCTTGTACACAAAGTTCTTCCTGTCTATCACAGACTAGACCTCAATCCTTTATAATTCCCAAGCATGAAGGATTGCTTTCATAGCTATCCAGTGTTTGAACACTAGGATCTGATTGAAACTTACTGGCCATGCTTCAAGCATTTGCCACATATGGTCTTGTGCATATTGCACAAAACAAGATCTATCCTATACCCAATGTACTAGGATAATAGATTCATGTTACTACTCTCCAACTATGTCATAGAACATACTATCTTTTAGAGAGTCAAACCATGTCTTCCTGGAAGGTATCAACTTTTGGAATCACCCAATATGAACCTCTCCAGAATCTCCTGGATGAACGTAGATTAACTAAAGGGCAATGACTTTGTTGGATCCCTATCCATAGATCCACATGCTTAGGTTATAGGCCTCATTCCCTAGGTCATTCTTCTCGAAATACTCCCCTAGCCATTACTTCACCATGTGAAGAGCTAGGATGTCATTTCATGTGAGGAGAATATCATCAATCAAGTAGAACAAGAAACACTATGATGCTCCCACTAATCTTTTTGTAAACACAGGCTCTTTTTCAAGATGCTTGCATAAAACCATGCATATCTTTATGGCCTCTATATGAGAACCTTTCGGCTATTTCTACACAGACATTCTCCTCCAGACGTCTATTAAGAAAAGTAGTTTTCATAACAACACGCCATAACAGAATATGCAATTACAACATGCAGATACCTAATGGACTCAAACAAAGCTATTGGTGAAAAATTTCATCACTATCCACCTAGTGGACTTGCCTGAAGTTTCATTCACTAGCTTGTCATTATAGGTAACATTGTTACCTTCCATGTCTATCTTCCTTGAAGATCCATTTACAGCCTATGGGTGTTACCCCTTTGGCAGCTCAATCAAGTCCCACACTTGATTAGTAGATATGTAGTCCATTATGGTTCTCATGGCGCTCAGCCATTTCTTGGAATCTGGTCCACTGATCGATTCCATTTCCTCATAAGTCTTAGGTTCATCCTTGATGAAAAAATCATCATACCCACAACCTGTGAGAGCATTTCGAATCCATCCAGACTTATGTGGTTCCTGTGTTACTTGAACCTAGGTTGACTTTCAACCTGCATGTGAGATTCCTCTCCATCTGTGTCTAATGGTTTGTGGTTGATTTTGGACCTCGTCCCAATCAAATCTACTCCCACTAGCTTCTTTCAAAAGAAATATCTACTCAAGAAAGACAGCAGCTTGAGCAACAAATATTTTGTTCTCACCGGAATAGAAATAGCACTCTCAGTGCCCCACAAACACACACTATGGAGTGTCAGAACAGTTGCTTGCATGACCTCAATATTTGCATGACTATTCAAAGATAGAACCACATCCAATGTGTTCCTCTTTCTTTCCTTGAAATTCACTACATGGTTGTGGTGTTCCAAGAAGAGTAAGCTATGCGATAATCCCACACTCCTTTATGAAAGTCATCAAATTCCTCACTAACCAACTTGATCCAATCAAAGTGTTCAATAGATCCTCCAATTTTGATTCAGCATTTCATTTTTGAACTTCTTGAATTTCTCCAAAGTTATATGTTGGATAAGACATATCCACACCTAATGAAGTATACCACCTGGTGCTTGTTTCCATGGGTCCACACACATTGTAGTGTACTAGATCCAATAAGCATCTAACCCTCTCACCTTTCTTAGTGAAGGCAGCATCTGTCATCTTGCCCATCAAAACACACATGTATCATAATACTCTAGGGATAATGACCCCAATAGTCCATGGACTTCTTGGATGTGAAAATTAAATGGCCCAAGAGACAATGCCAAGTGTTGGTATTGATTGAATCATTGGATTTGATCCTCTTAGGGTTACATCTAGAACAACAAGCCATTGGACCACTATAATAGAACATCTCATATTTAAAGAAATATCATTTATTTCAAACTAAAATCCTTTCCAAAAGAATGGATAAGATGTTCTTTTATAATAGCTGGTACAAAATAGCAAGGTTCTACTTGAAGTCTTGAAGGCTGTGAGATGATGTTAACAGCAACATCCAATGCTCTGTTCCTGACTCGAAAGTCGATCCCACCAAGCCTTATTTTCCTACTTCTTCTGAGCCCCTGCATATGAAAACATATGTGAGCCCTACATGCGGTACCCAGTACCCATGAATAAGAAGTAGACATAAAGACCTCAGTAACACAATACCTGAAGCAGATGGATTACATCCCTTCTTCTGTGTCATGCTCTTCCTGGGCCTTAATACATCCTGAAATTTTCATGCATTCCTAGTCTTCCGAAGTTTTAGCTTCGAAGAAACAGAACCATGGTCTTTCCTGGATTTAGGCAAACACCCAGAAGATCCAACAACATTCTCTTGATCACTATTTGAAGTGCATGGTGTGAAGAGACCACGAAGATATATGATGATATCATAAATCCCCATCTCATCACACTCAACCTGGACCTTAGGGGTCATGCACCTCAAAACAAGAGCAGTGTAATGTTTACTATCTGCACAATGTTCAAGATAGACATTCCACTCCCATTCTATACTAAAGTAAAGACAGGGCTGGGATGGAGGTCGTTCAAGAAGATGCACCACATTCTCTTGTTCTAGAATTTTGGACAAAATTTTAAACCATCTTGTCCAATTTGTTCCATCTAGTTTATTTTTATAAAGTTTCAGTCTAAGATCAGGAAATGGCATCATCTACAATAAGCAAACAAGCAAAATAAATACTATGATAAAGCATTTAACAAGGACTTTAAATTAAATGCTATGCTCCCACTATTTCCTAACAAGTTGATACTCTCAAAATTCAACTTATAAACAAGTGAGTAGGATCCTAATTTCACATGAGGTCTCCGTGACTCACGAGGGTGAGTTGGGGTGCACAGAGTGATCCCATGCTTCCTTAGGTAGGCATGCTAGCCAATTGTGCCGTGCACAACTCCTCTTAGTTATGATAGACTAGGCGCCCTGTCGTTGTAGTCCACAAGTGCACAGATACTTCGAAGTAATAAAAAGATATTGAACCACAGAGACCTTATTGTTATGTACCAAATAGTTATATTCTTACTAGCTAAGCAATCGATTATAATGCAAGTAAATGATAGAAAGAACACGAAATCAGAGAAAACTGGGACTAGGGTTTCATCCACCTTAATTTCAATGACTAGATATGAATAAAAGGTCATCAGTTTAATTTTATCATGATAAAGATATAATTTACTTCATAAACAGATTGTCTCACTTTCGTGCAGACAATCGTACAAGGGACCGATCCTCGCTTTCGCGCAAGATCTATCCCATGCTGAAAATAAGTAAATCATCAATTAGAGAAATCAAGGATCACTTTCGTGCAGCCGAATTCTAAGTTGATTATCTCAAGTGGAATCTCAAGGATCACTTCGTGCATCTGAGTCCCAACACAGGTTCTACTTATGGTTCTCTAATGTTCTGATCCTCATTTTCACACAAGATCATCACGTTTAAAAAAAAACTCAATCCTAGTTTCAAATTATTAAATATGGCAATTATTCTTCTAAAATCAAGAAATAAGAACTAACCTAATTTCTTACGGTGAGTTCCTATTATTCAATTTTAGGGTTCCAAGTTCTCAAGTAAATCACCTTTCAGTCCATATTACGAAAACTCTGAAAACATGCATGATAATAAGAAAACTATAGAGAGTTATAGGCAATCATCACATAAGTAGAATCATCATAACAAACTTATACTAACGAAATAAAAATTATCTAGTCATATAAAATCAAGGGAACTACACCCTATGTCCCAAATGATGTTTAAGCTAGCATGGAAGAAGAAATACAATAAACCATAAGTCAGAAGATTAGAAATTGAAGAGAGAAGGGAAAACAACTTTATAGCACAGCTGTAATAGAAATTATATCTTTATCATGATTTGCTCCAAGAATCGCGGTGAACAGTGCCGGCGCCCACTCTTTCATTGATTTCTCCAATAATCAAGATCCTTTCTCTCTGAAACTTCTGGGATATTGTCTCCTCATCCAAGCGAAGCTTCCCCTCAAATTTCATGGCCGGAGATGCGTTGTATGCCTCTCGGCGGCGAAACCTAGGGCGGTGGTGAAAAACTCGATTTCTCCCTCGACAGTGGATAAAAATTGGGGCTTTCACCCTCGGCGTGTTCTCCTCCTCGGAAACTCTCTTTTTCCTTCTTACGGCTTTGAATTTAAAGGCCAGGATCGTCCGCAATCGATCGCACAAAAATCAGACTTCAATTTGACCATGAAAGTCGCATGCCAGGAATAGAATTATGGCCATGGTTTCTATTACGGCAATGCCGTAATTTCTTTAAAGTCTTCTGTACAGAATCCGACTAGAATTACGGTACCGTGAAATGCTTTACGACAGTACCGTATTTTCTCCAAATCTTTCGAGTCGAAAACCGCCTCAAAATATGGCACTTTGGAAATGATTACGACAGTGCCGTAATTATTCCAAAACTTTCTGTTTGAAAACTGACCCAAATTACGACAGTGGTCCATTATTATGGAAGTCTCGAAATTACGGTACCGTAATATGAATTACGGCCCTGCCGTAATTTCGTCTAAAGCTCTGATTTGCATGAAATTGACTAGCAGCTTTGTCTCGACGTCTGGAATCCATTGGTGTATTTAAATCTTCCAAAATCCATCAAGAATAGGTCCTTTTTATCTGAAAATCATGAAAAATTAGAAAAGAAGTAGATTCTGCAATATTTGATAAAAGGGCATGAAAATAAGCAAAGTAGTATAAATAAGACACAAAAAGAGCAATGAAATGACACAAAATATACTATAAATTTGGTGTCATCACCTGTGTCCAGGGAGGGCTGGATACAACACAGAACCCTATCCTCTCAATAGCTGCCTCTAGTGATTCATCATGTTAGTGAAATATGAAAACTAGTCAAGTTTGACCTAATTGTTATGCCCAAGGCCAACCTGCACCTCGTGAGTTCATGTCTACAGTTGTGGCAGACTAAGATGCATATTGTCACCACGCACCTTCCAAAGATAGATGGGTGTGTCTCACGAGGGTGAGAAACAGTTCACAGTCCATCGATCGATGGCTTGACGAGGGCTACACATCAGAAAGCTATTGACTTGATATTACTATGAGATTTTATTCATTAATTATTATTCTTTTCTAGCATGCAATTTTCCTATGGTGGCAGCAAAAAGAAAAACACATCACAGCCATGCTATGGACAAAATAATAAACCATCACAGGTATGCTAATATGGTCAGTATGGTCATAGCCCTTTTCTTACATATAACATATCACAAGCCATGTGATATGTTATCATGCATCCAAGGGTTGCGAGTCCCTTTAGCATATCAGTCCATGCTAGAAGCCGAAAGCAAGCATCCTTCCTCAAATGCAAATCAATCACCATGCTTCCAAAGGATGGCGCCACTTAGATTTCAGTTGATGAAGTCACCTTGTTGCCTTGATGAAGCCTTAACCTATCTTATGAAAACAATTCTACATCTATTCTAAAGCAAGATGAAAATTTTTACATCAAGACAGGGTGGAGAACCTCACGTAGGTGGCAGAAAGATTTTATATGCATTCATCACAGGTGGAAACATCCTTCCACATCACAACACAGGAGGACACTCACTATGACCATATCAACCCATGGAAGAGACAAGTGGGGCATATATAAAATTTGAAAAACCAAAATAATTAAATTTTATCCCCTTATGTGCCAACTCCATCCAGAGCACTCTCTCAATGAAATTTATGCTAAAATTGGGATCAAGTTTCATGATGATTTCATAGACCCTATCGGCTGGCAATTTTGTCAGATCAAGAGACCCGGCCAGTAAAAATACACAATGCCCGTCCTACTTGACAAAATTATGTGCGCCTTTGGTCTTAAATCAATTAGAAAAATAATCCAAAGAGCAGCCATAAAAATCGATAAGAGAAGTTTGGATGAAAACGCCTTCTAGGTGAAGCGCGCTAGGATCATAGAAAAATTTTCAAAAATTTTTCATATAAGCACATGCACACCTTGTGTTTCTCGCAAGTAGCTCTGATACCTCTTTTGGGGAATACCGGGTGTAATTTAAAATTTTTGCAGTCCCAGGATATAGCGGAAGAAGCGTAACACCCGAAACATATTCCTTTCCCAAGGATCCATGCGAGAGAGAGAACACAAGGATGTGATAGGGATAGTACCTCTATTGCTTGTCAAGTTGATGATGCCAAGTGGAAGACGCTCAAGTGCTCGTCCTCTACAAGTATCCACGCGTTGACCTTCTCAACATTGCTCCCTTTCACGCTTGGTGCTAGCCTCGGGAAGAGAAGATCACCTTTTGGATTCTCCTTCTTCACTTCCTTTGTTCCTCATGCCAACAAGACTCCTGCTTGGAGACTCTCGGCCAACAAAGAAGAGGATGAAGGATGGTGATGCAACACCAAAGTAAGAGGGCGGCTAGGGCACAAGGTTTGCGCAACTTGTTGGAGAAAGTTGTCAAGCCTTGAAGAAGAAATCTGCACCATGAGAGGGGTGCATACCCCTTTCTTTTATAGCTTTGTAGCCACAAACGCCCCTAGTCTTTCCTTGTTTGCTCTTGGCGCAATTCCTACAAGGAATTGACATAAGAGTTCAGCCGCATGCCTCCTTGAATTGGTGCATCATGAAGCTTGGAAAGAATCAAGCTTCTTGCCTAATCAAGACAGGATATTTGAGTTCGATTTTCATTAGGACTTACCATATATGATTGGCTGAATCTTTGCTTGAATAAATCAAGCCATACTCGCCAACATATCAGCCCCACACGTCCAAGAGAGTTTCCAATTGAAGAAACTGAATTCCATAAGGATTAATCCATGGCAATTGGCGCAAATTCCATATATGGAATTAAGCCATGTGCCAAGCATGAATCCTACTCCCATTAGGATTCCAATTTGCCTTAATTAGATTAAATCCATAACTCCAAATTGGATTTGGATTTCAATACTAATTAGGCCCATGAATTAAATCCTAATTGGACTAGGATATGCGCCCAACACAATGGGTCATATCCAAATCCAATTCCCATTAGGATTTGAATCCTAGTTGGATTAGGATTTGTGCCCAAGCACTATGGGACTTATCCATATCCAATTCCCATTAGGATTTGAATCCTAGTTGGATTAGGATTCTAACTCGTAGTAGAATTAGGATTCCAACTCTAAGCTGGATTAGGATTCTCATTCATAATAGGATTAGGATTCCAATTCCTAATAGGATTAGGATTCCAACTCCTAGTTGGATTAGGATTACAGTTCCTTATAGGATTAGGATTCCAACTCCTAATTGGATTAGAATTCTAATTCCTAATTAAATTAGGATTCGAATACAAAATGGTTTATAGTCCCAAGTCCAAGTTCAACTCCCATATAGAGTATATACTTGGCCAGGATATACATAAACCCATCAATCCCAATTGGACTTAGATTCAACCATGAATCTCTCCTGGACTTAGGATCAGAATGAACTTAAATATATTCCAAGATATCCAGATCAAAATACAACGCCAAGAGTCTATTGCGTGTGACCCCGTAGGATCCATATGACGATGGCCATGATGATCAAACATCATAAGTAGTGAGAGGTATCTAGCAACACATCACTACTACCCATGTCATAGGACTAAAGTCATCTGGCAACAACTCCCTAACAAGCAACGAGGATTCCCATGTATTCTAGATCCCTTTGCCTAAAGTGATATCTCACCATTGGATTAGTCTCATATTTATTAATCCAATCTATTGGTCATGAGTCAAATAGTATGGCCATACATTCCTGTAATGCACTAATGAGGTAGGGTGCCCCAAAGTGGATATCATGCTTCCAATTAAGGAAGGGGCAAATCCTACTATTGGTCATCCATATCTCCATATGACTTATGATATGTCCAATGACAGTCGTTTTGAACACCCATTTACGGAGAGACATAAGACTGTATCAAAACATACCTGTCATCATATCTAGAGATGAATACCTCAAGTCTAAGGATGAATGCAAACCTCTTGCATGTGCGATTGACCTGTTGACTAGACATGTCAATCCTCACGGTGGGTCACTCCAGTGCAACCAATGCTGAAGCACCTGTATGTCTGCGTTACTGTGCCTCGCACCTAACCAACCCATACACCAGTCTCACATGCACCAAAACTATCCCATAGCGGCTAAGGCACCTTGACTGGGGATTACTTATCAGAATGGATCCAACCAAACTCCTGGGACATTATTTATGCAATTCAATACATCAACGCAGGTAAAGCAGTCTGCATAATAACAACCATGTCTTTATCAATAATATCAATTCTATCAAAGTACATTCAAATAATGTCGGACCACATCTATACATTGGTCTGTAAGACATAAACACTAACAATGATGTGGTACTTGACACTTTATGATTTGATTGTGATGCTACTCTTTGTAGTAGTATATTTTTATGTTTGGATGCAACATTTTTTTTAACACCTCTGTGAATTGTTTTTTTTTATGCTATTGAGATATGTTTTGCATTTGTCATGCTGAGATTATTTGATGATATCTTTCTTGGATATTCTTGCTTGGATTATGATAGTGTAATTCTATGATGCTTCCATTATTATGCACTAAGTCTGATTCAAGTATTTTGCATGAATGACATTACAACATTCTGATGATTTTCTGTGATGAGTTGATGATTTTGTGATACACTGAAATATACACCCCGGTATATTTGATAATGTTGTGATCCTGTGAAGGCTGTGATAGCCTTGAATAAACATTGAGAGTGATTCCATGCATGGTGTGAAATGGTTATAATATGCTGAATGCACCACCTGGTCATGATATCTTTTATGATCCTATCCAATTGTTCTATGCTTCTGAAATCTTTTGATTGGAATGTTTGAGAATGTTGAATTGATGGGTCACGCATTTGAAATTGAGTAAGGATGGCATGCTAGTAGCATACATATGTTTTTCTCTTGAAACATATAGACTTGTTCATTCATTCGATGATGTCATACTATTTGTTGGGTGTTAATCACAAGTGTGATCTAAAAAAAAACTCCTCTACTTGGCACTATGAAAAATTGGCAGTGGTACCGACGACATGAGTTAAAGTCAAAAGACTCCTGTACTTGGCACTTTGAAAAATTGGCAGTGGCACCGAAGACATGAGTTGAAGTAAAAAAAAAAAAAAGATTACTATCAATTTTGGTAGCTTGTCTTATTACTTAAATAAAATGAGAGGTGATAAAGTTTGTCTTGCAATAACACATTTGTGTCTGACACTAACATTTGATTTTTGGATGAATTGAATTGGTGAATGTAGTATGTATGCTAGACGGGATTCTTTTTATGCTCATAGTTGAATGCCTTATCATTTGAAAATTGTGGGACCTGCTTGATTCAATTCTTGTTAATAGACTCATCATCTAATTACGCAAACTGCATCATGGTTAGCTCATGGAAATATCTAACTTGGTTGTATGCTTTCAACTTGAATAACTTCTTTCATACCTGTTATGTGTTTTATGTTATTTAATTGCTTGAGGACAAGCAGATTTAAGTCTAGGGGTATTTGATGCCTTATATTTTGGTAGTATTTTCTGATATTATTTTTTCTCAAAACAAAGCATATTCTAGTGCTTTTATGTAATTTTCAAGCTTATTTACTCGATTGCTTCAGAATCTTCACTTTTTCTTATTTTTGTGAAACATTAGGTAAAATCGCCCAATTTTGAAGTCTTTTCAAGATTCTAAGGTTATGGGGTGATTCCCTACATGAAGACGAAGTTGCACGTCAACTTTGGGCTCAATCCGAGCTACTTTGAAAAATACGGCGAGGTGAACCCCGCGGGGTTCACCAGTGCTTTCGCTGGTGACCAAAGCCCACAGAACACTTCACAGCCAAGTGAACCCAGCAGGGTTCATCCATGATTCTCTCTGAGGAAATCTGCATAGAAATTAACAGTACATTTCACTGGCTGGTGAACCCGGCGGGGTTCACCGGAGATTCTTTCTCGACAAAACTACACAATAGACTTCACTATCTGGTGAACCCGGCAAGGTTCACCCATGATCGCGGCTGACTGTTTGGTATCCTTCCTTTTTTCACTTAATTGATGGCTCCAAAAAAATCAAAAAAATCCAAAAAAATATATTTTGGAAAGCTAAGAGAGAGGCGAATCTTTTGGGCATAAAAGCCCTCTTTTCGTGCCATATTGGGAGAGCAATCAAGGGATGAAGCGGCTAGGGTGAGTAGACCGGCGACAAGGGCTTTCTAGAGAGGATTTTGGGGCGATTTCATGATGGCTCTTCACCAAAGTTGGAGGAAACATTTGCATCATCTTCTCCTACCTCTCCTTAGTCTTTGTTTCTAGTTTTCTTTGTCGATTTGAGAGATTTGTGTGGATTTGTATAGTTTTTGTAGCTTAAACCTTTATTTGGGGCTTGCATGACGCCCTTTGACTTGATATATTGTATGAACTAAACTTTCTTGATGTTTAGAGTCTTATCTAAGCATATTTTATTTAGTTGTGCTTATTTCATAATATTACCTTGATCAAGTAATGTTGTGCATTAGCCAACGCGTTTTATACCAAGAGAATGATCGTGGCGGTGCAACCCCTAGGTAAAACTTGTGAATCCATGACACGGGAGTACTTGGTTTTCGCTCGAGGGCAACATAATTTTTCATAAAACTCATTGGGTTTATCTGTAACGATCCACTACAAGAGTAGGAGACCGTTCTGGATAAACACCAGGGTGTACCACCGAGAGGGGGCATCCTATAACTTAGGAAAGATTCCTTATGTAGAATGATAAACTCATGCATCAACTAAATTCCAGTTCAGATAGATCAGTCAATGTGGTGAATTCTGTAGTCCTAATATCTCTCAATTAGACTGCTTCCATATTTTTATTGTTGTTTTTCATATTTCATTTATAGTTAAGTTTGTTAACCTTATTTCCAATATACCAAAAATTGGATTGCTTAGCTTCTAAATATCAAAATAGTTGGTACTTGACGCAGTTCCATGTGGGATCGACAATCTTTTATATTACTTTAGTACTACCGTGCGCTCGCGGTGCCTATCAGCCATATACTTCCAGTCATCCACATTGGGCGCCATGGACATTAAGCTTCCACACAAGGAAGGGGCAAATCCTCTCTTGGCACATTGAATATCTCATATGGCTCATGATGCACCCAATGACAGCCAGTATGACTTCCCTTTTATGGCGAAGCATTAGTTTGTATCAAAGTGTCTCATTCATCATATAGCGATGTCAATGCCCTCATGTTACACCCTGGAACTAAGACTAGAAGAAAAGAATCTATTATTACTTTACAAGAATTCTCTTTACAAGCCTTTACATCAAAGTACACTTTTACAACACTCTGATCTCAGCTAACAACTTATAATACAAGAATCAAAATTCTTCAAGAATATGCCATCAAGTAATACTTTAAATTCATGCCTTGATTTCCTTAGTCCAGACCAGTACCTGCAATAACAACTAGACTCAGCAAAAACAATGTTGAGTAAGCCTCTCCCCAGAACAATGGGTAGTCCCCTAGATTCAAAGGAGGGAAAACTAGCAAGAAGCATGAACAATAAAACTATAATAAATTGAATACTAAACTGAAAGCTGGTAACTATAAACTGAAAGCTGTAACTAAAACTGGAAACTAAAACTAAATACTGGGAAGAAACTAGAAGTTGTGACTCAAAACTATAATGCAATTTGATAAACTAATTCGATTAGGTTATCTGTGTCAAATACGAAGACTGATACCATGCATAAATCAACTATGAGCAATACCTACTGGCTTGTGGGGTCATCATCCCGAATACACATGATAAGATGTATCACACCTTACATGGTGAACACACGCGCTACCATGCGTCACGAATCCCAGTGCATGCTAACTTGGGACCCTGATCTATCCACAACATGGATACTACTGGGTATATGCTCAATATAACATGTAATTGTCCACACACGTGGATACTAAAAAACTAGCTATGTTGTCCACAACATGGATACTGAAAACAATAACATACTTTGACACATACTTGATTGGTATATAGAAACTAAAAACTGAAATAACAATAATACCACTATCAAATCATCGATATGCTCAAGATACTACTACATGAGTCAACAGAAACAAGGATAACAAACTTTTATCTACAAAAATCTGGTTTGAGGTCTTACCTTTGAAAAGCCAAGAAAAATAGTTATCAAACGAAGCAAGCCAAACACTGGATCAATCGCTCTCAAACATAGATTTATACATGAACTTCATCAAATAAGATTCAAACATGAAAACAGAGACCACCAATAGATAGAAAACGTCCCAAAACTTAGGGAACCAACCTTGGGTCCTGCGAACCTGACCCAAAAGCCACCGAACCGGACTGAATTGCAGTGAACCGGTCAGATTTACCCTGAACCAAGCCAAACCGAAACTTGAAACCGAAATTACACAAAATATACAAAGAATCTAGGGACACACAGGATACCATTAGATAGGCATTTTCATATGTTTTCCAACGGCTACTTGAACCGGCCAGGATTCAACCGGATTAGGGTCTAACGGGCCAGAAAACCAATGCTGGGCCGATATTGAAATTGAACCGCTCAATCTGTTGAGCCGGTTCAAATCAATTCCAAAACTCAGCAGACTGGGATTATTTCCAAATAAACTGGTCAAACCCTAAAATCAACCTGATCCAGCCGCTTGCTCGTGCCGCCCGATCGCCGCCGTGCAAGGCTGCCGGACTTTCATCCACCGCTTGTGCCGGAGAGCTCCTGAGGGCGCGTCGAACGTCTGTTCGACTCCAAACTTCGCTAGATAACTCTCGACGATGAAGGGAAGCTCCTGAGGTGGCTGCGGTGAGCTTTCGACCCAAGTTCGAAGCTCTCGCAGCAGCCAAAGCAATCGACGGTGGCACCGCCGCGATCGACAGACAGAACAACACAGAAACTCAACGGAACTAAACCAAAACAATTGGAAAACACGATTACCTTGCTACAAAGTAATATCGTAGGTCTGGAACAGAAAACGTATATCTAAGAAGGTGCTGGAAAATTGAAACTCGAGGTAGCGCCACTCGAACTCCGGTGACTGGTTCGAGCTTGATTTCTCGCTCCGGACGGCGCATCGCGGTTCGAAGACAAGCAAGAGTTCTCATCTCAACAACGTGAAGAGAAGCCCTCACAAATAGACGCCGAACGCGTCTGAAAATAGCAAAGGCCGCCGACGACTCGGTCGCCGCAAACAGCGGGGAAGATGACAATTCTACTCGTCACCCGAAAATTAACTCAAATCCAAAATAAAAGAAACAGAAGCGATTTATTATCAAACCGCAAAATTGCTTAGCGGTTCCGCTGAACCGGCCAAAATCATGCGTCGCGAGTTCGAGCTCTCGCAAACGCGATTAAGCTTTTTAATCAACAATTAATTTTTAAACCTTTTAAAAATTCAGGAAAAATTCCTAAAAAATCCCAAAAAATTCAAAATACAAATTTGGATTTTCTAAAATTATTTTTAAAATATTTGGGATATTACAATCCCCTCTTAAAAGAAATTTGGTCCTTCGAATTTACCAAAACCACAAACAGCTTTAAACTTGCGAAAGTACTAAAAATCCAAGAATTTGACCGGCTAAACAGAACATAAAAACAATTCATGCTTTAAACTAGTCAACTTACCGATGACACTTGAGATCATACACCGAAAGAATCATGCAACTTAAATCCAAAATACGCTTTTACAAAATCATGAACAAAATAAACTTAATCAAAAGCTTAAAACTAGAGTGAGCAACACTCACCAACAAAATCACAAAGAGAAGTGGTCAACAACAACAAGCACAAACAAGGTCCTTGACTGGTCGAACTATAAAATCCTCAACTTAGACTAGCACAAATTTTAGAATAAATCTTTTATTGCTTTCTCAATCTTTAGACCACAAAGCTTATCAACTTACCCTTTAAACAAGAAATCTTAACTTTAAACCATGAACTTTGAACTGTGAACCTTAAGGTCTAATCTCACAAATCTTGTGTCCTTGCTATAATCCAACAATCAACTTAGGCTATCCATTAAAGACAAATCATAATCCATAGCAGTCTCCTTATATCCTAAGTTCCTAAAAGTTCACCTAAGATCGTAAGTTCAAGTTTACGTTTTCCCTAAACCTTAAACCTAGTTCTGATACCAAATTGTTACACCCTGGAACTAAGACTAGAAGAAAAGAATCTATTATTACTTTACAAGAATTCTCTATACAAGCCTTTATATCAAAGTACACTTTTACAACACTCAGATCTCAGCAAACAACTACTAATATAAGAATCAAAATTCTTCAAGAATAAGCCATCAAGTAATACTTTAAATTCATGCCTTCATTTCCTTAGTCCAGACCAGTACCTGCAATAACAACCAGACTCAGCAAAAACATTGCTGAGTAAGCCTCTGCCCACAAGAAAGGGTAGTCCCTTATATTCAAAGGAGGGGAAACTAACAAGAAGCATGAACAATAAAACTGTAATAAACTGAATACTGAACTGAAAGCTAGTAACTATAAACTGAAAGCTGGAACTAAAACTAGAAACTGAGAAACTGGAAACTGAAACTAAATACTGGGAAGAAACTAAGAGTTGTAACTGAAAACTATAATGCAATTTGATAAACTGATTCGACTAGGTTATCTGCGTCAAATACGAAGTCTAATACCATGCATAAATCAACTATCAGCAATACTTGCTGGCTTGTGAGGTTGTCACCCCGAATACGCATGATAAGGTGTATCACACCTTACATGGTGAACACACATGCAACCATATGTCATGAATCTCGGTGCATACTAACTTGGGACCCCGATCTGTCCACAACCTGGATACTACAGGGTATATGCTCAATATAACATGTAACTGTCGACACATGTGGATACTAGAAAACAGGTTATGTTGTCCACAACGTGATACTGAAAACAATAACATACTTTGACACATACTTGACTGGAATATAGAAACTGAAAACTGAAATAACAATAATACCAAAATAATACCACTAGCAAATCATCGATGTGCTCAAGATACTATACTATATGAGTAAACGGAAACAAGGATAACAAACTTTTATCTACAGAAAATTGGTTTGAGGTCTTACCTTTGAAAAGCCAAGAAAACTAGTTATCAAACGAAGCAAGCCAAACAATGGATCAATCGCTCTAAAACATAGATTTATACATGAACTTCAACAAATAAGATTCAAATATGAAAACAGAGACCACCAATAGATAGAAAACGTCCCAAAACTTAGGGAACCAACCTTGGATCCAGTGAACCGGACCCAAAAGCCACTGAACCGGACTGAATTGCAGTGAACCGGTCAGATTTACCCTGAACCATGCTTAATTGAAACTTGAAACCAAAATTACACAAAATATACAAAGAATCTAGGGACACACTGGATACCATTAGATAGGCATTTTCATAAGCTTTCCAATGGCTACCTGAACCGGCCGGGATTCAACCGAATTAGGGTCGAACCGGTTACAAAACCAATACTAGGCCGATATTGAAATTGAACTGCTCAATCTGTTGAGCCGGTTCAAATCAATTCCAAAACTCAGCAGACCGGGTTTATTTCCAAATAAACTGACCAAACCCTAAAATCAACCCAAACCAGCCGCTCGCCCACGCCGCCTGATCGCCGCTGTGCAATGCTGCCAGACTTTCGTCCGCCGCTTGTGCCGGTGAGCTCCTAAGGGCGCGTCGAGCGTCTGTTTGACTCCAAACTTCGCCAGAAAACTCTCAATGATGAAGGGAAGCTCTTGAGGTGGTTGCGGTGAGCTTTCGACCCAAGTTCGAAGCTCTCGCGGTAGCCAAAGCTATTGATGGTGGTGCCACCGCCGTCGACAGACAAAACAACACAGAAACTTAACGGAACTAAACCAAGACAATTGGAATGTTAGAAAATGTAGGTTACATGCGCATTCGAGAATTGTGCAGCGGCGGAAATACTAGGTTTCAAAGATCGCATGACTTACACATATGATCAACCTTGAAAGGATAGCTTAGAGCATTACCATTGCCATGCTTTGAGTGGCGGCTTGGAAGAAGAAAGGGGCGAGTGCCTTTCGTCCAAAAGTATCACACACAAGATGAAGTTTGCTTCTTCCTTGTGCTCCTTGTGCTAGCAAAGACACTAAGGGTCTTGATCGTGTGAGGAGATGTCTTTTCTTGGCTGGCCGAATTCTTCTTCGTGAAGATGATCAAGCAACGTGAAAGAGAGGAAGCATAAGGGAGAGCGAAAACCGTAAGA
>CM050440.1:30478946-30494119 GCA_027562315.1 Costus pulverulentus | reverse complement strand
ATATTGAACTACCTCAAGACAATGCCAATCATCACCTAGAAACACAAGTGATCTCAAGTCAGAGGGAATATGCCACTTGCTTGCTCACAAGGATTATTCACATTGTGATAAACAATTGAATATCCTAAGTAGGGTTAGTCCAGTACATCCAATGCGCCTATGTGTCTAAATCTTATTCCATGCTCGAAGCATCCTATAAGATTAGAACACATATTAGTCTCAAACATATCAAGGCCGTCTCATGTTCACCAAGGTATCTCGACTAAGGACAAAACTGAAAATCAGCTGAGCTGAACATTACTGAGACATTATTCAGAAGTATACATACAGCAGCAGATAATGTAACAATCTGAATAACAACAATTGCCTTTATAAAAAGATATAGTTTATACATGATACTGTAATTAATCCAAGGCCTCAAACATTAGACTTAAGGGCATACCCCAACATGGAAAACACGATTACATTGCTACGAAGCAATATCGTAGGTCTGGAATAGAAAATGCGTATCGAAGAAGGTGCTGGAAAACTAAAACTCGAGGTGGCGCCGCTCGAACTCCGACGAGTGGTTTCAGCTTGATTTCCAGCTCCAGATGACGCGTCGCTGCTCGAAGACAAGCTAGGGTTCTAATCTCAACAACATAAAGAGAAGCCTTCTCAAATAGACGCCGAACGCGTCCCAAAATAGCAAAGGTTGCCGATGACTCGGCCAAAATCACGCGTCACGAGTTCGAGCTCCCGCGAACGCGATTAAGCTTTTTAATCAAATATTAATTTTTAAACCTTTTAAAAATTCAAGAAAAATTCAAGAAAAATCCCTAAAATTTCAAAATTCAAATTCAGATTTTCTAAAATTATTTTTCAAATATTTCGTATATTACACCTCAAGTCTAGGACAATTGTAACTCTATCACTATGATCTTCATCTTGTGACACCAAGATGAATTCTCACAGCGGGTCGGTCTAATATGTCTCCCTTGATATACCTATATGCCTATGTTAGCAACCCATGCTCAACTAGCGCATACACCAGTCTCAAGTGAATCATAGCTGTCTCATATCCACTATAATTCTTGACCGGGGACAAAACTGAGATAAGATAAAATATCTATCTCTGAGGAACATCGTACATACAATTGTCCATGTGTGCAGATGTATATATTTGCATAACAATGACCATCCCAGGATATCTCATCTATCAAACAGCTGTGATACACATATCCCATTGGACCATCCCAAAGGTCCTAGGGCATAAAAAATAACAGGAGGTGACTTAAATCTTTTAAATGGTACTTGCTCTTTTTCTCTAGACCCACTACTGCTTCCTGCTTTACTGCCAACAGTTCTCTTTGTCTTCACTACCTGAGCCAACGGTTCAATATTTTGCTCAGCCCAACAGGCCTTTCCCAAAACCTCCACATGTGTGGGCAACTCAAGCATGGAGACCCACAACCTCAAATTATGGCGCAAGCCCTTCTCGAACATCCTAGCTCTTTTCTATGGGTTAGCAACCCACTCAGGAGCAAAACGAGCAAATTTTTAAAACTTTTGTCATAATTTGCTACTGACATATCTCCTTGAGATAAATTGAGAAATTTTTATAATTTTGTGGTACGAATAGAATTTGGAAAATACTGACCTAAGAAAGCCTCAGCAAACTAGAGCCATGTGATTCTAGTGTCAGCAAGCAAACTCCTTTTATGGTTAATCCACCACGCATCTGCATCGCCTCGCAATAACAAATCTTATCTTGTCTTCATCTGTGCACACAACCAACTCAAAGGCTTTTTCTACAAGTCTCAACCATTCCTCAGCTTCAGCTGGGTTTGCAACACCTCAAAAAGGTCCTGGACCATGCTTTTGTAACTCTGGGAGTTTGGCATTCACAGTTGATCCGTGCATAGCTTGAGCTATGGCTATTGCTAAATCTACATTAGCAAGTTCATTTCTGTTTTTCCTTCTTCTTCTTGGTGGATCCATGCTCTAAAATCAAGAAAGAGTTGTTAGACACTACTAACAAAAGAGTTTATAACCCAATCCTAAACCTTATGTGTTGTCAGTGCAAAGATCGTTGATCCTCTAATACCAAATGTTACAACCCATTTAACCTTATTGTGGAATTAATGGAATTTATAATAAACAACAAAAGTTCACTGGATTTATTTGTCTCTCAACAAGATAACACACCAAACCTTGCTAGTTATATTACAAGAATAAAACATAATCACTCCACTTAAAACCCAAATTCCTTTATTACATTGAATACTTCAAAAGAAACGAACTAACTAAACCAAATAGTTGAGAGCATGGAACTGGACCACCTTTACAATCAAATGTATGAGGGTTTCAGAGGGTTACCTAAAGACCTTGAATTATCTTGAGAAGAATCGGCAACAAAAGCCCTCACCGGTCAACATTATGCCAAGCAAGCCTCTCTCCAAGAGAAAGGAGAAATCCCTTAACTAGAGGAGGTATGATTTAATATCCATTAAACAAAAAAGAGAAATTGTTTAACAATTATTGTGTACATACTATCTCAATGAGCAAGGGATAGAACATGTTCACGTATGATCAATTGTATAATATTGTTGGGTAAGCATAAATCTGTTTTGAAGTTCATATATTCATATATGAGCATGATATCTTTAACTTAAATAACTATGTAACTGAATCAAATACAATTTGTAATATGATAAGCATACAATTGGTTACTAGTTCACTGGTTTAGCTGGTGAGTTGTTACCCTAAATCGCACCCGCAGATGGTGAACACACTCGCCACAGTGTGCCATGAGTTCAAAGCATGTATTGATTGAACCCCAAATCCACAACGTGGATAAACTAGTATGCTCATATATATGACTAGTAAAATAAGCACATCTCAAGAGAAACTATATCAAAGGCTGTATACAAATAGATGTACATGATCATGTAGGTTTATCTTAAAATAACTGAATGAAAACACACAAGAATTGAAACTTGGTTTGAGAACTTACAAATTTGAAGATGTCTAAAGACAAAGCCAAATAATCCCAAATTCAGTGTATTTAGAAAAACTATTATTTAACATGCAAGAACACAATAAACACTAACACAAAGCTCAAAGAAAGGCTCACTTAAACCCCTAATTAGCTTTTAGAACTCTAATCGGACTCTGGTCCCAAGATCCAATCCACGACACTTCTAAATTGGCTAGAATCCCACTGAACCAATTAGAAATAAGCTTGAACCAAACTGATTTTACTTAACTAAGCACTTTGACCTCCAATTACACCTACAATACAAATGAAAAATATACAAAACCTATACCAATAGATGAGCAATTAAAAGAGTTGTCCAATGCCTACCTGAATCGGCCAAGATTCACCGAAATCGAACTGAACCAGCCCTAAACCCATCATTGCATCGAAACAAAAATTGAACCTATCAAACTATTGACCTGGCCCAAATTGAATTCCGACTCAACCCCTAAATTTGCCCGGTCCAATTCAAAATTAAACTAGCCAAACCCGATTTTCCCTAAAATACCCATACAAGTGGCGCTACTGGTTTCCGCCGCCGGAGCCAAAGCTCACGATGTCACCGGCAAGAAATCCAGTGCATGCCAGACCTCAATCTCCTCTAGACTTTCCATATCAGAAATTAGTAGGAGATCGAGGATCCCCAGCAACTCGGGGTGAGCTTTGGCTATCGTCCAAAGTCCTCTTGCGAGTCACAGCCGAACTACGCGGAGCGCCACCACCGCCAAAAACTGGAAAACGATAGAACACAACATAATCGACAAGAATAGAGGAATACCTGGAGCAATGTTGGGCAAATGTTGTGGGCGAAGAGGTGAGGCTTCGCCGGCTTCAATCAACGTAGAAATCGCAGACGGTGGCTCCTTCTCTGGCAATCGTGTTCACAGCCTCCAATGGCGCTATCGAAGACGAAAACTAGATCTCGGAGTTCTGAGAGCACAAGGGGAAAGTTGCATAACTTCCCATACTTAAAAACCAAGTTTTTACCCTGAAAAAAACCTAACTGAGCCGAAGACCCAATTGCTGCCAGAAGAAGTGGAGGCGAACTAGTTTATGCCCCAAACTAAACCAAATATTGGGTTTTCAATAAGAAACCCATTTTCTTTAGCAAATCGTCCGATAGTGCGGCAGTTGCGAAACTAACATGCAGAGCGGCACGTCTCACGATCAAATCTGGGTGGTCGCCATTTCGGTGATTTATTAATTTCTTGTTTTAATTAAATACTTATATAATTTCAGAAAAATACTTAAAAATCAAAAAAAATCCAAAACAAATTTACAAAATTATAAAAATAAATCTTGGGTATAACATAGAGTCTCATGGTGGGTCAATCCAGTATATCCATAACTGATATACTCATATACTTGCGTTAGCACCATATGCCTAACCAGCACATAAACCCATCTCACATGTGCCAGAGTTGTCTCTTAACCACACAGGTACTTGATTGGGGACATAAGATCAACACCAGCTAAAATCTGTCTCTAGGGACATTATCTATTAGTGTTTATGCCATAGGACCTCAGGATGGTCCATTGGGATATGTGTATTACATCTAGTTGATAGATGAGTTATTCTGGCATTGTCGTTGTTATGCAAGTTTGTACATCTGTGCATATGTACATTTGCATATACAATGTCCCTAAGAGAAAGATTTTATCTAGTCTCTGTGTTTATCCCTAGTTGAGAATTATAGTGGATATGGGACAGCTATGATTCACTTGAGACTGGTATATGCGCTGGTTGAGCACGGATTGCTAACGCAGGCATATGCTTATATCAAGGAAGATATACTAGATTGACCCGCCGTGAGGATTCATCTCGGTGTCACGAGATAAATATCACAGTGATAGAGTTGCGCTTGTCCTAGACTTGAGGGCATTGGTATCTCTATATAGTAATTGATGTACTTTGATGCAACGTAATGCTTCACCGTAAAAGGGGAGTCATAACGGTTGTCATTGGGTATGTCACAAGCCGTACGAGGAATTCAATATGCCAATAAAGGATTTGCCCCTTCCTTATAGGGAAGCTTGATTGTACATGGTGCCCCTATATGGATGACTGAAAGTGTATGGCCATACCTAGGTGAGAACCTGATTTAGTCATGCCATATTATTGGGATTAACAAGTGTGACACACTTGCCCAATCTGGACATCAGTTGGCAAAAGGACAAAGCTGCAATTGTACTTTATCGCAGTTTTAGGGGATATCGATGATGACACCATTCTGATGACTTGGGTGTTGGTGTATATGCCCTGCAAACCAATGTATGGACATGGTCAGACATTATTTGAATGTACTTTGATAGAACTATTATTCTTTATAGAGGCATGGTCGTTATTATGCAGACTTCTCTACCTGCGTTGATGTATTGAGTTACATATATAATGTCCTAGGAGTCGAGATTGGATCCATTATTCTCATAAGCTATCACCAAACGAGGTACCATAGCAGATATGGGACAACCTTGGTACATGTAAGACTGGTGTATGGGCTGGTTAGGTGTGGGGCACAGTAACGCAGACATACAGGTGCATTGGATGCACTGGAGTGATCCACTATGAGGATTGACTTATCTAGTCAACAAGTCAATTCACATGCAAGAGGTTTGCATTGATCCTTAGACTTGAGGTATTCATGTCTAGATTTGATGATGGATATGCTTTGATGCAGTCTTACATCTCTCCGTAATTGGGGGACCAAAATGACTGTCATTGGGCATGTCATAAGTCACGTAGAGACATGGATGACCAATAGTAAGATTTGCCCCTTCCTTATTGGAAGCATGATATCCACTCGGGGGGCGCCCCACTTATTGGTGCAAGACAGGAATGTGTGGCCACACTAGTTGAGTCATGACCAATGCATTAGATTGATAAACTTGAGACTAATCCAATGGCAGGATATCAGTTTAGGCAAAGGGATCTATAATGCAATGGGAATCCTCGTTGCTTGTTAGGGAGTTGTTGCCATAATGACTTAAGTCCTATGACATGGGTAGTAGTGATGTGTTGCTAGATACCCCTCACTACTTATGATGTTTACATCATTGCCATCGTTATTAGGATCCTACGGGGTCACAAGCAATAGACTCTTGGCGTTGCTTTAATCAGAAGCCTTAGGATCAAGTTATTGGATAACTTGGATCCATTTGGAAGATTTCATCAGCGCCAATGGGCCTGATGAGTTCGAAGAAAGTTATTGGAGCAAAACTTCATTTTTGGTAGGTTGACCCGAAATTGACCTATATTGATCACATTTGGATTATGGTTGCATTGGATTGGATCCAATGGCTTAATCAACCCATGCCATGAAGTTTGGGCTAGCTCATTATCCAATGAGGCCCAATAATAAGTTGTCATGAAGAGGGAATTGGCTTAAAAGGGTATAATGGGGAGAAACCCAACCCCATTGGCGCCTAGGGGCATAATGGGGTGTGGGTGACATAAATTGCTTCCTTTGGAAGGAAGTGGCACCTCCCCCTTCATCCTTTGATGGTATCTTGCCTCTATGGCAAGTGTTGGGGCTGATATGGCTTGATGGCTCTTTGGAAAGAGCTTGGGCACATATGGATAGTAGGGTAAGGTTTATGGTAAGATCTCGGAGACTTACCTTACCTCCAAACCCTAATTCCCCTCAAACCCTTGCTTAGCCGAATGACTCTTGCATGTTGCGCCTAGCCCTTCTCCTTGGATGGAAAGAATGCCTCTAAGGCATGTCTTGGGCAGATATGGCTATTGGGCAAATAAGGATAGGTTGAATGAGGTTTATGGCAAAGTCGTGGAAACTTTCCTTACCACAAACCCCTCTCATCCTAGCCGCCCACTTGACATGATCTTGGCCCTCCCTAAACCGCCTCTTGGCTTATAAAAGGGACCCTAGCTGCCCCCTCTCAATGGTTCGATTCCTTAGAGGCATGAACATACATAGAGAGGCGTGAGCAAGGGCAAAGGGCGACAACTTAAAGGTGGCGCAAACCCTTCTTCCTACTAGTGGCCGCAAGTCTTCTCCTTCCTCTCCTCTTGGCGTGACTTGGAGAAGGACTTGGTGGCACCACTTCTTCTTACTCTTCTTAAGGGCCGAAACTCTTCTTCTCCCTCTTCTCTTTGAGTGAAGAGGATAAGGAGTTGGCGGCATCTTCCTTGAACTTGGCGCATGATCCTTGGAGGTGGCGCAAGAGAAGTGAAGGAACCCTAAGGCTTGATTCTCTTCCCGAGGCTAGCACCAAGCGTGGAAGGGCGCAACGATCAAGGAGTCGACGCGTGAATACTTGTAGAGGGCAAACACTTGGGCGCCTTGAAAATGGCTTCGGCAACTAGACAAGCAAAAGAGGTACATCTCTAACATATCCTTGTGTCTTCTCTCTCGCATGGATCCTTGGGACTGGAATATGTTTCGGGTGTAATGGTTCTTCCGCTCCCTCCTGGGACTACAAAATTTTAAATTATACTCGGTATTCCCTAACAGTGGTATTAGAGCTACTTGCGAGAAACACAAGGTGTACGTTTGCTTGTGTGAAAAATTTTTGGGAAAATTTTTCTTCTATCCATGCGTGTTTCAGTTAAAAAGCATTTTTCATCCAATCTTCTCTTCTCAATTTTATGGCCGAAATTTGATTGAGTTCATGATTGATTTAAGACCAAAGGCGCATGTAGGTTTTGTCAAGTAGGACGGGCATTGTGTCTTCGGACTGGCTGGGTCTCTTGATCTGACAAAACTGCCAGCCGATAGGGTCTATGAAATCATCATGGAACTTGATCTAAATTTTAGCATAAATTTGGTTAAGAGAGTGCTTTGGATGATGATGGCGCATGAGGGGCTAAAATTTGATTTCTCCTGGTTTTTTCAAATTTTACATGCGCCACTTGATTGGGTTGATGTGGTCATAGCGAGTGTCCTCCTGTGTTGTGATGTGGAAGCATGTTTCCACTTGTGATGAATGCTTGTAAAATCTCTTTCCACCTGCGTGTGGTTCTCTCCCTATCTTGATGTAAAGATTTTTTCATTTTGTTTTAGAATAGATGTAGAATTAGAAGATAGGTTAAGGCTTCATCTTAACAACAAGGAGTCTTCTTCAACTGAAGTCAGTAGTGGCGCCAACTTTGGAAGCATGGTGATGGACTTGCGGCTGAAGGAAGGACACTTGCTTTTGGCTTCTGGCATGGGCTGATTTGCTTCAGGGACTCGCAACCCTTGGATGCACGATAACATGTCACATGGCTCGTGACAAGTTATGTGTAGAAAAGGGCTATGACCATATCGACCAAACTAGCATGCCTGTGATGGTTTATTATTCTGTCCATAGCATGCCTGTGATGTTTTTCCTTTTGCTGCCATAACCATAGGAAAACTGCATGCTAGAAAAGAATAAAACAAACATGCAAAAACTCTCAATACAATATCAAGTCGATAGCCTTCTAACGCGTAGCCCTCATCAAACTATCGATCGGTGGTGTTGTGAACTATTTTCCACCCTCGTGGGACACACCCACTTATCTTTAGGAGGTGTGTGGTGACAATGATTTCCCCAGTCCAGTTTTAACCTTGGCGTGCCTTCGCAAGGAAATTTGTTGGCCCTGGGCATAACAGTTAGGACCGGACTTGACTAGTTTTTCATATATCACTAACATGATGAATTACTAGAGGCGGCTGTTGAGAGGATAGGGTTCTGTGTTGTATCCAGCCCTTGCTGGCCACAAGATGCCTAGTCTGTCTTAACTAAGAGGAGTTGTGCACGACACAGTTGGCTGGCATGCCTACCTAAGGAAGCATGAGACTCTCTGTGCATCCCAACTCACCCTCGTGAGTCGCGAAGACCTTATGTGAAATTAGGATCCTACTCACTTATTTCCATGTTGAGTTTGAGAGTTCTCAACTTGTTTTGGAAGTAGTGGGAGCATAGCATTTAAATTTAATGTCCTTGTTAAATGCTTTATCATAGTACTTATTTTACTTATTTGCTTATTGTAGATGGCATCTCCTGATCTAAGATTGAAACTTTATAAAAATAAATTGGATGGGACAAATTGGACAAATTGTTTCAAGATTTTGTCCAAGATACTGGAACAAGAGAATAAGGTGCATCTTCTTGAAAGACCTTCATCCCAGCCCAGTGTGTATTTCACTACTGAGTGGGAGTGGAATGTCTATCTTGAACATTGTGAAGATAACAAACAGTACACTGCTCTTGTCTTAGAGTGCATGACCCTAGAGGTCAAAGTTGAGTCTGATGAGATGGGGATTTATGATCTTATCATACATCTCAAAGGTCTCTTCACACCATGCTCTATAGACAAAGATCAGGAGAGTTCTGTTGGATATTCAGAGTGTATGCCTAAATCTGAGAATGAACATGGTTCTGTATCTTCGAAGCTAATACCTCGAAAGACTAGGAATGCATGGGTATTTCGAAGAGGATTAATGGCCAAGAAGAGCATTGCAAAGAAGAAGGGATGTAATCCATCCGCTTCAGGTATTGTGTTTCCGAGGTCTTTATGTCTACTTCTTATTCATGGGTATTGGGTACCGCATGTGAGGCTCACATATGTTTTACATGTGCAGGAGCTCAGAAGAAGTAGGACGATTAGGCTTGGTGGGATCGACTCTCGGGTCAGGGATAGAGTGCTGTTGATATCATCTCACTACCTTGAAGACTTTATCTAGAACTTTGCTATTATGTATCGGCTTATGTATTAGAACATCATTCCTTTTGGAAAGGATTTCAGTTTGAAATAATAAATGATATTTTCTTTAAATCTGAGATGTTCTATTGAAGTTATACAGTTGATAATAGTTTGTGGTTCTATATGTAACACAAGATCAGATCCAATGATTCAATAAACACCCTCTTATAGCATTGTCTCTTGAACCATAGAACAATGGTCACATCCAAAGGTCCAGTGACTATTGGGATCATTATCCTTTCAGGATTATGATACATGTGAGCCTAGTTCAAAGTAACAATGTGACAGATGCTGCCTTCACCATAAAGGGTGGAAGGGTTAGTGGCTTGTTGGATCTAGTACACAGCAATGTGTGTGGACCCATGTAAAACAAGCACTAAGAGGTGTTGTATACTTCATTAAGTGTGGATATGCTTTATCCAACCCAAGTACTTTGGAGAAATCCAAGAAGTTCAAAATGAAGTACAGAATCAAATTGGAGGATCTATTAACGCACTTTGATTGGATCATGGTAATTAGTGGAAAATTTGATGACTATCCTAAGGAGTGTGGGGATTATCTCACAGCTTACTTGGAACACCACTGTGTGGTGAAATTCAAAGAAAGAAAGAGGAACACATTGAATGTGGTTCCATCTTTGAATAGTCATGCAAATTTACTACTTTGACGCCATGTAAACAGATGTACTGTCACTCCATTGGAAAGTGTGTCTGAGATAGCTTTTGAGTTGGAAACTGCAAATATCCCATTTCTTCAAAGGATTTAGGAATGTAATGTGTATTGATTCAAAAGTATGTGTTTGTAGAGCACTGTAGAGTGCTTATTCTATCCCGAAGAGAACAAACTATTTGTTGCTCAAACTGCTGTCTCTCTTGAGAAGATATTTCTTTTGAAAGAAGCTAATGGGAGTAGATTTGATTTGGACAAGGTCCAGAATCAACCACAATACAATTAGACACAAATGGAGAGTAGAATCTCACATACAGGTTGAAAGTCAACCTGTAGTTCAAGTAACACAGGAACCATATAAGTCTGGATGGATTCGAAATGCTGGGCATGAAGAATTTTTCATCTGGGATAAACCTAAGACTTATGATGAAATGGAAGCGGTCGGTGGACCAGATTCCAAGAAATGGCTAAAAGCGATGAGAACCATAATGGACTCCATGTTTGCTAATCAAGTCTGGGACTTGGATGAGCTGCCAAAGGGGTAATTCCCACAGGCTGTAAATAAATCTTCTAGGAAGATAGACATGGAAGGTAACATTGTTACGTTGAAAGGCAAGCTAGTGAACAGAAATTTCAGGCAAATCCACTGGGTGGATAATGATGAAATTTTTCACCAGAAGCTATGTTTGAGTCCATTAGGTATATATGCTTGTTGCATTTTCTATTATGGCATGTTATGAAAAACTACTTTTCTTGTTGGATGTCTGGAAGAGGATATCCATATGGAAATAGCTAGTGTTTTCATATAGTGGCCATAAAGATATGCATGGTCTTATGCAAGCATGTTAAAAGAGCCTGTGTTTACAAGAAGATCAGTGAGAGCACCATAATAGTTCTTGTTCTAGAAGATTGATGATATTCTCCTCACATGGAATGGCATCTCAACTCTTCACATGGTGAAGACAAGGCTTGAGAAGTATTTCGAGAAGAATGATCTAGGGAATGATGCCTACATCCTAGGCATGAGGATCTATAGATAGAGATCCAAGAAAGTCATTGCCCTTTAGTCAATCTATGTTCATCCAAGAGTTTCTAGAGAGGTTTATATTGGATGATTCCAAATATTGATACCTTCTAGAGAGATATGGTCTAACTCTCACAAGGATGCTATGTCCTATGACACAGCTAGAGAGTAGTAACATGGGTCTAAAATCCTGTTACATTGGGTACAGGATAGATCATGTTTTGTACACAAGACCATTTGTGGCAAGTGCTTGGAGCATGGCCAGCAAGTTTCAATCAGATCCTAGTGTTCAGACACTAGATAACTATGAAAGCAATCCTTCGTACTTGGGAAGTGTAAAGGATTGAATTTTAGTCTGTGATAGACAGGAAGAACTTTGTGTACAGGGGTACACTGACACTTCATTCCAGTCTAATGACTATTGATCACAGCCAGGATTTGTGCTTTGCCTTGTTGAGGTGTTGTGTGCTGGAAGAGCATTAGACAAACCACAGTGGAAAAATTCTACAATTAAGGCTGAGTGCATTGCAGCTTCTTGTGGCAGCCAAGGAAGCAGCTTCATTCACTTGAACTTGATTTAATTCCTAGTGCTCGATGGTCCAATATAATTCTTATTGGGGTCATAGCATGGAACTTAGCACTCAAGTATGTACTGCAACAATATCATTTGATCTTAGAGATCATGGATAAAGATGATGATTCAAATTTGTTAAAATAAACACAGATAGAAATCTGGAAAAACCCACTGACGTAGCCTCTGGCGCAGCGGAGGCTAAATAAGTCATACTAGAGACATAGGGACTGATTAAACATCAGTTGCCCTTGGTCTTAGTGCAAGTGGGAGATTGTTGGTGTATATGCCCTGCAGACCAATGTATGGACATGGTCAGACATTGTTTGAATGTACTTTGATAGAACTATTATTCTTTATAGAGGCATGGTCGTTATTATGCAGACTTCTCTACCTGCGTTGATGTATTGAGTTGCATATATAATGCCCCAGGAGTCTGGATTGGATCCATTCTCTTAAGTTATCCCCAGACAAGGCACCATAGCAGATATGGGACAACTTTGGTACATGTAAGACAGGTGTATGGGCTGGTTAAGTGTGGGGCACAGTAACGCAGACATACAGGTGCATTGGATGCACTGGAGTAATCCACCCTGAGGATTGACTTGTCTAGTCAACAAGTCAATCTCACATGCAAGAGGTTTGCATTGATCCTTAGACTTGAGGTATTCATGTCTAGATTTGATGATGGATATGCTTTGATGCAGTCTTACATCTCTCCGTAATTGGGGGACCAAAACGACTGTCATTGGGCATGTCATAAGTCACGTAGAGACATGGATGACCAATAGTAGGATTTGCCCCTTCCTTATTGGAAGCATGATATCCACTCGGGGGCGCCCCACCTTATTGGTGCATGACAGGAATGTGTGGCCACACTAGTTGAGTCATGACCAATGCATTGGATTGATAAACTTAAGACTAATCCAATGGCAGGATATCAGTTTAGGCAAAGGGATCTATAATGCAATGGGAATCCTCGTTGCTTGTTAGGGAGTTGTTGCCATAATGACTTAAGTCCTATGACATAGGTAGTAGTGATGTGTTGATAGATACCCCTCACTACTTATGATGTTTACATCGTTGCCATCGTCATTAGGATCCTACGGGGTCACACGCAATAGACTCTTGACGTTGCTTTAATCAGAAGCCTTAGGATCAAGTTATTGGATAACTTGGATCCATTTGTAAGATTTCATCAGCGCCAATGGGCATGATGAGTTGGAAGTAAGTTATTGGAGCCAAACTTCATTTTTGGTAGGTTGACCCGAAATTGACCTAGATTGGTCACATTTGGATTAGGGTTGCATTGGATTGGATCCAATGGCTTAATCAACCCATGCCATGAAGTTTGGGCTAGCTCATTATCCAATGAGGCCCAATAATAACTTATCATGAAGAGGGAATTGGCTTAAAAGGGTATAATAGGGAGAAACCCAACCCCATTGGCGCCTAGGGGCATAATGGGGTGTGGGTGGCATAAATTGTTTCCTTTGGAAGGAAGTGGCACCTCCCCCTTCATCCTTTGATGGTATCTTGCCTCTATGGCAAGTGTTGGGGCTGATATGGCATGATGGTTCTTTTGGAAAGAGCTTGGGCGCATATGGATAGTAGGGTAAGGTTTATGGTAAGATCTTGGAGACTTACCTTACCTCCAAACCCTAATTCCCCTCAAACCCTTGCTTAGCTGAATGACTCTTGCATGTTGCACCTAGCCCTTCTCCTTGGACGGAAAGAATGCCTCTAAGGCATGTCTTGGGCTGATATGGCTATTAGGCAAATAAGGATAGGTTGAATGAGGTTTATTGCAAAGTCTTGGAGACTTTCCACACCACAAACCCCTATCCTCCTAGCCGCCCACTTGGCATGATCTTGGCCCTCCCTAAACCGCCTCTTGGCTTATAAAAGGGACCCTAGCTGCCCCCTCTCAATGGTTCGAATCCTTGGAGGCATGAACATACATAGAGAGGCGTGAGCAAGGGCAAAGGGCAACAACTTAAAGGTGGCGCAAACCCTTCTTCCTACTAGTGGCCGCAAGTCTTCTCCTTCCTCTCCTCGTGGCGTGACTTGGAGAAGGACTTGGTGGCACCACTTCCTCTTACTCTTCCTAAGGGCCGAAACTCTTCTTCTCCCTCTTCTCTTGGAGTGAAGAGAATAAGGAGTTGGCGGCATCTTCCTTGTACTTGGCGCATGATCCTTGGAGGTGGCGCAAGAGAAGTGAAGGAACCCTAAGGCTTGATTCTCTTCCCGAGGCTACAACCAAGCGTGGAAGGGAGCAACGATCAAGGAGTCGACGCGTGGATACTTGTAGAGAGCGAACACTTGGGCGCCTTCAACATGGCTTCGGCAACTAGACAAGCAAAAGAGGTACATCTCTAACACATCCTTGTGTCTTCTCTCTCGCATGGATCCTTGGGACCGGAATATGTTTCGGGTGTAATGTTTCTTCCACTGCGTCCTGGGACTGCAAAATTTTAAATTACACCCGGTATTCCCTAACATTGGGTAGCAATGATGTACTGCTAGGTGTCACTCATTGCTTGTGATGATTTAGTCATCACTGCCAATGTCTGAAGAACCTATAGGGTCGCACACCTAGACATCAGAGATTTCGTACTGATCGTTTAGCCTCTGATCGAATCATTTTGTGATTCGGATCATTTTGGGGAACTGATGCATTGAGACTTTTTTAGAGGAGATAATATTTTATTTTAGTTCATGTTTGACCACTAGTTGACTCTACTGGACCACGTTTGACCTCTATTGACCTGTGTTGTCAAAATGTGTCAAACAAGGGTCTTGGTGCAAGTTTGAACTTGGCACTTTAGTCACATGAATAAAATAAAATCATTAATTGGCAAGAGAATTTTTCTCTTGGCTAATTAATATGCTTGGGTGCAATTTATAATTAATAGCGTTTGAGGGGATTCGAACCCGTGACGCTGATCTGGTTAATTGTGAATAGGCGCCTATATGCATTATCCTTCATGGAAAAAATCTCCAAGGTTGATATGGCTCTGCTATTATAAATAGAGAGGCCTGCCTGAGAGATTTTTACACCAGACTCTTCTCCTGTCTCTTATTGTCGCCTCCCTTCTGAAGAGTCCCCTTCAAGGGGGAGCGCAGGCAGATAAAACCCCTTTCAAGAGGGGGGCGAACCCTAGAGCATGCGGAAAATGTACTCTTCTAGGGTTTCAATAAA
>CM050440.1:30396036-30443611 GCA_027562315.1 Costus pulverulentus | reverse complement strand
AAATAATGAAAATTCCTACTTCTTCTCCTAGCCGCCCACTTGATTTAAATTGTGGCCACCCATTAGCCGCCTCTTGCTCTATATAAGAGGCCCTAGACGCCCCCTCTCTTGATAAACAATCTTCTTGGAGGCGTGATCAAAAGTGAGGGCGTGAGCAAGGGCAAGGGGCGAGTGCAAAGGCTTTGGCATGAGCTCCTCTCATCTTCCATCAAGTGACCGCAAGGGCTTCCTCCTCCTTTCCTCCTCTTGGCGCATACCTTCTTGGCATTGGCGCAAGTTGCTTGGAGGACTCTCCTAAGGCTTGGATCTTCTTCCCCAGGCTAGCACCGGGCGTGGAAGAAGAGGACTCGAGGTGATCTGTGTGTGTGAGACTGCAGAGGGCGCACGCTTGGGAGCCTCTACGACATCAGCCTCATCTCACTTTAAAGGTATTTTCTATCTCATCGTGTCGACTCCTTCGCATGCGATCTTCACTGGGTTTTTGGGACTGGCCTGTTTCGGGGATATTCTTCCGCTGTGCTATGTATTTATGTCAATAAAACTCTGAAAATTTGTAAAATATCCCCAGGGTTTCCTAACAATTATCAAAAGGATCATTATTTGATGATGGGGGTGAAGCAAGGTTATAAGAAGTTGTAAGGGAAATTACTAGAGACATGACAAGGGTAATGACGAGGCTAAGCTTTAGTTGGTTTGTGGCCATGATGTAAAATAATTTAGTATTCAAGATTATAAAGAGAGCACCTTGCTTGATTTTCATAGGATATGTTAGTCCACCTATTTAAAAGAAGCATAATAATAGTTGCTTCAACATCTTTTGAACATACCCTAATGTGTTATAAATGTGGAATGTAGTAATTTATTATGAAAATGTTTAGGACATTTTGTCAAAAAACATACTACTTAATGAGAATGACAGATGCTAATGAAAAAATTTATTTTTTGAACTTATTATTTGAAATATTTGTCTTTAAAACAACAAAATTTCTAAACATTTACTAAGAGTAATATGATTTTTTAGATGAACAACAAAATTAGTGGGATAAAATTATATTTTTATTATTAAGTTTTGAAAATGAGTCTTCCAAATAGTTGATACAAAGATGTGCACACTCTTTAATACAATGTTTCTCCCACATCATTAAAATGTTGATCGTGTGCAAATGAGTGCTGCACCTTCAAAATTATATTATCATATCCATCTTGTCCGGATACATGGCTGGTTATTGCATAAAGGAAAATAATTAGAATAACTATCTGAGTTGAATTTATTTAAAATATTTTATTGTATATAAAATGATGTGTAAAAAAATCATATTGTGAAAATAAACTGAATATGAAGATATTTATTTTTTTTTTCATCATTTGAATTAATAAATTCATTGTATATTGTTCAAAAATGGAACACTTAATTCACCCTATATCTTGTTGATGTTATATAGCAAGGAAAAGTATAATTAGAATTTAAATATTTTATTAACATGTGTGAAAATGAATAGTCTATTATAACAATATAATGATAATGAGGAAAGTGTCAAATTTACTCATAGATAATCTTGTTTGAAGGATCATTATTTGACGGTGGGGGAGAATGATCAGAAGAAATTGCATAGGAAATTACTAGAGAGATGACCAAGACAATAGTAAGGCTAAGCTTTAGTTAGCCTGTGGCCATAATATAAAATACTATATTATTCAATATTACAAAAAGAGCACCTTACTTGATTTTCATATGATATAATTTTCCACTTATTTTACTAAAAAGAAATTATAACTGCATAAGCATATTTTGAATGTGCACTAATGAGTTATAATTTGGAAACGTAGTAAATTATTACAAAAACGTTTATGCCATCTTGTCAAATAAATACAGCTTAATAAGAACGATGCATGCTCATAGAGCATTTATTTGTTAACATCTTATTTGAAATAATTGCCTTGAAAACATAATTGAGTTGTATAGTTGTCTCCTAAAAAGGTAAACTTTGAGCAAATTACAAATTAACCTCTTTTGGTTACATTAAAGATCTAAACTTGGACTGCACATGAATGAATTTGACACAAATATAAGAAATGAGCACTCCTTTTGCAACATGAATTTTTTATTTGTAAAAAATTATCTATGTGATTTCATGATCCTCTTTCATGAGGATGAATTTTTTCTTTATTTCAATTCTTTTACATAAATAAATAAAAATAAATTATTTTATAACTTATTATTTGATATAATCACCTTGAAAATAAATCATTGTTGATGAGACATGTTTGTAATGTGGCTAAAGAAAAAGCTTTGCTTTGAGTAAAATGGATACAAAACTACTGCCACAAATCTTTTACTTTCTGGCCTTATCCTCTTACAAGGTCTTGCTCTTGGATATTTTGTGACATTCTCTCTAAATAGGACTCTTATGGAAAGCTATCTTATGGCCTAGAAAGGGATGAAGTGACATGGAATGTAACTCAGGGGAATTCTTATTCAAAATTGCCTATAAAGCTTTAACACCATTTAACCCTATACAATGCACATATATTATCATGTTTAAAGGTCATATACCCATATTCTCCTTCACTATATGGGCCAGTTTCTATTTCTAGCTTCTACTGGTTGAAGAAGTGCTGATTGAAAAGATACTGACTAAAGAAGTTTGAGAGTGTTTGGATGCACCACTTATGATAATGTATTCTATTTATAATAAATAGTTTTTTTATTAAAAATTTACTAGATAAAAATTATATGACTAAATTTATAGTTAACTATAATAAAAATATTTATTAAAAATATTATGAGTTATATATTATTAAAAAATTATTATTACATACAAAGGTTATTTAGCATTTTATGATTAAACTAGGTTAAAGTATTGCTAATTAAGTTACATTATTTAAAATTTATAAAAAGCTAATAAGTCAATTTTGATATTCAAAAATAAGAATTTTAATAATAAAATATATTTTAAATCATTAAAAATATGAAATTATGTCATGATTATAGAAAACAATTATAAGAATTGAGAGTTGATTGAGAGAAAGTATACATTTTATTTCTCACTAAGCATAAAATTTAATTATCATTTCACTATTAAATTTATTTAAAATAAAAAGGTTATAATTAAAATAATTATTAAAAAAAATAATTAGGGGAAGTGGCGGCAAGATAAGGCAACAGTGGAGCAGGCATCGGCCGATGAACTTTGTTCGCGTGGGGGGGGGGGGGGGGGGGGTGATGGCGGACGACGTTGAGGCGATGGCGGACAATGGCTATGAGAGGCGGACAAGCGATGGTGTAAGGGCAGGTGGTGTGCTATATTCACAGGGGGTGGTGATGGCGGACGACGTAGAGGCAACAGCGGATGATGACTCCGAGAGACGACAAAGGCGGACGAGCGACGGTTTAAGGGGGCAGGTGGTATGCAGTATTCACATGGGGTGGTGATGGTGGATGACATTGAGGCGACAGTGGATGACAGTTGCAACAGGCGACATTGTGAAGGCGGACACAAAGAGGCGATAGTGGATGGACGATGCTGAGGTGACAGCGGAAGGCGGCTGCAAGAGAGGGACCTCTGACACGATGCTCAGGTGATGGCGAGCGTGCGATGCGGTGGCTACGAGAGATGGATGATAGAAGGGTGATGGGTTGACGATGGACGGGCGACGGTGTAAAGGCGGATGCGAAGGGCGAGCGCAGGAGTTAAGGCAGAGAAGCAGTTGGGAGCCAGAGAAGTAGCTTCACCCCTGCATCTCAGCTACATTGCTAATTTGTGGGTTGGAACCGAGAAGTTGAATGGCCAAACGCGTCACCCCTGCATCTCACATGTTAGTTGGCAAATGAAATGTTGGACTACCTTTTTTTTTTTCACATGTTCCAAGTCCAACTCCTCCTTGAATTCATAGCCTATGATACCTCTAAAGGTGGAATCACAGTGGAATGGGCCTTTCACTCTGATTACTATTAAAAAAAAAACTATTCCTTATCGATATTGTATATCATGTAAGGATGGAAAGGAATGCTTGGGCTTTTAAGAATTCCATGAGAGACCTAGCAAATTCTTAGGAGCATTTTCGTTGTTGGAGTAAGATAAAATCACTTAAAATTTAGGTTGGTCAACAAAATTCCAATAACTAAGTTTGCAAAAATTTTGGGATTTACATGTACAAAAATTTATTAGAAAGAAGTCTACTAGGAAAAAAAATTTTGGGATTTACAATTTTCTTGCCATTAGCCATATATATATATATATATATATATAAAATCCTGGTATGTAATTTCTAGCCCCTCTTTACACATGGTCAAATTTTTCATGGAAGTATTCATAGCTGCTAACTTGGCTTATCCTTGAGAGAGCATCATGGATGGGTTCACAGTCCTCTAATGCAGAGTTACTTCTAGTATGTGCCATATTAAAGTTTGAAATTCTTTTGGTTTGAAAATCAGTTTTGATTTTTTTTATCCTTTTGAAAATTGAAATGCAGAAATTTCAGATCAAAGAAAACACAAGGAAACTCAAAGCAACAAGAAACAAGTTAGATGTTGGGAATGAAAACTTTGATAAATACCATAGCATTCAAACCTAACGGTTTTTTTTTTAAAAAAAAGATAATTCTTAGAGCATGGCTAAATGAAGTTGTAGATAAGAAAAACACAAGAAATCAGTGAGCCAAAGGTACAAAAGTGATAAGAATAATGTGCTGAAACTTTACTCGACTTGATGATGTTTGCAACAAAATCCCATTATGCAGACATATATTTATTTGTAAACACAGAACTCAGCAGAAAGACGTTGTTTTTTATTTTCTGTGGAAAGAAACAACATACCAACAGAAGGAAACATAGATATTTGTAAACATAGAACTCAGCAAAAATACTTTTTTGTTTAGTTTGTGAGGAAAGAAACAGCAAGGCAGCAAAAGGAAACAGAAGGTATTTGGCAAGATGAAGTGCAAAGAACAACTGAGCTTGTAGAGAATGCTAGTACGCGATCCTATAATTTTTTTTCTTTGACTTTTCTAACAGGGAATGCAGCAAGTCAAGATGAAGTTTTAGACAATGAAATCAGAGAAAAAATTAAGTAAACCCAAAGTGCAAACGTAACAAGAAAAACAAGATGTTGAAATGATATTCTACTAAAGCAACCTGAAAAATACTTATTAGGCAACCAAAATTTTTTATTTCTGTGACATGAAACACAACAAGGTTAATTGATATGTTTGTGGTTTCCAAGATGAGAAATAAGAGAAAAAAATATTTGGGAAAATAGTAAGCTAATGGTTATTTATCCTAATGCACATGCAAGTCTACATAGCACACTCTATTTGCTCTGATACTACTGAAGTAGTACATAATTATAGGATCATTTTCTAGGGTATGGAGCACAAATTTTCACAACAACAACTTGTTGGGAATCCCCAGACCTTATTAAAAATTTAAACATAGTGGAAGCGAAGGTCCGAAATAGGATATCCCTAAGCGCCAGGACGAGATGAATTCAATGGTAGCTAACAATGTCTGGGATCTTGTCACAATGCCAAATGGTGCAAAAGCCTTTGATTGTAAATGGGTCTTTAAAACAAAAAAACACTCATTTTGGCAATGTTGAGAGGTATAAGGTTATACTTGTGGCCATAGGATTTACTCAACAAGAAGGAATTGACCATGCATAGACTTTTTCTCCTATATCTAAAAAAGTTTTCTTTTAAATTGTTATGACATTAGTTTCACATTTTGATTTAGAATTACATCAAATGGATGTGAAAAATGACATTTCTGAATGATAATTTAGAGGAGGTTGTTTATATGAAACAACTAGAAGGATTCTCCTCTAGTGAAGGTGAGCATTCAGTATGCAAGCTTAAAAGTCTATATATGGATTGAAACAAGCCTCCCGCCTATGATATTTGAAATTTCATAATATTATCTGTTCATTTGATTTTGTAGAGAATGTTATGGATTAATGTACATACAACAAGCTTAGTGGGAGAAATTTTTTTTTTCTAGTTCTATATGTAGATGATGTTTTACTTGGATGATAGGGGAATGTTATATGAGGTGAAACATTTTCTTTCTAAGAATTTAGACATCAAGGATATAGGTGAAGCTTCTTATGTCATTGGCATTAAGATTCATAGAGATAGATCACAATGCATTTTGAGATTATTATAAGAAACCTACATCAATAAAATCTTAGAAAGATTTTAGAAGAAAGATTATTCACCAAGTGTAGAACCTATTATGAAGGGTGATAAATTTAATTTGAATCAATGTCGAAAAAGGAGTTTGAAAAGGGACAAATGAAAAATATCCCATATGCTTCTATTGTAGAAAGCTTTAAGTGCGCTCAGGTCTGTACTAGAATTGACATTGAATTTGTCATGGGAATTTTAGGAAGATAGCAGGTATAGACCATTGTAGAGCTGCTAAGAAGGTATTGAGATACCTTAAGGGAACAAAAGAGTACATTCTTTTTTTATAGATGAACTAACCATTTAGAGGCAGTTGGTTAGTCTAATTCAAACTTTGCTAGCTATATGGATTCAAGAAAGTCCACATCTGGATATGTATTTATGTTTGTTGTTGGTGTTGTATCTTGGAGGAGTTCAAAGTAGACTTTGATTGCTACTTCTACCATGGAAGGTGAGTTCGTTTCTTATTTTGAGGCAACCTCACATGGTGTATAGTTGAATAGTTTCGTACATGGACTTAGAGTAGTGGATTTAGTTTCTAAACCTCTAAACATATATTATGACAATTCAGTTGCTGTTTTATTAGCTATAAATAATAAGAGTGGAAGTCAAAGTAAACACATCGACATCAAGTATTTAGCCATAAGATAGCGGGTTCAAGAAAATAAAGTACTATTGCGCATATTAGCACTGTATTAATTGCTGATCCTTTGACAAAAGGTATCCTACCAAAGGTTTTTAAGGATGATGTAGTAAAGATGGGGCTTAGTCCTATTATATAGCTTTTGTAAGATAAAATATTATTGAGACTCTTATTGTGTTGTTTATTCATTTTATATGCACATTTTTTTCATACAATGTATAACAAATTATTGAAGACCTAGAATAAACATAAGGTTTATTCATCAAATTATTGCAACTAAGAAATTAAATGATGTGATACTTGGAAGATAATACTTATTGTCAAAGGACCTATTGACATGATCCATGCAATTAATTTTTAATAAATTTTTGATATCTATGAGTAATTTTGGTCAAACCGAGTGGGAGAATATTAGTTAGCCGACGTGGTAACTAATAAAATATTATTTAATTATTAAAATTAGAACATGGGGTGTAACCCATGTTCTCTAATATTATTATTAAAAAAATTAAAACATGGGTAAGTGATCCACCAAAACGAGATCTGGATCATATATAAATATAGGTTATGTCAAGACATTATTTAATGGTAAGAAAGTCGTGTGATTGAGAAAACTATTGTGAGAAAGGTCTTGCACTTGGCAAACATCAAGGCTGCATCATCTGAGCATTTTGCAAGAGCTCAACATTTCTTGCACGATGTGAAGTAAATGAGAAGTATTGTGCATGATAAATTAAAGACAAAAATGGCTGGAGGTATGTCGATCTAACATTACGCTTTCACATTTTATGTAATTATTACACATGTATTTTGTTTTTCGCATGTCTTACAGATAACAATGGCGATAGGAGGTTAAAGGAGACTTTACTAGGTCAATTTGCAAGCGATTGATTCTTCATCAGATTTGAGAGGATTCGTTTGTTCTTTCATCCTTCTATCTCTTTCCTTTCGATTGTATTTTCTTTTGGAATATTAATTTGAGAAGTTTGTGCTAAATAAACTGGTCATGGTAGCTTAAATCTTTTATTTTGGACTAGGGGTGTAGTCCCTTGTATGAATCTTTCATTTGAACTTTTAATATCAATGTTTGTGTGATTTATCTTTGTTTATTTGATCTTTGCTAATTGTATTTGCTTGTAATCGATATGGCCAAGCTTTTATATGTTTTAAACATTGCAAGAAATACTGAAAGGTGAATTGCAATATTAGATCCATTTCGATTTAACTTACGATTTTCAATCCTGAAAGTAGTTAGAATTCACACGAGGATCTTATAAATTATCCTTGTGCTCATTGGTCTACTTAGTTTAGTAAGCCATGAAAGTAGTAGACCGATCTAAATAGATATTAGGTTATACTATTGAAAGAGGGTAACTTACCTTCGGATAATGTACTTGAATTTTTAGATCATTTTGTTTGATATATGCAGTTAGTAAAATGTCTCTATTTGAAGGAAAGATAGTGAACTAGTCTTGAACTACTTCCCTTTGACAAGACTTTAACAAGTTTACACACAATACAGGGTTGGACTAGTCACGTCATGTATCTTCATGATGGCTTCTAAGGGTTGTCTATGCCCTCAGTCGTGGTTGTATATTGACTCTCTCACATAGGAAGCTTCCTTGAAGAGATAAGTGCAGGGGCTCATCTCATGGTAATTAACCATTTTGAGATATTTTCCTTACCTCTACAATAAGAAACACAAAACTATGTTCCCGAATGGGAGTGTAGAGTTTCGACTCTATCACACAATGATCTTTAAACATTGCAGTGTTTTAAAATATTTATTTATTTATCTTTGCATGTGGTAGTGAATCTTCATATCACAAATTATTAAAAATTTATTAAAAGATTTAGAAAATCAAAAATATAATTTTAAAAATTCAAAAAATATTTTTGGACATTATATACATAGTTTGGCACATTACAGATAATAGGCAGCCCATCTTTACTTAGCTTGTGGCCATGATGTAAAAGACTATAAGTAGGGAGGCTTTATTTTGTTATGATATCTCTGTCCACCTTTTTAAATAAAAAGTAAAAATAACTATTTCAGCATATCTCAAATGTACAATTATAGTTGTAAATTAGAAATGTAGAAATATATTACAAAAGAAGCATATGCCACTTTGTCAAATAAATATTGCTTAATGGGAATGATACATGATGCAAAGAAATTATTTTGTAACTTATTATTTGATATAATTGCCTTGAAAATCAAATTGAGCTTAAGAGTAGTCATAGTGTAGAAAGTAAAATTTGAGCAAATTACAAAGATATGTACAAAGATTTGAGCTTAATGGGAATGATATATTTTTATTATTGATTTTTTAAAATGAGTATTCTAAATATGAAATACAAAGATAGGTACATATGATTTTTTTTTTTAAAAAAAAACTATTTCTCCAATATTATTATAATGCACATTTGTGTGCAAAATGGCTTCACTTTCAAAATTATATATTCATATCCCTTTTTGCAAAATACACCAAAGGTACCTGCATAAAAGAAAATTGTTGGAATGAATTTCTCACTTGAATTTATTAAAAAAAATATCTTAGTTTACACACAATCATGTGTCAAAGTATCCTATTGCAAAAAAAAGGACATAATATGAAGATGTGTGTTGTGATTCATTTCAACTAATAAATAAATTAAAACTTATTCAAAAATAAAAGTCATAATTCTACCTATATCATAATGATGCTATACTCCATTGAAAAGTATAATGACATGTCAAGTATTTTTATTGTAGTGTGTGAAATTGAATAGTCTCTAATGACAATAAAATAATTGTTCAATGGTGCGGGAGAAGTACGTTCATGAAAAGTTGCGTAGGCGACTACTAGAGACATGAGAAGGATAATAGCAAGGCTAAGCTTTAGTTGGCTTATCCCTAGGGTTGTCAACGGGTCGGGTACCCGTCCTTTTTGGTCAAATCTGAACCTAACCTGCCTCGACCTGCCCCAAATCAGAACCCGATTAAACCCGAGTCGGGTATTTAAACGGCTACCCGCGGGTACCCGTTTAAATTAAAATATTTACTTTTAAATTATTTTTATAAAATATAACTATAAAATAATAATAATAATAATAAATATATTTATAAAAAATTATTTTATTATATAAATATAAATATATATTTTTTATTATATATAATCGGGTATCGGGTACCCGCAGGTACCCATGGGAGTAAACTCGAACCCGACCCGATTAGCTAATCGGGTACCCGAACCTGCCATAAAATGGGTCGGGTCGGGTCGAATACCCACGAAGTTGGATACCCATTGACACCCCTCCCTACTTATCGCCATGATGTAAAAGAAATTAGTATCCAATATTACAAAGAGAACACGTTGCTTGATTTTCTTAGTATATGTTTATCCACCTATTCAATTGAGAAGTAAAAAGAACTATTGGTGCATATTCTGAACTTACATTAATGAGTTATAAATTAGAAACTAGGAAATTTATTGAAAAAAAGCTTATACCATTTTTTTTTAAAATAAATGTTGCATAATGAGAATGATAGATGTTGATAAAAATAATTATTTTGTAATTCATGATTTGAAATAATTGCCTTGAAAAAGAAATTAGGCTAAGAGTACTATGAGAATAAAAATGTAAACATTGAGTAACTTACAAATTAATCTCATACGGCTACATTAAAGACTTTGTTTAATGTAGCCGCCAGGAGGGAAAAACAAAAACAAAGAGAAAATTAATTAACTTTTCCTGAAGTCGATTTGCTCGAATCGGGCAGAATAACAAGCTCACTCTATTATGCCCTAATCTCATCCTGCTCGAACGCCAGATGCCAGCTGCTCATCCTTGTGTCAGATTTGTTTTATTCTTTGTCAGCTTCTTCATCCAATTGTCACCCTGTTGAAAGATTTGTTGATTCGTATTATTAAATCATACCCTCGTACAGTACATATATGCCTAATTTCTTCACATACCCATGGCTTTCAACAATTAATTAATTTTATATTATTTAATAATATTTAATTAATTAAATTTTATAGTATTTAATAATATTTTTATAATTTTATAGTATTTAATAATATTTTTTATAATTTTATAGTATTTAATAAAATTTAATTAATTTTATAGTATTTAATGTTATTTAATTAATTTGATAGTATTTAATACTATCTAATTAATGTTACATTATTTATTAATAATTTTATATTTTTATAATATTTAAATAGATTAATTAATTTTATAGTATTTAATAATATTTATTTAATTTTATATTATTTAATAATATTTAATTAATTTTATAGTATTTAATAATATTTTCTTAATTTTATAATATTTAATAGTTGATTAATTAGTTTTATAATATTTAATAATATTAAATGATAATTTTTAATAGTATTTAATGATATTTATGTAATAATTTTATAGTATTTAATAATATTTATATAATATAATCATTCTAATTTTCTTTCCCTCTAATTAAATACAATTAAAAAAATTTTCTTACTTTCACTTTCTTTTTACTTCCCTTTCTTTCAATTTTCTTTATTTCATATTAAACGCTACCTAAAGTTCTAAACTTAGAAAGTCACACGAAAGAATTTGACACTCAAATATAAGAATTGAGCAAACTTTTCACAACACATTTTTTAACCCATCTTCAATGTGATTTCATAATCATTGTTGATGCCACTTGTTATCCACCACAGGTGCATGGTTTACCGAAGTAGTAACAGATATCATTCTCACAAAACACTACATACTTATTTTGTTTCAGCCCTAATTCATTGAGGAATCTTTTCATCCATAATATTCTTAACAAGCTTCAGTGGCAGCGATATATTCAGCTTTTGTAGTTGACAAGGCAACACACCTCTATAATTTAGATTGCCAAGATATAGCTCCCCTATAAAAGTAAAAAAATACATTGAGGTAGATTTTCTGCTATCAATATCCCTTGCCATATCTAAATCTATAAATCCTTATAGGATTGCTTTTGACTTTCCAAAACGTAAACACAACTTTGAAGTGCCTCTCAAATATCTAAAGATCCATTTATTAGCTTCCCAACGATCTTTACCTGGATATGAAAGAAATTTGCTTACCACTCCAATAGCATGAACAATGTCAGGTCTTGTGCAAACCATAAGATACATTAACGAAGCTACTACTAAGGAGTAGGGAACACATAACATCTCAGATTTCTCATGCTCTGTACTTTGACTAGATTTCTTAGTCAACTTGAAGTGATTGGCTAACGGTGTGATAACTAACTTAGTATTTTACATGTTAAATTTCTTAAGTATCATTTCACCATATTTTTCTTGTGATATCCATAGCACCTTTGATTTTCTATCACGGATAATGTCCGTCCTTAGGATCTGCTTGGCTAGTCGTCTTTCATGTCAAAAGGCTTAGACAATTCACCTTTTAACCTCTTAATCCAACTAGTATCATGTCCAACAATTAGCATATCATCAACATAGAGAAGAAGAATGATGAAACCTCCATTATCACATGACCTGATATAAACACATGGATCTACAACTGTTCTCTTGAAGAGATGATTTGTCATAAAAGAATCAAATTTCTTATACCATTGTCTTGGAGCTTGTTTCAAACCATACAAGCTTTTTTCAACTTAAACACCATATGTTCTTCTCCCTCAACTATGAAACCCTCTGGTTGGCTCCTATAAATTTCTTCTTGCAAATCACCATACAAGAATGCTGTCTTAACATCAAGATGTCTATCTCAAAGTTTATGCTAGCAGCTAATCCAAGTACAACTCGAATAGGACTCATCTTAACAACTAGAGAAAATATCTCATTAAAGTCAATTCCCTTTTCTTGAGCAAAACCCTTTACCACTAGACGAGCTTTATACTTTACTATCTTGTCACCATCTTTCTTCAACTTGAATATCCACTTATTTTTAAGTGGCTTTTTACCAATTGGAAGCTCAACCAGCTAATATGTATCAACTTTCTTTAGAGAATCCATTTATTCCTTGATTGCCTCTATCCAACATTGTTTATCTAAAGTAGATTGCACATCTTGGTAACTTTCTGGTCCTCCATCTTCAATAAGCCGTAGATACTCAGAACTAGGATACCACTGCCGTATTTATGTTAATGCATTTTCTCTAGTAGAACTTCAAACCTGAGTCTCTATGTGATCAGATAAATAAGAATGCTCCTGCTGCTCAAAACCTACCATATCTGGCTATGCACTATCATGAACACTATCTGTCTCATCACTGGTTATTGTTGGCTCAACTGTATCATGTTCTATCTCTTGTGCAATTTCATCATCTATGACTCTCCTTGGTAAGTTTGTTGTTTGTTCCAATGTTTCATAGTCAATAGGAACTACAAATGATTTTTTAGGTTTCTCAAAGTCAGCTATAGTCTCATACTCATGAAAAATAATATCTCTGCTTCTAACAACTTTATTCTTTTTTGGATCCCATAATCTATAACAAAACTCCTTACCACCATATCTAATGAAGATGCAAGGAGTGGCTTTCCTATCAAGTTTTGACCTCTGTTCCTTAGGCACATGAATGAAAGTCTTGCACCAAAATACTTTCAGATGTGAGTATGAGGGTTCCTTTCCTATCCATACCTTTTCAGTTATATCAAAACCTAATGGAACTAATGGAGACTTGTTAATTAAGTAACACACTATTTTGAGTGCCTCACTCTATAAAACTTTAGACAATTTTGCCATCCTTAGCATGCATCAGACTCTCTCCACAAGGGTGCGGTTCATCTTTTCAGCTACACCATTGTGCTGGGGTGTATCATGTTCTGTCAACTCATGCCTTATCCCATGCTTAACACAATATGCTTTAAATTCACGGGATGTATATTCACCACCATTATTTGACTAGATACACTTCAATGGTAATTGAGTTTCTCTCTCCTCCATGGCATGAAATTTTTGAAAGACCTATAGCACCTGGCTTTTGAATTGCAAACAAAATATCCAAGTCTTTTGTGAAGCATCATCAATAAAAGTAACAAAATACCTATTGCCACCTAAGGTCTCTACCTCCATGGGACCACATACATCAAAATGTGTTAATTCTAATCTAGTTTTTTTTTCTTTTAGTAGGTATAAAAAAAGAAACTTTTCTATGGTTACCAAGTAAATAATAATTGTTGGGAAACCCTGGTGATATTTATAAATTTTTATCAATCAATACATACACACAGCAGAAGCATATCCTCGAAACAGGCCAGTCCCAAAAACCCAATGAAAATCGTCTTGCGAGGGGGTTGACACGATGAGAAGAGAAAGTACCTTAGAGCAATTATGAGCGATGTCGATGTAGGCGCCCAAGCGTGCGGCCTCTGCAGTCTCACACATATGGATGCCTCTTGCCCTCTTCTTCCATGCCCGGTGCTAGCCTCAGGAAGAAGATCCAAGCCTTTACGTGTCTCCTACACCACTTGCGCCACCTACAAGGGAAGAAGCGCCAAGAGGAAGGAGGAAGAAAGAGATGCCGCCAAGCTCTAGTCACACTTGTGCCAAAAGAATAAGAGGAGGAAGCTTGTTGTTATGTGATGGAAGAAGAACTTGCACCACCCTTGTTGCTCTTGCCCTTATTGCTCATGTCAATGATATCATGCTCATACCTCTCGCATATCACTTGATATAAAGAGGCAAGGGGGCGGCAAGACAAGAGGTTAGGCACAATTCATGAAGGCATAAGCGGCTAGGGTTTTGGGGAGACCAATTAGGGTTATGGTTACGGCAAGACTCCAAGCCCCTTTTCATAAAACCCTTCCCATTATCCTTATGCACCAAGGACTTACCAAAGAAGTCCTCTAAGCCATATTCGCCCCATCCCTTGCCATAGAGGCAAGGTTACCATCCAAGGTAGAAGGGCTAGGCGCCTTTTACTTCCTAATGAAGCAACATGCGCAACCTTCACCCCATTATGCCCTTAGGCACCAATGGGATAAGGTCTCTCCCCATTATACCTTTGTGGGCTCTTATCTCTTCATGACAACTTCTTATTGGGTCTCATTAGGTAATGAGCTAGACCAAACTTCATTTCACAAGTTGATTAAGCCATTGGATCCAATCCAATGTAACCATAATCTAAATGTGACCAACCATAGTCAATTTCGGGTCAACCTGCCAAAAATAAAGTTTGGCTCGAATAAATCTCTGCCATCTCATCAAGCCCATTGGCACTGATGAAATCTCCCAAATAGATCTGAGTTATCCAATAACTCGATCATAAGGCTTCCCGATCAATACAAGAACTCGAGTATCAAGGTGTGCGACCTTATAGATTCCTCTGACGTTGGTAGTGCTGACCTAAGGTCACCACAACCAGTGAGTGGCACCTAGCAGTGCATCGCTGCTACCTAAGTCATAGGAATGGATATCGACATTGACATCCCCATTATCGCAACTAGGTACAGATGCATTACAGACTCTTTGTCAAATTGATATCCAATTGGACAAGTGTGTCACCACATGTTTTTAACCCAATCTCATGGTCATGACTAAATCAGGTTCTCACTTGGGTATGACTATACACTTTCAGTCATAGAACCACAGGGGGGCCCATGGATATCAAGCTTCCCTCAGGACGGGGCAAATCCTCTATCTGTACATTAACCTTCTCATATGGGTCGTGACATACTTAATGACAACCGTTGTGACCTCTCAACTATGGTGAGGTGTTAGGTTGTATCAAAGTATGTCCCTAACCATATAGAAGAGTCAATGACCTCAAGTCAAGGGATCAATTCATCTTCTGTCACTTGTGATAATAACTTATGACATCAAGTCATTCCATCACAGCGGGTCAGTCCAGTATATCTAACACTGATATACCCATATATCTGCATTAGCACAACGTACCTAACCAGCCCATATACTAGTCTCACAAGTACTATAGCTGTCCCATATCCACAAAGGTACATTGATTGGGGACTAGAGTTTAAGCACAGATCCAATCTGTCTCCAGGGACATTATCATGTAATAACACAATCGCAAATGTAAACTAAACATGATAACGACAATGCCAAAATGATATATAAGAAATATCAATGTCAAGTAGTACAAAGATAGACCAAAACTAGGTCTTAGGGCATAAACACCAACAATCTCCCACTTACACTTAGACCTAGAGGTTGAGGAACCTCAACCCCATATCCCTCATATGACAATCATGCTTCTGCTGCACCTTGGTCAGTGGGTTTGCTAGATTGTTCTCTGTGTCAACTCTGCTAACATTGACATCACCTCAGTCAGTGATCTCTCTGATCAGGTAAAATCTCCTAAGTATATGTTTGAACCTTTGACGAGACCGTGGTTCCTTTACCTGTGCAATAGCTCTATTGTTGTCACAATAGCTCCATGGGATCCACAACAGTTGGAACCACCTGAAGATTAGAAATGAACTTCCTTATCCAAATGGCTTCTTTGGCTACCTCAGAAGTGGAACATACTCAGCATCAATTATAGAATCAGCTATGGTGGATTGCTTGAAACTTTCCCATCATACAATGCCACCATTCATCTTGAACACATAGCTCGCCTATGATCTGAAGTCATCAGGGTCAGATTGGAATGACGCATCAGTGTAGCCCTGAACACTGAGCTCTTCTTGTCCCCCATAGACCAAGAGCAAATCCTTAGTTCTTTTCAGGTACTTCAGGATGTTCATTATAACCACCCAATGTTGCGAACCTGGATCTCACAACATAAGCCACGTCTAGTCTAGTACATAACATTGCATACATGATCGAGCCTACTACCAAAGCATAGGGCACTCGACTAATGTCATTCCTCTCAGCCTGTGTGGTGGGACACTAGCTCCTCGAGAGAGTAAGACCATGTCTCACTAGAAGGTATCCTTTCTTGGATTGCTCCAAGTTGAACCTCTCCAGGACCATATCAATGTATGTACATTGACTAAGGGACAGGAGCCTCTAGGATCTATCCTGGTAGATCCTTACGCCTAGAATATAGGCGGCCTCCCCTAAGTCCTTCATCTTGAAACACTTCCCCAACCATGTCTTCACAAACTAAAGACCAGGGATAGCGTTTCCGATGAGTAGTATGTCATCGACATACAAGACCAAAAAAGTCACCAAGCTCCCACTCCCACTGAGTTTTCTGTACACACAGGCATCATCTTCACTTTTTATAAAGTCATAATCTCTCACAGCTTCATCAAACTGAAGATTCTAACTTTGAGATGCTTGCTTTAATCTATAAATGGATGAATCCATCAGGCTGTGTAATATACACATCCTCTATTAGCTTTCCGTTAAGAAATGTTATCTTAACATTCATCTGTCATATCTCATAGTCATGATATGCAGCTATAGTAAGCAAAATCTGAATGGATTTGATCATGGCAACTGGCGAGAAGGTTTCATCATAGTCCACCCCATGAACTTGTCTGAATCCTTTAGCCACTAATCTACGCTAATAGGTAACTATGTTGTCATCTATGTCAATCTTCCTCTTGAAGACCCATTTATAGCCTATGAGTTTTACCCCATCAGGTAGCTCAACCAAATCCCAGACTTGGTTAGCTAACATGGAATCCATTTTGGATCTCATGGCCTCAGGCCATCTCTCGGAGTCTGGTCCAGTGATCACCTCATCATAGTTCCTAGGTTCATCCTCAACGATGAAGATCCCGTTGTATTGGGTCGGCAACGACCCATACCTCTCAGGTGCACAACAAATCCTCCCAGACCTACGTGGGATCTATGTCTGAGCCTCAGGCTTCCTAGCAAACGGTGCAGGTGGCTCGATTTCCATCTTTATGTCTTGTGGTTGCACTTGGACCTCGTCCAAGTCAAACTTGCTCACACTGACTTCTTTCATGAGAAATTCTTTCTCTAGAAAGATAGCACCCTAAGCAATAGGAACTTTGTTCTTCGTAGAGACATAGAAGTAGTATCCTTTAGTTTCCTTAGGATACCCTACAAACACACATTTATTAGATCTGGGTTGTAGCTTGCTAGAATCCTGACATTTGACAAAAGCTTCATATCCCCAGATCCTGATAAAAGAGAGGTTATGATGTCTCCCACTGCATACCTCGTATGGAATCTTGGAGACATTCTTAGATGGAACGTTATTCAATATGAGAGAAGCTGTCTCAAGTGCATGACCCCAGAATGCGGGTGGTAGAGTTGCATGACTCATCATAGATCGAACCATGTCCAACAAGATTCGATTTCTCCTGTTAGACACACCATTCCATTGAGGTGTTCCAGGAGGAGTGAGTTGGGATAAGATCTCACACTCTCTAAGATAGTCAAAGAACTCACTGCTCAGGTACTCTCCACCACGATCTGATCGAAGAGTTTTGATAGATCTACCAAGCTAGTTCTCTACTTCATGTCTGAACTCCTTAAATTTCTCAAAGGATTCAGATTTATATCTCATCAAATAGACATAACCATATCTACTGAAATCACCAGTAAATGTGATGAAGTAGTTGTATCCTCCTCTAGCTTGTTTACTGAATGACCCACACACATCACTGTGTATAAGATCCCATAAACTTCCTGCCCTCTTACCAATCTTGGTGAAGGACGCTTTTGTCATCTTCCCGAATAAACACGGCTCATAAGTATCAAATTCCTCCAAGAAACTTGAATCTAACAACTCATTTGCATGGAGTTGTTGAATGTGATTCTTGTTTATATGAGCTAATCGACAATGCCATAGGCAAGAATCAACTGAACCACTCAGTTTGATCCTCTTACTATTTATATTACAAATAGAGCTATTCATATCCAAGACATATAAACCATTGCATAAAGTACCCTTCGCATAAAACATATTTGCAAATGAAAAAGAATAAGAGTTCTCATTTATTTCAAATTTAAATCCTTTCTTTGCTACGCAAGGAATGGATACAATGTTTTTAGTAAGTGAAGGTATATAATAGCAATGATCTAACTCTAACTGAGGTCCAAAAGGCAGGGAGAGAGTCAATACTCCTACAGCAACAGCAGTAACTTGTGCCCCATTTCTAACTCATAGGTCAATATCTCTAGGCCGCACCGATCTACTTTTCTTGAGCCCCTGCATATTTGTACAAATATGAGCTCTGCATGCAGTATCCAATACCCATGACATAGAAGTAGAGAGGTTGACTTTGGTAACATAAATACCTGAGCATGAAGACGAGGCCCTGCCTGTCTTTTTCTCATTCTAAAGTCGCACCATGTCCTTTAACATGTGAGGTCGTCCTCCACATGAATAGCACTTTTTATTCCTGATCCTTTCCATCTTTAACTTCAGTTACTTGGTCAAGCCTTTCGGCTCAACACACTGAATCTAAACTTTAGGAGGATTGAGCCTAACCAATTCTTCGAAGAGCTGCTTTCGATTAGAAATAATCTCAGAGGCACTCTTCTATTCATATTGCCCTCGAAACTCAGGTGACATGTTGGTTAGCATCAAATTAGCAACCTCCAAAGTATCTGCCTGATGCTTATCATAAGCATCCTTCTCAGCCGCTAAGGCCGAGCATGGAAGTAGTTCAGGAATAGGCTGCTCAAGGACATAAAGCTTCCTCTCGAGCTTGAGCACAATTCTCAAGTTCATATACCAATCCAGTAAGTTGGATCTGACCTACTTGTCTTTCTCGAGGACAGATCACAGTGACCATCTGCTATTGTTTATAACCATTGATCTGCAACAACCATCTGCTATTGTTTTAAATGACTATGGCTCCCACAAAGTCAATCGGGAAATCTTAGATTTTCTAGTGAGATGGGATCCTTATTCCACATAAGACTTCGCATCCCACGAGGGTGGGCTAAGATGCACCAAGTGATCCATGCTTCTTAAGGTGGGCACGCTGGCTGATAGCTCTTGGCAACTCCCCTTAGTGAGACAGTCTAGGCATTTCTTGTCCAGCGAGGGATGGATACAACATGAACTCTAACCTCTCAACAATGTCTCTAGTGTTCCATCATGTGCCCAGCACATGTGAAAATCAAGTCAAGTCCGTTCCTAACTGTTATACCCAAGGGCAACGAGTTTCCTTGCGATGGCATGTCTAGGTTAAAACTGGACTAGGAAACCATTGTCACCGCACACCTTCTAAAGATAAGTGGGAGCGTCCCATGAGGGTGGGAAATAGTGCACAACACCACTAATCGATAGCTTGATGAGAGCTATAAGTTAGAAGGCTACTAGACTTGATATTTTTGATTGAGGGTTTTTGAGGTCTCATCCTCTTAGTTTTATCTTATGTCTAACACAAGCCCCTAAAATTTGACCTAGCCTAGCCGACCTCTAGCTTGATCCTCAAGGTTGGCTCCAAGGTCCACCTCATCATGGTTTAGCACTCAAACCCTAGAGGTGCCTTTCGGAAGACCCCAAATGCACAACCAAGGGTTTGGCTAATTCCATGAAGCTCCTCCAAGGGTGAACCGACACCATGCAAAGGCCAAGATGGCTAGCTCACAAGCCCAAGGGCTCAGCCATGCCAAATTTACGTCAACTAGCATAGATGTGCCACCCAAGTTGAAACTTGATGCGCCACCAAGCAAGGTACGAAAACTCCAAGCACGCGCCAAGACTTCAAGTGAATGCACCTCTAATCTTGATTTTAATATTACAAAGTAAAAGAAAAGGAAAGGCGGCATGCAGGCCTCATATGAATACAACACAGGCATGCAAAGGGGCTTGACTAATGATCACAACATCATACATAAATAAGGTACTTACTCATGCAATTCTATATGCTCAAGAAAAACATAAAATCTGAAATTTTAAGTGTCTCATAAAACATGTTTCTTTTCCTCATCTTCTTATAACAAGTCTTTTGGTTATTTCAGATTAAGTTTCATAATGATTTCATAGACCATATCGGCTGGTAATTGTGTCATATCAAGAGACCCGGCCAGTCCAGAGGACACAATGCCTATCCTACTTGACAAAACTATGTGTGCCTATGATCATAAATCCATCAGAAAAATAATCCAAAATCCAAAAGAAATATAATAGAGGATAGGAGCAAGAAACCTATAATTTTTCCTACTTAGAAAAATCATACGCCATATACAAGTAATATGCGAAAATACTACATGGCATGTGAGCATATGAAAAGCATAAAAGAACATCATTCGAGGCTCACAAGTTGCTCTGATACCACTGTTAGGAAACCCCAGGGATATTTATTAATTTTTATCAATCAATACATAAATATAGTGGAAGCATATCCCTGAAATAGGCTGGTCCCAAAAACCTAATGAAGATGATCTTGCGAGGGGGTCGACACGATGAGAGGAGAAAGTACCTCAGAGCAATTATGAACGATGTCAATGTAGGCACCCAAGCGTGCGCCCTCTATAGTCTCACACACACGGATGCCTCGAGCCCTCTTGTTCCACTCCGAGTGCTAGCCTCGGGAAGAAGATCCAAGCCTTTACGTGTCTCCTACACCACTTGCGCCACCCACAAGGGAAGAAGTGCCAAGAGGAAGGAGGAAGAAGGCGATGCCACCATGCTCTAGTCATACTTGCGCCAAAAGAACAAGAGGAGGAAGCTTGCGGTTATGTGATGGAAGAAGAACTTGCGCCACCCTTGTTGCTCTCGCCCCTTGTTGCTCACGTCAATGATATCATGCTCATACTATTGGGAAACCGCAAAGATATTTTACAATTTTCAGAGATAGAGATTACACAAATACATTGCACAACGGAAGCAATATCCCCGAAACGAGCCAGTCCCAAAAACCCAGTGAAGATCGCATGTGAGGGGGTCGACATGATGAGTTAGAAAATACCTTAAAGCGAGACGAGGCCGATGTCGAGATAGGCACCCAAGCATGCGCCCTCTACAGTCTCACACACAGGGATGCCTCGAGTCCTCTTCTTCCTCGCCCGGTGCTAGCCTCGGGAAGAAGATCCAAGCCTTAGGGAGACCTCTACTTCACTTGTGCCACCTTCTAGAGAAGTTGTGCCAAGAAGGAAGAGGGAAGAAGACAAGCTGCCAAGCACCAATTCTCCGAGCGCCAAGAGGAAAGGAGGAAGAAGGCTTGTGGCTATGAAAGAAGAAGTTGTTGCGCCACTTGAACCCTTGCTTTCGCTCCTCTTGATGTTCTCATGCCTCCAAGGAATTGAACACTAAGAAAGGGGCGGATAGGGTCCAATAAATAGGGCAAGAGGCGGTTTAGGCAAGGGCTAGGATCATGACAAGTATATGGCTAGGATAAGGGGTCTTGAGGCAAGGAAAGTCTCCAAGACTTTACCATAAACCTCATTCAACCTATCCATGATTACCCATATCAGCCCAAGACATGCCTTAAAGGCATTCATACCATCAAAGGAACAAGGGCTAGGTGCATATTACTTCCTTAATGAAGCAAATTTGCCCAATCCACCTCATTATGCCCCTAGGCGCCAATGGGGTGGAGATTTCTCCTCATTATATCCTTTTAGCCCATTTCCACTTTATGACAACTTGTTATTGGGCCTCATTGGGTAATGAGCTAGCCCAAACTTCATTACATTGGTAGATTAAGCACTTGAATCCAATCCAATGCAACCCTAATTCAAATGTGACCAACCATGGTCAATTTCGGGTCAACCTGCCATAAATGGAGTTTGGCTCTAATAACATTCTTCCATCTCATCAGGCCTATTGGAGCTAATGAAATCTCCCAAATAGATCAGAGTTATCCAATAACTCGATCATAAGGCTTCCCGATCAATATAAGAACTCGAGTATCAAGGTGTGCGACCCTGTAGGTTCCTATGACACTAGCAGTGCTAACCAAAGATCACCAGAAGCAGTGAGTGGCACCTAGCAGTGCATCACTGCTACCCAGGTCATTAGAATGGATATCGACATCGATATCTCCATCATCGCAACTAGGTACAGATGCATTACAGTCTCTTTACCGAATTGATATCCGATTGGACAAGTGTGTCACCACTTGTTTTCACCCAATCACATGGCTATGACTAAATCAAGTTCTTACCTGGGTATGGCCATACACTTTCAGTCATAGAACCACAGATGAGCTTCATGGATATCATGCTTCCCTTAGGAAGGGATAAATCCTTTGTCTGTCCGTTGACCTTCTCATATGGGTCGTGACATGCTTAATGACAACTGTTATGACCTCCCAACTACAGTGACATGTTAGGTTGTATCAAAGCATGTCCCTAACCATATCCATATAGAATGACCAATGACCTCAAGTCAAGGGATCAATGCATCTCCTATCTCACTTGTGAGGATAACTCATAACACCAAGTCATTGCCTCACAGCGGGTCTATCCAATATATCCACCACTGATATACTCATATGTCTGCGTTAGCACCTCGTGCCTAACCAGCCCATATACCAGTCTCACAAGTACCAGAGCTGTCCCATATCCACTCAGGTACATCGACTGGGGACAATCATTCGAGCACATATCCAATCTGTCTCCAAGGACATTATCATATAAGCACATAATTGCTGATGAAGATAAACATAGATAATAACAATTCCAGAATGATACAAATATCAATGTCAAGTAGTACAATAATAGACCAATACTAGGTCCTATGGCATATTGACCAACACATACCTCTCGTATATCACTTGATATAAAGAGGCAAGGGGGCGACAAGACAAGAGGTTAGGCGTAATCTGTTGGGAAACCCTGGGGATATTTTATAATTTTTCAGAGTCAAATCAACATAAATACACATTGTACAATAGAATAATATCCCCAAAACAGGCCAGTCCCAAAAACCCTGTGAAGATTGTCAAGCGAGGGAGTCGACACGATGAGATAGAAAATACCTTAGGAGCAAGACGAGGCCGATGTCAAGGTAGACGCCTAAGCATGTGCCCTCTGCAGTATCACACACACGGATGCCTCGAGCTCTCTTCTTCCTCGCCCGGTGCTAGCCTTGGGAAGAAGATCTAAGCCTTTATTCACCTTCTTCTATGCTTGGCCACCCTCAACCAGATGCGCCAATGGTAGAAGAAGGAGGGAGATGAATGCTGCCAAGTACTTCCCACACTTGTGCCAAGAAGGGGAAGAAAAGAAGACACTTGCTGCTAGGGTTTTATGGAAGAAGGATGCGCTGATGACACCAAAATTCATAGTATATTTTATGTCATTTCATGTGTCTTTTTGTGTCATAATTATGCTCTTTTGCTTGTTTATAAGTCTTATTTGTCAAATATTGCAGAATCAATACTATTTCTTGTTTTTAATCATTTTCAGGTTAAAAGTGCCTTATTTTGATGAATTTTGAAAGATTTGAGCACACCAATGAATTCCAAACGTCGAAACGAAGCTACACATCAATTTTTATGAAATTCGGAGCCAATTTACAAAAGTACGGCACTACCGTATTTTTAGGAGCAACTACCACGGTACCATATTTTTGGAGGATTTTAAACAGAAAGTTTTAGAATTTTTGGGCAAAATATGGCACTGCCGTATTTAAAATACGGTGCCGTATTTTAGGCCCAGTTTTTTAATTTTTTTGCCTGAATCTTGCACGGACCATATCTTTTGATCCAAAAGTTGAAATTGAGCTCGGAATGTTGTTATGAACTCATCTTTAAGAGGAGAAGACGAACGAAGTGAAAGCCTTAATTCTTATCCAGTATTGAGGGAGCAATCGACAGAGAGGTGCTTAGGTTTTGGCCTCGTGCCGAGAGGCGTAGAAACTACCTCAGGCCGTGAAATTTATTCTAAAGCTTTGCTTGGTGAAGGAGAGGATACACCAGAAGTTTCAAAGTGAAAGGAGAGCAGACGGAGGAGAAATCAACAAAACACCAGTCACCGACGCTGTTCACACGAGATTACGGCCGTAAACTTCTTTACGGTCGTACCGTAATTTGTTCTTCCTCTCCTTCTCATTTTTCTTCCTCTTGAACATTATGGATTATTGTAATCTTTCCTCTATGATAGCTTAAACTTATTTTGGGACATGGGGGAGTAATTTTCCTTGATTTTTAATGACTAGATGACTTTTATTTTGTCAGAATAATTTTGTTGTGATAATTCTACTTATGTGATGCTTGTCTCTAATTCTCCTTAATTTTATAAATATCAGCATATTTTTGAATTTGGCGAAATAGACTGAGAGGTTGATTGTGAAATTCGGAACCCTAGAAATCATCGAGTTTGGAACTTATCGTAAGAGATTAGGTTTGTTCTTTGAATTCTGATTTTTAGTGATTTTATTGTCATGTTGATAATTTAAATCTAGGATGAGTTATTGTGTTAGACTTGATTTGATGCTGCAAGAGATTGAGTATCGTGTCGTCGGAGAACCTTAAGTAGAACCTGTGTTGAGTTTCAGGATGCACGAGAGTGATCCTTGAGATTCCACTTGAGATGTTTGATTTAGAATTCGGATGCACGAGAGTGATCCTTGAGTTCTTTGTTCAATGATTTACTTATTTCCAACATTGGATAGATCTTGCACGAGAGTGAGGATTGGTCCTTTGTATGATTGCCTGCGCGAGAGCGAGATGATCCTTTTATCAAGTAAATTATATCTTTGTCATATCAAAATTAGACTAACATCCTTTATTTCCTTCCAGTCATTGCAATTAAGGTAGATGAAACCCTAGTCCTAGTTTTTCCCTCTGATCATTTTTTTAGCGTGTTTTCTGCATATTTTAGTTCAATTATATTTGGTTTGCTTAGCTAGTGAAGAAATGCATGAGACCCTTAAACAAATGAATTCTAGGATAGATGATATATGTGCTCATACTGAAATGCTAGAAACCTAGATCGCACAACAAGATTGTTTATTTGAGTTTGATTTGGAAGCTGAAAAGATTGATTTAGAAAATTCTCCCTCTGATTTTGATTCTTTTGAGATTGAGCCTTATGTGAACATTAATGAATCTCATTCTGATTTTAATAATTGTGAAATTGATTCCTTTGATAATTTATTTGTGGAAAAATTTGAGGAAATTGAAATTGAAAAACCTTCATTTGATGAAATTGATTCTTTTGATAATATATTGTTTGTGGTTAGTTCTGATGAAGGATATGAGGGGACTAATTTAGAAAAATCTTACTCTAATTTTGATGATGATTTTGAAATTGATAAATTATTTGATGAAGTGCATGAGGAACTTCAAAAAGATTTGAAAAATACAAATATTATTGAATCTCACCTTGATGCTTTGCCCAAATCTTCTGATTTACTTGAAAAATTATGTTTCATTGAGGAATCTAATGTGAGAAAGAAAGATTATTTTCATGATCCAATACTTGAATCTCTTGATGAAAGTCCTATTGTAATTGAAGATATAAATTTGAAGAAAGGACTTATGATTTTGCTTTTTGGTAAATATAGGAAAATCATTGAATATCCTTTGATTGGAGTTGAAAATTTTGATTTTGATTCCCACATATTTGAGAAAGCCATGTTGATCTTGATTTACATGAAATTTTAGATATTTGGATTAGTAGCTAAACTTTTTGAACAACGGAAAAGGAAGAAATTGTTTGCTATTTACTTTGGTACTAATTCACCTGCTTCACCATGATTTTTGATTTTTGGTCAAGCTAATGACCTAAAAATTAGCGCTTCTTGGGAGGCAACCCAAGCACTTTTGCTTAGCTTAGTTTCTTTTATCTTGGTTTATTTTTAGAATTAATTTTTCTGGAAAAAAAATTGCGCAAAATATGGCACTGCTGTAATCATCTTCGTGGTACCGTATTTCTGCCGATTTTTGACCTGAGAGTTCTATGCATATTATGGCACTGCCGTAAGAAATTTCGCGGTACCGTATTTGAAATCTACATTCTGCTTATTTGAGTAGGTGTTTTTTCGCATTAATTTTAAGAAATTGGAGTGCAAAAATTTTTTATCCTTGGCACCATTACGAAGTACTCATCTTGGTCTATCAACTCGATATTTTGGCTGAATTTTAAAGTCCATGGATTATTCTAAAACACATAGCATCTTTTCGATTCTAATTAATTTATGCAGTAGTTTTCTTTTGACTATTCTGATTAGCGTTTTTGCTGCAAATATTTATGGTGCTTTAATGACTTGAAACCCTAATTTTTCGCATGGAATATGAAGATCATGTGTCGTTCTATCTTACGGATTAGTTGTTTTCATGAAAATATTTTCTGACAATTCTATAAAGCACGACAACTTTTCGAATCTGATTAACTTCTATGTAGTTTTTGATTGAATAATCTGAGTAGCCTTGTTTCTGCTAATGCCCTAAATTCATGACATATTTTGATCCTTTGATTTTCATACGTCTAAAAAGAACAAATCTTTTTCTACAGCTTGGTTTTGTCTATTTTCTTTATGGATCATTAGCTGCTTTGCTTTGCATTCATCTCCTGCTATAACCACTCTGTTTCAGCCTGCAGCATCTTCTTCCCAAAGCAGGCAGCTTTTGCATTTTCGACAGCATTGACGGCAACAACCATCGGTTTCATCTAAGCCTCTTCTCTAGATCCAGACCAGCAATATCTTTGTCCGCCTCTATGTTCTTTGCCAGGAGCTCTCCTCTGTTTCCACAGCCGCTGACACAGCTTCTCCCGTTAACCTGCTGCCCTGACATCAGCACCGACATCTCTTGCCATTCGCATATTGATATTTTCTATTGCCTCTGTTTTCAACGAGCTTCTTAGCCGGCAACTTTCATCCGCCAGACACTACCAGCTGATCTGATCTCAGCCGCCAAAGCTTCTTCAGCCACAGGCGACTTATTTCCAGCCGAAAGGATCTTCAGCAGCAACCTAGGGGACAGATCTTTCCTTGTCGACGGCTTCCTCCACCAGGAACCTTTTCCAGAAACCTCTACTGCTGCCTCTGTTTTTTTGTCCCGAGCTTCTGTCGATGCACCAGCATCTGCTCCACTAGCAGACCTGCTCTTCATATCCCGGGCAAGCAACAACTTCAGCTTCACCTCTGCCATCTTTCGGGGATCACCATTAGCAACCAAAGGCAACACTCTACTCTGATTTCAGGTAGCACAGCTAGCTACTCTGATTGTTTCCAACTGCTCTTTAGCTTCTCAGGCGACAACGAGTTTGCAGCCACCTTCTTTGCCACTAGCGGCAATCGCCATCAACATCTATTTTAGCCGGCAACAATTCTGCTTCCGCTACCATCAGCATCCGTGTCCAGACCAGTCGCCGACCTTCTCTTCAGATGATCGAGCTGACGATTTTCTACCGTCTCACGCTATAGCATCTCTAAACCATAGCAAGGTGTTCCGCCAACCTGTTTTTCTCCAAGTTGGCCACCATCTCTATTCCAGGTAGCCACCAGAAGCCGCAGCCTCTTCTTTCTGCCATCCTCTACCAGATCGTGAAGCTTCTTCCTAGTCGGTGCTACTTGTTTCTTCCACTTTCTGATCAACCGACGCCAGCAGCGACTGGAGTTTTCAGCAACCTCTGCATCAGCCGAACAAGTAGATGTCACCACCCCTATTTCTAGCCAGTTGCGCAGCTATGCAGCCATCCTCAGCAAGAAACCTTTCACGACAACCTTTACTTCCTTCTACACCAAAACCTCTGATTCGAATAGAGACCACTCACCGACCTTCACTCGTCAGGCGATATTATCGACCACCGCCCAGCAGTTTCTGTTCCAGCTACTATCTTCATGCAGCCAGCAGTGGCATCTCCCACGAACATCAACTCTCTCATTGCCCTATTTTCGCCACCATCAGCAAGCCAGTCAGTCGTTACCACCGCGTGAGCTCTTAGACAGAGAGGCCGATCTCCCAAATCTCGTAGCCACTGGTCCCAGGTGCATCTAGCTTTGTCCCCAGCAGTTTACTTCTTCGATTCTGTTTCCATCGAGTTAGCAACGTCTCCGATTCATCACCAACTTCATCTGGAAACCAGTTTCTTCGCCATTATGCAGCATCGGCCACCTCTAATGCTAGCCGTCGTTTAGCACCAGCAACTGATTTAGCAGCAACAACTCTGTCTTCAGCTACAATCGTGTCGCAGCTTCTCTTACAGCCAGCAACGTCACCGCTATTTCCAGCCTAGCTAACACCTTATTTCATCACCTCTCCAATCTCTACTAGAAACTGCATTTAATTTTCTTTTATTTTATTATTTTAGTAGCATAACCTTTATTATTGACTCTGATTTTTTTATGTGCAGTATCATCTCTCGCACCCATTGGCCGACGATCTCATCTCCAGGACTATAGTCTCTAGCAGGCCACTAGAGATTACTCACTTTACTGTCGGCACCACCACCATCATTGCTAGCAGCTCTTCAGCTAGCATCTGTTCTACCTCTGCTTCTTGCCTACATCAGCTCTTTCCACCGGCACCCTTTTCGACCATCGACGATATCTCTGATTACTATTTTCTTTTGTTTTAGTAAGGGACTATTTTTAGAATTGAGCCTTATGTACTTAAAATTTGTGCAGGAAAATTTTTTTTAAAAAAACACATCTTTGGACCTAGCAGCATCTGCCCCAACACTATTTTTGGTCTAAGCCTTATGTATTTTTGGTTAGAGCTTGCTATATAGTTTTGTGAGTATCATTTGCACTCCCTTGTATTCATGATTATTTTATATGGTTTGCATCTTTGATTTGTTTTAGATGTATCACTCACTGAGATTTCTATTCTATAAGGTTGCTTGAGTCTATCATTTTACACTTTAGACTATGATTCTATGAGTTTCATGCTTCATATCGTTTGCATTGATTTTGACATATTTTGAGGTTTAAAAATTTTTTATGACTTGAATCCATGTGATAAGAGATGTGTAGATTAAATATTGATTATGAATGTTCATGCAAGCTTGTGAATGGAGATATACATATTATGCTGAATTTATTTCTTCAATATATATCTACTTGTTGAAATCCTACATTGATTGATGCATAAGGTTTTTGGGTAGGTATGCTATTTGATGAATGCAATCTAAGAGTGAAACATCTTTCTTGAATAAAATAAGCATATGAGTGTAATTTTTGAATTGATGTCAATTGATTAACCTAGTTGATGTTTAGTTTATCTTACCATTTGTTGGGAAGAAAGAATCCAAGATCCACAAAAAGAGTGAGAGACTCCCCTACTTGCCATTGTGTAAAATTGATAGTGGTACCGAAGACATGGGTCGAAGTCTATAAAAAAAAGAAAATGACTTCTCTACTTGGCATTGTGTAAAATTGATAATGGTACCAAAGACAAGAGTTGAAGCCCAAATAAAAAGTATGTATCTATGTGGGTACATGCCATCTAAAAAAGAAAAGAAAAAAAAAATTTTGTGTGGAAAAAGATTTTGGATATCCTATTCCTGTAAACAAAAGTATGATAGATTTAACTGAAACTTTGGTGAATTTATGAGATTGAGATTCTTTTTATTGTGCGAGTTGCGAAGTTTTATTTGATCAAATGTGTGAATCATAAAGATTAAATTCAGATGATGATGTATTTATGTAACATTTTGTGCAAAAAGTTGGTGGAATATTTCATGAGTGATTATATTTTAGAAATTTATTTTTCATAAAAGAGCATATTTTCAATACTTAGCATTGTTCTTATTTATTTGCTTAAGGACAAGCAAAGTTTGAGCCTTATGTGTTTGATGACACCAAAATTCATAGTATATTTTGTATCATTTCATGTGTCTTTTTGTGTCATAATTATGCTCTTTTGCTGGTTTATAAGTCTTATTTGTCAAATATTGCAGAATCTACACTATTTCTTATTTTTGATCATTTTCAGGTTAAAAGTGCATTGTTTTGATGGATTTTGGAAGATTTGAGCACACCAATGAATTCCAGACGTTGAAACGAAGCTACCCATCAATTTTCGTGAAATTCGAAGACAATTTACAAAAGTACCGTATTTTTGGGAGCAACAGACACGATACCATATTTTTTGGAGGATTTTAAATAGAAAGTTTCAGAATTTTTGGGCAAAATACGGCACTGCCGTATTTAAAATACGGTACCGTATTTTAGGCCCAGTTTATTGATTTTTTCACCCAAATCTTGCGCGGACCATATCTTTTGATCCAGAAGTCCAAATTGAGATCGGAAAGTTGCTGCGAACTCGTCTTTAAGAGGAGAAGACGCACGAAGTGAAAGCCTTAATTTTTATCTAGTATTGAGGGAGCAATCGATAGAGAGGCGCTTAGAGTTCGGCCTCACACCGAGAGGTGTAGAGACCACCTCAGGCCGTGAAATTTATACTGAAGCTTCACCTGATGAAGGAGAGGATACACCAGAAGTTTCAGAGTGAAAGGTGATTAGACAGAGGAGAAATCAACAAAAAACTAGTCGCCGACGCTGTTCACGCGAGATTACGGCCGTACCGTAATTTGTTCTTCCTGTCCTTCTCATTTTTCTTCCTCTTGAACATTATGGATTATTGTAATCTTTCCTCTATGATAGCTTAAACTTATTTTGGGACATGGGGGAGTAATTTTCCTTGATTTTTAATGACTAGATGACTTTTATTTTGTCAGAGTAGTTTTGTTGTGATAATTCTACTTATGTGATGATTGTCTCTAATTCTCCTTAGTTTTATAAATATCAGCATGTTTTAGAATTTGGCAAAATAGACTAAGAGGTTGATTGTAAAATTCGGAACCCTAGAAATCATCGAGTGTGATCCTTGAGTTCTTTGTTTAATAATTTACTTATTTTCAGCATTGGATAGATCTTGCACAAGAGTGAGGATTGGTCCTTTGTATGATTATCTACGCGAGAGCAAGATGATACTTTTATCAAGTAAATTATATCTTTGTCATTATCAGAATTAGACTAACATCCTTTATTTCCTTCTAGTCATTGGAATTAAGGTAGATGAAACCCTAGTCCCAGTTTTTCCCTCTGATCATTTTTTTAGCGTGTTTTCTGCATATTTTAGTTCAATCATATTTGGTTTGCTTGGCTAGTGAGAAAATAATTATTTGGTACTTAACAATAAGGTCTCTGTGGTTTGATATTTTTATTACTTCGAAGTATCCGTGCACTTGCGGACACAACATGCGCCACTCTCCACTTGCTTTTGCCCCTTGAAGCCTTGCTCTTTGTTCACTCCAATCATCATCTCAAGGGCGTCACACATGCCTCTCATATATAGAAGCAAGAGGCAGCAAGGATAGGGTGTGGGCGCAAGTCATGAAGTGGGTATTCGGCTAGGGTATGAGATTAGGTGCAATTAGGGTTTTACGGTTTAGGAAAGACTCCAAGCCTATTCCATAAACATCCACTAATCTCCTAGGACTTACCATGTAAGTCCATCATGCCTTAGATGCCTCAATCCTTGCCTTAGAGACAAGGTTTCTATCTAAACATGAAGGGGGAGGCACCAATTCCTTCCAAAGGAAGCAAATTGCGCCAAGCTCACCCCATTATGCCCTTGGCGCCAATGGGGTTGGCTTTTCTCCCCATTATACCCTTTTAGCCTTTTGCTTCTTCATGATAACTTGTTATTGGGCCTCATTGGACAATGAGCTAGCCCAAACTTCATTACATGGGTTGATTAAGCAATTGGATCCAATCCAATGCAACACTATGTTGGGAAACCCCGAGGATATTTTATAATTTTTGATAACACAGAATACATACGCAGCGGAAGAATATCCCCGAAACAGGCTGGTCCCAAAAGCCCAGTGAAAATTTCTTGTGAGGGGGTTGACACAATGAGATAGTAAGTACCTTTAGCAAGCTTGAGGATCGATGTCGAGGCAGGCGCCCAAGTGTTCGCCCTCTGCAGTCTTGCACACACGAATGCCTCGAGCTCTCTTCTTCCTTGCCCGGTGCTAGCCTCGGGAAGAAGATCCAAGCCTTTCTTTACTTTCTTCAAGCCTTGTGCCACCTCCAAGGTTGATGCGCGAAGGTGAAGAGAAAAGGAGATGGTGCCGCCAAATCTTCCTCCAATTCTTGCGCTAAGAGGATGGGATGGAGAAGACTTGCGGCTAGGAAGGAGAAGTCACCAACTTCAAGTCTCCTTGCGCCAAGAAGAGATGAAGAACAAGAGGACTTGCAGCCTAGTTGAGGAAGAGAAGAGCCAATGCCTTATTGCAATCGCCCCTTCTTTTGCTCATGCCAAAAATCCACTTTTGCTCTCGCATATACTCATGTATATATAGAGAGGCAAGAGGGGGCAGCAATAATAGGGTGTGGGCGCAATTCTCAAAGGAGGAGGCGGCTAGGGTAAAGGGGAGGGTGTAATTAGGGTTTGAGGTATGGAAAGTCTCCAAGACTTTTCTATAAACCTCTCCCTAATTTCCTATATGCGCCTATGACCTTCCATAGAAGTTCATCAAGCCATATCAGCCCCAAGACTTGCCTTAGAGACAAGCATACTATCCAAGGTAGAGGGGCAAGGCGCCTAAAGCTTCCTAATGAAGCAAATTGCGCCACTTCTCCCCATTATGCCCTTAGGCGGCTAGGGGAGAAGTTTTGTCCCCATTATACCCTTTTAGCCTTTTCTCTCTTCATGATAACTTGTTATTGGGCCTCAGTGGGTAATGAGCTAGCCCAAACTTCATTACATAGGTTAATTAAGTCATTGGATCCAACCCAATGCAACTCTAATCCAAATGTGACCAATCTTGGTCAATTTCGGGTCAACATGCCAAAAATGAAGTTTGGCTCCAATAACTCTCTTCCATCTCATCAGGCCCATTGGCACTGATGAGATCTCCCAAATAGATACAAGCTATCTAATAACTCGATCATAAGGCTTCCTGATCAAAATGAAAACTCGAGTATCAAGGTGTGCGACCCTGTAGGTTCCTCTGATGCTGGCAGTGCTAACCAATGGTCACCACAAGCAGTGAGTGGCACCTAGTAGTGCATCGCTGCTACCCAGCTCATTGGAATGGATATCGACATCGACATCCCCATCATCGCAACTAGGTACAGATGCATTATAGTCTCTTTGCCGAACTGATATCCGATTAGACAAGTGTGTCACCACTTGTTTTCACCCAATCACATGGCTATGACTAAATCAGGTTCTCACCTAGGTATGGCCATATACTTTCAGTCATAGAACCATAGAGGAGCTCCATGGATATCAAGCTTCGTACAGGAAGGGGCAAATCCTTTGTCTGTCCATTGACCTTCTTATATGGGTCGTGACATGCTCAATGACAACCGTTTTTACCTCCCAACTACGGCGAGGTGTTAGGTTGTATCAAAGCATATCCCTAACCATATAGAATGGTCAGTGACCTCAAGTCAAGGGATCAATGCATCTCCTGTCACTTGTGAGGATAACTCATGACACCAAGTCATTGCCTCACAGCGGGTCTATCCTATATATCCACCACTGATATACCCATATGTCTGCGTTAGCACCTTGTGCCCAACCAGCCCATATACGAGTCTCACAAGTACCAAAGCTGTCCCACATCCACTTAGGTACATCGACTAGGGACAATCATTTGAGCGCAGATCCAATATGTCTCAGGGACATTATCATGTAAGTACACAATCGCAGGTGTAGACAAACAATGATAACGACAATGCCAGAAATATATATATATATATATATATATATATATATATATATATATATATCATAGTCAAGTAGTACAAAGATGGACCAAAACTAGGTCATAGGGCATATACACTAACAATCTCCCACTTGCACTAAGACCTAGAGGTTGAGGAATCTCAATCTCATATCTCTAGCATGACCATCATGCTTCTGCTGCGCCAAAGCCTTGGTCAATGGGTTTGCCAGATTGTTCTCTGTGTCAACTCTGCTAATCTTGACATCACCTCTATCAATGATCTCTCTGATCAGGTGAAATCTCCTGAGTATGTGTTTGGACCTTTGATGAGACCATGGTTCCTTGGCTTGGACAATTGCGCCATTGTGGTCACAATAGACCTCAATGGGATCCACTGCACATAGAACCGCCTGAAGTTCAGAAATGAACTTACTTATCCAAATAGCTTCTTTGGCTGTCTCAGAAGCAACCACATACTCAGCCTCGGTTGTAGAATTAGCTATGGTGGATTGCTTGAAGCTCTTCCAGCATGCAGCACCTCCAACCATCTTGAACAAATAGCCGGCCTACGATCTAAAGTTGTCAGGGTCAGACTGGAACGACGCATCAGTGTAGCCCTACATACTGAGCTCTTTCTGCCCCCCATAGACTAAGAACAGATCCTTAGTTATTCTCAGATACTTAAGGGTGTTCTTTACAGCCACCCAGTGCTGTAAACCAGGATTGGATTGGTATCGGCTAGTTATGCTAATAGCATAAGCCACATCTGGTCTAGTACACAACATTGCATACATGATCGATCCCACCGCTGAAGCATAAGGCACTTGACTCATGTCATCCCTCTCAGCCTCTATGTTGGGACACTAGCGCTTTGAGAGAGTAAGGTCTTGTCTCACTGGAAGGTATCCCTTTTAGGATTGCTCCAAGTTGAACCTCTTCAGGACCTTGGCAATATAGGTACTCTTGACTAAGGGCCAGGAACCTCTTGGATCTATCCCGGTAGATCCTCACGCCTAGGATATAGGCGGAGACCCCTAAGACCTTCATCTCGAAACACTTCTCTAACCATGTCTTCACAGCTTGAAGACTAGGGATGTCGTTTCTGATGAGCAATATGTCATTGACATACAAGACCAAAAAAGTCACCAAGCTCCGACTGAATCTATTGTATACACAGGCATCATCTTCGCTTTTGATAAAGCCATAATCTCTCACAGCTTCATCAAACTGAAGATTCTAACTTCGAGATACTTGCTTTAATCCATAAATGGATTTCTTTAGCCTGCAGACTTTACTGGCATCTGCAGGAAGGATGAAGCCATCAGGTTGTGTCATGTACACATCCTTAGTTGGCTTTCCATTAAGGAACGTTGTCATCACATCCATCTGCCATATCTCATAGTCATGATATGCAGCTATAGCAAGCAGAATCCGAATGGATTTGATCATGGCAACTGGCGAGAAGGTTTCATCATAGTCCACCCCGTGGATTTGTCTGAATTCTTTAGTCACTAGTCTACCCTTATAGGTAACTGCTTTGCCTTCCATGTCAGCCTTCCTCTTGAAGAGCCATTTACACCCTATGAGCTTTACCCCATCAGGCAGCTCAACCAAATCCCATACTTGGTTAGCTGACATGGAATCCATCTTCGATTGCATGGCCTCAAGCCATCTCTTGGAGTCTGGTCCACTGACCGCCTCAACATAAGTCCTGTGTTCATCCTCAATGATGAAGATCCTGTTGTGTTGGGTTGGCAATGACCCATACCTCTCAGGTGCACGACGAATCCTCCCAAACCTACGTGGGGCCAATGTCTAAGCCTAGGTTGCCGAGTAACCGGTGCAGGTGTCTTGTGGTTGCACTTGGACCTCGTCCATGTCAAACTTCCTCCCACTGACTTCTTTCATGAAAAGGGAGAGTGTCAAAACTCCTACAGCAACAGCAGCAACTTATGCTCCATTTCCTACTCGTAGGTCAATCTCTCCAGCCCGCACCGATCTACTTTTCTTAAGCCCCTGAATATTTGTACAAATATGAGCTCCACATGCGGTATCCAATACCCATGACATAAAAGTAGAAAGGTTGACTTCAGTAACATAAATACCTGAGCTAGAAGTTAAGGCCAAGCCTTTCTTCTCCTCATTCTGAAGTTGCAACATGTCCTTCAACATGTGAGGTGGCCCTCCACATGAATAACACATATTATTCCTGAGTCTTCCCATCTTAAGTTTCAGTTCCTTGGTCAAGCCATTTGGCTCAACACACTGAATGTCAACTTTAAAAGGATTGAGCCCAACCAATTCATCAAAGAGCTGCCTTAGATAAGAGATAATCTCATAAGCATTCTTTATTTCATATTGCCCTTGAAGCTTGGGCGACATGTTGGTTAGCATCAATTGTGCTACCTCCAAAGTATTAGCCTGATGCTTATCATAAGCATCCTTCTTAGCCACTAAGGCCGAGCATGGAAGTGGCTCAGGAATTGGCTGCTCAAGGACATAGAGCTTCCTCTCGAGCTTGAGCACATTTCTCAAGTTCATATACCAATCCAGTAAGTTGGATCAAACCAACTTATCCCTTTCTAGGGTAGATCGCAGTGACCAACTCCTATTGTTCATAGTCATTGTTTGACAACAACCAAGAAACAGCAGATTAGTACTACTTTGAGTCATTTAAACTGGACTTGTTTTAAATGACCATGAATCCCACTATTTTAATCGAATTGACAACCCACAAAGTTAATCGAGAAATCCAAGATTTTCTAGTGAGATGAGATCCTTATTTCACATGAGGCTTCTTGTCCCACGAGGGTGGGAAGAGATGCACAAAATGACCCATGTTTCTTAAGGTGGGCACGCCGGCTGATTGCTCCAAGCAATTCCTCTTAGTGAGACAGTCTAGGCATTTCATGTCCAGCGAGGGCTTGATATAGCATGAAACTCTAACCTCTCAATGATGCCTCCAGAGTTTCATCATGTGCCTAACACATGTGGAAATCTAGCCAAGTCCATTCCTAATCGTTATGCCAGGGCCAACGAGTTTCCTTGTGAAGGCATGCCCAGGTTAAAACTAGACTGGGGAAACCAATGCCACCACGCACTTTCTAAAGATAAGTGGGTGTGTCCCACGAGGGTGGAAAACAATTCACAACTCCACTGATCGATAGCTTAGTGAGGGCTACATGTTAGAAGGCTCCTAGACTTGATATTTTAATTGAGGGTTTTTATTTAAGGTATCATCAACTCAATTTTATCTTATGTCTAACATTACAGGCATGTAATCCTATAGTGATAACATAACGATAAAACAACACAGGCATGCTTTTAGCAGATAAAGCAGTAAAGGGATAATGTGATCATAGCCCATTCAAGACATTGAACCGACCTATGCCAAAAGGGGTTCAACTCTTGACCTAGGATTCAAGCCCCTAAAATTAGACCTAGCCTAGCCGACCTCTAGCTTGGTCTTCAAGGTTGGCTCCAAGGTCTTCCTTTCCATGGTTTAGCTCACAAACCCTAGAGGTACATAATAGAAGCATCCTCATAGGTTCGGCCAATGCCATGGTCTTCCTCCAAGGAAGGTGCGCCTCCATGCAAGGGGTCAAGATGGCTAGCTCACAAACCAAAAGAGATTTGGCCATGCCTTCTTGCACCACCAAGCAACCTAGCGCCACCTATGATGCTTGTTGCGCCATCAGGCAAGGATGCGCAACCAAGCAAGCATACAGCATGCTCCAAGTAGATGCGCCACCCTAATCTTCTTCTTATTTAAAAGCGGCACGCAGGCCTCACAAGGATACATCACAGGCATGCTAAGGGGCTTGACATATGACTACAACATCATGCACAATCAAGTACTAACTCATGCAATTCTACATGCTCATGAAAAACATAAAATTTGAAATTTTACTTTTTCATAAAACAAGTTTCTTTTCCTCATCTTCTTATCACAAATCTTTTTGGTTATTTGCGATTAATTTTCATGACGATTTCATAGATCCTATCAGCTAGCAGTTTTTGTCAGATCAAGAAACCCGGCCAGTCCGAAGACACAATGCCCGTCCTACTTGACAAAACTACGTGCGCCTTTTGAACTTAAATCAATCATAAAAATAATCCAAAAATCCCAAAATAAATTAATTAGAGGATAGGAACAAGAAACCCATAATTTTTCTATTTAAATAAAAACATAAGCCATGTGATCATGCAATTTTCCAAAAATTGAAACATGACATGTGAGCATGGAAAAGCATGAAATAACATCGTTCGAGGCTCGCAAGTAGCTTTGATACCACTGTTGGGAAATGTTGTGATCCGAAAGGACACACTTATGAATACAAGTAGGTAGACTTATTTCAGGTGTCGCGGCCAAAACCTAAGTGTTGGTGTACAGGGCTATTGTCACTTCCTGACACGGCTCCAAAAACTTGTTGTCCCTAAAATTGTAGTGTCCGCAAGTGCCCGGATACTCGAAGTAATAAAGAAAAGTATCGATCCCACAGAGACCTTATTGTTAAGTACCAAATAATTATTTTCTTACTAGCTAAGCAAATCGAATATGATGCCAGTGAATAATCGATAAACACACGGGAAAATAATCAGAGGGATAAACTGGGACTAGGGTTTCATCCACCTTAATTTCAATGATTAGATATAAATAAAAGGTCATCCGACTAATTTTATCATGATAAAGACTTAATTTACTTCATAAAGGGATCATCTCACTTTCGTGCAGACAATCATGCAGAGATTGATCCTCGCTTTCACGCAGGATCTATCCCAACGCTAAAGATAAGTAAATCATCAATCAAAGAACTCAAAGATCACTTTTGTGCATCCAAATTCTAAGTTGATTGTCTCGAGTGGAATCTCAAGGATCACTTCCGTGCATGCGAGACTCAACACAAGTTCTACTCATGGTTTTCCGACAACTCGATCCTCACTTTCGTGCAAGATCAAATCAAGTTTAGTACAATAACTCAACCCTAGATTCAAATTATCATCATGACAATAAAATCACTAAAATCAAATAATTAAGAACTAACCAAAGAGAGTTCCTAACATGCAATTCTAGGGTTCCAAATTCTCAAGCAAGTCACCTTTTAGTCCTTATTGCGAGAACTCTAAAACATGAATAATAACAACAATATATGGAGAATCAAAGTGAAATTATTCACATAAGTAAAATTATCATCATAAAACTATTCTGACGAAGATAAAAAGTTATCTAATCATTAAGAAATCAAAAGGGATTACACCCCATGTCTCAAATATGTTTAAGCTTGCATGGAAGAAGAAATACAACAAGCCATAGTATCAAAGTGTCAGAAATCAATGAAGAAGAGAGTTTAAGAAAATACACCACCGTTGTAATATAAATTACAGCCGTATTTTGCAAAGGAAACTCGCTGTGAATAGTGCCCGAGCCCTTCTTTCGTTGATTCCTCCTCCAATCGAACTCCTTTTTCTCTGAAACTTCTGTAGTGTTTTCTCCTCCTCTAGACGAAGCTTCAGAGTACAAATCATGACTTGAGGTGGCCTGCACGCCTCTCGGTGTGAAGACAAACCCTAAACGCCTCTCTATCGATTGCTCCCTTGATTCGGGATAAAAATTGGATCTTTCACTTCTTGTGTCTTCTCCTCTTTACGACGAGTCCGCAGCATCTTTCGGATCTCAATTTGGACTTCTGGATCAAAAGATATAGTCTGCGCAAGAATTGGGCCCGAAAATGTCGCGCGTCTAGGTAGAAAATACGGCCGTGTTTTATTTTATGGTAGTGTCGTATTTTAGTTCTGTGAACCCTGAGTCAAAATTATGGCCCGTGAAACATATTACGGCTGCGCCGTAATTTCAGTCGAGCTCTCTGGTCTAAAATCTCTGGCAAATACGGCTCGTAAAATGGTTTATGGCTGTGCCATAATTTCAGCAATTATCTCTATTCTGAATGCACTCCAAAATACGGCAATGTTAAGTTTTACGGTAGTGCCGTATTTTACACAAAATCTTATGTTCAAAAAATTCAGAAAATTACGGCAGTGCTCTGATACTACGGTAGCGTACAGAAATACGGTATCGTAATATAGAATACGGCCCTACCATATTTTGGTCAGTTGCTCCGATTTGCGTGAAATTTGTCAGGTGATCTCTAATTTAATTTCTTTTATTTTAGTTTATTTTTAGAATTAATTTTTCTTTTCTTTTTGTAGGGAGAATCAAATTTTGAGCAAAATACGGCACTGCCATAATCTTTTTCATGGGCCTTAATTTTGGCTGATTTTTGACCCGATAGATTTTCATCTTTTACGGCACTACCGTAATCATTTTTACGGTACCATAATTTCTGTACGTTTTTGACTTCACGTGCCGTATTTTTGAGTGATTTTTTATTAGAAAATTCTTTGAAAAATATGGCAGTATCGTAAGCAACTTCACGGTACCGAATTTTCATCATATTTTTGACCCGAGAATTTTGTGTAAATTACGGCACTGCCGTAAGGAATATTACGCCCGTAATTTCGAAACTGCTTTCTGTTTATCTGATTAGGTGTTTTCTCGCAGTGATTTAAGAAATTGGGCTGGGAAAATTTTTGATCTTTGGCACAACATGGAAATACTCATCTTTTTCTATTTTTTGGATATTTTTGTTGAATTTTAAAGCTCATATATCATCTTAAAACACATAGCATCTTTTCGATTCTGATTAATTTCTGCAGCAGTTTTCTTGACTAATCTGTTTAGCACTTTTGCTGCAAGTAATTAAGATGCTTTGATGAGTTTAAATTTTGATATTTCACTTGAAATTGGAAGTACATGTTTCATTCTATCTCTTGGATTTGTTGTTCATTCTAGGAAGCATGACAACTTTTGGTAATTGAGTAATGTCTGTAGTTTTTCACTTAGAAATCTGAGTTGCCCTCTTTCTGTTGATACCCTAAATTCCTGATAGATTTTGATCCTTTGATTTTCATACACATGGAAAGAACAAGTTTTATTCTACTTCATGGTTTTGTCTATTTTCTTTATAGATCATTAAATCTTATTCTTGGGTATAGCTACTTTTCATAACTGAATTAGTATGCTGCTCTGCTATCCTTGGACACCTGCAGCTTCTTCTCTAGATTTGCAACACCTCTAGCCAGCCTAGCCACAATCACTCCAGCTGCCTCTGATACCACTATTTCCAGCCGTCGACACTAGATTATACCATCAGCAGCCTCTTACTTCTTCTTCTGCCTCTACTTCTATTGATTTTATTTTTGCAGCAGAATCTTCATTAGTGACTGATTTTTTTACAGTGCTATCTCTCGCACCCACCGGCCGACGACTTCGCCACCATGACTGTAGTTTCCAGCAGGCCACTGAAGACTACTCATCATCACTCTACTGTCGGCACCATCATCATTGCTAGCAGCTTTTCAGCTAGCCTTTGTTCACCCTCTGCTTCTCGGCTGCATCAGCTTTTTCCATCGGCACCCTTTTGGACCATCTATGATATCTCTAATCTTCCTTTGAGAAAAATATTTTCTATCATTTTTTTAAAAAAGCAAGAGACAATTTTTTATCTGAGTCTTATGTATTTTAAAATTGTGCAGGAAAATTTCAAAAGGCACATCTTTGGACCTAGCTGCATCTACCCCGATTTTCTACCTCAGATGATGATTGGAGCTTGCTACATAGTTTTGTGAGTATTGTTTGCACTTTCTTGTGATTTGATATGATTATCTATACTTTACCTCTCCAAAAATTTTTATCACTGTGCACCCTTTTCATTGTTTGAGCCTTATGTGATTATTGAATCTTTCACTTTACATCTTTTGAATACATGAGTTTCATGCTTCATACTTTTTGCATTGATTTTGATATTTTGATGTTTAAAAATTTTTATGACTTAAATCCATATGATGAGAGGTGTGTGAATTTTTCTATGTTTATGCATACCTGTGAATGGAAATGTACCTATTATGTTAAAATTATTTCTTCAATATATATCTACTTGTTGAAATTCTTCATTAATTGATGCATAAGGTTTTGGGGTAGATGTATTGTTTGATGAATGAAATCTAAAAGTGAAGCATCTTTCTCGAATAAAATGAGCATATGAGTATAATTTTTGAATTGATTTCAATTGATTAACCTAGTTAATGTTTAGTTTATCTTACTATTTGTTGGGAAGAAAGAATCCAAGATCCACAAAAAGAGAGAGAGACTCCCCTACTTGGCACTATGTAAAATTGACATTGGTACCGAAGACATGGGTTGAAGTATGTATAAAAAGGGAAAGAGAGAAAAAGAAAAATAACTCCCCTACTTAGCATTGTGTAAAATTGACAGTGGTACCGAAGACGTGGGTTGAAGTTTGTATAAAAAGGGAAAGAGAGAAAAAGAAAAATAACTCCCCTACTTGGCACTATGTAAAATTGACAGTGGTACCAAAGACATGGGTTGAAGTTTGTATAAAGAGTGTGTATCTATGTAGGTACATACAATCAAAAATACAATAAAGAAAGTTTAGAAAAGAATTATTTTGAGTAGAAAAAGATTTTTGATATCGTATTCTTGTAAACAAAGGTTTGATAGATTTAAACTGAAACTTGAGTGAAATCATGAGATTGAGATTCTTTTTATTATGTGAGTTGTGAAGTTTTATTTGATCAAAGTTGTGAATCTTAAAGATTGATTTCAGAGAACAGTGTATTTATCTAAAATTTTGTGCAAAAAGTTGGTAGAATATTTCATGAGTGTTTATGTTTTAGAAATATATTTTTCATAAAAGGTCATATTTTCCATAGCATTGTTCTTTAATTTTTTTTATTTGCTTGATGACAAGCAAAGTTTGACCCTTATGTGTTTGATGACACCAAAATCTATAGTATATTTCGTGTCATTTCCTTGTTCTTTTTGTGTCATATTTATGCTCCTTTGCTTTTTTTATGCCTTTTTAAACAAATATTGCATAATCTACTTTTATTTTAGTTTTTCATGATTTTCATGTAAAAAGGGCACGATTTTAAGGCGTTTTCAAGCAAAATCGAATACATAGAAGAATTCTCATCATCAAGAGGAGATTACATGACAAATTTTACGCAAATCGGAGCAACAAACCAATTACAGCAGGGCCGTAATCCTGCCGTAATCTATATTATGGCATCGTAATTTCACATGCTACCGTAATATTAGAGCACTGCCGTAATTTGGGAAATTTCCGACCAGAAAGTTTTATGCAAATTATGGCACTACTGTAAGAATTTACATGGTACCGTAATTTGGAGTGCCTTCAGACTAGAGATATTAGCTGATTTTATTGCACTACCATAACTTTTATTACGGTGCCGTAATTGCCAGAGATTTTGGATCAGAGAACGTGACTGAAATTACGGCAGTGTCGCAATCCATATTACGGCCGTAATTCTATTTTTGAACACGACTTCCATGGTCAAATTTGAAGCCCGATTTTTGTGAAGATAATTACAGATGATCCAGACCTTTAAATTCGAAGCCGTGAGTAGAAGAAATAGAGCCTCGGAGGAGGAGAACACGCCAAGGGCAAAGCCCTAATTTTCATCCACCATACGGAGAGAAATCGAGTTCCACACGGCCGCCAAGGGTTTCACCGCTGTGAAGCAGATAGTGCATCTCCGGCCGTGAAATTTGAGGGGACGCTATGCTTGGAGGAGGAGAACTCGCCCCAAAAGTTTCAGAGCGAAAAAAGATCAATTGGAGAAGAAATCAATGAAAGAGTAGGCGCCGACACTATTCACAGCGCCCACTTATGCAAATTACGGCTGTAATTTATATTACAGCCATGGTGTGTTTTCTTAAACTTTCTTTTCTCTTTGATTTTTGACCTTTTGAATCCATGGATTATTGTAACTCCTTCATTATGCTAGCTTAAACTTTTATGGGACATGGGGGAGTAATTTCCCTTGATTTTATATGACTAGATGACTTTTATTTCGTCAAGATAGTTTTATCATGATAATTCTGCTTTTGTGATGACTTGTCTTTAATTCTCTATAGTTTCATATTATCTGCATGTTTTAGAATTTTGTGAAATAGACTGAAAGGTTGATTGTGAAATTTGGAATCCTAGAAATCATTGAGTTTGGAACTTATCGTAAGAGATTAAGTTTGTTCTTTGAATTCTGATTTTTCGTAGTTTTATTGTCACGTTGATAATTTGAATCTAGGAATGAGTTAATTTATCAAACAGGAAGATCTTGTGCGAAAGCAAGGATTGGAACGTTGGAAAACCATAAGTAGAACCTGTGTTGAGACTCAGATGCACGAAAGTAATCCTTAAGATTCCACTTGACATAATCAACTTAGAATTCGGATGCACGAAAGTGATCCTTGAGTTCTTTGTTAGATGATTTACTTATTTTCAGCATTGGGATAGATCTTGTGCGAAAGCGAGGATTGATCCCTATATGATTGTCTGCACGAAAGTGAGATAATCCTTTTATGAAGTAAATTATGTCTTTATTAGGATGAAATTAGACTGACGACCTTTTATTCATATCAAGTCATAGAAATTCAAGCGGATGAAACCCTAGTCCCAGTTTCTCTCTCTGTACTTTTCCTATCATTTATTTGCATTATAATCGATTGCTTAGCTAGTAAGAATACAACTATTTGCATTATAATAGATTTTCACATTGATGAATCTCACTAGTAATATTACGGTAGCTGTTTTATTACAACCGTATGGTTCGATATCTTTCTTTTTTACTTCGAGTATCCGTGCACTTGCACTTCGAGTATCTGTGCACTTGAGGAAATTGATTTGAAAATTCCCCCTCTGATTATGATTGTTTTGAATCTCACTCTAATTTTGATGATTGCAAAATTGAATCATTTGATAATTTATTTGTGGAAAAGTTTGAAGAAATTGATTTTGTTAAATCTCCTTTTGATTCTAGTGAAAGTTATGAAATTGATTCTTTTGATGATATATTATTTGTGGTTAAATCTGAGGAAACATATGAGGGGACTGATTTAGAAAAATTATGCTTTGATGAATCTCACTCTGATGCTTTGCCCACGTCTACTGATTTATTTGAAAAATTATGCTTTGTTGAAGAATCTAATGTGAGACAGAAAGACTATTTTGATGATCCAATACTTAAATCTTTGATGGAAGTCCTACTATCATTGCAAATGAAAATATAGATTTGAAGAAAGTGCTTATGATTTTGCTTACTCATAAATATAGGAAGATTATTGAATATCCTTTGAGTGGAATTGAAAATATTGATTTTTATTTCTACATATTTGAAAAAGCTATGTCAATTGTGATTTACATGAAATTTTGGATGTTTGGATTAGTGGCTAAACTTTTTGGACAACGGAAATGCAGAAAATTGTATGCCATTTACTATGGTACTGATCCACCTGTTTCACCATGATATTTGATTTTTGGTCCAGCTATGGACCTAAAATTAGCGCTTCTTGGGAGGCAACACAAACACTCTTACCTTAGTTTAGTTTTTTTTTATTTTAGTTTATTTTTAGAACTAATTTTTCTTTTCTTTTTTTAGGAAAAATTGAAATTTTGCGCAAAATATGGCACTGCCGTAATCATTTTCACGGTGCCATAATTTTGGCTGATTTTTAACCCAACAGTTTTTCATCTTTTATAGCACTACCGTAATAAATTTTATGGTACCATATTTTTGGTCCGTTTTCGACTTACGTGCCGTATTTTTGAGTAATTTTTTGTCTAAAAATTCTTTGAAAAATACGGCAGTGCCGTAACCATTTTCACGATACTGTATTTTCATCATATTTCTGACCCGAGAATTTTGTGCAAATTACGGCACTGCCGTAAGGAATTTCAAGCCCGTAATTTGAATCTGCATTCTGCTTATCTGAATAGGTGTTTTCTCGCTATGATTTTAAGAAACTGGGTTGGGAAAATTTTTGATTTTTGGCACAAACAAGAACTACTCATCTTTTACTATCATTTGGATATTTTTGTTGAATTTTAAAGCTCATGGATCATCTTAAAACACATTGCATCTTTTTGATTTTGATTAATTTCTACAACAGTTTTTTTTTTACTGATCTGATTAGTAGTTTTGATGCAGATTTTTAAGATGCTTTGATGAGTTGAAACCCTGATTTTTCACTTGAAATTAGAAGTACATATTTCATTCTATCTCTTGGATTTGTTGTTTTCATGAAAATATTTTCTGATCATTCTAGGAAGCATGACAACTTTTCAAATCTGGTTAATTTCTGTGCAGCTTTTCATTTAGAAATCTGAGTAGTCCTCTTTCTCTTGATACCCTAAATTCCTGCCAAATTTTGATCCTTTAATTTTCATACACCCAAAAAGAACAAGTTATATTCTACTTCACGATTCTGTCTATTTTCTTTATGGATCATTAAATCTTATTCTTGGGTATAGCTACTTTTTGTAACTGAATTAGTAGGCTGCTCTGCTATCCTTGGACACCTACAGCTTCTTCTCCAGATTTGCAGCACCTCTAGCCAGCCCAACCACCACCACTCCAGCTTCCTCTAACACCACTGTTTCCAGCCGTCGACACTGGATTATACTATCCGCAGCCTACTACTTCTTCTACCTTTATTTCCATTGATTTTATTTACGCAACAGAATATCTCCATTCAATTGAATTTTTCTATGTTTATGCATATCTCAGAGTGAAACAACATACCTCATAAGGTTTTTGGGTAGGTATGTTGTTTAATGAATGCAATCTAAGAGTGAAACATCTTTCTTAAATAAAATGAGCATATGAGTGTAATTTTTGAATTGATGTCAATTGATTAACCTAGTTAATGTTTAGTCTATTTTACTACTCGTTGGGAAGAAAGAGTCCAAGATCCAAAAAGAGAGAGAGACTCCCCTACTTGGCACTGTATAAAATTGGTAGTCGTACCAAAGATATGGGTTGAAGTCTGTAAAAAAAGAGAGAAAAAAAAGAAAATGACTTCTCTACTCGGCACTATGTAAAATTGACAGTGGTACCGAAGATAAGAGTTGAAGTCCAAATAAAAAAATGTGTATCTATGTGGGTACATGCCAACCAAAAAGAATAAAAAAAATGAAGAGAAAGATTTTGAGTGGAAAAAGATTTTAGATATCCTATTCCTGTAAATAAAGGTATGATAGATTTAAATTGAAACAAAGGTGAAATCATGAGATTGAGATTCCAATTATTATGCGAGTTTGTTACATCCCGTTATCTTAACCCCAAACAAGGATCATGAGTCATGAAAGATACCGGATGTTATCATACAAGATCGATGCACATGCTAGGTAAAACCAAGTTCAAG
>CM050440.1:30355925-30395936 GCA_027562315.1 Costus pulverulentus | reverse complement strand
CTCTAAGGTGAAATTCCTCTACAAAATTCGTCTAGAGCCTTTGAAGCTCCACCAACGTCGCCACCAATGGAAGGAAGAAACGCCACCACCCACTCAAGAACGCCGGCCCAGGGAAAAAGAAGAAGAAAATCGCCTCCAAGCCTCCAAGAATCGCCAACTTCTTCAAGCCGTCGCCCAAAGTTTCTTCCAAGCCAAAAAAAACGCTAACTTCTTTACCCTAGTCGCTAAACCCACTTAAAATTTCGGTTTTGTTTAATTCAAATAGGGTTTAACCCATTTAACTAATAAATTCAAATTTTAAACCCAATTAGTGCAAACCCAATAACCCATTAATTTAACCATTAACTAACAATTAACCATTCACTTAAACAAAAATCCAATAAGGATTTAATTAACATCCAATAAGGTCTATTTAATTAATTACAAATTAACAATCAATAAATTCTAATTAATTAATTACAAATTAACAATCAATAACTCAAATCAATTAATTACAAATTAACAATCAATAAGCCAGTTAATTAATATCAAATAAGCTAGTTAATTAACATCCAATACTGCTTAACGTAATATCCACAGTCAATGATTTTATTTAAATCAAAATAATACTTACCAGGACTTAAGATCCTTGGATCTTACAGAGTTGCGAAATTTTACTTGATCAAAGTTGTGAATCTTAAAGATTAAATTTGGAGGACATTGTATTTATCTGAAATTTTATGCAAAAAGTTGGTGGAATATTTCATGAGTGATTATATTTTAGAAATTTATTTTTCATAAAAGAGCATATTTTCCATACTTAGCATTGTTCTTTATTTATTTGCTTGAGGACAAGCAAAGTTTGAGCTTTATATGTTTGATGATACCAAAATTTATAGTATATTTTGTGTCATTTCATTACTCTTTTTGTGTCATATTTATACTACTTTACTTATTTTCATATCCTTTTTATCAAATATTGTGGAATCTACTTCTTTTTTGGTTTTTCATGATTTTCAGGTAAAAAGTGTCATATTTTGATGGATTTTTGAAGATCTGAGCACACCAATGAATTTCAAACGTCGAGACGAAACCGCTCATCAATTTTCATGCAAATCAGAGCATGTTTGAAAAATACACCCCTGCCATAATAGAAATTACGGGTGTAATTTTCTGCCCCAAAATACACCATTGTTGTAAAGGTTTTTACGGGCCGCAATTTTGGTCTAGAAATCCACAGAAGAAATTACGGCATTGCCGTAATTATTTTTACGGGCCATAATTTCAACCCATAAACATATAGGAGCAAAATATAGTAGTGCCCTGATCGAAATTACGGCCGTAATTTTAATTTTGAACAAGTCTTCCATCACCTCCAAAAGCCTGATTTTTGCGATGGAATATCTGGAGATTCAGGGCACCAATTGAAAAATCATAGAAAGGGTCTCTTCTATAAATCGAGGAGAAGATTTGAGGACAAGAATCATCCAATTTCGTGAAGGATCGAGGGAGAAATCAAAAAGGGCATCTCTAGGGCACGGCCTCTCGCCGAGAGGCGTAGAGACCATCTCAGGCCACGATTTTCACAAAGAAGCTTCGCCTGGAGGAGGAGAGGATACACCGAAAATTTTAGATCGAAAGGAGTTCGATCGAGGGAGAAATCAAAGAAAGAAGATTCGGGCATGAATAGTGATTTGGAATTTTTCTGTAGCAGTACTGTTCATTCAAGATAAAAATTACGGGGCTGTGTAATTTTTTACACCCTCGTAAAATTAGTAACTTTTCTATTTTCCCTCTGTCGAATTCTGATTTTCTAATGAATTTTTATTGTAGTTTTACTTCCATAGTAGTGTAACTTTCCTTGGGACATGAGTATAATCCCTTTAATTTCTTAATGATTAGATAATCTTTATTTCGTCATGTATAATTTTAGCATGATAATTCTACTTATGTGATGATTGCATTTTAATTCTCCATAGATTCATGTTATTAATCATGTTTTAGAGTTTTCGCAATAAGGACCGAAAGGTGATTTGCTTGAGAACTTGGAACCCTAGAATTGCATAATAGGAACTTACTGTAAGAAATTATGATAGTTCTTGTTTCTTGAATTTAGGAGAATAATTGTCATGACAATAATATGAATCTAGGATTGAGTTAATTTATCAAACGTGGAGATCTTGTTCGAAAGTGAGGATCGAAACGTTAGAGAACCATAAGTAGAACTTGTGTTGAGACTCGGATGCATGAAAATGATCCTTGAGATTCCACTTGAGATAATCAACTTAGAATTCGGATGCATGAAAGTGATCCTTGAGTTCTTTGATTGATGATTTACTTATTTACCGCTTGGGATAGATCTTGCGCGAAAGCAAGGATCGGTCCCTGCATGAATGTCTACATGAAAGTGAGACAATCCCTTTATGAAGTAAATTATATCTTTATCAAGATAAAATTAGACTGACGATCTTTTATTCATATATGGCTATTAAAATTAAGGTGGATGAAACCCTAGTCCCAGTTTCTCTCTGATTTCGTATTCTTTCTATCATTTACTTGCATTATAATCGATTGCTTAGCTAGTAAGAATACAACTATTTGGTACTTAACAATAAGGTCTCTGTGGTTCGATATATTTCATTATTACTTCGAGTATCTGTGCACTTGCGGACTACAACAGGCAGCACTTAGAAATTACGGCAATACCGTGGTTTGTTCTGTAGGTTCAGTGAAAGCATGGTACCGTAATTTTGATTACGGTTGTGCCATAATTTTGTTTGAAGCTCCACTTTGCGTGAAATTTGACATGTAATCTTCTCTTGATGGTGGGAATTCATTCATGCATCTGAATTTGCTTGAAAATGCCTAAAAATAGTGCCTTTTTACCTAAAAATCATTAAAAAGCAGAAAATAAGTAGATTTTGCAATAATTGATAAAAAAAACATGAAAATGAGCAAAGAAACATGAATATGACACAAAAAAGTCTATCAAATGGCATAAAATTTACTATAAATTTTGGTGTCATCACTTTTACCTTTTAAGGATCAACTAATATCCCTTCTTCTGAAATAACATGACCTAAAAAATTGATAGTCTTTAACCAAAACTCACATTTACTTAATTTGGCAAACAACTTCTTCTCCCTTAATATTTCTAGCACACATCTTAAATGCTCTTCATGCTCTTGATCAATTTTTGAGTACATCAATATGTCATCAATGAATACAATCACACATTTATCTAAAATTGAATAAAATACCCGATTCATTAGATCCATGAATACTACAGGAGCATTGGTAATCCCGAATGGCATAACTAGGAATTTCTAATGGTCATATTTGATTCTAAATGCTATATTTGAAATGTCCTCATTCTTAATCTTTAATTGATAATAACCAGATCTCAAATCAATTTTTGAAAATACTTGTGCCCCTTGTAATTGGTCAAACAAATCATCAATTCTAGGTAATGGATACTTGTTCTTGATAGTTACCTAATTCAACTATCTGTAATCAATGCAAAGCCTTAAAGTACCATCTTTCTTTTTAACAAACAATATTGGTGCACCCTAGGGTGAGACATAGGTCTGATGAACCTTTTATCTAACAACTCTTGTAATTGCTTTTTTAACTCTACTAATTCTGCTGGTGCCATCCTATATGGAGTCTTAGATATGGGCATAGTACCAAGAATGAGATCAATACTAAACTCAACTTCTCTATCAGGAGGTAAACCAAGTAAGTTATCGGTGAATACATCTGGAAATTATTTAACAATGGGTATCAACTTTAATTCAAGTGTAGGTTCTTGGCATTCCTTCACATGGGCTAAATAACATTCACACCCTTTGTTGATAAGTTTAGAAGCATGCATAAATGAAATGAGAGATACACTAGAATTAAGTTCAACACCCTTGAATTGAAATTGGATCACATTAGGAATATTCAAAATGACTATCTTCCCATAACAGTCTACAGAAGCATGATATGAAGAAAGTCAATCCATACCAAGGATAATATCATAATCTTGAACATTTAAAATGATCAAATTTGCAGGAATTTCATATTCTCCCATTGGGATTAAACAGGAAGGATAAACAAGATCTAGAGTCAAAGACTCACCAACTGGTGTTGAGAGACACAACAAGAAATCAAGTTGTTTAGGTTCTTGTCCTAGGTGAGATGAAAAATGAGGGGAAACAAATGATAGATTTGAGCCAGGATCAAATAAGACCTTTGCAAATTTATTTGGAAAATGAATCATCCCTTCAACTATAGATTTTGAAGCTTTAGCGTCTGGTTCAGCAATAGCATACACTTTAGCATGGGCTACTAGCTTTGTGGATGGTAAATCTTTCTTTCTATTCTATGAACAGTCTCTTGCTAGATGTCCTAGCTTACCATAAGCAAAACATGCACCAGTAAGTCTATAACATTGCTTGGTCTCATGTTTCCCTCCACAACTAGCACAAGAAAGAAGCCTTTGTGGTGGTCTAGTCATGGTACTTGTAGCTGGTCTAAATTTCTTATAATTTGTGTGAGCTTCATTCACTCTCTTTCTCTTGCTATACATTTCTCTTGCTTTGCCCTTCTTGTATCTCATATCTTGCATTTCTTCAACATCTCTTTTAACAATTGTTGCTTGATCTAATAATTCACCATAATCTCTAAGTTTTAAAGCTGAAATTCTTGTTCTCATACTTGGTCTCAAACCTCTTTGATTTATTTATCTTAGTATCAACCATATGTGGGGCAAACTTGGATAACTCTATGAACTTAGCATCATATTGTAAGAATTCCATTTCCTTTTAATCTCTAATGTTTTCTAGAAAGAACTTTTCATATAATTTTTCTATAAAAGAATTCCAAGTGATAGTTTCCTCCCTTGATTCAGCTACTCTTTTGACCATTCTCCACCAATGCTCTACTTCTCCTTCAAACATAAATGTTGCTAGTAAAACCTTTTGACTATCTGAGTAACTGGTAACTGAAAATAATTTCTCCATTAGCATAATCCACTTTTTTGCCACATTTGGATTTGGATCACCACAAAATTAAGGAGCATTCAACTTCTTAAACTTCTCTAGCCCTATATGATCACTATTTTGTTGGCTTGAGGCAACAAAATTAGTTTGATTTTCACTTCTTGTCATTTGTTGCTACATCAAACTAGACATTGTCTCCAAAGCTTTTATAACACTCGCCATTTGATTTGGAGAATCAATAGGAGATTGGGATGACCTTGTCAACTTGCTACCCTACACAATCATCAAATTAAACATTGTTAATCACTAAGTGTCACCATGATCAACATGATAAATCCCTAAAAATCCCAAAGACATTTGCTCTGATACCATAATTGTCACACCATTAGATGATGGTAATGCAATTCTTAAAAATTCATATCATAAAAAAAATTTTGGCAATATGAATTTAGGATCCATATTTGATAACCTGTTCAACCATCATTTAGGAGGTAACAACAACTCAAAGCACTGAAATAAACATTTTAAAATTTCATCCAATTAATCACAATCCTTTTACATCAAAAAAGCCATCCATCATATTCCAAAACCCTAGTATCGTCCCATATAAGTCATTCCATTACAAGCACTAAAAACATTAAAGCTTGCATGCTCAATATGTCAAAACCAAAGTATATGTCATCACATACAAGTCATGGATCTTCTCCAACTTATCTTACAAGCACTAAATGCAGCTTTTATACATTAGTCAGAAATGTGTACATGTACAAAATACAAACCACAACTCATTATATCCTTGAAACCTTCCACATAGACTTGTAGCCCAAAGCTAGCTTGTAAAGAGGTTAGAATGCAAGGATTGAGCAAGAATGCTCAGCAAGTATATGAGATGTCAAAATGAGATTTGTCATACCAAATTATTCAGAATGGATCTCCACATGGTACCATAAGTAACATCAAATAAAAACATGATAGTGACATGGTAAGCATAATGAACATAAAGAAGAAGCAATCCAAAGAGACATAGAGTTACATGGTAAGCATAAAGAACAAATAGAAGAATCAATCCAAAGATACATATCATACACAGCATAGTGGAAAATCACAAATAACATAGATCTTCCACATCTGGAAGCATATTCCACGCTCGTCAAGGTGAGATTCAAACATATGCCGGCTAGAACTATCATGGCTTCTCACATGAGATGGTGGGATTTAAGAGGTGGCTCTCATGGATTCAAGAGGTGGCCCCCATTATTTCTAATGTGGCACTTTGTTCCACAACTATCCCTCTTTTCCCATTTATGAGCTCATAGTATTTTTCCTTTTAGGCGCATAGTCTATTCCCATTCAGGCTCATTATGTTATTCCCACTAGCATCAAATTCATAAACAATAGAGAACATACATTCATTCATGGTGAATTGAGTTCATTGATAGATGTATCAAACCCTCAAAGAGGTGAATCATAATCATAACATACATACATGTCACAAGTGTTGATATAGAGACATATGAATCAATAGATTTCACATGTAATGTCAAGGTACACACATGTAATGTCAAGTAACACAAAATTCGGCAATCTGGAGCTTGTTTACCATGGACTTCAAGTCCTTCATATGATACCATTTTTGTGTGACATTTATGTCAAAACAAAGGATTCTGAATCTAGTTTTTAGAAGAACAAATTTTAGTTAAAATGAAGCTCAAGACAAAAAGTTATGATCTATGAAGTAACAAGAGGTCAAACTCTTGAAAATGGAGATTTCTAGATTTAGAGGGTTAAGTGCAAATTCGATTTTAAATTCATTTCTGCTCCAAATCACTCAAATAAAGGCCTCACTTGTAGGTTATTAAGTCTACTTGATATGCAAATAAGGATTTGGTATTGTTACTATCACATAATGTGGACATATATCACTCACTAGAGAAAAGTTCCAAATAGTAAAAGCAGACTTACTGGGTCGGATTGGGCTGATGAAACAAGGTCGATAACCTCTTCTAAAACACTTAATATCTAACTCAAAAGAAAGATACTTGAGTCTTGTTTACAATGAATTTGATTTCATACGATTTGGGTCAGGGAGTCAAAAGTTATGATAATTTGACTGAAGAAAGGTCAGGTTTAGTTCACATGAGAATTCATAGTCGTTTAGCATAGCATTGATCATTCTTCCAAGGGCCAAATTTACCAAAATCATGGAAATCAGAACCAAATTGAAATCACAAATGGCATGAGGATAATTTCACATAAAGTTGATGTTAGTGTATATGCCCTTAGACCCGTTGTTGGTGTTGTTTGTACTACTTGATATTGATATTCAATATATCTTTCTGGCACTATCGTTATTATGCTATGTTTACATCTACGATTATGTACATGGATAATAATATCCCTGGAGACAGATTGTATCTGTGCTCAAACGGTGTGTCCCTAGTCGAGTACCTGAGTGGATAAGGGACAGCTCTGGTACATGTGAGACTGGTATATGGGCTGGTTAGGCACGAGGTGCTAACGCAAGCATTTGGGTATATCAGTGGTGAATATACTGGACTGACCCGCTGTGAGGCTCTAACTTGGTGTCATGAGTTAAGCTCACAAGTAATAGGAGATGCATTGATCCTTTGACTTGAGGTCATTGACTCTTCTATATGGTTAGGGACATGCTTTGATACAACCTAACACCTCGTCATAGCAGGGAGGTCAAAACGGTTGTCATTGGGTATGTCACGACCCATATGAGAAGATCAATGCACAGACATAGGATTTGCCCCTTCCTGCGAGAAGCTTGATATCCACGGTGCCCCCCTATGGTTGCATGACTGAAAGTGTATAGTCATACCCAGGTGAAAGCCTGATTTAGTCATGACCATGATATTGGATGAAAAACAAAATGGTGACACACTTTGTCCAATCGGATATCAGTCTGGCAAAGGGACTATAATGCATCGATATCTTGTTGCGATGATGGGGATGTCAATGCTGATATCCATTCCAAAGACTTGGGTAGTAGTGATGCACTACTAGGTGCCACTCATTGCTTTTAATGACTTGAGTTCATCACTGCAAATGTCAGAGGAACCTACAGGGTAGCACAACTTGAAACTCGGGTTCTATATTGATCGGGTAACCTATTGATCGAGTTATTGGATAACTCGGATCTATTTGGGAGAATTCATCAGCGCCATTGTGCCTGATGAGATGGAAGAGACTTATTGGAGCTAACCTCATTTTTAGGCCAAATGGGCCAAATGAAGTCTAAGCTTGATGCATGGACCAATGGGCCTCTAAACCCAATGGGCATGAAGCCCAGTTTGGGAGTGAGGCTTAATGGGCCTTGAGGCCCAATGGGCCGTTAGGCCTAATGGGTCATGACAATAAGTTGCCTGGCCCAATAGACATCATGGGAAAATAAATTCTGTATTTAATTCTGGGAATTAAATTCTGAATTTAATTTTGCATTTAATTCTGTAATTAATTCTGAGATTAATGATGAATTTATTTCTGAATTTAAATTTGAATTTAATTCTAAATTTGAAGAGTCACTCTATTAATGGTCATTATGAAACTTAATTCGGGGTTTTAATGGGCCATTATGAGACTTTAATTCAGTATTTAATTCTATATTTAATTTTGGATTTAATTCTAATATTAATTCTGAATTTAATTCAGAATGTGAAGGGATACTATGATTTATATAAAAGGATGGGAGGGGTTGAGAGTTGGCAACTACTCCTTTTGAGAAGGATTCTCCTTGGGATAGCGCAAGCTCTTGAGGATTTCTCTCAGAGGCATGGATATTCTTCCCGAGGCTAGCACCGGGCGTGAAAGAAGAGAACTCGAGCGTCGGCTGTGTGTGAGACTGCAGAGGACGAACATTTGGGCGCCTGCATCGCATCCTTTTTCTTCGCTACAAGGTATCATCTCCTACTCACCGTGTCGATTCCTTCGCATGACTCGATCTTCTAGGTTTTTGGGACTAGCCTGTTTCACGGATTGCATCCGCTGTGCATGTCTTTAAAATTTTAAAATCCCCGGGGTTTCCCAACAGTCGTATTAGAGCCAACTTGCGAACTCGAATGGTGTTTTATGCTTTGATTGTATGCTCACATGCCATCTGAAATTTTTTGAAAATTTGCATATGCGCATGAATTTTTCTAAGTAGGAAAAATCGTATGTTTTTCATTCCTAACATCTATTAGATTTATTTGGTTTTTCGCTTTCTTCACATAGTGGGATAGACCCATATGTGAGAGAATTAATTTCTCCCCACGCATATAGGATAGACTTACTGTGTGGGACTTGTCATGATTATGGGGCATGGTGTTTGTCCTAATCTTGGCAGGTTAAGGATTGCAAGGGTAGGCGACAAGCGTGCTTGGAGCATGCATGCGCCACTTATAGACTCCTGAGAGAAACGAAAAATCCTAGATTTATGAATGGACGTTGAGGTTGAAAGACATGTTTTCTAAGAAACTAAAACTAAAGTTTTATGTTTTCATGAGCATATAGAAAAGCATGAGATGATTGTGCATCGTGTTGTGGTCATAGTCAAGCCTCTTGTATGCCTGTTATGCATTATGTGTGAGGCCTGTGTACCGCTTTTTCTTTTTATTTTGTAAACGCACAAAGAAGATTAGGGGCGCATCAACCATAATGGCGCATCTTGCTTTGTGGCGCAAGTAAGGGCTTGGGAGAACTGTAGGGTTCGTGTGCTATCCCTCTTGGCACAAGCATGATCGCGCATCATGCATGGAGGAACCATCAAGGTCTTGGCCGAACCCTAGGTTTTGTGTGCTATGCCTTGGTGTGGAGGACCTTGGAGCCGCACTTGAAGATAAAGCTTAGTGGCGGCTAGGTTAGGTCTGGTTGGGGCTTGTCACCTAGGTCAAGTATTGAACATCCTTTGGTATGTGATGGTTCAATGTGTTGATTAGGCTTTCACCATATCGCTTGTTTACTGCTTTCGATATCTGCTAAAGCATGCCTGGATGTGTTTTATCATTTTGTTATCACTATAGGATTGCATGCCTGTAATGTTAGATAAAAGATAAAACTAAGAGAATGAGACCTAAAAAACCCTCAATATAATATCAAGTCTATAGCCTTCTGACGCATAGCTCTTGTCAAGCTATCGATCAGTGATGTTGTGCACTATTTACCACCCTCGTGGGACACACCCACTTATCTTTAGAAGGCGTGTGGTGGCAATGGTTTCCCCAGTCCAGTTAAAAATTTGGGCGTGCCTTTGCAAGGAAACTCGTTGGCCCTGGGCATAATGGTCAGGTTACACTTGACTAGTTTTTCATATGTGGTAGCCACATGATGGAACTCTAGAGGCGGTCTCGAGAGGTTAGGGTTTTGTGTTGTTCTAGCCCTAGCTAGGCCCAAAATGCTTGAACTGTCTTGAGAAGGGGAATTGCCTAGGTGCAATCGGCCGGCGTGCCTACCTTAAGAAGCATGAGTCACTTTGTGCATCTCATCCCACCCTCGTGGGACGCAAAGCCTCATGTGGAATAAAGATCCCATCTCACTAGGAAATCTCGGATTTCCCGATTGACTTTGTGGGTTGTCAATTCGATTAAAATAGTGGAAGCCATGATCATTTAATGCAAGTCTAGATTAAATGGTTCAAAGAAGTACTAATCTGCTATCTTGGTTGTTGTAGATCAATGGCAATGAACAATAGCATATTAACGCTGCGATCCCTTCTTGACAAGGATAAGTTAGTTGGATCCAACTTCATGGACTGGTATCAGAACTTGAGGATAGTCCTTAAGCTCGAGAATAAGCTTTATGTCCTTGAGCAAGCTCTTCCTGCGCCTCCTCCACCTTCAGCCCGAGTGGCTGAAAGGGATGCTTTTAGAAAGGATCAGGATGACTCTTTGGAAGTTGCATGTCTCATGCTAGCCACCATGGCACCTCAGCTTCAGGTGCAATATGAGGAGCAGAATGCTTTTCAGATGATAACTCATTTGAAATAGATGTTCGAGGCTCAGGCTAGGACTGAGAGATACGACATTGCCAAAGCAGTCTTTCGGTTTAAGTTATCTGAAGGTGCTCCAGTGGGACCCCATGTACTCAAGATGATTGGGTATGTGGATCATCTCAAGAGACTGGGACACACATTTGATAACGAGTTGGTCACGGATCTTATTCTACAGTTCTTGCCCTCTTGCTTTAGTCAGTTTATTATTAATTTTAATATGAACCAGATTGAGTGCTCAAGGGAGGAACTATTGAATATGCTCCAAACAACCGAGCGAGAAATGATCAAGATCAAACCTAATTCTGTTCTTTTGGTCCCCGCGACCAAGAAGATGAAGAAGAAGGGTAAGGCACGTGCCATGGGCAATGCCAAGGGTTTGACCAAAGCACTGAAAAGAAAGGTGAGGATGTCAAAGGAACAATGGTGCTTCCACTGTGGCGAGCAGGGCCACTGGAAAAGGGACTGCAAGCAACTTCAGAATGAGGAGAAGAGAAGCAAGGCTTTGTCTTCTGGCTCAGGTATTTATGTTACTGAAGTCAACCTTTCTACTTATATGTTATGGGTATTGGATACAGCATGCGGAGCTCATATTTGTAGAAATATGCAGGGGCTCAAGAAAAGTAGATTGGTGCGGCCTAGAGAGATTGACCTGCGAGTTGGAAATGGAGCACAGGTTGCTGCTATTACCATAGGACTTTTGACGCTCTCCCTGCCTTCTGGACTTCAACTAGAGTTAAATAATTGCTAATATGTACCTTCCCTTACCAAAAACATTGTATCTATTCCTTGCTTGGCAAGGAAAGGTTTTAAATTTGAAATAAAATAGGACTTTTGTTCTTTTTGATTTGCAAATGTGTTTTATGGGAAGGGTACCTTGTGCAATGGATTATATGTCTTGGACATGGATAACTCTATATGTAACATAAATCATAAAATGATCAAACTAAGTGGTTCAATTGGTGCGTACCTTTGGCATTGTCCATTAGCCCATATAAACAAGAATCGCAATTAACAACGTCATGCAAATGGATTGTTAGATTCAACCTCCTTGGAGGAGTTTGATACTTGTGAGCCTTGTTTATTAGGGAAGATGACAAAAGCGCCTTTCACCAAGATTGGTCAGAGGGCAGGAGGTTTGTTGGATCTCATACATAGTAATGTGTGTGGGCCATTCAGTAAACAAGCCAGAGGAGGGTACAACTACTTCATCACATTTACTGATGACTTCAGTAGATATGGTTATGTCTATTTGATGAGACATAAGTCCAAATCCTTTGAGAAATTTAAAGAGTTCAGACATGAAGTAGAAAATCAGCTTGGTAGATCTATTAAGACTCTTCGATCAGATCGTGGTGGAGAGTACCTGAGCAGTGAGTTCTTTGACTATCTTAGAGAGTGTGGGATTCTATCCCAACTCACTCTTCCTAGAACACCTCAATGGAATGGCGTGTCTGAGAGGAAAAATCGAACCTTGTTGGACATGGTTCAATCTATGATAAGTCATGCAACTCTACTACCCTCGTTTTGGGGCCATGCACTTGAGATAGCTTCTCTCATACTGAATAATGTTTCATCTAAGAATGTCTCCAAGATTTCGTACGAGGTATGGAATGGGACACGCCCGAATATCTCTTTTATCAGAGTTTGGGGATGTGAGGCTTATGTCAAACGTCAGGATTCTAGCAAGCTAGAACCCAGATCTGATAAATACGTGTTTGTGGGGTATCCAAAGAAAACTAAAGGATATTACTTCTATATTCCTAGCGAGAACAAAGTTTTTGTTGCTCGATGTGCTGTCTTTCTAGAGAAAGAACTTCTCATGAAAGAAGTCAGTGGGAGAAAGTTTGACTTGAACGAGGTCCAAGTGCAACCACAAGACATTGAGATGGAACCTGAGCCACCGGCACCTGTTGCTGGGCAACCAGAGGCTCAGACACAGGCCCCGCGTAGGTCTGGGAGGATTCATCGTGCACCAGAGATGTATGGGTCATTGCCGACCCAACATGATGGGATCTTCATCGTTGAGGATGAACCCAGGACCTATAATGAGGCGGTCGCTGGACCGGACTCCGAGAAATGGCTTGAGGCCATGAGATCCGAGATGGATTCTGTGTCGGCAAACCAAGTCTGGGATTTGGTTGAGCTACCTGATGGGGTAAAACCTATAGGGTGTAAATGGGTCTTCAAGAGGAAGACTGACATGGATGGCAACATAGTTACCTATAAGGGTAGACTTGTGGCTAAAGGATTCAGACAAGTCCACGGGGTGGACTATGATGAAACCTTCTCGCTAGTTGCCATGTTCAAATCCATTCGAATCTTGCTTGCTATAGCTGTGTTTCACAATTATGAGATATGGCAGATGGATGTGAAGACAACATTTCTTAATGGAAAGCTGACAGAGGATGTGTATATGACACAACCTAATGGTTTCATCCATCCTGCAGAGGTCAATAAGGTCTGCAGGCTAAAGAGATCCATTTATGGATTTAAGCAAGCTTCTCGATGTTGGAATATTCGATTTGATGAGGCAGTAAGAGATTATGGCTTTATCAAAAGCGAAGATGACACTTGTGTATACAAAAAATTCAGTGGGAGCTTGGTGACAATTCGGGTCTTGTATGTCGACGACATACTACTTTTTGGAAATGACATTCCTAGTCTTCAAGCTATGAAGACATGGTTGGGGAAGTATTTTGAGATGAAAGACTTAGGGGAGGCCGCCTATATCCTTGGCGTAAGGATCTACCGGGATAGATCCAAGAAGCTCCTGGCCCTTAGTCAGAGTACTTACATTGATAAGGTCTTAGAGAGGTTCAATTTGGAGCAATCCAAGAATGGATACCTTCTAGAGAGACATGACCTTATTCTTTCCAAGAGCTAGTGTCCCACCACACAGGCTGAGAGGGACGACATGAGTCGAGTACCCTATGCTTTGGCAGTAGGTTCGATCATGTATGCAATGTTCTGTACTAGACTAGATGTGGCTTATGCTATGATCATAACCAGCAGATATCAATCTAATCCAGGTCTACAGCACTGGGTGGCTGTAAAGAACATTCTGAAGTATCTGAGAAGAACTAAGGATTTGTTATTGGTCAATGGGGGACAGGAAGAGCTCAGTGTTCAGGGCTACGTTGACGCATCATTCCAGTCTGACCCTGATGACTTTAGATCGTAGGCAAGCTATGTGTTAAGATTGTATGGATGTGCGATGAGCTGAGATAGCTCTAGGCAATCCACAATAGCTGATTCTACAACCGAGGCTGAGTATGTTGCTTCTGAGGTAGCCAAAGAAGCTATTTGGATAAGGAAGTTCATTTCTGAACTTCAGGTGGTTTCAACTATTGTGGATCTGATTGATGTCTATTGTGACAATAATAGAGCGATCGCACAGGCAAAGGAACCACGGTCTCAGCAAACATCCAAACACATTCTCAGTAGATTTCACCTGATCTGGGAGATCATTCGCAGAGGTGATGTGAAGATAAGCAGAGTTGACACAGATAGCAATCTGGTAGACCCACTGACCATAGCTTTGGCGCAGCAGAAGCATGTTGGTCATACGAGGGACATGGGGTTAAGATTTCTCAACAACTAAGCCTAAGTGCAAGTGGGAAATTGTTGGTGTATATGCCCTTAGACCCGTTGTTGGTCTTGATTGTACTACTTGATATTGATATTTAATATATCATTCTCGCACTGTCGTTATTATGTTATGTTTACATCTGCGATTATGTACATGGATAATAATGTCCCTAGAGACAGTTTGTATCTGTGCTCAAATGGTGTGTCCTCAGTTGAGTACCTGAGTGGATAAGGAACAGCTCTGGTACATGTGAGACTGGTATATGGGCTGGTTAGGCATGAGGTGCTAACGCAGACATATGGGTATATCAGTGGTGGATAAACTGGACTGACCCGCTGTGAGGCTCTAACTTGGTGTCTTGAGTTAAGCTCACAAGTGACAGGAGATGCATTGATCCCTTGACTTGAGGTCATTGACGCTTCTATATGGTTAGGGATATGCTTTGATACAACCTATCACCTCACCGTAGCAGGGAGGTCATAACGGTTGTCATTGGGTATGTCACAACCCATATGAGAAGATCAATTGACAGACATAGGATTTGCCCCTTCTTGCGGGAAGCTTCATATCCACGGGGCCCCCCTATGGTTGTATGACTGAAAGTGTATGGCCATACCCAGGTGAAAGCCTGATTTAGTCATGACCATAAGATTAGATGAAAACATAGTGTTGACACACTTTATCCTATCAGATATTAGTCTCATAAAGGGAATGCAATGCATCGGTATCTTGTTGCGATGATGGGGATGTCGATGCTGATATCTATTCCGAAGACTTGGGTAGCAGTGATGCACTGCTAGGCGCCACTCACTGCTTGTATTGACCTGAGCTCATCACTGCCAATGTCAGAGGAACCTACAGGGTCGCACAACTTGAAACTCGGGTTCTCATATTGCTCGGGTAGCCTATTGATCGAGTTATTAGATAAGTCGATCTATTTGGGAGAATTCATCAGCGCCATTGTGCCTGATGAGATGGAAAGGACTTATTGGAGCTAACTTCATTTTTGGGCCAGATGGGCCAAATGGGCCCAATGGACCAAATGGGCCAAATGGGCCCAATAGGTCATTTGGGCCAAATGGGCCAAATGAAGTCTAAGTTTGATGCATGCACCAATGGGCCTCTAAACCTAATGGGCATGAAGCCCAGTTTGGGCGTGAGGCTTAATGGGCCTTAAGGCCCAATGGGCTGTCAGGCCCATGCACAGAGGTGTGTAAATTGTGTCATCACTCCCTGTAAGTTGTCTGGCCCAATAGGCATCATGGTAAAATAAATTCTGTATTTAATTCTGGGAATTAAATTCTAAATTTAATTTTATATTTAATTCTGTAATTAATGATGAATTTAATTCTGAATTTAAATCTGAATTTAATTCTGAATTTGAAGAGTCACTCCATTAATGGCCATTATGAAACTTTAATTCAGGATTTTAATGGGCCATTATGAGACTTTAATTCAGTATTTAATTCTATATTTAATTATGGGTTTAATTCTAACATTAATTTTGAATTTAATTTAGAATGCGAAGGGATACTATGATTTCTATAAAAGGTTGGGAGGGGTTGAGTGTTGGCGACTACTCCTTTTGAGAAGGATTCTCCTTGGCACCACTTCTCTCCCTCATTCTCCTCTTGGCGCCTCCTCCTTGTGGATAGCGCAAGCTCTTGAGGATTTCTCCCAGAGGTGTGGATCTTCTTCCCGAGGCTAGCACCGGGCGTGGAAGAAGAGAACTCGAGCGTCGGCTGTGTGCAAGACTGCAGAGGGTGAACATTTGGGCGCCTGCATCGCAACCTTTTTCTTCGCTACAAGGTATCATCTCCTACTCACTGTGTCGATTCCTTCGCATGACTCGATCTTATGGGTTTTTGGGACTGGCCTGTTTCGGGGATTACTTCCGCTATGCATGTCTTTAAAATTTTAAAATCCCCGAAGTTTCCCAACAGTTGAAGCAATAAGCAAAATATTACAAAGAAAGAAGAAGTACTTGCCTAAGAAGTCAAAATCAATCTATACTTGCTTTCTCCCCTAGGTCTTTCTCTTCTCCTTCCCTAGATGTTCTCTCTACCAGGTGAGGCATGAGCAAAATGGTGCAATTTTCCTTTTTTTCATATTTTTCTACTCATGCATTAAGGATTGAGGTGTACGCATGTGGTAAACTCAAATCCTAAGAGGTGGCAAGGTTTTATCCCTTATGCTATTTTGCTTTAGTTCATTTTCACCTAACTTCACAAGTTATAATGCATCACACATTACTCTCCACCCAACTTCACAAATCATCTTCCATGTTTTTGTCATCACTTAGTACTCAAGTTCCTCAACAAGGTAAGTAAAGCACTACAACAAGAACATCATATTACATAACATTTACTACAAAAAGCATAATGACCATTTTTTTCTTTTATTTTTGAGGGTATTATATCTCTTCTCCTCGTTTTGAGGTCACTAGCAATCATTCTCGAGCACCTTATCTCCTGCACCCTCATCATCTATAATGCGCCGGTCAAGCCCTGGGGCTTACCTTTGCATTGTGTGACTGCTTTAGAGGTTACAGCTTTCTATTCTAGCTTGTCCCTGAAAGAGTTGTCATGATCAGCTCTTCACTTTGCTTTCGCAACTCATGCGACAATCTAGCTTTAGACAAGCTACCCCTTAAGCATCCTACTCAGTCAGCAAGGCTGTAGATGAGATAGGTTCAGGTAAAGGCTGCTCAAGAAGATACAACATTTTCGCAAGCTTGAGGATGATCCTCAAACACTAGTCCACTTAGTTGGTTCCAACCAACTTAGGAAAGATCGCTGTGACCATCTGCTATAGTCATAAGTAGATCCACAAACCAATCATTTAATTTGGCCTTTTATAAATGATTGGGCTCCCACTATTTTACTTGAATCGACAACCTTCAAAAGTCGATTAGGAAATCACCAAATTTCCTTAGTGAGATGAGATCCTCAGTCCATACACGGCCTTGCGTCCTGCAGAGGTGGGATGTACTACACAAGGTGACACATGCTTCATGAAGTATGCATGCCGGCCAATTGCAACTTAGCAATTCCCCTTCTCAAGACAGTTTAGGTACTTTGTGTCCAACAGCTAGATACAACACAAAGCCCTAACCTCTTGAGGCTGCCTCTAGAGTTTCCATCATTTGGTCCATACACATATGAAAAATCCAGTTAAGTCTAACCTAACTGTTATGCCTAGGGCTAGCAAATTTCTTGCGGAAGGTGTGTCCAGAGTTTTAACCGGACTGGGGAAAACATTATCATCACATGCCTCCTAAAGGTAGATGGGTGTGTCCCATAGGGGTGGGAAACAGTGCACAACACCATCGATCAATAGTTTGACAAGGACTATGCGTTAGAAGGCGGTTAACAGACTTGATATTTGGATCGAGGGTTTTTGTGGTCTCACCATTTAGTTTTATCTTTCATCTAACAATACTGGTATGCAATCCTATAGTGAGTAGCATGAAAAATAAAACATCACAGGCATGCTTGAAAATGAGCAAAAAATAAAATATGATATGTGTTGGTGTATATGTCCTTAGGACCAGTTATTGGTCTTACTTATGTACTATTTGACATTGATATCTTTTATATATCATTCTGGCATTGTCATTATTATGTTATGTTTACATCTGTGACTATGTACTTACATAATAATATCCCTGGAGATAAATTGTATCTGTGCTCAAACTTTGTCCCTAGTCAAGTACCTGAGTGGATATGGGATAGCTCTAGTACATGTGAGACTGGTATATGGGCTGGTTAGGTACAAGGTGCTAACACAAGCATATGGGCATATCAGTAGTAGATATACTGGACTGACCCGCTGTGAGGCTCTAAGATGGTGTCATGAGTTAACCTCATAAGTGACAAGAGATGCATTGATCCTTTGACTTGAGGTCATTGACTTTTCAATATGGTTCGGGACATGCTTTGATAAAACCTAACACCTCACCATAGTTGGGAGGTCATAACGGTTGTCATTGAGCATGTCACGACTCACATGAGAAGGTTAATGGACAGACATAGGATTTGCCCCTTCCTAAGGGAAGCATGATATCCATGGGGCTCCCCTATGGTTCTATGACTGAAAGTGTATGGCTATACCCAGGTGAGAACCTAATTTAGTCATGACCATAAGATTGGGTGAAAACAAGTGGTGACACACTTGTCTAATCGGATATCAATTTGGCAAATGGACTGTAATGCATCGGTACCGCATTGTGATGATGGGGATGTTGATGCTGATATCCATTCCAAAGACTTGGGTAGCAGCGACGCACTGCTAGATGCCAATCACTACATTTGCACAGTAATTACATTTGCACTGCTAGATGGGATATTTTATAATTTTTCACAGAGATTACATTTGCACAGTGGAAGAATATCCTCGAAACAGACCAGTCCCAAAAACCCAATGAAGATCTCTTGCGAGGGGGTCAACACGATGAGATAGTAAGTACCTTTAGCAAGCTTGAGGATCGATGTTGAGGTAGGCGCCCAAGTGTTCACCCTCTGCATTCTCGCACACACGGATGCCATGAGCTCTCTTCTTCCACGCACGGTGCTAGCCTCAGGAAGAAGATCCACGCCTTAGGAGACTTCTCTAATTAGCTTGCGCCACCACCAAGGAGGGATGCGCCAAGGAGGAAGAGGAGAAGGGAACGCCACAAGCCTTCTTGTTCCTTTGCGCCCAAGAAAGGAAGGGAAGGAAGAAGTCTTCGGCCTTTGATGATAGAAGAAGAGCTCCAAGCTCTCCAAGGATTGTCGCCCCTCTTGTTCTACACGCCTCCAAGGAATGTAACATAACTAGAGGGGGCGGCTAGAGGCTCTTTTATAAGAAGAAGTAGCGGTTTTGGGGAGATGGCAAGTGTTGACAATTAGGGCATGATTCTAGGAGATTATCAAATCAAATATATTGATCAAATCTCCACTCCCATATGCGCCTAAGACTTGCCTAAGCAAGCATCAGCCATATGCGCCCATATCATGCCATATAAGGCATTAATTCCATTCATGCGCCTAGACCTAGTCATGGCATCATGATGGACTGCCTTATAAGGCTTGGGTGAAAGTCCTAATTTCATTAGGACTCTAATTAAGCAAATAATCAGCCCCCACTTGCGCGTATCAAATCACAATTAATATCTCAAGTGATTAGATCAAATCCATTCAAATCAAATCACTTGAAGATGTCAATCATGCCATAAGCGCAAATCGTAATCCAATTAGGAGTCTTCATGCGCCCACTTGATATTCTTCTCCCCGTTATACCCTTTTGGTCTCTTACCCCTTCATTACAACTTATTAGCAAGCCCAACAAAGCAATGGGCCTAGCCCAAAGTCCATTATGCATATTAACTAAGTCATTGGATCCAATCCAACTGAACCCAAGGTCAAATGAGGCTAACCATGGTTAATTTGGTCAATATGCCAAAAATGGAAGTTAGCCCCAATAAGTTTCTTCCATCTCATCAGGCCCATTGGCGCTGATGAAATCTCCTAAATAGATCCGAGTTATCCAATAACTCGATCTAAAGGCTACCCGATCAATATAAAAACTCGAATATCAAGGTGTGCGACTCTGTATGTTCCTCTGACGTTGGCAGTGCTGACCTAAGGTCACCACAAGCAGTGAGTGGCACCTAGCAGTGCATCGCTGCTACCCAAGTCATCGGAATGGATATCGACATCAACATCCCCATCATCGCGACTAGGTACATATGCATTATAATCTCTTTACCGAACTGATATCCGATTGGACAAGTGTGTCACCACTTGTTTTGACTCAATCACATGGCTATGACTAAATTAGGTTCTCACCTGGGTATGGTCATACACTTTCAGTCATAGAATCATATTGGAGCTTCATGGATATCAAGCTTCCCTCAGGAATGGGCAAATCCTTTGTCTGTCTATTGACCTTCTCATATGGGTCGTGATATGCTCAACGACAACCGTTATTGTTATAACCTTAATTTTAGAAATTCAAAAATTTATTTTGGAATTTTTATGATTTTTAGAAAATTTTTCAGAATTTTAAAAGGGTTAAAAAAAATTAAGTTTTTATCAAAAACTTAATTTGCGCTCGTGGGGGCTCAAACCCGCGATGCGCGGAACATTCGACTACACCATAACCGCCAAGCTATGTTTTTGTTTCTGATATTAAATCGTGCTTCTTTTAATTAATTCGTATTTTATTTGAATTTATTTCAAAATCAAAAAACGCATCCGCGGGGATTCGAACCCGCATCCCGCATTCATTTTCGACTCCGTCTAACCACCGAGCCGAGTTACAATTTTAATATAACATCGGATTTGATCTTTTTGAGTTAGTTTTAAATTTGAATTTGGGGACCGAGTCAATCCGTCGTCCTCCCCGCGGATCTCGGCGATTTACTCGCCGCCGCGTTCTCGTCGTCTAGGACGCGCTTTGCCTCTATATTAGAGGGCTTCTGTCCGTATAGTGGATATGTTGAACCCTATTCCCTCTTTGAGCTTGGACACGCCACCAGGAAGGAGAAATAGCGCTCGAACCAGTCGCCGGAGTTCTAGCGGCGCCGCCTCGTGTTCCAACCATCCAGCGCCTCCATCGATAGTGATCTCTCAGTTCCGGGCCACGATACAGCTCCATAGAAAGGTATACTTCCTTTCCTAAAGTTTTCATGAAGTTCTGTTGGGCTTTGGTTGAGTTTTGAGTATCGACGGTGGCAGCGCCACCGTCGATACTTTCGTCTATTTTGAGAGCTTCGACCGGGAGTCGAAATCTCGCCAAAGTTCATCGAGGAGCTTCGTTTCGTTGTTATAAGTCTTCTGGAGAAATTTGGAGTCGATCCGACCTTCGACGCACCCTCGCGAGCTCGCCGGCGCAAGCAGCGGACGTGAGTCCGGCAGCCTTGCACGGCGTTATCGGGCGGCGCGGTTCGAATGGCTGGACCAGGTTCAATTTTAGGGTTTGGCGGTTTATTTAGAAATAAACCGTCGGCTATGTTGAAATCGATTTAAACCGGTTCAATTGGATTGAGCGGTTCAATTCTGTTTTCGGGTTAGTACTTGAATTTCGACCGGTTCGACCCTGATTCGGTTGAATCCGGGCCGGTTCAGGTAGCCGTTGGAAAGATAATGAAATTTCCTATCTAATGGTAATCTGTATAGCTTTAGATGAGTTTTCTATTTTGTGTAATGTAAGTTAGAAGTCTCGGTTTAACTTGGTTCAGGGTGAATTTGATCGGTTCAGTGCAATTGTGTTCGGTTCAGTAGGCTTTAGGTCTGGTTCATATGATCTGAGATTGGTTCTCTAGGTTTAGGGTTATGTTCTACATGTTGGTAGTTTTGGTTTTCAAATTAGAATGTTTATTGATAGAGTTCATGTACAAATTCATGTTATAGAGTGGTTGATCCAATAATCGGCTTGCATTGTTTGATATACAAACTTGTTGACTTTTCAAAAGGATTCAGAATAACAGCACTTGAGGTAGGAATCTTACCCTACTCCTTTCTTACAGTGTCAATAATAGGATTTGCTACTTAATCCTTTGACTTGATATATGATGCATATGATAGAATTAATTGACACTGATATCTGATTGCTTCGTCTACTTGGTTTGTTTCTGAAATTCCTGTTGAACTCAATTATCTTGATTATTTGGTCATATTCTGTTTCTATATGAATGGTTAACAAACCTGTTTTGAGATATCTGATATATTGGCTTATGAGCCTGGTTGAACAATTGTGTATCTGAGATATTGACATATAAGTATGTGTAACCGTTGTAAATCTGTGATGATAAAGTAGTGATATATATTGACCTCTGACCTAGATGATTTATTCTCTAGTGGCCTATTTATCTGAGTTATAGTTCCGACGCGCATCAGACTATCTGAGATGTCGGTACGGCACCGCCAGTTGTCTTGAGGATAATACTACGGATGTCAGTGTTGGACGCAACACTCCGGGCTGTTTAGGACCGTCGTTCCATTGCATGAGCAATAGTGGAAACACTCTGAAAATGAGTGCGGCTCTTGATTGAGATCTGTTGGCCAGTTTGATGATTTACATGACGTTCTGTATATTATTTGTATATCGTTGTTATTGTCATTGTATTATCTTGTTATTTGATCCCCTCACCATGTTTGTTGATTCCTACTTAGCATTTTTGCTAACCCCCTTTGTTTCTCTTCCAGCTACAGAGTTTGCGTCTGGGAGGGATAGAGTAGATAGTAGATACTAGCCCGAGTTGAGATAGTTTGTCTTTGTATTTTATTTCAGTTGATAAATTTGGATTATTTATTCAATAAAGGATATTGGATTATTGTAGTTCTTTGGTTCCTATCAATATTGTTACTCCCTGGGGAACCCTATGCTAGAAATAGCTGGCTTCTCGCCGGGGTGTGACAGTTATTACCTCCCAACTACGACGAGGTGTTATATTGTATCAAAGCATATCCCTAACCATATAGAATGGCCAATGACCTCAAGTCAAGGGATCAATGCATCTCCGGTCACTTGTGAGGATAACTCATGACACCAAGTCATTGCCTCACAGCGGGTCTATCCAGTATATCTACCACTAATATACTCATATGTCTGCGTTAGCACCTTGTGCGTAACCAGCCCATATAACAGTCTCACAAGTACCAAAGTTGTCCCATATCCACTTAGGTACATCGACTGGGGATAATCATTTGAGCACAGATCCAATTTGTCTCTAGGGACATTATCATGTAAATACATAATCGCAGACGTAAACAAACATAGATAACGACAATGCCAGAAAGATATATAAATATCAGAGTGAAGTAGTACAAAGATTGACCAATACTAGGTCTCAGGGCATATACACGAACAATCTCCCATTTGCACTAAGACCTAGAGGTTGAGGAACCTCAACCCCATATCTCTAGCGTGACCATTATGCTTCTGCTACACCAAAGCCTTGGTCAGTGGGTCTGCCAGATTGTTTTCTGTGTCAACTCTGCAAATCTTGATATCACCTCGATCAATGATCTTTCTGATTAGGTGAAATCTCCTGAGTATGTGTTTGGATCTTTGATGAGACCGTGGTTCCTTGACTTATGCAATTGCCTCATCGTTGCCATAACATAGCTCAATGGGATCCATTGCACTTGGAACCACCTGAAGTTCAGAAATGAACTTTCTTATCCAAACGGCTTCTTTGGCTGCCTCAGAAGCGACCGCATACTCAGCCTCGGTTGTAGAATTAGTTATGGTGGATTGCTTGTAGCTCTTCCAGCATATAGCACCCCCAACTATCTTGAACATATAGTCGGCCTACGATCTCAAGTCGTCAGGGTCAGACTGGAACGACGCATCAGTGTAGCCCTGAACACTGAGCTCTTCCTGTCCCCTATAGACCAAGAACAAATCCTTAGTTCTTCTCAGATACTTTAGGATGTTCTTTATAGCCACCCAGTTTTGCAAACCTGGATTGGATTGATATCAGCTGGTTATGCGCACAGCATAAGCCACATCTGGTCTAGTACACAACATTGCATTCATGATCGATCCCACTGCCGAAGCATAGGGCACTCGACTCATGTCATCCCTCTCAGCCTGTGTGGTAGGACACTGACTCTTTGAGAGAGTAAGTCCATGTCTCACTAGACGGTATCCCTTCTTGGATTGCTGCAAGTTGAACCTCTTCAGGACCTTGTCAATGTAGGTACTCTAACTAAGGGCCAGGAGCCTCTTGGATCTCTCCCGGTAGATCCTCACGCCTAAGATATAGACATCCTCCCCTAAGTTCTTCATCTCGAAACACTTCCCTAACAATGTCTTCACAGCTTGAAGACTAGGGATGTCGTTTCTGATGAGCAGTATATCGTCGATATACAAGACCAGAAAAAAGCTCCCACTGAATTTTCTATAAACACAGGCATCATCTTCGCTTTTGATAAAGTCATAATCTCTCACAGCTTCATCAAACCGAAGATTCCAACTTCGAGATGCTCGCTTTTGACAAGTCACCATGCTCGCTTTTGATAAAGCCATCAGGTTGTGTCATACACACATCCTCTGTCAGCTTCCCATTAAGGAACGTTGTCTTCACATTCATCTGTCATATCTCACAGTCATCATATGTAGCTATAGCAAGCAGAATCCGAATGGATTTGATCATGGCAACTGGCGAGAAGGTTTCATCATAGTCCACCCCCGTGGACTTGTTTGAATCCCTTAGACACTAGTCTATCTTTATAGGTAACTATGTTGTCATCCATGTCTGTCTCCCTCTTGAAGACCCATTTATACCCTATGGGTTTTTACCCCATCAAGCAGCTCAACTAAATCCCAGACTTGGTTAGCTGACATGGAATCCATCTCGGATCGCATGGCCTCAAGCCATCTCTCGGAGTCCGGTCCACTGACCGCCTCTTCATAGGTCCTGAGCTCATCCTCAATGATGAAGATCCCGTAGTGTTGGGTCGGCAACGACCCATACCTCTCAGGCGCATGACGAATCCTCCCAAACCTACGTGGGGCCTGTGTCTGAGCCTCAGGTTGCCTAGCAACCGGTGCAGGTGGCTCAAGTTCCATCTCTGTGTCTTGTGGTTGCACTTGGACCTCGTCCAAGTCAAACTTCCTCCCACTGACTTCTTTCATGAGAAATTCTTTCTCTAGAAAGACAGCACCCCAAGCAACAAAAACTTTATTCTCGGTGGGAACATAGAAATAGTAACTCTTACTTTCCTTAGGGTACCCCACAAACACACACTTATCAGATCTGGGTTCTAACTTGCTAGAATCCTGACGTTTGACATAAGCCTCACATCCCCAGATCCTAATAAATGATAGATTAGGGCGTCTCCCACTCCATACCTCGCATGGTATCTTTGAGACACTCTTAGATGGAATATTATTCAGTATAAGAGAAGCTGTCTCCAGTGCATGACCCCAGAATGAGGGTGGTAAAGTTGTATGACTTATCATAGATCGAACCATGTCCAATAAGGTTCGATTTCTCCTTTTAGACACATCATTCCATTGGGGTGTTCCAGGAGGAGTGAGTTGGGATAAGATCCCACACTCTCTCATATAGTCAAAGAACTCACTACTCAGGTACTCTTCACCACGATCAGATCGAAGAGTCTTAATGGATATACTAAGCTAGTTCTCTACTTCATGTCTGAACTCCTTAAATTTCTCAAAGGATTCAGGCTTATGTCTTATCAGGTAGACATAACCATATCTACTGAAGTCAGCAGTAAATGTGATGAAGTAGTTGTATCCTCCTCTAGCTTGTTTATTGAATGGCTCACACACATCACAATGTATTAGATCTAGTAAACCTCCTTCTCTCTCACCGATCTTGGTGAAGGGCACCTTTGTCATCTTCCCTAATAAACAAGGTTCACAAGTATCAAATTCCTCCAAGGAACTTGAATCTAACAACCCATTTGCATGGAGTTGTTGGATGCGATTCTTGTTTATATTGGCTAATCGACAATGCCATAGGAAAGCACCAACTGAACCACTCAGTTTAATCCTTTTGTTATTTATGTTGCAAATAGAACTATCCATGTCCAAGACATATAATCCATTGCACAAAGTACATTTCCCATAAAACATATTTGCAAATGAGAAAGAACAAGAGTTCTCCTTTATTTCAAACTTAAATCTTTTCTTTGCTAAGCAAGAAATGGATACAATGTTTTAGTAAGTGAAGGTACATAGTAGCAATGATCTAGTTCTAATTGAAGTCCAGAAGGCAGCGAGAGAGTCAAAACTCTTACAGCAACAGCAGCAACTTGTACCCCGTTTCCAACTCATAAGTCAATCTCTCCAGGCCGCACCGATCTACTTTTCTTGAGCCCCTGCATATTTGTACAAATATGAGCTCCACATGCGGTATCCAATACCCATGTCATAGAAGTAGAAAGGTTGACTTCTATAACATAAATACCTGAGCTTGAAGACAAGGTCTTGCCTTTCTTCTCCTCATTCTGAAGTTGCAACATGTCCTTCAACATGTGAGGTGGCCCTCCACATGAATAGAACCTATTATTCCTAAGTCTTTCCATCTTAAGTTTCAGTTCCTTGGTCAAGCCATTCAGCTTAACACACTGAATGTCAACTTTAGGAGGATTGAGCCCAACCAATTCATCAAAGAGTTGCCATAAATTAGAGATAATCTCAGAAGCACTCTTTAATTCATATTTCCCTCGAAGCTTAGGCGACATGTTGGTTAGCATTAATTATGCAACCTCCAAAGTATTAGCCTGATGCTTATCATAAGCATCTTTCTCAGCCATTGAGGCCGAGCATGGAAGTGGCTCAGGAATTAGCTGCTCAAGGACATAGAGCTTCCTCTCGAGCTTGAGCACATTTCTCAAGTTTATATATCAATCTAGTAAATTGGATCCAACCAACTTATCCCTTTCAGAGTAGATCGCAGTGACTAACTGCTATTGTTCATAGTCATTATTCTACAACAACCAAGAAAAAGCAGATTAATACTACTTTGAGTCATTTAAACTGGACTTATTTTAAATGACCATGGCTCCCATTATTTTAATTGAATTGACAACCCACAAAGTCAATCGAGAAATCCAAGATTTCCTAGTGAGATGAGCTCCTTATTTCACATGAGGCTTTGCGTCCCACGAGGGTGGGATGAGATGCTCAAAGTGACTCATGTTTCCTAAGGTGGGAACACCAGCCGATTGCTCCAAAAAATTCCCCTTATTGGGATAGTCTAGGCATTTCATGTCCAGCGAGGGCTGGATACAGCATGAAACTCTAACCTCTCAACGATGCATCTAGAGTTTTATCATGTGCCTAGCATATATGAAAATCTAGTCAAGTCCATTCCTAACCGTTATGCCCAGGGACAACGAGTTTCCTTGCAAAGGCATGCCCAGGTTAAAATTGGACTGGGGAAACCATTGCCACCACGCACTTTCTAAAGATAAATGGGTGTGTCCCACGAGGGTGGGAAACAGTTCACAACTCCACTGATCGATAGCTTAGTGAGGGCTACGCTTTAGAAGACTACTAGACTTGATATTTTAATTGAGGGTTTTTAAGGTCTCATCATCTGAGTTTTATCTTATATCTAACATTACAGGCATGCAATCCTATAGTGATAACATAACGATAAAACATCACAGGCATGCTTAGCAGATATTGAAAGCAGTAAAAGAATGATGTGATCATAGCCTATTCAAAACATTGAACCAACCCATGCCAGAAAGTGGTTCAACTCTTGACCTAGGACTCAAGCCCCTAAAACTAGACCTAGCCTACCCGACCTCTAGCGTGGTCTTCAAGGTTGGCTCCAAGGTCCTCCTTTCCATGGTTCTGCTCTCAAACCCTAGAGGTACACTTTAGAAGCACCTTCATAGGTTCGGCCAATGTTATGGTCTTCCTCCAAGGAAGGTGCATCACCATGCAAGGGGCCTAGATGGCTAGCTCACAAACCAAAAGAGGTTCGGCCATGCCTTCTTGCGCCACCAAGCAACCTAGCGCCACCTTTGATGCTTGTTGCACCAATAGGCAAGGATGCGCAACCAAGCAAGCATGCAGCATGCTCTAAGTAGTTGCGCCACCCTAATCTTCTTCTTAGTTAAAAGCAAAAAGAAAAGCGGCACACAGGCCTCACAAGGATACATCACAGACATGCTAAGGGGCTTGACATATGACCATAACATCATGCACAATCAAGTACTTACTCATGCAATTCTACATGCTCATGAAAAACATAAAATCTGAAATTTTACTTTTTCATAAAACAAGTTTCTTTTCCTCATCTTCTTATCACAAATCTTTCTGGTTATTTGCGATTAATTTTCATGACGATTTCATAGATCCTATCAGCTGGCAGTTTTTGTCAGATCAATAAACCCGGCCAGTCCGAAGACACAATGCTCGTCCTACTTAACAAAACTACGTGCACCTTTTGATCTTAAATCAATCAATAATCCAAAAATCCCAAAAGAAATTGATTAGAGCATAGGAACAAGAAACCCATAATTTCTCTATGTAAAGAAAAACGTGCGCCATATGATCATGCAATTTTCCAAAAATTGAAACATGACATGTGAGCATGGAAAAGCATGAAAGAATATCATTCGAGGCTCGCAAGTAGCTCTTATACCACTGTTGGGAAACTCTAGGGATATTTTATAATTTTTCACAGAGATTACATTTGCACAGCGGAAGAATATCCCCGAAACAGGCCAGTCCCAAAAACCCAGTGAAGATCTCTTGCGAGGGGGTCGACACGATGAGATAGTAAGTACCTTTAGCAAGCTTGAGGATCGATGTCGAGGTAGGCGCCCAAATGTTCGCCCTCTGCAGTCTTGCACACACGGATGCCTCAAGTTCTCTTCTTCCACGCATGGTGCTAGCCTCAGGAAGAAGATCCACGCCTTAGGAGACTCTTCTAATCAGCTTGCGCCACCACCAAGGAGGGATGCGACAAGGAGGAAGAGGAGAAGGGAACGCCACAAGCCTTCTTGTTCCTTTGCGCCCAAGAGAGGAAGGGAAGGAAGAAGATTTCGGCCTTTGATGGAAGAAGAAGAGCTCCAAGCTCTCCAAGGATTGTCGCCCCTCTTGTTCTACATGCCTCCAAGGAATGTAACATAACTAGAGGGGGCGGCTAGAGGCTCTTTTATAAGAAGAAGTAGCGGTTTTGGGGAGATGGCAAGTGCTGACAATTAGGGCATGATTCTAGGAGATTATCAAATCAAATATATTGATCAAATCTCCACTCCCATATGCGCCTAAGACTTGAATAAGCAAGCATCAGCCATATGCGCCCATATCATGCCATATAAGGCATTAATTCCATTCATGCGCCTAGACCTAGTCATGGCATCATGATGGACTACCTTATAAGGCTTGGGTAGGACTCTGATTAAGTAAATAATCAGCCCCCACTTGCGCGTATCAAATCACAATTAATATCTCAAGTAATTAGATCAAATCCAATCAAATCAAATCACTTGAAGAGGTCAATCATGCCATAAGCACAAATCCTAATCCAATTAGGAGTCTTCATGCGCCCACTTGATATTCTTCTCCCCATTATACCCTTTTGGTCTCTTACCTCTTTATTACAACTTATTAGCAAGCCCAACTAAGCAATGGGCCTAGCCCAAAGTCCATTATGCATATTAACTAAGCCATTGGATCCAATCCAACTTAACCCAATGTCAAATGAGGCTAACCATGGTTAATTTGGTCAATATGCCAAAAATGAAAGTTGGCCCCAATAAGTTTCTTCCATCTCATCAGACCCATTGGCGCTGATGAAATCTTCTAAATAGATCTGAGTTATCCAATAACTCGATCTAAAGGTGATGTCTTGTATCTATATAGTCTTATTGACTACTATTCCCTAGTAAATCGAGACATATTTGCATGCTTCTACTTCTCTTTCCAGCTTATTTCATTAACTTTCTTCAGAAGCTTCACTACTTGCCATATTTGTTAAATACAAGAAAATTCACTCGTTTCTAGAGCTATACGGATGCACGATCACATACCCGAGTGAATCTGGATTCATGACAAGAAATTTAGCTTCAGACGAGGGTTAGAGTTTACCTGCATTCAGCATTTATTGCCAGCTATCAAGACACACGCCATCAAGAGACCACATGCCATCAAGAGAACACATGCCATTAATGAGACATTCATGAATGAGGATTTAATGAGACATTCATGAATGAGGAATTAATGAAACACATTCATGAATGAGGATTTAATGAGACATTCATGAATGAGGATAACACGCCATCAATGAAAGACACCTTGAAGAGACACCCTGAAGTCTATATATAAAAGAGATGGGTTCTCTTCAGGAGGGGACGTCGGAGGCGAGAGGAAGATTGCACTAAGGGCTCAAGGCTTGGTTCCAAGGCAAGAGTACGATATTCCAAGGAGAGGAAGGCGACATCAAGGAAGGAGAGAAGGAGTTTGTCTTAATTCTTTTCTCTTCTTTACTTCGTTCAGTTTCCTTTACATCTTAATTGTAAGTCTTGTACTTGTTGTAATCATGTGTATACTAGCATAAAACCTCAATCGGGATTTGGCCGTAGCCCGTCTTTTTGATTCATAAGTCCTAATGTTAAGAACTTCTTTTTGATATATCTTTCAAAGTCATTTGATCTAGGTTTGTTTAATTTGTGTTTATCGATTTTGGCCAGATCGATTTTCGCTTTAGTTGATTGTGGTAACAACTGAGAGGTGAATTACAATCAACACATTCTTCCTTGATCAATCTTGTGTGCTCTATTACGAGAGTCGTAGAGTCCACTTGGGGAATCTTGACGTCCTGTTTCAACACGATGTACTTATGCTTAGTCCACCGCGAGAGTAGGAGACTAACTAAGTAGATTGTGGAGCTGTCCACCGCGAGAGTATGAGACTAGCTAAGTTGTTGAGTTGTGCACCCAAGGGGGGTATGGCTCAAGAGGACCCATCCTTGGTTTTCTAAAGATTTTCTAAGCAATACTTTTCATTACGCTTATAAGTTGATAGATATGGTGAACCCCGATTTCCCGATTTCTCTCTCATCGTTACAACTTTCGTGTTACTACGTTTTTAGTTTGAATTGCAACACAAACCAAGACCTTTAATTGCTTAGCTATCAAAGATTAGAAGATTCGGTACTTGGCAATCCATCCCTGTAGAAACGATATCTTAAGTACTACATCGGTAAGCCGTGCGCTTGCGGATTCTGTTCAACAAAAGGCTACCCGATCAATATGAAAACTCGAGTATCAAGATGTGCGACCCTGTAGGTTCCTCTGACGTTGGCAGTGCTGACCTAAGGTCACCACAAACAGTGAGTGGCACCTAGCAGTGCATCGCTACTACCCAAGTCATCGGAATGGATATCGACATCGACATCCCCATCATCGCGACTAGGTACAGATGCATTACAGTCTCTTTGCTGAACTGATATCCGATTGGAGAAGTGTGTCACCACTTATTTTCACCCAATCACATGGCTATGACTAAATCAGGTTCTCACCTGGGTATAGCCATACACTTTCAGTCATAGAACCATAGAGGAGCTCCATGGATATCAAGCTTCTCTCAGGAAGGGGCAAATCTTTTGTCTGTCCATTAACCTTCTCATATGGGTCGTGATATACTCAATGACAATCGTTATTACCTCCCAACTACGGCGAGGTGTTAGGTTGTATCAAAGCATATCCCTAACCATATAGAATGACCAATGACCTCAAGTCAAGGGATCAATGCTTCTCCTGTCACTTGTGAGGATAACTCATGACACCAAGTCATTGCCTCACAGCGGGTCTATCCAATATATCTACCACTGATATACCCATATGTCTGCATTAGCACCTTGTGCCTAACTAGCCCATATACCAGTCTCACAAGTACCAGAGTTGTCCCATATCCACTCAGGTACATCGACTGAGGATAATCATTTGAGCACAGATCCAATCTGTCTCTAAGGACATTATCATGTAAGTACATAATCGCAGATGTAAACAAACATAGATAATGACAATGCTAGAAAGATATATAAATATCAGAGTGAAGTAGTACAAAGATTGGCCAATACTAGGTCTCAGGGCATATACACCAACAATCCCTTAATCAATGCCCTAAACACCTACACCTTCCAATTAACCCTAACCGCCCTTTGCTTCTATAAAACAAGCCCTAGCCGAACCCCATGATGCTCACAATCTCTTGGAGGCGTGGACATCAAGTGGGCGCAAGCTTTGGAGATCTTCTTCCATCAAGGCCGAAAGCTTCTTCCTCCTTCCCTTCCTTGGCGCAAGGTGTAAGAAGGCTTGGCGGCATCCTCTCTTCCTCTTCCTCCTTGGCGCATCCTTCTTTGGTGGTGGCACAAGTGGATTGGAAGACCCTCCCTTGGCGTGGATCTTCTTCCCGAGGCTAGCACCGGGCGTGGAAGAAGAGAACTCAAGCATCGGTTGTGTGCGAGACTGCAGAGGGCGAACACTTGGGCACCTACATCAACTTCTCCATCAATTGCTTTAAAGTACTATCTCTTTCTCACCGTGTTGATCCCCTCGCAAGCATCAAACTTCTAGGTTTTTGGGACTGGCCTGTTTCGGGGATTTGCTTCCGCTGTATGTATTTGTGTATGTATGTACAAATTTTAAAATCCCCAAGGTTTCCCAATAATATGGTTATAGCCCGAACATGGGTAACAAGCCTTTAGACCTAGACTAATCACCTAGCTACTCTAAGGCACCATGGGCCCATGCCACTAAGTACTCGGCTCAGCCCAGAGTGCTCTAAAGGCTCTGCTCCAACCCTGAGTGCGCCACCTAGGTCTTCAACTCCAAGGGTTAGCTCACAAACCTTAGAGGCGCCATCGAGGAAACCCTAGATGCCCCCTTTGGGTTCGGCCAGCCCTATGCTCCACCAGTGTCAACTTGCAAACCCTAGGCTCCTCCTAGGGTTCGACCAACACCCTGTGCGCCACCATCATGCAAAGTACACTACCTCCCATGCAAATTACGCCACCACGAGGTGCGCCAATATGCTAGGGTGCACTACTAAGCAAAGATGTGTCGCCAACATGCTAGGTGCGCCAAGTCACTCTACTTAGCCAACAAACGAACATGTCCACCACGTAGGTTGCCCTAGGCTCCACTATGGTTTGGCCAAGGAGAACTTACGCCACTTAGCATGGTCTTCAAGCCATACGCCAAAGAAGTCTTTTACTGCCCTATTCTTTAATTCAAGCTATTTTACAATACATGAATTAAAAAAGACAAGGGCAGCACGCAGGCCTCACAGATAATACATTACAGGCATGGCATGGGGCTTGTCTATAACCATATCATAATGATATAATAAAAGCACATACTCATGCTCTTCTACATGCAATGAAAAACTAACAATTAAAATTAATTTTTGTTTCTCATAAAACTATTCATCACGCAAAATAATCGTCACAAAAGTTTCCCTAATTAATTTTCTCATGCTACCTATATGACAGGTGGTGCGTGCATGCCCAAGGCATGCAAGCCGCCCCCTTTCAATCCACCTTACCATGTAAAAATTAAAGGGAAAAATATGCTAGGATCCCTTACGAGTGATCCACTGAATGTATCAAAGTAGTATACCTTTATTCACAAAATCCCAAAGGCTGTCAATGACGAAGGAGAGGTGCACAAGTGGTCCGCCCTCTACAATCGTGCACACACGAACTCCCCGAGATCCTCTTCCATCCACGCCTGGTGCTAGCCTTCGGGAGGAAGATCCTGTTGCGTATGTTGTTTTCCTCTCTTGTTACGCCACCTTCAAGTTGCACCTAAGGAGGATTCTCTTGCTTGCGCCATCACCATGATGCGCCAAGAGCAGGAGTCTTCTCCATCTCAACATGTGACAATCTTATGAAGATTGCGCCATGGAAAACAGAATCAAGGCTTGGCTGCAAGGAGTGATCATCACCACTACAACTTGCGCCAACTTGAGAATCAACATCTCTAGATTTCTTCCTTCTCCTCTCATCTACACAAAAGTGATGCCACCTTGGAAGATCAAAGTGGTGACACCTCTTGTTGGTAACCTATGCTCCTTCTTCCAAGAAGAAGCACATAAGAAAGGGAGAACAAGAGGTAGGCGACAAGGAGAAAAGATCTCTTCCACTTGTCCCTTGAGAGATGATGGTTTCCATACCTTGCAGATTGTCACCACCTCCATGGAGGAAGAGGGGTGGTTGCCCTCTTCATGTTGGCGACATGGAGAATAGTTCTTGAGTGGGTAGGGTTTGCAAGAAGTGAGGTATTTCTTCTATTATGTGCCTAGACACATATATAGAGATAAAGTACTCCTCTCTCCGAAGCCCACTAGATGTGAATGAAGCCAAGCTTTTGCTCTATCCCTGAGAGAAAAAGGAAACAGTCTTAGTCTAAGAGCATCATTAGATACACCATTGATTTTTATGGTGTCACAAAATTCAAGGAAAAGGGATAAGTATTGGTTTGGATCTTCCAAAGGAGATCCTCCAAACTGCTTCTATTGGATCATTGACAAGAATGCTGGATTAATCTCAAAGTTGTTTGCATCTATAGCAGGCCTGGTAATGCTGGAACGAATTCCCTGTGTACTAGGGGCTGCATAGTCTCTAAGTGTTCTCCTCTCTGCCATGATGGATTCTTCTTCTCTCCTTTCTGCAAATCTCAACTTCCTGTGCAATCTAAGAGTTCTATTAATTTCAGGATCAAAAGGAACTAATGGTCCTGACCTAAGATTTCTACGCATAAACAAATAGAAAGTCAGAAAAATTTAGAAATTGTAGAGCTTAAAAGAAAATCAGAATCTATCACAGAAAAATAGTAGAAACAAAAAAAACAAAGACTTAGTCTAGCAATACTAACAATTATATCAATATCAACAAAACCAAGATCCTCGGCAACAACACCAAAAACTTGTTGTACTCTGCATGTGCACGGATACTCGAAGTAATATTTAAGATATCGAACCACAGAGATCTTATTGTTAAGTACTAACTAATTGAGTTTTCACTAGCTAAGCGAATCGAGAATCGTGAAAATAGCAATCGAACGAGTATTGGAGAAAATCAGAATGAGAGAATTGGGACTAAGGGTTCATTCATCTTGATATTTATGACTAGACATGATTAAAGATTCATCAATTTATTTTTGTCATGGTTAAGATATAATTCACTTGATAAACAAACCAATTCACTCTCGTGCAATTAATTTACAAAGAACAATCTTCACTCTCGCACAAGATTAATTCGATGCTAAGTATAAGTGAATTTTTGTTAAAGAGATTAAGAATCACTCTCGTGCATTCCATCTCAATGCCAGATCTTAAGTGAAACTAAGCACTCTCACACCTTAGTTTCACAGGTTTGCTTAAGGTTTTCCAACAATCTCATATCTATCTCTATGATGTTTTCATGTCTGAAACAATAATAATTTCCAGGTCATAACATTAATAAGAAATTAACTTCTAAAACATAAAGATAAGAACACAAACAATCTCTTGCGATGAGTTCTTATTATAAATTCTAGGGTTCCACGTTCTATGATATCATCTTCTCAGTCCATAGCATAAAACTCCAAAACATGTTAATGCATGATACTAAAAACGATTAAAGGCATGAATTGCTTAAGCAAAATAACCATAGCAAAGATATATTGATGTAGAAAAGTTATTTAGTCATTGAAATATCAAGAGTATTACAACCCCAAGTCCCAAGAGGAAATTAAGCTAGCATAACCGAAGATTCACAGCAAAACATAGTTTTTTGAATGATTAGAGACAGTAAAGAAGGAGTAAGAATTACGAAACAGGGTTGCAACCTGAAATTGCTTTCACAGTTGCGATGAATAGTGTCGTGAGTGTGTTTTTGATGATTTCTCCTTCAATCAATCTCCTTTCGCTTTGGAACTTCTGTGGCGTGTTCTTCTTCCTCAGGCGAAGCTTCCATTCAAAAATCGTGGCGGAGATGGTCTATGGAGCAAACGGCGACGAACCCTAGCGCAGCGGCAATTTCTCCAAATTCTCTCTAAGTCCTCGATCAAATCGTTCTTCTCGCTTCGTAAACTTTCGCCTACTTATCCTGAGTCTTCCCCTTTTTTTCGAATCTTCAATTGGTGCCATAAGTTTTGAGAAATCGTGTTTTTAAATTTGCAGTAGAAAACTTAGAAATCTGGGTTTCAAAATACGGTATCGTATCTGGATTACGGTAGTCCCGTATTATTCTTCTGTAAGATCTGGGCCGAAAATACGGTACCGTGACAATTTCTCTCAAAAATATGGCAGTGCCGTATTTTTGCTAAAACTTTATGTTCAACTTTGTCACAGAATACGGTACTGTGTACTTTCATACAGCCGTGTCGTATTCTTGACGAAACTCTCTGGTTGAAATCGCTGGAAAATATGGTAGCGTGTAGTTTCATACGGCAGTGTCGTATTCTTGCCGAAACTCTCTGGCTGAAATCGCTGAAAAATACGGCAGTGTGTAATTTCATACGGCAGTGTCGTATTTCACCTCAAATTTCTGACCTTAGTCTAATGAGAAATACGACACCGTGGGGTTTGCGCTGAAAAATACGGTAGTGCCATATTTTTGCTAGAAGATCCCTTTTGACATGAAATTTGTTGTGTAAACTCCTCTTGATGTCTAGAACTCGTTCATGCATTGGGATTGCTCGAAAGCTAGTGATAATGATGCCTTTTTGCCTGAAATTGATCAAAAACCAAAGATTGTGTAGATTCCAAAATATTTGGTAAAAAGGTAGAAAAATAATGCAAGAAAGTGAGATTATGGTTCAAAAGACTACTAAATAAGTATGAAATAACACTATGAAATTTAGAATCATCAAACACATAAGGCTCAAACCTTGCTTGTCCTCAAGCAAAAATCAAGAAATTGATCAAAGGAGAAAACTTTCTCATGACGAATAAATTTCTAAAACACAATTACCAATGAAAACTTTCATTAATAGTATAATGGAATTTCGAATAGACATATTACCCATTTATTTTGATCCTCAAGTTTCATTACTTAGTCAAATAAAACTTCACAACTTGCATAATAAGCAGAATATCAATCTCAAGATTTCATCCCATTTTCAATTCATAACTATCAACTTTTGTTTATAGGATTGGGGTTTCCAAGATCTTTTTCCACTCATAATCATCAATTCTCTCTCTCTCTTTTTTTTTTTTTATTGTCCACATTCTCTAATTCGATTATCACCTTTTTCTGGTGACGAAGTTATAGTGCATTGATCACATAATCAATTTAGTAGAACTCTTATCCTCTAATTGGAAAGAATTTACCAAGGATAGCGGAGTTTATGTGAACTGATATCTCTCATGGCATGTACCCACATAGATATATACTTTTTCTATTTATTACTTCAACCCATGTCCTTCAGTACCACTGTGCTTTCCCACAGTGCCAAGTAGGGGAGTTCTCACTTTATTTGGATCAAGGAACCTTTCTTCCCAACAAATAGTAAATAGCATAAATATCAACCAAATTAATCTATCAATATCAATTCAAAAATTACACTCATATGTTGATTTTATTCAAAGAAATAATTTCCCTCTAAGATCAAACTTATTAGATAATATGTTAATCCAAAACACCCTTTATTAATCAATGAAGAATTTCAATAAGTGGATATGTATTAGAGAAATAAATTCATCATAATAGGTCTAATCCTAATCTCTATTTTGAATATGTAAACCATCAAGAAAAATTTGGGCATGATAACGGTAGTATTTTCTTAGATAAACAAACTACATAGGTGTATCAACAACAATCATCAACAAATCTCATGACATATCCAACCCATAGCATCAATCCAGAATATCATATATCAAATATCAACTACAACCATATAGAATGGAGTGTATAGCAAATCATCCAAATATGTCGGTACAACCAAATCAAAATCACATAACAACAGCAATTAAGAAGCGAGAATCCGTAGCAGTAGGAGGCAAGAAGTTTGTAAAGTCATCCTCCCCTACACGAGTTTAAGATCAACATGAATTAGTGAATTCAAATAAAGTACGAGAATAGGAATGAGATACTCACAAAATCCTATTCATCTAAATGTGTCTCCTCCTCGTCTTCTTCAGCCGGGGCAGCAGCCATGGGATCGTGAAAAGCTCCCTCACCTGCATCACCGTAGATACCACCTCTCTTGGGATCTTCGTAGTTAAAATGATCATAGAGGAAATTCCCCATGTCCTCTATATAGTTTCCCAACGCCTCGATATCCATGTGAATGTAACTTATCTGCTCATGTATTCCTCCTATGTCTCCCATCACCCTCTCCATACGCTGCTCCTGCCTATAAAACTGTGCAGTGATAGTCTGAAACCCTGGGTCTCGGTAATTCTGGCAATCTCTCTGATCTGGGGTTGCGTGATGTGAGGACGATCTGGCGGCTCCCTGAGGCAGTGGCTCGGTGACTCTAGGTGGAGAGGAGTCAATGCCTATACCTAGTGGGTCATCACCCCAAGTAGGAGGTGGTGGTGGCAATGATGTCTCCGGTGCAGGTGTAGCATAAGATATACAACTTGGCGACAGCTTCTAATTCTCAAGGTTCGGCACGGAGGTCTGTTCGGGGTTAGGCAATGGCAACATGGGAAGCCCAGACTGTAGGATTAAACAATATGTATCTCCATCACGCTGAATCATCTTCATTACAATGCATGACTCAATATCTATCTTTGAATTTCCTCTAGCAACCTCGATCCCATAGGGCGCAATCCCCAGATGTAGTGCTATAGGAGTAAGAAAACCTCCTATCACTATAGCTCCCTTCTTGGCCCTTGACACTTTACTCAGGTGTCTCATGAAAAAGAAAGCTATATCCACTGTGTAACCATAAAGCATACTCCAAAGCAGGAATAACTCAGCATGAGTGACAATACCATCGCTGTCCCCTCGCCCGAATATGGTGTGCGCGAGAACGCGATAGGCATATCTGATGTAGGGGATTGATATTCTTTAGGCTCTTGCTGTTGATGCTGAAATCTGTTATCTGATGAGATCTGGTTCCAAAAGATATGCTCAATGAATCCAATGGGTGGTTCTGTGCGTCCCTTCTATGGTAAGTGAAATATACGCCGAATTTCCTTGAAATAGAGTCTCCTCTCTTCATTCATCATCCTAAATTTGATCTCTCCTTCAGCTGTGTGATCCATGTATTCCTCCCAACTTACCTCCAGGCTACTAAGAAATTCTAGAACAACAGGTAAGTATGTTTTAGGCGTCATTTCAAAAAATTCTCTCAAACCCATTTTGTCATACATCCAAAACACGTCATCTTTCAATCCAAGGATCTCTAAAGCTCTCACATCAGTGTATTTTATTTTTACAATGCGTCGAGCAAGTAGCATGTTGTATCTTTGCTCTTGCTCCTCATCTCGAAACATGATACCGAATGGATTTGGTGGTGGCACTGGAGGTTCAGCGAGGGCTTTCCCTTTCTTCTTTGACATCCTCTTGGTAGGCGACATGGTATAATGCAAAAGAAACAAGCACCAACTGAAGAAAAACTGGGAACTGAAAATGTTACCTAAGGTTGCGCGCAGCTAGAAATAGGGCTGGTTTTCACACTTCGAATTTGGATTTTTGGTCGAAGATTGAGCTTCGAATTCTCTTGGGGTATGATCTCCTTTCTTCCTAGAAGATCTCTGAGCCTGGTAGCGAGCCAATCGTCACTCGGACGGGAAGAATCGAGAGGGGCGAATCACAGCGGAAAACCTTCAACGCGCTTGAAAATGAGCTCGATCGAGCTTGAAATGGTCAAGATCTTCTCTTAGAATCGGATGAAAGTTGTAGAGAGAAGTCGTACGAAGGCTAGGGTAGCGAAAGCTCTGTTGGGGTATGCCCTTAAGGCTAATGTTTGAGGCCTTGGGATTGTATCGGTATCATGTATAAACTCTTATGTTTATAAAGGCAATGGTTGTTATTCAGTATGTTA
>CM050440.1:30319613-30342291 GCA_027562315.1 Costus pulverulentus | reverse complement strand
ATTTCTCTGATATAATCTATTTGTTAGAAATTTTTCATTAATTGATGCATGAAATTCTAGGTAAATGCATTGTTTAGTGAATGCAATCTTGAAGTGAAATAATTCTTTCGAATAAAATGAGCATATTTGCACATGTTATTGAGTTGATATCAAGATATTAATCTAGTTAATCTTTATAATCTTGTATGTTATTTGTTGGGAAAAGGAGATCTAAATCCATGAGAAAGGATGACTCCCCTACTTGGCACTGTATAAAATTAACAGTGGGACCTAAAGACATGGGTTGAAGTCCACAAAAAGAAAAAGAATAACTCCTTTTTCTTGGCATTGTGTTCACAATGGTACATAAGACAAGAGTTGAAGTTCATTGCAAAAGTGTGTATCTATGTAGATGCATGCCAAGAGAGAGCTCCTTTGACATTGACTCTTCTGTCTCAAGAAAATTCTTTCTACCTATGAGATATGAGTTCTATTATGTGTGGTTATGTGACCAACATACTCTAAATTCGTCATTGGAAAAAGGGTGGTAATCGATTTAGAGAATATCAAGGACAAATAAAAAAAATGAGTGGAAAAAGATTTGGAGATCCTATTCCTGTAAACAAAAACATATTGGATTAAAATCTCAAAAAAAAAGATTAATTCATGAAGTTGAAATTCTATTACCATGCGTGTTGCGAACTTTTATTTAATTGAATTATTGAGTCTTAAAGATTAATTTTAGAAGACGATGTATTTACTTGAAAATTTTGTGTGAAATTGATAAAATTCTCTATGGATGATTATATTCTAGAAATTTATTCGTCATATGAAAATTTATGTTCCAATACTCAGTATTGATTTCTTTATTTACTTGAGGATAAGCAAAGTTTGAGCCTTATGTGTTTGATGACTCCAAATTTCATAGTATTTTTCATAATCATTTGGTAGTCTTTTGAGTCATAGTCTTACTCTTTTACTTTGCTTTTATACCTTTTTTTACCAAATACTTCGGAATCTGCACAATCTTTGGTTTTTAATCAATTTCAGGTAAAAAGGCATTATTATCACTGGTTTTCGAGCAATATCAATGCATGAATGAGTTCTAATCATCAAGAGGAGTCTACCCATCAAATTTCAAGAAAAAAGGAGCCAAATTACAAAAATACGGCACTGCCGTATTTTTTAGCGCAACTCTCACGGTACCGTATTTCTCAGCAGAAGTTTTGGGCGAAATACGGCACTGTCGTATGAATCTTCATGGTGTCGTATTCTTCAGCGTTCTCAAACAGAAAGTTTTGACAGAATTATGGCACTACCGTGGGAAATTACATGGTGCCGTATTATTCGACGATTTTAACTAGAGACTTTTGGAAGAATTACGGCAGTACCGTGAAGGTTTCCATGGTGCCGTATTTTGTACAAATTCTGACCAGAAGGATTTGGCAGAAATACGATACTACCGTATTTATGAGAAACATTATCACAACACCGTATTTTGTGCCCAGAACTCACAGAATAAAATACAGCACCACCGTATAAATCTTCACGGTGCCGTATTTTGGAACTCAGAATTCTGATTTTTTCGCCCGATTCTTGCAAAGACCATATCTTTTGATCCATACCTCCAAATTGAGATCCGAAAGAGGCAGTGGACTCGTCTTTAAGAGGAGAAAACACAGAAAGTGAAAGTAATGAATTTTATTATGAATCCATGGAGAAATTGAGGGAGAGGTAGAATTTCTAGGGTTCATCGGTTCTCCACCTACAGACCACCTCCGGCCACGAAATTTGACAAAGAGCTTCACCTAGTGAAGGAGAACACACATCTCAAGTTCTAGAGCATTCGGAGTTGAATCAAAGGAGAAATCGACACAACAGTGGTGACAGCGCTGTTCAAAGCATATTACGGGCTGTAATTTCATTACAGCCCTGTTTTGTAATCTTTCTTCCCTCTTTTCGATTCCTTATCACTCTGAAAACATGTTTTATTGTAATTCCTTCATCATGGTAGCTTAATCTTTCTTTGGGACATGGGGGTGTAATCTCTTTGTTTCTTAATGGCTAGAAACTAGTGTTGAGACTCGGATGCACGAGAATGATATTTGAGTTTCCACTTGAGGTGATCAACCAAGAATTCGGATGCACGAGAGTCATCATTGAGTTCTTAGCTGATGGTTTACTTATTTTCAGTATTGAATAGATCTTACGCGAGAGTGGGGATCGGTTCTTTGTATGATTGTCTACGCGAGAGCGAGACAATTTATTTATAAAGTAAATTTTACCTTTACCATAATAGAATTAGATTGACAAATACTTATCTTAATCTAGTCATTAGAAATTAAAGTAGATGAACCTCTAGTCCCGATTTCCTCTCTGATATTTTCTCCGTGTTCTTTTCGATAGTTTGATTCACTACTTTTCGATTGCCTAGCTAGCGAGAAATTGATTATTCAGTACTTGACAACAAGGCCTCTGTGGTTCGATATCTATTTTATCACTTCGAGTATCCGTGCACTTGCGGACACAACACTTACCAACTTGGATAGGAACATCCTCTAGAATACCTACTGGATATTTTACTGATCGATCGGCGAGCTGCAAAGAAATTGAAGTTGGCTTGGGAGCTCCCATATCCAATTTCCTACACACAGACAAAGGCATCAGACTCACACTAGCTCCCAAGTCACATTAGGCTCGATCGAAAGCAACATTACCAATTGAACAAGGAATAGAGAAACTACCTAGATCCTTTAATTTCGGTGGCAACTTGTTTTGAATAAGAGCACTGCATTCCTCAGTTAGTGCCACTGTACCATAGTCCTCTAATTTTCTTTTATTAGATAAAATCTCTTTTAAAAACTTTGCATATGTAGGCATTTGAGATAATGCATCAGTAAAAGGAATATTAATGTATAACTTTTTCAGAACTTCCAAAAATTTCCCAAACTGCCTATCTAACTTAGCTTGCACAATCCTTTGGGGAAAAGGGATAGGTGTCCTATATGGTGGTGGTGAACTAGATCTAGGTACCTCAACTTCACAAGGTAAGTCACCTTTCTGTGAAGACTCATCCTCCTTAGAAGGAGAAGAATTAGGAAGGGACTGCACTTGTGTGGGTTGTGGTTCCAAAACTGGTTCATCACTAGGTATGACATTAGGCTCAACCTCTTCATCATCTAATGGACCCCTTGGATCTTCCAACAGTTTTCCACTCCTAGTTATGATGGCATTACAATGTTCCCTAGGGTTAGGTTCAGGTTTTGCAGGTAACTTCCCTAGGGGTCTATAAGGTGCACTAGCCTGTTGTGCTATCTGAGTTTCTAACATCTTATTATAAGCAACAACACCATCTAACCTAGAGTTTATCTGTTTTAAGGGTTTCTGAAATCTCATCATTTTTGCTCATCTACTTACCCATGAATTTCTCAAACATCTCTTCTAAACTAGATTTTTGGGGTTGACTCTGGTTTGACTGTCTCTGATTATACCTTCTATTTTCATTTTGCCCACTAGTTTGATTGTTACTCTTCCAAGATAGGTTAGGATGTTTACTCCAACCAGGATTGTAGGTATTAGAGTAAGGGTCATTATTTCTAGCTTGATTGTAACCCCCTACTGCATTGACTTGCTCACTCTCCTGATCCACTATAACCTTGCACTCCTCAGCATAGTGCCCATGGTTCCCACAAACTTCATAAATGACAGATGAAACAGAAGCGATTTGCATTTGAAAAGAATCAAAACGGTTGCATAATGAATCTACCTTTTCTGCAAGAGAACGCCAACCATCACCATCGTTCTTACCATGAGAAGGCCGATAAAGCACTCCTCTCTCCGAAGCCCACTGGTTGTGATTTAGCACCATCTCTTCAATCAAGGCATATGCAGCATCAACAGTCTTGTTCATCAGTGCACCCCCTGCAGCAGCATAAACAGTTAAGCGTATGTTGTAAAGCAAACCATTATAGAATGTTTGAATTAAAACTAAATCTTCTAGTCCATGATGAGGGCACTTCCGTTGTAACTCACTGAAGCGCTCCCATGCTTCACCGAATGATTCACCATCTCTTTGAGCAAAGCCTGAGATTTGGTTCCTCAACTGAACCATCTTACTGGGAGGAAAATACTTCTGCAAGAAGGCATTTGACAGCCGCTCTCAAGTAGTGAATGTCCCAGTTGGATGTGAATGAAGCCAAGCTTTTGCTCAGTCCCTGAGAGAAAAAGGAAACAGTCTTAGTCTAAGAGCATCATCTGATATACCATTGATTTTTATAGTGTCACAAAATTCAAGGAAAAGGGATAAGTGTTGGTTTGGATCTTCCAAAGGAGATCCTCCAAACTGATTCTGTTGGATCATTAACAAGAACGCTGGCTTAATCTCAAAGTTATTTGCATCTATAGCAGGCCTGGTAATGCTGGAACTAATTCCCTATTTACTAAGGGTTGCATAGTCTCTAAGTGTTCTCCTCTCTGCCATGATGAATTCTTCTTCTCTTCTTTCTACAAATCTCAACTTCCTACGCAATCTAAGAGTTCTATTAATTTCAGGATCAAAAGGAACTAATGATCCTGACCTAAGATTTCTGCGCATAAACAAGTAGAAAGTCATAAAAGTTCAGAAATTGCAGAGCTTAAAAGAAAATCAGAATCTATCACAGAAAAATAGTTGAAACAAAAAAAAATAATGACTTAGTCTAGCAATACTAACAATTATATCAATATCAACAAAACCAAGATCCCGGCAAAGGTGCCAAAAACTTGTTTTACTTCGCAAGTGCATGGATACTCGAAGTAATATTTAAGATATCGAACCACAGAGACCTTGTTGTTAAGTACTGACTAATTGAGTTTTCACTAGCTAAGCGAATCGAGAATCGTGAAAATAGCAATCGAACGAGTATTGGGGAAAATCAGAATGAGAGAATCAGGACTAGAGGTTCATTCATCTTGATATTTATGACTAGACATGATTAAAGATTCATCAATTTATTTTTGTCATGGTTAAGATATAATTCACTTGATAAACAAACCAATTCACTCTCGTGCAATTAATTTACAAAGAACAATCTTCACTCTCGCGCAAGATTAATTCGATGCTAAGTATAAGTGAATTTTGGTTAAAGAGATTAAGAATCACTCTCGTGCCTTCCATCTCAATGCCAGATCTCAAGTGAAACAAAGCACTCTCGCACCATAGTTTCACAGGTTTTGCTTAAGGTTTTCCAACAATCTAACATCTATCTCTTGCATGTTTTCATGTCTAAAACAATAATAATTTCCAGGTCATAACATTAACAAGAAATTAACTTCTAAAACCTAAAGATAAGAACACAACCAATCTCTTGCGATGAGTTCTTATTATAAATTCTAGGGTTCCAAGTTCTATGATATCATCTTCTCAGTCCATAGCATAAAACTCCAAAACATGTTAATGCATGATACTAAAAACGATTAAAGGCATGAATTGCTTAAGCAAAATAACCATAGCAAAGATATATTGATGTAGAAAAGTTATCTAGTCATTGAAATATCAAGAGAATTACACCCCCCCCCCCATGTCCCAAGAGGAAATTAAGCTAGCATAACGGAAGATTCACAGCAAAATATAGTTTTTTGAATGATTAGAGACAGTAAAGAAGGAGTAAGAATTACGAAACAGGGTTGCAACAGAAATGCAACCCGAAATTGCTTTCACAGTCGCGATGAACAGTGTCGCGAGTGTGTTTTTGATGATTTCTCCTTCGATCAGTCTCCTTTCGCTCTGGAACTTCTGTGGTGTGTTCTTCTTCCTCTAGCGAAGCTTCCTTTCAAAAATTGTGGCCGGAGATGCTCTATGCAGCGAACGACGACGAACCCTATCGCGGCGGCGATTTCTCCAAATTCTCTCTAAGTCCTCGATCAAAATCGTTCTTCTCGCTTCGTAAACTTCTGCCTACTTATCCTGAGTCTTCCCCTTTTTCTTGATCTTCAATTGGAGCCATAAGTTTTGAGAAATCATGTTTTTAAATTTGCGGCAGAAAACTCGAAAATCTGGGTTTCAAAATACGGTACCGTATCTGGATTACGGTAGTCCCGTATTATTCTTCTGTAAGATCTGGGCCGAAAATACGGTACCGTGATAATTTCTCTCAAAAATACGGCAGTGTCGTATTCTTGCTAAAACTTTCTGTTCAACTTTGTCACAGAATACGGTACTGTGTACTTTCATACAGCGGTGCCGTATTCTTGCCGAAACTCTCTGGTTGAAATCATTGGAAAATACGGCAGCGTGTAGTTTCATACGGCGGTGCTGTATTCTTGCCGAAACTCTCTGGTTTAAATCACTAGAAAATACGGGCAGTGTGTAGTTTCATACGGCAATGCCTTATTTCACCTCAAATTTCTGACCATAGTCTGATGAGAAATACGGTACCGTGGGGTTTGCGCCCAAAAATATGGTAGTGCCGTATTTTTTCTAGAAGATCCCTTTTGACTTGAAATTTGTTGTGTAAACTCCTCTTGATGTGTAGAACTCGTTCATGCATTGGGATTGCTCGAAAACCAGTGATAATGATGTCTTTTTGTCTAAAATTGATCAAAAACTAAAGATTGTGTAGATTCTGAAATATTTGGTAAAAAGGTATAAAAACAATGCAAGTGAGTGAGATTATGGTTCAAAAGACTACTAAATAAGTATGAAAAAACACTATGAAATTTAGAGTCATCAATGACCCTTATTCTTCCACCTATAACCCAGGCTAGAGAAACCACCCTAACCTTTCCTACATAAATAATCAAGGATACGTTCCTCAGCCTGACAATAAGCAACCTCTAGGGTTTCAACCTAAATAACCCAATCCACCCTAGAAGTCCAACCTAGAGGCTCTCTTGGAAAACTTCGTTGTTGCTCAGAAAAAGCAAAATGAAGATGTCTCTGATGCTATTAAGCATCTAACATCTCAAATGGATGCCTTGGCGACCCATAGAAAGATGTTAGAGAGCCAAATATCTCAGCAGGAAAGCACTGCGACTAGGCCTATAGGTAAACTTCAGGGACAACCTGAGATGAACCCTAGAGAATACTATAACGCCATTACATCTATATGTAGTAAGCAATTAGATGAGCCTAGGATGATAGAGGAACAACCTGTAGCTAGTGAAGAGCCACCTGAGAAAAATCATCTTGAGAAGGAGACACCAGTTGAGAAGGAGAAAGAACAGGTTTATGTAGGTCCTCTTGCGTATGTCCCACCTAATCCTTTTCCTCAAAGATTGGCAAAGGCGAAGCTTGAAAAGCAGTTAGACAAATTTCTTGAGGTATTGAAAAAATTAAATATGAACATTCCTTTTACTGATGCTTTGTCTCATATGCTAACTTATGTGAAGTTCCTAAAATACATTCTATCCAATAAGCGCAAAAATGAAGAACACGGCACTGTGGCTCTAACTGAGGAATGCAGCGCCATAATTCAAAACATATACCTCAAAATCTAAAAGATCCTGGCAGTTATTCTATTCATTGCCAGATTGGGGAGACGTCCTTTGAGTGAGCCTTGTGTGATTTAGGTGCGAGTGTGAGCTTGATGCCTCAATCAATTTGCAAAAGAATCGATATGAGAGATATGAAGCCAACAAAAATCTCGCTTCAACTTGCCGACCACCCAGTTTGACATCCTATGGTAATTTTAGAAGACATCCCAATCAAAGTCGGTAATTTTTTTATCCTAGTTGATTTTATAGTTTTGGACATGGAGCTATCATCCTGGGTAGACCATTTCTAGCCATTGTAGGCATTGTCATTGATGTGAAGAACAAAAGACTGATATTAAATATCGGTGAGAATAAAATAGAATTTGATTTATCTACTACCCTAAAGAAAACTACTTTTGCAGAGTCTTGCAACAACATTGAGATCATGGATAATGTAGTAAATTGTAGCAACATCATCAAAATTGATAAAGATCCTTTGGAGATTTGTTTTGTGGATAAGAATAAGGTTACAAAGCTGTTACTTTTGTTTCTTCTCGTACTTAGAGTTCCGCACAAAACTATACTTTGAATCGTCTAGATATAAACAAGTCGTGTAATTGGTACTTGACCATTAGATCCTCATTAGGAACGATAACTTTTTTTATTACTTCGATAAAGTCGTGCACTATGGCAGCATCGTAAATCTCCTCATCTTTCATTGTGATTAGAAGGTTTTGTTCTCTGAATCAAGATATTGATTTCTTCGTATACATCAAGAGAGATTATTGTTAGAGAAGTGTTATTTGTTCTTTGGGTATTCGTATATCATTGTACATTTTGGATATTTTGATAGTGTAACTTACTCTTTCTCCGTTCGTGCATGTAGGCTTAAGCCGAACTACGTAAATTTGTGTGTTTTGTCTTATGATTTTTATCTTCTTGGATAGGCATATTACTTGATTTTAGGGTACAATTTTTTTTATATTAATTTTTGTTCAATCAAATAAGAAACTGCAGGTATCCATAACAACAAGAGATTTCAGTTATAAGAGCACTATAACACCAATATTTTCAAAAAATGATCAAGTATGCAATATCATGAATGAGAGAAATACAAGCTCTTTTAACTATTCCTCCCTCCTTGATGCTTTTCTTTGCTCTAGTGAACGCACTCCTTATTCTTTGGCTAGTGTGTTATCTAGAAGAACTCCCTCCTTGATGCTTTTCTTTGCTCTAATTTTTTGCATTCATTACTCCAGAACGTAATCTTTAAAAAGGCATTGATTGTATTCAAAATATATGAAGTCATCCAAGACTTGATGCATATAGTATGAATTGTCTATAAAGAGCATTGAGTCTCTTTAGCTCTCCAAGAGATAGCATCGAAAGAAAATTTATTAACGATTATAGATGGATGCAAAAAATAAAAATGATCTTTTGTCAAAATTATACTTCTAACTCGAGTTAAGAAGTATAAGTAGACAAAGGTTATATACTTTTTATTGATAAATCTCCTAAGAGTGGTTTTTGATGACATCAAATTATATAGTGATTTTCATATCATTTATTTGTTAAAGTAATTCATAATTCATGACTTTTATATCATTTTTTTGCTTAAATATCTTTATTTGTTTTAAATCCATATTTTGGTAGTTTAATAAATTTTAGGTAGAAAATGAATTTTGCAAAGATTAAAGCGAAAGCATGACTTAACTCAATAAGAGAGTGCTGCATGACAATTTGTAGCAAAAAGGAATTTTCGCATGCTGACCAAGTCACATATCGTGATTCTGTCTGAAATTGGAACGAGTCACCATAGTGATCCAGTCCAGAGCAGCGTTCGCCCAGTGCAATTTTTGCACCACGTACCAAGATTTTGTCACTTTCAAACATAGGAGGCATATGTGCTCAGGTTCAAATTCAAAAAGAGAACTAGTAAGCTTGGAATGGGGCGAGTCAGGGTCGAATTTTGTCATACCTATCCAAACCCTTCCTCTTCAAAAACCATTTCAAAAACCGATCCTAACCCCCGATGGGGGTTAAAAAAACTCATCCTCATGCCCAACCTTGTCGGTGAGTCGGATCCTCACGAGGACACCCAACCCTCGACCCCGATCCTATTTTTAGCTATTATATAGTAAATTATAAAAATAACTATAAAAAATACTTTTTAAAAAAATAATTAATTAAAACTATTAATGTAAATTTACAATCAAAATAACATGTACAAATCAACAATGAAAATAATTATAGAGTTTTACTAAAATAATAATATTTTAGTAAATTAAAGGGTTGGGGTGAGTAAAGTAGTACCCAACGCGTAATAAAATAAGAATATTTTAATAAATTAAAGGGTCGGGGAGAGTTCCATTGTAGTAGACCCAACCCCGCCCTACTTTTTAAGTTTCGAGTCTTTTCGAACCCAAGTTAACTCAGATTTTGGGTTTGGGGGTTTTTGCCCAGCATTAGTGGTAACTTAGGTTTTGGGTTTGGGGGTTTTTGCCCAGCATTAGTGGCTTGGAACAAGTCTAAGGCAAAGGCTAATTGAAGTAGAGACGAGGTCATATGTAAATTAGGAAGCAAGCACGTGAATGATTTTTTAGGAAGCAAGCAGCACAATCCCATCAAGAATTGGGTTGCTTCCCCAGCGTGCGGCTAAAATTTAAGACAGGTGCTTACTTAAGCAAGCACGATAATATGGAAGAAGAGGAGGAATTAGGGAGAGCTGACTTGCTTAAAATAAGCAAGCATGGCAATTTCTTAGAAGAAGATAGGAGAGTGGAGGGCGAGTGTCCTACGCCTCCTTTGGCTGAAAGGTGAGCAGAGGCGGCGGCAACATGCAGCTGTGCAGACGATGAGTTATGAGAAGAATCAGCGCTCTAAGAACATCGAAACTGAGGGAAAACTTCAAGGAAAGGAGGGAGAAGGCAGACAAGCAATTCCAACTGAGTTCTAAGAAGAATCAGAGAAGATTTGAGTGAGCAAATGCTTTCGGGTGACAGTAGGGGAGAAAGAAGTCACATGGTGTGATCACTGACACGATAATCGCCTGTCAACAACAAACCAAACAAAAAACTTAAAAGTATTTTTGGCATAAATTATTGGAAGGGAGTTATCATTTTACTTATTTATTTGTTGTTTATGAATTATAAAGAGTTTGTACCATTTGAGATGAATTTTGTGGCTTAAACCTTTTTTTAAAATATTGGGAGTAATCCATAAATTTTTCTTAATTTGTAAACTATTATAATATTATTAATTTAGTTATAGAAGATTTATTACATATGTCTTTATGCGAGTAAAATAAACTCAATGTCTTAGATAAAGTATGATGTATTAAGAGGTGATTTTATAATATCAAAAAAAAAAATCCATAATTGAACTTATAAATATTAGTTCACGAGAGTGACTAAGAGTTATTTGATTTAATCGTGATTGATTAATTCTACATATTTTTATTTTTGGTCAAAGTAAATGTATAATTATAGATTTTGTAAGGTGAATTGAGAGGTTATTTTATAGGGTTAGAAAACCTATAAGTAACTAAATTTACTTTAAGGGTTTAAAATTATTATATAACTTAATATAACTTGATAGACGACGAAAGTATTTATTAGGTTAGTATCAGGTTGGTTGTATTCTAGAGGGGATGACTTATACTTTAAGATAATTTCCTTTAACTTGCAGAATTAACTTAATAGAAAAATTTTATTTGTTTAAATATTTAAAACCTAAGTAGTGAAACCCTAGTTCCAAACTCTTCATGTACTCAATATCTTGTCTAAATCTTCATGTTTTTAAATCTGTTTTTATTTACATTAATCCATTTCATTTGGTTCACCTAGCCAGTAAAAATAGAATTTAATGATACTTAACATCTAGATCTTTGTGGGAATAATAATCTATTTTATTATTCAATATATATTTGCAATTAGATCAAGCTTACATTAGCTAGTCTTAGTAATACTTGCCTTGTACGGTTGATACTTTTATTACTTCCATTCGCTTCAACCAACTATAGCGTCCAATTTAACAATCTTAGGGGTGGTTTCTCAAAGTGTCAAACCTTAAAACATATCAATAAACTATTAATGTTATTGTGATTAATTAGAAAAGTTCGATTATGTTGTTAAGTCATACTTATTCATGTCATGATCATAGGAATTCCTATCGGAATATTATATTATTAACCCAATGGGATTTTGCATACATTGCTCAGCCGAAAATTACCTACAAATGGAGAAATAGTAAAGTCTCACAACCATACCTTCAATATAAAAAATTAATATTATATAGTGAACACAAGCAAGAGGTGTAATGCTCACTCACAAAATGGTCCCATAGAATAACTTTCAGGTAACAAAATAAGTTTTGAAAATAGAACCGTTTACATTGTGATCGGGAAATTATAATGCTTTTAAAAATGAAGATTTTATTTTGTTAGTCCTGTTAATGATTCGGCCTTCGGAATTTTTTTAAACGAACTATAGAATTAGAATAACACATTCCACTTTTCTTTTTTCTTGTTTCAACAAGCTCTCAACATTTTAAGTATCTTTTCTATTTAGATTTTGTACATATTTACTCTTTTTTTTTTTTGAAATATATGTTTGCGCTCAAAGTTACTTAGCTACATGTGTAGTTTTCTTGCTCAAATATAGTATATACCTTTATGGCAACCATATTTGGAATAGTTAAAATGTATATAAACAATTATTCATAAAGCCTTAGTTTACATACTATATCAGATGCATACCAGAGTTCATCAATTCGAAAGGACCCGACCATTTAGAACTTAGTGCACATAACAAACAAATTGATAAGGCCGTTGTGGATGTAAATTAATTTTGAGACAATATAATGAAAGAAAAAGAAAGATAATATAAGAGAGGATTTACACACGAAAAGACCCTTGGCAAGCTTTGCCAAATGCAGCTGTCATTATCTTATCGGATACAGTTCTGCCGTCACTATCTTCAAGTAGAAGAACAGCCAATAGTTCTCAAGGGTAAAAAGAGTTTGAATACAAGTATTAAAATGTTGATATACCATCTATCATGGTCCAAACATCAGCTCCTTTATAGATCTTAAAGGAGAGCTGTATCCATACGCCACAGTATCTCTCCAGAGAACCATTCCTGTCAAAATGAACAAACAAATTATGACTTCGATGATAGCAGAGAAGAAACATCAGATGTGCATTGTCCCATATCCTCGAGCAATTTAATGTTATGCACTAGAATAACTGAAACTGATTCACAGACACTTAAATTCATCATAATTCACAAGCCTCTTGTTAATTTTAACATTTAAAACCTATTAAAAATATGCATTGGCTCAAGAATTTACTTCTACAGCTTAGTTATTGCAGGACCTGCAAGAAACATTTGACCAGCAGCACAAGATCTTTACTAGAACCGGCATGTGTGGGACAGTTTCCAGAAACAACAAACAAGATTCCGTTAAGAACATTGGAAACAACGTATATGATATATTTAGAATTTTTGGCACACAGAAGAGTGCAGTGCACATGATGTAAAATTATTAGAACCGGCATTAAAGCATAGCGAAATATAGTAAACACAGTACCTATCCACAGAAGCAATCCAACGGTTGTTCCAAAGAAAAACTGCTTGCTAATGGTGTTGAAACTAAAACAAACCAACATGTCTTCAAGCGTTAGAGAGAAAAATATTTCACAGATGTAGAGCGATGAGAGCTTACCAGCACATGCAGAATAGATTTCCCCAACCCAGTAGGAAGGATGCCCATGTTGAGCCAGTGAACCTGCAATTCAGATAATGAAAGATTTTCTCAGTAAAATGACAGATAAACCATGCAAATCGAATCACAAACCTGGAATTCTAATAATTACAAGGCAAAAATAATAAAAAAAACTCTACCATACAACAAAACTACAAGATAAACCTACCACATGAAATCACGAATAAATAAAGCTCGTGGAATCATTAGACCATTTCCCATCATTGCAAGCAACATTGTGAAAGCTGATAAACCCCTTATGTTCTCAGGATTTAGATAATTAGTCCACTGCAAATACAAATCAATTAGTCCTGCAATATACCCAGAGATGTACATTTAGAGAGACAAACACAACTAGTTTAATACCATTTGTGCAATTGGCATCCACATGAAAAGAAGTGTGGCAGTCCATCCTGATACCGAACCAACTATTTTTGTCCCTTGTTCAGAAAGCTTGGCACTCCGTGCCTGTTTTTATTGACCGTAAAACCAAGAAAATTAATCTTTGTCCAATTATCAAAAGAGCGAAGAAATATTATAAAGAGAAAAATTTGTAGATACATATAAAAAATGAGAAGTATAGTTCCAATGGGTTCAAATTAAGAGCCAAATCATACATTAAAACATAGCCAATGACCATCTGGTCCAAGGGAATGGAGAAACAGGACCAAGGGAATGGAGAAACAGTAATGAGACATGTAATGAGATTCATGGTACAATAAATAAGTACTCTTAGCAAAATACATTTCATATATACAAAATGCAGCAAAACAAATAAATAAATAATTAATAAACTTCAGAATTCATTCTCCAAAATCAAAATAAACCAAATATGAGCTAGCAAAAACTACAAAACACTCATTCTCCCGTGAGAGTGTCATTTATTCTATTGCATTGAGGAATTCTATGCATGAGTTTAATTGAGAGTCATGCTATATTTATTTGTTTAGTAGGGGCACCTAATTTGTAACTTATACTAGTACCAATACAAGGTCAATATGGACCCCGGTACAGGGTTCTTGATCAATTTTTAAAATCTTGAACTAAATTGAAACTTTTGATTTGGTTTGGGTTAGTTTTTTGGGTTGACCTAAAAAATGGACAATCCTACTTAAGTCCTAAAGATATTAATTGAAAAAAAAAAATCATGTGTAGAAATTAAAAAGTTGACTCCAAATAAACTTCCATACGAGATGATTTAGAGGATTTACTTGATTATGAATAGGGTGGTCCAAAAAATGGTTCAACCGATAAATTGAACCGAACCAATCGGTTCAGTTCAAGCCAACTTCGGTTTGGTTCGGTTCGGTTTAAGATAGGTAAAAAAATTTCAGTTCGGTTTTCGGTTTGGTGCAATTCGGTGTAGTTCTGTTCGGGTTGAACTGAACAAACCAAAATTTGAATATAATATTAATATTTTTATATAAAATATATTATATTATTATTTTTAGTTATATAAAATATGTTATATTAATATTTTTAATTATATAAAATATATTATATTATTATTTTTATTAAAAATTAATAATATAATAGTATAAACAAGCTAAATATATATATTTAATTAATTTCGGTTTAACCCGAATCGAACCGAACCCGAACCGAAATTTTGGTTCAGGTTCGATTTGGTTTTTAAAAAGTTCGATTCGGTTTTGGTTTAGATTTTTTTTGGTTTTTTAGTTCGGTTTGAAATCGGTTCGGGTTGAACCGTTTAGACACCCCTAATTATGAACCAACTAGATATCTTAGCCAATACCTCATATTGATCACTAATTTTGTCCAACCAAATTTTATGAAAACCATACACTCACAATATTTAAGATGTTCAACATTCAATATCCTTGACCTCGAGAATCTGGGTGAATGCAGAGGATTGCATAAATGATATCCTTTGGCGTTCAATGTATAGCTAATGAAATAATCACTAACTATTGGAGGGTTCAACATATTTACTCGTGAATTATAAACCCACGCATTAGTTGGGTATCCCCATTCATGGATAAGATTCAAGCTCAGCTTCCATTGTTACCATAACTCATTCGACAAAACCCAATTAAAAACCTACACTAAGGTTTTCATGACTTCAAAGAATTATAAGTAGATTGGAGTTGAACATATTTCTCACCATGTCAGTGCTCAGCTTCTCCTGATCATCATTTTGCTAAGGTATGTCAAATATTTGTATATTGCCTAACAATGCCTTCTACCTCAAGGAACTCAGCATATAGATTCATCATTTGGTCCTTTTCTATGTACTTTCAACAATATTTTCTCTCTATTACACTATAGTTTCAATCTTTCAGTTTATTTCTTTGCTTTTGCATTATAAGCTTTTAAGGATTTAAATGCTTCGACTTTATGAAAAATGAAGATAGAGATATATGTAGCTTAAATAGTCACCAACACGTGGGATAAAATATCTCTGGCTATTATATATCAGTATGTATTATCTACATAATTTCAGAGCTTTCTTGGCACCTTTAGACGTTTTCCTCATTTTTTACTTATAATACACTTTAAGAAAGTTATAAAATCAATAAAACAAAGAGTTAAGAACATTCCATTATACATTAATCTTTTTTTTTCAATAGAGATATGTCTAATGTATGCCGCCATAAATGGAAGATTACTCATTAATAATACACACTTAATACCTATATTTCTATTGTGTAGTGTGAAATAATTTAATTCATAATTTGGATTTAAGTTGAATTTAAACAAATCATCATTAAAAGTTTCCAAAATATATACTACGTTTTTTTTTTGTCTTGGCAACCATATATCCAAAAAGCCATATAGTATTGGTAATATGGACTCTAGAATCAGAACCAATCATTGCATATTATTAGAAGCACAAATGAGAAAAGATTCAAGACAGAGGAGAGATATACAAGTACATTTCTTTCCAAGCCAAGCTTAAAATCGAAGATCATTTTCGTGTATCCTACTTTTTTGCAAAAGAATTGGCAAGCAAGGGCTGTGCATTCGGTACTTTGGTATCAGTACTGATACCGAAATTTTGGTACCAAAATACCGAATTCAATTTTTTTGGTATCGGTACCGGTATTGAAATACTAAAATTTATATTAGTACCGGTACTGATTTCCCAAAATAAATTTTCATCCCGACACAAAAAAAATTTGTTGGGCTAGGTTGGGCACCAAGGTTGCTAGTTGTCACACGTCAGCTCCAACATCTTGAAATGCATGTGAATCGAAATCGAAATCACATTCCGATTTCAATTCGAAGCCGCATTTGATTTTGACCACATTGACTGCAGCCTCGTTTCGAACTCCGAAATCTCGTTCGAAGCCGCGTCTGCCGCACGAAAATGAACGCCGCCTGCGTTCGCTGTTCGCTGCCGGAGAAGAAGGGGAAGAAGGGTGAGCTCAGGGCGCGCAGGTTCGGCGCCCAAACCTCAGCATTCACCGTCGACGACGGAGCGAAGGAGGCTGGAGAAGGAGAAGACGGCAGTCGAAATCATGGCCGGAGTTCGCCGCCTGGAGGGGAGATGCTCGCCTCTGCGAACACCGGGGAGGGGATTAGCAGCGTCGCACGCTGCTCGCTGGAGGTACGTCGGAGAGGAAGCCTCACCACTGGCAGTAGTCTCGTCGCCGAAGGAAGCTCTCTCGCCTCTCCTCCGCTCATCGCCAGCTCCCTCTCCCTTGTCAGCGACGCTCGTCATCGCCGTCGGAAGTTCTCCTCCCCTTCATTCGTCATCGAGGCTCCTCTCTTAAGGAGGAAGCGTCGCCGACTTTAGAAGGGAGGCTGTCTGCCAACCAACCTTCCATCTTCGAGCATGTTGTCTTTGCCAGGGATCGATCCTCGATCTGGACTCACCGTTGTCCCCACCAGAGTATTGGCTGTCGACAACGCCGGAGAAGACGTCGTGGTCCTCACCGTTAATCATGCAGATGGCAGCGCGAAAGAAGCAGACACCGCAAGTCTCATCCTCCCGGCGTTGATGCGCTTCCGCTCTTGGGCCGTCGGCAGCATCGAATTGGCCCAATTTCACCTAGAGGTGGCCAACGGGCCTGGCACGGCACGGCACAGTTATTTGGGCGGCAACATTCAAAAAGTTTGAATTTAGCATGCGTTTTTACCCAAATACCCCTTAACGGTTTGAAAAATTTTAAAAGTTAAGGTTATAATTGTCTTTATGTTATAAAATTACCATTTTAGCCCCTTTTAATAATTAAAAATAGGGGATAAATATGTAAATTTACACCCAATTCATCCCTATAAATTGACCTCTCAACCCTGTCATTTCTTCACACAAGTTTCCAATTAACTTTGGATTAATTTCTCATTCTCTCTTAATACTCTCTTAATCTCTTTTCTAAGTCTTGAGTTTCAATTAGCCATCAAGATTTCAAAGCTCCCTCGGTCTAGTCACGTGGAGAAGATCAAGTAAGTAGTTAATTAATTTACTTTTAGTCTTTTATAATGTAATTGTACTTCAATTTAAATTATTCTAATATAAATTTTTTTCATAATTATGTTTAAGTTAAGGTTGTTGACGGCTGAAACCTCAACTTCTTTGTTCTTACTAAGTGATCTTCAAACATGTGATAAGATAATTTTTTAATGTATAATTTATTATTAGTAAGTATTTAATCTTGTTTTATAAATTTTTTTAGCTAACTTTTAATATTATATGTAGAATTAATGGCGGGATTTAACAATACATGAGATCTTTTGCCATGAGAGCTTGAGGCAATAGAGCAGGAGCTAACGGGGACAACTGACCCCGTTATGCCACCCGATCAAGATGCCAACCCTCCGCCTTACGACCCAAATCAACAACAGCAAGATCATGTTGAATTTGAGCCTACTAATACTATGCAGGGAGAGGAGGGATGCAGTGCAAACCCTCACGAGTCTACTGTGTCGGGCTCAAGAAAACGCACGAGCGACGTTTGGAAGAACTTCGATGTGGTGATGATTAACAGCGAAGAAAGAGTCAGCTGCAAGAAGTGCAGAAAAGTCATGACTTGCAAATCATCGGGTGGAACTGGTCATTTGGCTCGCCACATCAAAAGCCATCAAACTCAAATCGATCGTGCACAGGCTACTCTCAACCTTTCCTATAGTTCTTTTGAAGTTTTTAATTATTCTACGGAAGTTCTTAGAAAAGAATTAGCTAAATTTATTGTTTCGGATGAACAACTATTTGTCTTAAATGAAGCGAAGCCGAATGAACGAAGAAAGCGTGGAAATGTGCATTTGTCTTAAAGATTGGCTAGATGCTGAAGATCGTCTTCAAGAGAAAGGTGGTCATTCAACCTCATCGGATGATGATGAACAAAGTCTTGGAAGTGCAAGCGGAAGCAACAATGGATAAATGTTATAAAAAATAGTTATAAAAAAAATGTAAAAAGAAATGTAAAAAGAGAACTACGCAGACCTGATTCCTCCTTTGAGTGGGGTATGTAGGCAGCCTGTAACAGGTCCGGTCTGAAATATATAATAATTTAATTTTTTTTCAAAAATTTGTGCAAATTACATATTTCTCAATTTAGTTGTCATTAGTTTTTTATTCTAGTGCAGCTTTTGCTAATATGAGATAACATAAGCATAGTACTTAGTCGATTAGATCATTCTCACTACTCATATTCTACTTTATCATTAATCATATTTAGATCCATACACATCAGTGACATGCCTAGAGTGTTAGGTTAAGGTCTGTGCACACGAGAGCCAAAAAAAATTTTTTTTTTTGGAAAAGACATCACCACATAAGTAGGAGCATCTCTAAATGGGGCAGTATAAAAACTATACTAGTTATAAAAAAATCATTTTATGTTAAGAAACAAGAATCAAACAGATGTGGAATCAACCTTCTTATGAGCTAGGGTGCATTGTGCATATACATTAAATTCTAACATAAAAAAAAAAATTGTGGTCACAAAAAAAAACTTAAGCCTATGAGCATCATAAATAAATCCCTAAATTGTTATTGGTTCCAATTGACTCACTTCCTAACGAGGCTAATTGGCAATGCTTTTAAGCCAATTAAAATGTTAAGAAGTCATTACCATTTTGTAGTGCTTTCAGTATGTATACATGTTATTGAAAATGACTACAATTACTCAATGCCAAAATATGACTAAAGATGTTGCGACTACTCCTTAGACATATGGTTCAGTAGAATACGACTTTACCACCTATATAACTAGGGCATCCAGATTGCAGACATTAGATTTCAGCATTGGAGGGTTATTTTTCAAATATCAACCTTGCCAGTGCCTATATAAGTTCTTACACAGTTAGATGAACACAGTTAAACGCGTTCTTGCATGTTCATCCAGGTAAATTGAACATTGATACAGTGTTGCGAATCCTCAAACAGCTAAAACAAAGCACGATGGAAATGCTCAACAGTAAAGTTGCAAGTACAGAACAGGAAATACATAGTAGGGTTCTGTCATGCTGAGATATACTTGTGTTTATTGATGTTGGTGCTAATGGTATGGTCAGCTTGGATCCTCTTTAGAGTCAAAACTAGGTTAGGGATCAATGGTGAAATAAAATCATTAATGCAATGTTGTTCCAACTACTGGATTACTCAATTGTCCATCTTGGACATCCAAATCGTCCTAACCATGGTTGTGTGACAGTATGGTAAAATCTAATGTATTCTGATATATAATAGGAAAACTTGCATCTTATTTGATGATACATTTGAGAAAATTTACCTGCACAATAGAGTAGTACTTGGTTCTCTGGTTCCTTTGTTTCTATGTTTGGAACTTTCTTCACATTTTCATTTTCAATTTAAAAAGAATGATATATAGCTGATATTGGAATGAAGAAAGCCAAAGCAACTCTCATGCCAGAAAATAGTAATGCTAACAGTGACATAAAACTTCTAAATGCACAATTGGCCAGTATATAATAGATCCACGGACAAGTAGATCTTAACTGTTCCAAATTTCATTAATATGTAAACGGTGTCTATAACTTTAGAATATGATATTAAGAGAAAACAATGAATGACCCAATTGCTTAAATATCAAACATTTTCCATGTCAAAATTAAACTAGTTAAATCTTTTCTAAAATTCAAGATCAAAATGATTTATTCGGGGGAAGGGCATAAGCCATGTGTTACTGTCGCAACAACATCAGGCCCTTCCTTCCATTCCTTAGGTATACTAATTACAATTCACCTTCCCTTCTTGCACATGCAAACGCAATATCTTTTCCTCAAATAAAGTTTATAGTGAGGATTCTCTGATCCAATCCATTTACAGATCCATTATAACAAGATTGAAACTTAGGACTATACCCAGAAAATTAAGATGAGTAGAGTAACATGTGATTGAAAAAGTTGAGCGATTGGAACAAGGAATATTAAGCAGCGTAGATTACCAAAGCGACAGTCACAGAAGCCAGGGAGAACGAGATCACTCCAGGTAAGATGCTATTAGGAATATATGGGACAAACGTCGACCACATGACCTGCAATCGAGATTCGATATAAAGAAGCAGTGGAATTTTGAAGGTAGACAATCAGCAATTGAGTTCCAAAATAGGGGCAAATAAAGGCATTCTTTACCTGGGGAAGAACGGCGAGTCCGCCAATGGTAACGAAATCCTCCCAGAGGTTCCAGATCGCCTGACTAAGCCAACCGAAGTAATTCAAAAAGTTTAAAACCAGCCCTGAAGCTACAACAGCCGATGTCACCACAAATTGGGGCAGCGGCATTGCTCCGGCGATTGCTAGCTGAGCTATCACCGCATAGGTCGAGACGACGCCCAACGTCTGGACAATAGCAGCTTCTGTCTCCTTCTTCTTCGCAAAGTAGGACAACAGCGACAGGTTTCCCAGCAATCCGGTAAGCATCCCCTTTAACAGATCATTCGAATCTCATCATTGATTCAGGTAATACAAGGACAACGTTTTTTTTTTTCCACAAGAGAAGAGTTGGGCATACCAGCCAAGGAACCGCGAAAAGGGCGGCATTGTTGCCGGCGAGAAGATTGCGCGTATTGAGGACGATCTGGGGGAGCTGGAGAAGGAGGAAGGGAATGTTCGCAGCTCCGGCGAACTTGGAGGTCAGGAAATCCCATTCCTGGAACTTGGAGCCCTGTGGGTAAAAAAGAGGATATTTCCCTCCTTGATTCGTTTTTCTTTCTTGCAATCAATCATCGGGCGGAAGAAGGGGTTGCATTACCTTCTCGACTGGGTGGACGGAATCAGAGGAGGCGACGGAGGACACACATCGCCGGCGGAGTGGGAGTGGGGAAGCGTAGAGAAGCCGAGCTGGCGCTATGAAGCGTGCGCGCCGTGCTAAGAGGGTGCAGCTGTGGCCTCTGGTCGAGGGTGTTGGAGGAGGAGGAGGCGACGAGAAGAAGCTAAAGAAAGCGTACTGAGAAGAAGGGGAGGGGGAAAGAGAAGGGCGGAGACGGAGAGCCGGAGGCGGAGCTGCCATTAGATAGGGAGACGAATGGAGGAAGGGAGGGAGCAAGAGATCATCAAGCTCTTCTTCTGAAGTCGAGTCGAGATCAAGGCCTCGGGGGGCAGAAATAAATAGATAACTCTGGCAGGATGTTCGCCGTGACGGCACGGGACGGCGCGTGGAGCTCGACAAGATGGAAGAGCCATGTGACCAAGTGAAGCGGTATGGAGGCGGCGCGGGGAAGAAAGGAGTGGACGACCAGGAGTAGTGACACGTGGAGCAAACAGAACGGAAGATGAGGGAAAAAAAAGTTTGACGTTACGTTCGTGCTAGAAGAGTAAAAATCTATAAATAGTTTGGTACATAATTATTATAACATTTTTATTTGGTAAATAACAATTATAACTTTTTTGCCTTTAATATTGTTAAATTTTAAAATGACTAAATTTTATATACACACATAAAAACTAGTCATTTCACAAACTATAAAGTAAGGAAGGCACATGTCGCAAAGCTTTTCTTCCCTAAATAAAACCTTAATCATGTTTTTGGCCGGAATCTACAGAAGAGAAAACATTCCCTTCTTTCTATTGTGGATCCTATCCAAGTAAATAGGATACATTTTTTTTCTTTTTAATGTGGATTTCATCTAAGTAAATAGGTTGATGTAGCAACTAATAGATGAAGGGGTCCTTAAACCATACTCTAGGGTTTTACACAATGTGCGATAAAACGGGAGAGGATCGTGAGACAAGAGAAAAAAAACGCGTCTAAAAGTACAGAGAATCCTGTAGAAAGCATGACGAAATAGCGACGAGTTCGATTAGTGCAACACGAATGCGAATAAAGAGAATGAAACCCAACTAAAATAATGCAATGCACTAACCTCATAGTAATTTTAGTAATTTCCTGCAACTCACTTAGCACGTGGACAATGTCACGGCCGTGCTGGTGAAAGTTCCCTAAAGGGGACGAAACCCTAAAGCATGCGCATATAAAAACTTGCATGGGCGGAATCTAGGGTTTCCTAGGATCGCATGTATGAACATAGATCAACTTAACAATTTGTATAGATCAAGA
>CM050440.1:30283895-30294270 GCA_027562315.1 Costus pulverulentus | reverse complement strand
CTTTGAACCAAACCATCTTGAACCGGTTCACATGTGTGAACGCATGGTTCAATGCATCAAGGCGTTTTGATCGGTTATGTGATCATCATGGCGCATGGCTTCCATTTATGGTAAGTCATGAATGCCTTTTCTAAAACGCCATAACGCATATGCGTTGCGCTCTTCACTTGGACGCCTTGCACTCTCGTGGTGGTGAGGTTGACGAGAAGGAGAGGATTTTGAGAAGGGCTCTCGGCCAAAGAGACATCTCATTCCGTCCATACGACAAGCACCTTTGAAGAACCTTGCTAGCACAAGGATCTCAAAGAGTAGCCGACTTCATCTTGTGTGCGCACCGTTTGGAGGAGATCAATTTTGCTCTCTTGATTCCAAGTCGCCACCCACACAATGGCTATGGTATGATCTTTCATTCATGCTTCCAATCTTTTGGCAAGTTGATCATATGTTTATTCAAATGATCCCAAGGAAACCCTAGCTTCCGCTATGAGATCTTTGATTTGCACCCCCTTTAGGGTTTCACCCCCTTGCGCTCCCCCTTGAAGGGGACCCAACAGTGACTGCGGTCTGAGAGACTATGTTCAAGCTACTACCACTGTCAATGACGATCTTACACGAGTTCCCATTTCACTTAATGTAAGTCATGAAAATGCCCGAGCGCCTCCAATCCTCGGTAGACGCGGGCTTCACAAGGTTGCAACGTACGACAAGTGTGGACGGACCCGACTCTTCGCCACTAGTGTAGCACTCAGCCTCGATGTCGTGCTCAGCAGGGGTTATGGTAGTGACGCGGGCCGGACCGGCATCGGCCCGGGAGGTTTTCTTGGGACACTCGTGCGACATGTGACCCGGCTGCAAACAGTTATAGCAGGTGATACGGCCAGGGGCTCCGACTGCTGGGGCCTTGCCCTTCTCCTCCCAAGTGGGCCGAGAAGGCGAAGCCTCAAGGTGTGTGCGCGGCCTAGGGGGCTAATGGGTCGGGGGCGTGGGTCGCGGGTCTGGGCGAGGCTCCAGGCGCTTAGGTCGCGGGTGGGGTGGTGGAGGACCGCCCGTATGGTGATGCCGATGGGGCCCAAACACGCTGCGCCTTGCAGCGGCCCAAGCATGGCCAAAGCGCCCATTGGGCTGAGGACCTTGCGCGGCCCAAACCGCATCATCATCAAGCGGGTCGTCACCGGGGATAGGGTCCCTAAGGGCCTCGTACGGCCATGTGCGACCCCATTCCTCCTCTTGGACATGCCGCTGGGTGGGCGCGTCCAACGGAGGTAACTCTCTAGTGGGGGCTGGGTTTGCGGACACCGAAGGGTTTACTGGAGTCATGCGTTCATGTTCTGTGGGCCCGGGGCGACTAACAAGGTGTTGGATTCCAGCCAAAATCTGCTGGACCATGGCATGGGTGCTCGCTTGTTGGGCGTCCACACGCACGGACAGCGCCTCAAGCTTTGCATCGATTCGCGCCTCAAGCGCAGCCATAGATGCTAGATGGGAATTAGCCCCTTCTGAAGGCTGGACCGACTCTTGGGTTTTGGGGATGGTTTCCGGGTATTGGGACGACATGATTTGTGACTACGTAGTCACCATGCACAAACAAGGGGGACACGACTAATGCGAAATGCCGAAAACACCAAAAGGATGCAGAAATATGCAATGCGATGGAGAGGGACTGTGCGAATGATAAGAATCGAACGCGCAACGTCCTCTGATACTAGAATTGATGTATCAACTAATAGGTGAGGGGGTCCTTAAGCCATACTCTAGGGTTTTACACAATGCGCTATAAAACGGGAGAGGGTCGTGAGACGAGAGAAGAGAAAACACGTCAAAAAGTGCAGGGAATCCGGTAGACAGCACGACGAAATAGTGACTAGTTCGATTAGGGTAACACGAATGCGAATGAAGAGAACATCACCCAACTCAAATAATGCAATGCACTAACTTGGTAGCACGATCCTGCGTCTTCGTACAGGGGCAGCTTAGACGTGCTCAGAGCACATGGTGACGAAACAGTAGAACTTGGACGTCGTGGGCTGAGTTACAAATGTGGCGGCTCTATCCTGGGCCGAGTTGCTGATGAGATTGATGACACCGTAATTTATCGTAATTTCTATGCCATTTTGTTGATGATTTTGTGTCATATTCAAGACTTTGCTTATTTTTATGCCCTTTTTATGAATATTTGCAGAACCTATACTCTTTTTTGTTTTTAATGATTTTCAGGAAAAAAAGCCATATTTTCAGGTCGATTTCAAGCAATCCAAGTGCATAATTGAATTCACAACATCAAAAAGAGATCACACGTCAAATTTTAGAAGATTTGGAGCTTCAGAGCAAATTACGGCACCCCAACATAGGCTTTACGGCACAATAATTTGGAGCGTTTTTGATCAGAGAACCGATGGAGTTTACGGTACTACCGTAAGGAACTCTACGGTACAGTAATTCGGGTCGATTTTCAACCTGAAAGATTGTTGACATTACGGCACTACCGTAAATAATGTTACGGTACCATAATTCCAGAAGATTTCAAGCCGAGAACTCACTGTCCAGATTACGGCACTACCGTAAAAACCATTATGGCTATAATTACAACGCTGCTCGCGACTTTCCTGGTCAACTCTGAAGCCCAATTTTTGCGTGGTTGATTGCGGATGATACAGGGCTTTATGTTCGAAGCCGAGAGGAAGAGAAGGGGAGCCATCGACGAAACGAAGCCAAGCACACCAAAAGCCCTAATTTTTGTCCACCACAGAGGGAGAAATTGCCACACACGCCGCCGCCCTAGGTTTCACCGCCGGGAAGCGTACAACGCATCTCCGGCCGTGAAATTTGAGTGGAAGCTACGTATAGAGGAGGAGAAGGAGCACCTAAAGTTTCAACGTGATCGGAGATCAGACAGAGGAGAAATCACCAGAAAACCGAGCGCCGCCACTGTTTGCTCCAGATTATGGCCGTAAAGAAGGGTCGTACCGTAATTTCTCTTTCTTCTTTCTTTTGATTTTCTTCAATATGGATTATTGTAATCTTCCCTCTATGATAGCTTAAACCTATTTTGGGACATGGGGGAGTAATTCACTTGATTTTTAATGACTAGATGACTATATTTCACTATTTCGTTGCGTTTAATCTTAGCATGATGATTTTACTTATGTGATGATCGTTCTTAGACTCTCCATAGATCTATATTTTTATTCATGTTTTAGAATTTTCGCCATTGACTGAAGAGTAATTGCTTGAGAATTTGGAACCCTAGAATTGCATGTTAGGACCCCTTTTAGGTTAGTTCTTATTTGCTTGATTCTAATAAACTGATTGCCAAGATAATAATAGAAATCTAGGATTGAGTCTGAGTTTTCAAACGTGGAGATCTTGTGCGAGACCAAAGATCGGAACGTTGGAGAACCATGAGTAAAACTAGTGTCGAGACTCGGATACACGAAAGTGATCCTCGAGATTCCACTAGAGATTATCGACCTAGAGCTCGGATGCACGAAAGTGATCCTTGAGTTCTTTGTTTGATGATTTACTTGTCTTCAGCGTTGGGATGACTCTTGTGTGAAAGCGAAGATTTATCCCTGCATGGTTGTCTGCATGAAAGTGAGATAATCCTTTTTTTAAAGTAAATTACATCTTCATCATGTTGAAATTAAACTGACGAAATCTTTATTTATGTCTAGTCATAAAAATTAAAGTGAACAAAACCGTAGTCCCATCTTCTCTCTCTGATAATTCCGTTTTAGCGCTTTGGTCCTCGATTGCTAGTTTACACTCTTTCGATTGCCTAGATAGTGAAAAATCAATTATTCGGTACTCAACAACATAGGTCCTTGTGGATTCGATACTTTCTTTATTACTTTGAGTATCCGTGCACTTGCGGACTACAACAAGTTTTTGGCGCCGTTGCCGAGGACCTTAGTTTTGTTAATATCAAAATAGTTGTTAGTATTGCTAGACTAAGTTTTATTTGTTTTAGATTTAATTTTGGTTTTTTCTTTTTGCAGGTTTTGGATTTTCACAGTTGTGACAGAACTGAGAATTTCTGAAATTTGTGAATTTACTTGTGTTTTAGATTTTCTATTTTTGTTATATATTCTGAAAAAAAAATAATTTGATTGATTGGTGTTGGATTATCTTTCTGTTCTTGATAGATTTGATAAATATGTCTTTTCATCACAATTCATGGGCATCTCAAAGAAGTAAGGTATACATGCCACAAGGTAAGTATGATTCAATGAGCACACTCCAAGTTACCTTTAACTCTTATATGCACTCTCTTTCTTCTAGTAGATGTGATATTTGTGGATATTTTGATCATTATACCCCTGATTGTCAATTTTTAAATCCCAATTTATCATGGAAAGAATCATATCAATTGTATTCTAGATGGGAAAATCATCAAACTTCTTTTTATGATGATTGCTCAAACTATACTTCTGAACCATACTTTGAGGATACTGAAAAATCTAGCTTAGAGTTATGTTTGAAAAATTCATGAAACAAAGTGAGGAGGCACATGAGACCCATAAACATGGAATGGATAATATGCATGCTCATTCTGAAATTCTAGAAACCCAGTTAGCACAACAAGCTTGTTTATTTGAGTTTGAAACTGAAGAACTTGATTTGGAAAAATCTCCCTCTGATTATGATTGTTTTGAGATTGAGCCTTATGTGAACATTAATGCATCTCACTCTGATTTTGATAATTGTGAATTAGATTCTTCTGATAATTTAATTGTGGAAAAGATTGAGGAAATTGAAATAGAAAAACCCTCTTTTGATGATATTGATTCTTTTGATAATATGTTATTTATGGTTAAATCTGATGAAGGATATGAGGGGTCTAATTTAGAAAAATCTTATTCTAGTTTTGTTGAAAATTTTGAAATTGATGAATTACCTGATGGTGAGCATGAAGGGCTTGAAGAAAATTTGGATATTGCAAATATTGATGAATCTCACCATGATGGTGTTTTGCCCATATCTGATATTCACTCTTCTGATGTATTTGAGAATTTATGCTTTATTGAGGAACTTAATTCAAGACAAAGACATTATTTTGATGATCCAATGCTTAAATCTTTTGATCAAAGTCCAATTGCAATTGAAGATAGAAATTTGAAGAAATGACTTATGATTTTGCTCACTGACAAACATAGGAAGATCATTGAAAATTTTGATTTTGATTTTTGCATATTTAAGAAAGCCACTTTGATTGTGACTTATATGCAATTCTGGATTTTTGGATTAGTGGCTAAACTTTATGGACAGCGGAAAAGGAGAAAATTGTTTGCTCTTTATTTTGGTATTAATTCACTTGCTTCACTATGAGATTTGAGTTTTGATCAAGCTATGGACCTAAAATTAGCACTTCTTGGGAGGCAACCCATGCACTCTTACTTAGTTTAGTTTCCTTTATTTTAGTTTATTTTTTAGAATTAATTTTTCTTTTCTTTTTGCAGGTAAAATCAAACTTTGCACAAAATACGGCACTGTCGTAATCTCATCCACGGTGTCGTAATTTCGTCTGATTTCATCCCGAGAGTTTTGCGTCTTTTACGGCACTACCGTAATATTGTGCTAAACTTTTATGGTGACATATTTTTTGATAATTTTTGTACAGATTGTTTTATGGCTTTTACGGCAGTACCGTATGCTTTTCCACGGTACCGTATTTGAAATCTGCATTCTGCTTATTTGAGTAGGCGTCTTCTCGCATTAATTTTAAGAAACTGGGTTAGGAAAATATTTTATCTTTGGCACGACATGGAAGTACTCATCTTTGTCTATCATCTGGATATTTTTGCTGAATTTTAAAATCCTTGGATCATTCTAAAACACCTAGCAACTTTTCGATTCTCATTAATTTCTACAGCAATTTTCTCCTGACTAATCTGATTAGCACTTTTGCTGCAAGTTTTTAAGATGCTTAAATAACTCGAAACCCAGATTTTTCGCATGGAATATGAAGAACATGTGTCATTCTATCTTGTGGATTAATTGTTTTTATGATTTTATTTTCTGATCATTTTAGGACACATGGCAACTTTTTGAATTTGATTAACTTTTGTGCAGATTTTGCAGTTTTGTAATCTGAGTAGCCTTCTTTCTGCTGATGCCCTAAATTCCTGATAGATTTTGATCTTTTGATTTTCATACGTCTGAATAAGAACATATCTTATTCTACAACTTGGTTTTGTCCATTTTCTATTTGGATGATTAAATCTTATTTTTGGGTATAGCTATTCACTGGCTGCACTACTTGCTTTCTACATGTTATAGCTTCTTTTGCCTCCAGATCCAGAAATCTTCAAGAGCAACTGTCTTCCACCTCTAGCTACCATTGCATCTGCCTCTGACATCACTGTTGTCGACACTGGATTATACCATCTGCAGATTCCTACTTCTTCTACTGCCTCTATTTTTATTGATTAGATTTATTTTTGCAGCAGACTCTTCATTAGTGACTGAATTTTTTTTTTATCTATGCAACATTATTTCTGGCACCCACCGGCCGACGATCTCACCTCCAAGACTGTATTCTTTAGCAGGCCACTAGAGATTACTCACTCTACTGTCGGCACCAGTACCATCATTGCTAGCAGCTCTACAGCTAGCATCTATTCCACCTTTGCTTCTCAGCTGCATCAGCTCTTTCCACAGCACTTTTTTGGACCATCGATGATATCTCTGATTCTTCTTTGAGAAAATTATTTTTATCATTATTTTTGTTAGGGACTATTTTTAGACTAAGCCTTATGTATCTTAAATTGGGCAGGTAAAATTTTCAAAAGGCACACCTGTGGACTTTGCAGCATTTGTCCCGACACTATTTTTGGTCTGAGCCTTATGTATTTTCGTTAAGAGCTTGTCATATAGTTTTGTGAGTATTGGTTGCACTTTCTTGTGATTATTCGATTTGATATGATTATCTACACTTTTCTTCTCTTAGATCTATCACTTTGCATCCATTGCATTGTTTGAGCCTTATGTGATTATACAGATCTATCACTTTTTGTCTTTCGACTATATGAGTTTGATGTTTCACACCTTTTTAATTTTGACATTATTGATGTTTGAAAATTTTTATAGAAGTGTAGAACTTTCTTGATGATAAATGAATTCATGCATGAGATTAGGACAAGACCTATTATGTTGAATTTATTTCTCTAATACATATCTGCTTTTGAAATTTTTCATTGATTGATGAATGAGATTTTGGGTAGATGTATTGTTTGATGAATTTGGTTTAAAACTGAAACTACTTCTTTGAATAAAACTAGCATATGAGTATGATTTTTTGAGTTGATATTGATTGATCAATTTAGTTGATATTCATGCTATTTGCTATTTGTTGGGAAGAAAGATTCCTTGATCCAAATAAAGTGAGGATTCCCCTACTTGGCATTGTGTAAAATTGACAGTGGTACCGAAGGACATGGGTTGAAGTACAAAAAAAAAAGGAAAGAGAGAAAAGAGGAAGAGAAAAAGCATGTGTCTAGGGATCGATCCACATTAACTCCGCTATCTTTGGTAAAAATCTTCCTACTAAAAGGATATGAGTTCTATTACATTGATTATGTGATCAGTGTACTCTAACTTCGTCACCAGAAAAAAGGTGGGAATCGAATTAGAGAATGTGGACGATACAAAAATAGAAACAAAAAAGAAAAAAAAAATTTATGAGTGGAAAATGATCTTGGAAATCATATTCCTGTAAACAAAAGTTGATAGTTATGAATTGAAACTAGATGAAATCTTGAGATTGATATTCTACTTATTGTACACATTGCGAAATTTTATTTAATTAAGTTGTGGATCTCGAGAATTGAATTCAAAGAGTGATGTGTTTATTTGAAATTTTATGAAGCAATTGGTGAGATTTTTCATTGGAGATTGTATTTTAGAAATTTATTCTTCATGAGAAAGTCTATGCCTATGATCAATTTTTGAATTTTCTTGGTTTTTGCTTGAGGACAAGCAAAGTTTGAGCCTTATGTGTTTGATGACACCAAAGTTTATAGTAAATTCTGTGCCATTTCATTGGTATTTTTGTGTCATATTCATAGACTTTGTTTATTTTTATGTCTTTTTTATCAATATTTGTGGAATCCACACTCTTTTCTATTTTTGATGATTTTCAGGCAAAAAGGCATGCTTTTTAGCCGATTTCGAGCAAACCAGATGCATAATTGAATCCACAACATCAAGAGGAGATCACACGTCAAATTTCAGAAGAATAAGAACTTCAGAACAAATTACGGCACCCCCGTAATAGATTTTACGGTACCATAATTACACCACAAAATTACGGCACAGCCGTAATCCATGAGAGGTGCCGTAATTTGGGAAGATTTTGACCAGAGCTTTCATGGCGATTACGACACTGCCATAAATAAGATCACGGTACCGTAATTACAGATGATTTTCCACCCGAGAGATTTCCAGAATTATAGCACTGCCGTAATGATCATTATGGGCCATATTTTGGTCCAGAAACATACAAAAGCAAATATGGCATGGCCGTAAACATTTTTATGGGTCGTAATCTTGACAAATACTTCACAGAGCCAAAATTACGGCACTGCCGTAATATTCATTACGGTACCGTAATTTCATTCAAAAATGCGATTTTAATGGGTCCGAATCTTGCGTGGATCATATCTTTTGATCCAAACCTTCAAATTTAGATACAAAAGTTGCTGTGGACTCGTCTTAAAGAGGAGAAGACGCACGAAGTGAAAGAACGAATTTTTATCACCAATCCATAGAGTAATCGAAGGAGGCATCTTTAGGGTTTGGCCTCGCGCCGAGAGGCGTAGAGATCACATCAGGCCACAATTTTTTACACTGAAGCTTCGCCTGGAGTAGGAGAGGATACCCCAAAAGTTTCAGATCGAAAGGAGTCCGATTGAGGGAGAAATCAACGAAACAGTGGGTGACGCCACTGTTCATCGCGTTTCCAGCATATTACGGTGCTGTAATTTCGATTACAGCATTGTGTTCTGTAATTTCTTCCCTTTTTCTTTGATTTCTGTTCATCTGAACTATGGTTTATTGTAATCTTACCTCCATGATAGCTTAGACATATTATGGGACATGGGGAGTAATTTTCCTTGATTTTTAATGACTAGATGACTTTTATTTTGTCATAATAGTTTTGTTATGATAATTTTACTTATGTGATGATTGTCTTTAATTCTCCGTAATTTTATAAATATCAGCATGTTTTAGAATTTTGTGAAATAGACTGAGAGGTTGATTGTGAAATTCGGAACCCTAGAAATCATCGAGTTTGGAACTTATCGTAAGAGATTAGGTTTGTTCTTTGAATTCTGATTTCTAGTGAATTTATTGTCATGTTGATAATTTGAATCTAGGATGAGTTAGTGTGTTAGAATTGATTTGATGCTGCAAGGGATTGAGTATCGAGTCGTCACAGAACCTTAAGTAGAACCTGTGTTGAGTTTCAGGATGCACGAGAGTGATCCTTGAGATTCCACTTGAGATGATTGACTTAGAATTCGGATGCACGAGAGTGATCCTTGAGTTCTTTGTTCAATTATTTACTTATTTTCAGCATTGGATAGATCTTGCACGAGAGTGAGGATTGGTCCTTTGTATGATTGTCTACGTGAGAGTGAGATGATCCTTTTATGAAGTAGATTAAATCTTTATCGTAATGAAATTTGACTGACAACCTTTATTTCCTTCTAGTCATTGAAATTAAGGTGGATGAAACCCTAGTCCCAGTTTATCTCTCTCTGATTATCTTTTAACATACTTTTCTGCATAGTTTACTTCCACCATATTCGGCTTGCTTAGCTCGTGAGAAAACATCTATTTGGTACTTAACACGTAGGTCTCTGTGGTTCGATATTTTTATTACTTCGAAGTATCCGTGCATTTGCGGATCACAACAGAGATTGAGCGGTCCACTCGGGGATGGGTCCTCAGGTGGTTGGCTCGTTGTATCCTTGGGTTGAGTTGCCTCGATTTGGGTGGAAAGGGGGGTAACGATGCCCATGAAACGATTCGGAGGCTTGCTCTGGCGTTGGGGATCGCCGGATTATCACCTTATTGGGCTCCTTGGGATCGTCATGAGGTGGAGCAACAAAGTAGGGTGGGTGGTGCACGTCGAAATGGCCCCGTCAGGGCCGGATCTGATCGTCAGAGGCGAACACGGCCTGCCCGTGTCGGTGGTCACGGGGGTGTTCGGATGCTCCAGATCCCATCGCGGAGATTATGGTCGGGGGCACGGGCGTGTCGCGGGTGATAGTCCCCTTCAAGGGGGAGCGCAACATCAAAGTCCCCTTCAAGGGGGAGCGGAAACAAGATGAAACCCTAAATTAAGGGGGCGCATGTAGATGTTTTTAGGGGA
>CM050440.1:30249663-30271308 GCA_027562315.1 Costus pulverulentus | reverse complement strand
ACACGTTTTATCTCCTGAGGGCTTATGCCTATTTTCAGGATATTATATTATAGTTGTCTCGTTTAAATTATTGGATACGAGTCTTGGATTCTTTTAGTGAATTGGTTCCTATTTTGAAATGTCCGATTTGAGATATGTAACCGAATTTGTGTTGTTTTAGTATCTGAATAATCAGTTCTGCATATTTCTGAAATTCCACATATGTGTAGTGTGGACATTTGTTGTTGTTACATGTGTGTCTGTGCAGTAGTAGTTTAGTATACTTGCTGCCGGTTTTTTTTCTGAACTTCCGGATTTCTATTTCCTAGTAAATCGATCCTACTCAGTTCTGTGCGGTTTTCAGTTCCGTAGTGATGTCCTTCGATGCCGCTTTCTTCTTGTGTATTAATGGAAGAGTAAAAATTTTTTTTTAGCCCCGTATTTTACTTGTATGCGTGTGGGGTGTGTTCTGAGGGATGTTACACTCCTCTCATGGTTTAGCTCTCAAACGCTAGGGATACACCCCCAAGGTTCGGCCAATGTCATGGTCTTCCTCCATGGAAGGTGCGCCATCTAGCAAGCACAAGGCTCGGCCAAACCCTATCTTGCGCCCTCATGCAAGGATGCGCCATCTTTGAAGCTTGTTGCGCCACCATGCAAGGTGCGCAAGCTTCATGCATGCACCTAGCTCCAAGTACATGCACCATCCTAATCTTCTTCTTAGTTAAAAGCAAAAGGAAAAGCGGCACGTAGGCCTCACAAGGATACATCACAAGCATGCAAAAGGGGCTTGACTCATGATCGCAACATTATGCACAAGTAAGGTTTCTACACATGTAATTCTACATGCTCATGAAAAACATAAAATCTAAAATTTTACTTTTTCATAAAACCAGTCTCTTTTCCTCATCTTCTTATCACAAATTTTTTGGTTATTTGCGATTAAACTTTCATGATGATTTCAAAGATCCTTTCGGCTGGCAATTTTATTAGATCAAGAGACTCGGCCAGTCCGAAGACACAATGCCCGTCCTATTTGACAAAACCACGTGCGCCTTTGATCCTTAAATCATGTAAGAAAAATAACCCAAAAATCCAAAAGAGATTGAAAAGATGATAGAAACAAGAAACACTAATTTTTCCTACTTAGAAAAATCGTTTCCCATGTGATCATGCAATTTGCGAAAATTGAGATATGGCATGTGAGCATGGAAAAGCATGAAAATACATCGTTCGAGTCTCGCAAGACACTCTAATACCACTGTTGGGAAACCCCGGGGATATTTTACAATTTTCAGAGATAGAGATTACACAAAACATTGCACAGCGGAAGCAACATCCCCGAAACGAGCCGGTCCCAAAAACCCAGTGAAGATCGCATGTGAGACAGTCGACACGATGAGATAGAATATACGTTAAAGTAAGATGAGGCTGATGTCGTGATAGGCACCCAAGAGTGCGCCCTCTGCAGTTTCACACACATGGATGCCTCGAGTCCTCATCTTCCACGCCCCGTGCTAGCCTCGGGGAGAAGATCCAAGCCCTTGTCACCTTCTTCAAGACTTGCGCCACCTCCAAGGATGAAACGCCAAAGAAGAAGACGAGGAGAAGAGGATGAAGTCGCCAAGCCCTTGTCACACTTGCACCACCTTCAAGGGAAGAAGCGCCAAGAGGAAGGAAGATGCTTGCGGCTATGAAGATGGAAGAGGAGGTTGCGCCACCTCCAAGCTTGCTCTCGTCTCTCTTAGTGTTCATGCGTCCAAGGAATAGAATACCTGAGAGGGGGTGCCTAGGGCCACTTATATAGAGCCATTGGTCAGTTATGCAGGGGGGCAGCTAGGGTTAGGGTTGGGATTTGGCTTCATGAAGCAAAATCGCCTACTCCTCCCCATTATGCCCTTAGGTGCTAATGGGAGGAGATTCATCGCCATTATACCCTTTTAGCCCCTTTCTTCTTCATGATAACTTATTAGCAAGCCCAACTTATCAATGGGCCTAGGCCAAGGTCCATTATTCACGTTAACCAAGTTATTGGATCCAATCCAAGTTAACCCAAGGTCAAATGAGGCTAACCATGGTTACATTGATCAATATGCCAAAATTGGAAGTTGGCTCCAATAAGTTTCTTCCATCTCATCAGGCCCATTGGCGCAGATGAAATCTCCCAAATAGATCCGAGTTATCCAATAACTCGATCAGAAGGCTTCCCGATCAATATGAGAACTCAAGTATCAAGGTGTGTGACCCTATTGGTTCCTCTGACGCTGGCAGTGTTGACCAAAGGTCACCACAAGCAGTGAGTGGCACCTAGTAGTGCATCGCTGCTACCCAGGTCATTGGAATGGATATCGACATCGACATCCCCATCATCGCAATTAGGTACAGATGCATTCTAGTCTCTTTGCCGAACTGATATCCGATTAGACAAGTGTGTCACCACTTGTTTTCATCCAATCTCATAGTTATGACTAAATCAGGTCTCACCTGGGTATGGCCATACACTTTCAGTCATAAAACCATAGAGGAGCTCCATGGATATCAAACTTCCCTTAGGAAGGGGCAAATCCTCTATCTGTCTATTGACCTTCTCATGTGGGTCGTGACATGCTCAATGACAACTGTTATTACCCTCCAACTACGGCGAGGTGTTAGGTTGTATCAAAGCATATCCCTAACCATATAGATTGGCCAATGACCTCAAGTCAAGGGATCAATGCATCTCCTATCACTTGTGAGGATAACTTGTGACACTAAGTCATTGCCTCACAGCGGGTCGATCCAGTATATCCACCACTGATATACCCATATGTCTGCGTTAGCACCTCGTGCCTAACCAGCCCATATACCAGTCTCACAAGTACCAGAGCTATCCCATATCCACTCAGGTACATCGACTGGGGACAATCATTTGAGCACAGATCCAATCTGTCTCCAGGGACATTATCATATAAGTACATAATCGCATATGTAAGCAAATATAGATAATGACAATGCCAGAATGATATATATAAAATATCAACGTCAAGTAGCACAATAATGGACCAAAACTAGGTCCTAGGGCATATACACCAACAGTGTTAACTATATGCAAAAACATAGAAAAAAATTATTGGATGGTAAATAAGCTCGGGGTGTTATGAAGTTCCTGCAGGACAAGCGAGCTATTGATCCATCCTTTTTTTATGCGATTGAAGTTCAGGAAACCGAAGAAATAGCTAATTTCTTTTCCGCATATAGTAAAACTATTACAGACTATGCCTACTTTGGGAATGTTATTTGTTTTGATACCACATTCCAAACCAACGAGTATGACATGCCCTTTGCTCCCATTATTGGGGTGAATCACCACAAGCAGACTATTATTTTTGGGGCTGCACTATTGTATGATGAGTCAGCAGAATCATTTACTAGGTTATTTTTAATATTTTTACAAGCAATATCTGGGAAGCAGCATGTAACTATTTTTACTGATTAGTTTGCTGCTCGTGCCAAAGCTATACAAATTGTTTTTCCAAGTAGCGCACATCGACTCTGTGTGTGGCATATTTTTTAGAATGCTACCACACATCTATCCCATGTCTTTCATAATTTCCCACAATTTGCCTATGATTTCAGACATTGTATTTATGAGCAATGCAGTGTGGAAACTTTTAAAAGGTTATTGCAGGACCTATTGAATAAGTATAATTTGCATGAACATACTTGGATGGTAAACTTCTACAAATTGCGTTCTAAATAGGCTACTTGTTACCGAACTGAGACTTTCTGTACAGATATGACAACAACATAAAGAAGTGAGAGCATGAATTGTCACTTTAAATAGTTTTTTAATAGAAAATTATCCTTGTTTGATTTTTTGGAATAATATGATAAAGCCACCAACTTCTTTCATGAGAACAAAGACAAAGGCAGATTTTAAGTCTAGGAACACTACTCCATATACACTAGCATCTGTCAGAAGGCTTCAAGCATTAGAAATAGGAGTTTATTATCCAGAAAAGGACTTTAAAAGATAGAACAGGTGTTGGATGGACTAACGTTAGAAGTTGATGAGATATTGCGGAATGAAAAGAAAGTTGAAGAAGACAAGATGATAACAACCATGTATCCCCCACACAAAATATTACTATAAAAAACCCTGTGTATAAGAAAGGGCCAAAAGAGAAGAGAAAGAAGAGTGTGCTAGAAAGAAGGGTGAAAAGGAAAAACCCAACTCCTACTATTGTTCTTGTTGAGTCTGTGTCCATGCCAACACAGGTGAAATCAAATAGTTTGTATGTTGTTCTATTACACTCTTAATGGCTATTTTCACTTATCTTTGTAGAATTTTGCTTATAGGACTCTTAAGTAATGTTCAGGATCCCTTCGTATCCAACCACTCCTGCCCACGCTGCTATTTCATACACTGCTACGATGATGGATACTACTACGTCCTTATATGTTTGTGTTAACTAAACTAGCGTCTTGCATTGTAATAACTCAGATACAAATACTAATTTCTTTGTATGATGTAGTGCTTGGATGCATATTCACATGTTGCGGACAAGGAGGACAATTTGAATGGATAAGTTAGGTGTACATATGACTGTTTGTTTGTATTGTATATTGTCCCAACTGTATAGGGTAATTGCAATGAAAAGTTGTATGTAAAATGATTTTCATTTGTATGTATGATATTTGTATGTAAAGGACTTTCCTTGAAAGAGTATTTAAGGGATATTTGTTAGCAATAAATTGGCCAACAATATCGTGGATAAGCTTATAACATTATGGATAAGGCTGCAATATCGTGGATAAGGCTGTAATATCGTGGATAAGGCTGTAATAGCATAGATAATATATATCGTGCATATGCCTCTAACATCGTGGATAAGCCTGCAACATCGTGGATTAGTCAGTAACATCGTGGATAAGGCTGTAATATCATGGATTACCTGATACATAACGTGGACATGTGTCTAACATCGTGGATAAGGCTGTAACATCTTAGATAAGGCTGTAACATCGTGGATAAGGCTGTAACATCGTGGATAAGGCTGTAATATCGTGGATTGTGTGATACATAACGTGGATATGCCTCTAACATCATGGATAAGGCTGTAATATCATGGATTGCCTGATACATAAGGTGGATAAACCATAAATATCGTGGATAAGGTTGTAATATAATGTATAATCAAACTAGATATGTGTCAATCTATTTAAATGACAACATACATATAACATATATAGCAAAACCAAACATATAGCTTCTTATTGAATAAAAGTCACATACAATATTTACATGTCCTATACCTAGTTGGCCAATAAAGCCCCCTAAAATAGTTCCAGGCTCACTAAAACCCTAATTTTTTGCATTTCAGATTGGGAGTAATGAAAGGGACAATCGTAAATTAAACATTCCATACACTTTAACACAAACAATGCACAGTCAGGGTGATCTGGATCCTGGATTGGGCATTCTTGCTGCCACTCTACTTCCCAAGGCCGTATGTCCAGCTTCTATTTTGTCTCAGCGTAAAAATGATCCGCTAAATAGGTTGCTTGAAAAAGGGAACAAAATTTAATACACGAGGATCAATGTATGTTACAGGAAGTAGATAGGGCAGAATACTTACATATTTACAAACTATGGATTTGTCAGAAACGGTGGTGCCTAATGAATTGAACAAGCACATCTGTTTCTGGCCGAAATCATAATACATTAGGAACCAATGCTTCTTGTTGTAGATAGGACAGATTAATCTCTTTAAATATCTGTTGTGTCCGCAAGTGCACGGATACTTTGAAGTAATAAAAAAATTATCAAACCACAGAGACCTATGTGTTAAGTACCAAATAGTTGTTTTCTCACTAGCTAAGCAAATAGAATATGATGCAAGCAAACAAAAGGAAGAACACGAAATCAGAGAGATAAACTGGGACTAGGGTTTCATCCACCTTAATTTCAATGACTAGATATGAATAAAAGATTGTCAGTCAAATTTTATATTGATAAAGATATTAATTTACTTCATAAAGGGATTGTCTCACTTTCATGCAGAAAATCATACAAAGAACCGATCCTCACTTTCACACAAGTTCTATTCAATGCTGAAAATAAGTAAATCATTGACAAAGAACTCAAGGATCACTTTCGTGCATCCGAATTCTAAGTCAATCGTCTCATATGAAAACTAGAACTCAAGGATCACTTTTGTGCATCCGAATTCTATATGAAAACTATAAATCATCAATGAAGAACTCAATGATCACTTTTGTGTATCTGAATTCTAAGTCAATTTTCTCATCTTTAAAACTACATGTTTTTGTACTTTAGTTTCCACAGTTCATGCTTAGGGTTCTCCAACAATCCGATCGTCACTTACGTGCAGGATTTTTGCATTTATCACATTAACTCAATCTTAGATTCATAATTATCAACATGGCAATTAAACTTACTAAAATCGAGAAATAAGAACAAACCAAATTTCTTACTGTGAGTTCCTAAGATTCAATTTTAGGTTACCAAGTTATCAAGCAAATCACCTTTCAGTCCATATTGCAAAAACTCTAAAACATGCATGATAATATAAATCTATGGAGGATTAAAGACAAATCATCACAAAAGCAGAATTATCATAACAAAGTTATCATGACGAAAATAATAATCATCTAGTCATTTAAAATCAAGGGGATTACACTCCCATGTCCCAAAAGATGTCTAAGCTAGCATGGAAGAAGAAATATAATAAACCATAGTTTAGATTGATCAGAAATTGAAAAGAAGGGGAAAACAACTTTACAGCACGGCCGTAATGGAAATTACAGCCGTAATCTTGTGAGTGAACAATGTCGGCGCCCGCTCTTTCGTTGATTTCTCCTCCGATCAACTTCCTTTCGCTCTAAAACTTATGGAGTGTCCTCTCCTCCTCCAGGCGAAGCTTCCTTGTGAAAATCGCTGCCTGAGGTGGCCTCTACGCCTTTCGGCGTGAAGCCGAACCTTAAGGACGCCTCCCTTGATTTCTCTCTGGACAGTTGATAAAAATTAGGGTTTTCTCTCCCCTCGTGCTCTCCTCCTCGGAGGCTACCTTTTTTCTTCTTACAGCTTTGAATTTAAGGGCCTGGATTGTTTGCAATCGATCGCGCAAAAATCGGACTTCAAAGTTGACCGTGAAAATCGCGTCCAGGGATAGAATTACGGCGTGGTTTCTGTTACGGTAGTGTCGTAATTTCTTTAAAGTCTTTTGTACAGGATCCGACTGGAATTACGGTATTGTGAAATTTGTTGCGGTAGTACCGCATTTTATCCAAATCTTTCAGGTAGGAAATCGCCTCAAAATACGGCACTGTGGAAATGATTACGGTAGTGCCGTAATATCTACCGAACTTTATGTATGAAAACTGACCCAAATTACGGCAATGGTCCGTTATTATTGCAATACTCAAAATTACGGTATCGTAATATGAATTGCGGCCCGGCCGTAATTTGGTCTGAAGCTCTGATTTGCATGAAAATTGACTGGCAGCTTTGTCTCGACGTTTGGAATCCATTAATGTTCTCAAATCTTCCAAAATCCATCAAATATAGGTCCTTTTTACCCGAAAATCATGGAAAACAATAAATAGAGTAGATTTTGCAATATTTGGCAAATAAGGCTTAAAAACAAGCAAAAGAGCATAAATATGACACAAAAATACCTATGAAATGACACAAAATTTACTATATAATTTGGTGTCATCAAACACATAAGGCTCAAACTTTGCTTGTCCTCAAGCAAATAAATAAAGAACAATGCTAAGTATGAGAAATATGTTTTTATATGAAAAATAAATTTCTAAAATATAATCACTCATGAAGTATTCCTCCAATTTCTTGTACAAAATTTTAGATAAATACATCGTCCTCTGAAATCAATCTTTAAGATTCACGGCTTTGATCAAAAAAAACTTCGCAACTCGCATAATAAACAGAATCTCCGTCCCATGATTTCACCTTTATTTCAGTTTAAATCTATCATTCTTTTGTTTACAAGAATAGGTTATCCAAAATCTTTTTCCACATCAAAATCTTTCTTTTTTGAATTTTCTTTTATTGTATTTTTGATGGTATATACCCACATAAATACACACTTTTGGACTTTAACCCATGTCTTTGGTACCACTGTCAATTTTACACAGTGCCAAGTAGGGGAGTTATTTGTCTTTTTCTCTCTTTCCTTTTTTTCAGACTTCAACCCATGTCTTCGGTACCATTGTCAATTTTACACAGTGCCAAGTAGGGGAGTCTCTATCTCTTTTTATGGATCTTGGACTCTTTTTTCCCAACAAATAGTAAGATAAACTAAACATCAACTAGGTTAATCAATTGATATCAATTCAAAAACTACACTCATATGCTCATTTTATTCAAGAAAGATGTTTCACTCTTAGATTGCATTCATCAAACAACATACCTACCCAAAACTATATGCATCAATCAATGAAGGATTTCAACAAGTGGATATATATTGAAGAAATAAATTCAGCATAATAGGTATATCTCCATTCATAGACAGTGACATGCATAATCATAGAAAAATCTACACACCTCTCGTCACATAGATTCAAGTAAAAAAAATTCTTTAAGCATCAAAAATGTTAAAATCAATGCAAGAGGTGTGAAACATCAAACTCTTATAATCATGATCAAAAGTGTAAAATGATAGATTCATGCAATGACATCAAATAGAAATTTTAGGAGAAGAAAAGTGTAGATAATCATATCAAATCAAAATAATCAAAAGTGCAAACAATACTCATATAAATATATAGCAAGCTCAATCATCATCTGGGGTGTAGCGTCAGGGCAGATGCAGCTGGGTCCAAAGATGTGCCTTCTGAAAATTTTTTCTGCACAATTTAAGATACATAAGGCTCAGATCAAAAACAGTATCTTACTTTAACTAAAATAGAAATCAGAGATATCGTCAGTGGTCCAAAGAGGGTGCCGGTGGAAAGAGCTGATGCAGGCAAGAAACAGAGGTGGAACAGATGCTAGCTGAATAGCTGCTAGCAATGAAGATGATGGTGCCGATAGTAGAGTGATGATGAGTAGTCTCCAGTGGCCAGCTAGAGACTACAGTCCTGGTGGCGAAATCGTCGGCCGATGGGTGCGAGAGATATCACTACACATAAAAAATCAGAGTTACTAATGAAGATTCTGTTGCATAAATAAAATCAATAGAAATAGAAGCAGAAGAAGAAGTAGGAGGCTGCTGATGGTATAATCCAGTGTCAATGGCTGAAAATAGTGGTGTCAGAGGCAGATATAGTGGTGGCGGCTGGGCTGCAGTTTATGGTGGAAATCTGAAGGCAAGGAGCTGCTAATGTCGATGGAAAGCAGTGCAACCTATTGATTCAGTTATGAAAAGTAGATAGAACCATAAAGAAAATTAAAGGATCAAAATCTACCAAGAATTTAGGGTATTAACAGAAAGAAGGCTAATCAAATTACTAAATCAAAAACTGCACAGAAATTTATCAGTTACCAAAAGTTGCCATGCTTCCTAGAATGATCAGAAAATATTTTCATGAAAACAACAAATCCAAGAGATAGAATGAAACATGTACTTCTAATTTCAAGTGAAAGATCAGGGTTTCAACTCATCTAAGCATCTTAAAAATCTGCAGCAAAAACACTAATAAGATTAGTAAAAAAAAACTGCTGCAGAAATTAATCAGTTACCAAAAAATGCTATATGTTATAGGATGATCCATGGACTTTAAAATTCAATAAAAATATCCAAATAATAGAAAAAGATGAGTAGTTCCAAGCTGTGCTAAAGATCAAAAATTTTACCACCCCAGTTTCTTAAAATCACTACGAGAATACACCTAATCAGATAAGCAGAATGCAGAGTTAACATTACAGACGTAAAATTTCTTACGGCAGTGCTGTAATTTGCACAAAACTTTTGGGTCAGAAATCACTCAAAAATATGGTATCGTGAAAATCATTACGGTACCGCCGTAAAAGTCACAAAACTTTCTTGTCAAAAACGAACCAAAAATACGGTACCGTGAAAATGATTACAGCCCTGCGGTAAAAGATGAAAAACTGTTGGGTCAAAAATCAACCAAAATTATGGCACCGTGAAACATATTACGACAGTGCTGTATTTTGCGCAAAGTTTGATTTTTTCCTACAAAAAGAAAAAAAAATTAATTCTAAAAAGAAATAAAATAAAAGAAACTAAACTAAGTAAGAGTGCTTGGGTTGCCTCCCAAGAAGCACTAATTTTCAGGTCTATAGCTTGACCAAAAATCAAATTTGATGGCAAAGCAGGTGAATCTGCACCATAGTAAATAGCATACAATTTTCTACATTTCATTTGTCCTAAAAGTTTAGCCACTAATTCAAACATCCAAAATTTCATGTAAAATACAATGGACGTGGCTTTCTCAAATATGCAGAACTCAAAATCAAAATTTTCAATTCCACTCAAAGGATATTCAATGATCTTCCTATATTTGTCAATAAGCAAAATCATTAGTCCTTTCTTCAAATTTATATCTTCAATTGCAATAAGAGTAGGACTTCCATCAAAAGATTCAAGTATTGGATCAAAATAGTCTTTCTGTCTCACGTTAGGTTCCTCAATAAAGCATAATTTTTCAAATAAATCAGTAGACATGGGAAAACATCATAGTGAGATTCATCAATATTCATAATTTTCAAATCTTTTTCAAGTTCCTCATGCACTTCATCAATTTCAAAATTACTAACAAAATCAGAGTAAGATTTTTCTAAATCTGTCTCCTCATATCCTTCATCAGATTTAACCACAATATCATCAAAAGAATCAATTTCAAAACTTTCACTAGAATCAAAAGGGGGTTTTTCAAAATCAATTTCCTCAAACTTTTCCACAGATAATTTATTAAATGAATCAATTTCACAGTCATCAAAATCAGAGTGAGATTCATTAATGTTCACATAAGGCTCAATCTCAAAACAATCATAATCAGAGGGGGAATTTTCTAAATCAATTTCTTTAGTTTGCAAATCAATCTCAAATAAACAAGCTTGCTTTGCTATCTAGGTTTCTAAAAAATTTTTATGAGCTGTTAAAGATCCTACTTGAGAAGCAAGCTGACTAATTATCCCTTTAAGATCTTCAATTTCCTTACTTTGATTTGTCATGATTTGAATTTGATTTGTCATGAATTTTTCAAGCATGGATGCTAACCTAGATTTCTCAGTATCCTCAAAGTATGGTTCGGAAACATGATTTGAAGGAGTTAAAAATTGGCAATCAGAAGCATAATGATCAAAACATCCACAAATATCACATCTAATAAAAGAATAAGATGTCCTAGAAGGGTGCATACAAGAGTGTATATTTAATATATCTGCAAGAGTGCACAATGAATCATCTTTATACTTACCTTGTGGCATGTATACCTCACCTCTTTCAGTTGCACACGAGTAGTGATTAAAAGACATATCTTCAAATCTATCAAGAACAGAAAGATTATCCAACACCAATCAATTAAATTTCTTTTTCAGAATATAAAAAATAAAGAATATAAAACACAAGCAAATTTAAAATTTCAGAAATCACAGTTCTGCCACAACTTGTGAAAATCCAAAACCTGCAAAACAGAAAACAAAGTTAAATCTAAAGACAAATAAAACTTAGTCTAGCAATACTAACAACTATTTTGATATTAACAAAACTAAGGTCCCCGACAACGGCGCCAAAAACTTGTTGTGCCCGTAAGTGCATGGATACTTCGAAATAATAAAAAAGACATCGAACCACAGAGACCTACATGTTAAGTACCAAATAGTTGTTTTCTCACTAGCTAAGCAAATCGATTATGATGCAAGTAAACAAAAGGAAGAATACGAAATCAGAGAGATAAACTGGGACTAAGGTTTCATCCACCTTAATTTCAATGACCAGATATGAATAAAAGGTTGTCAGTCTAATTTTATATTGATAAAGACATTAATTTACTTCATAAAGGGATTGTCTCACGTTTGTGCAGACAATCATACAAAGAACCAATCCTCACTTTCACACAAGATCTATTCAATGCTGAAAATAAGTAAATCATTGACAAAGAACTCAAGGATCACTTTCATGCATCCGAATTCTAAGTCAATCATCTCATATGAAAACTATAACTCAAGGATCACTTTCGTGCATCTGAATGCTATATGAAAACTATAAATCATCAACGAAGAACTCAAGGATCACTTTCGTTCATCCGAATTCTAAGTCAATTTTCTCATCTTTAAAACTACATGTTTTCGTACTTTAGTTTCCACAGCTCAAGCTTAGGGTTCTCCAACGATCCGATCCTCACTTTCGTGCAGGATCATCACGTTTATCACATCAACTCAATCCTATATTCATAATTATCAACATGACAATTAAACTTACTAAAATCGAGAAATAAGAACAAACCTAATTTCTTACAGTGAGTTCCTAAGATTCAATTTTAGGTTTCCAAGTTCTCAAGCAAATCACCTTTCAGTCCATATTGCGAAAACACTAAAACATGCATGATAATATAAATCTATGGAGGATTAAAGACAAATCATCACAAAAGCGAAATTATCAAAACAAAGATTATCATGACGAAAATAATAATCATCTAGTCATTTAAAATCAAGGGGATTACACTCCCATGTCCCAAAAGATGTCTAAACTAGCATGGAAGAAGAAATACAATAAACCATAGTTTAGATTGATCAGAAATTGAAAAGAAGGGGAAAACAACTTTACAGCACGGCCGTAATGGAAATTACAGCTGTAATCTTGCGAGTGAACAGCGCCGGCGCCCGCTTTTTCGTTGATTTCTCCTTCGATCGACTTTCTTTCGCTCTGAAAATTCTGGGGTGTCCTCTCCTCCTCCAGGCGAAGCTTCCTTGTGAAAATCGTTGCCTGAGGTGGCCTATATGCCTCTCGGTGTGAAGCCGAACCTTAAGGATGCCTCCCTTGATTTCTCTCTGGACAGTTGATAAACATTAGGGTTTTCGCTCCCCTCGTGCTCTCCTCCTCGGAGGCTCCCTTTTTTCTTCTTACAACTTTGAATTTAAGGGCCTGGATTGTTTGCAATCGTTCGCGCAAAAATCGGACTTCAAAGTTGACCATGAAAATCGCATCCAGGGATAGAATTACGGCCGTGGTTTCTGTTACGGTAGTGCCATAATTTCTTTAAAGTCTTTTGTACAGAATCTAACCGGAATTACGGTATCGTGAAATTCGTTGCGGTAGTATCATATTTTCTCCAAATCTTTCGGGTAGGAAATCGCCTCAAAATACGGCACCGTGGAAATGATTACGGCAGTGCCGTAATATCTGCAAAACTTTATGTATGAAAACTGACCCAAATTACGGCAATGGTCCGTTATTATTGTAGTACTCAAAATTACGGTACCGTAATATGAATTACAGCCCGGCCGTAATATGATCATAAGCTCTGATTTGCATGAAAATTGACAGGCATCTTTGTCTCGACGTCTGGAATCTATTGGTGTACTCAAATATTCCAAAATCCATCAAAAATAGGTCCTTTTTATCTGAAAATCATGGAAAATAAGAAATGGAGGAGATTTTGCAATATTTGGCAAATAAGGCTTAAAAACAAGCAAAAAAGCATAAATATGACACAAAAATACCTATCAAATGACACAAAATTTACTATATAATTTGGTGTCATCAGTATCTCATCCGGGCTATACTAAAATGCTCCAGTTCGGATCCAACCGCGCCATGCGATTGCGTTGCCTTATAACTACAGCACATCGGGGAAATATAACCAAAGCCTCGAACTTTGGGCTTTGACTTACTGGCCTTGGATATCAGAAGGGCTGCATAGGCATTGATAACCTATATAGAGAGGTTAATGGTTAGCTCATCCCCAAATGGGTTCTAGAAATTGTGGCTTTACATAATGATACTTACCTCATCGCTGACTAGCTCATTGAATAACACCTGACAAATAGACACTTTCTGTATTTTCCAACGCTCTGATTGATGAAAAAGCTGTAAGTCCCATGACAAGAATATTTCAATATCTTCTTTCATTGTCGACTTGTTGTATCCCAACAAGTAGGTAGACAAAAACTTATCTCTGGTGTCGCGGCCAAAACTTATTGTTTAGCACACGGGGACTTGTCACTCCCTAACACGGCCCTAAAAACTTATTGTGTCACAAAGCTTGTTGTTATTTCTGCAAGTGCACGGATACTCAAAGTAATAAAATAGATATTGAACCCACAGAGACCTTATTGTAAAGTACCAAATAATTATTTTCTTACTAGCTAAGCAAATCGAATATGATGCAAGTAAATAATAGAAAGAGTGTAAAGATAAACTGGGACTAGGGTTTTATCCACTTTAATTTTAATGACTAGATATGAAGAAAAGGTCGTCAGACTAATTTTATCATGATAAAGACATAATTTACTTCATAAAAGGACCATCTCACTTTCGTGCAGACGATCATGCAGGGACCAATCCTCGCTTTCGCGCAAGATCTATCTCAACTCTGAAAATAAGTAAATCATCAATCAAAGAACTCAAGGATTACTTTCGTGCATCTGAATTCTAAGTTGATTATCTAATGTGGAATCTCAAGGATCACTTTCGTGCATCCGAGTCTCAACACAAGTTATACTTATGGTTCTCTAACGTTCCGATCTTTACTTTCGTGCAAGATCTCCATGTTTGACACAATAACTCAATCCTAGATTCGAATTATCTAACATGGCAATTAAACTACTAAAATTAAGAAATAAGAACTTAACCTAATTTCTTACGGTGAGTTCCTATTGTTCAATTTTAGGGTTCCAAGTTCTAAAACAAATCACTTTTCACTCCATGTTGTGAAAACTCTATAATCATGCAAGATACTAAGAAAACTAAGGAGAATTAAAGACAAGTCATCACACAAGTAGAATTATCATAGCAAAATTATCTTGACGAAATAAAAGTTATCTAATCATATAAAATCAAAGGGATTACACCCCAAGTCCCAAAATAAGATTAAGCTTACATGGAAAAAGAAATACAATAAACCTAGTATCAAAGTGTCAGAAATCAAAGAAAGAGGGAGAATTAACGTTACAATACGGCTATAATAGAAATTACAGCCGTAAATTGCTTGTAAACCCGCGGTGAACGGTGCCGGCGACGCTCCTTTGTTGATTTCTCCTCTGTCTAAGATCCTTTGGCTTTGAAACTTCTGTGGTGTCCTCTCCTCCTCCAGGCAAAGCTTCAGTGTAAAAATCGTAGCCTGATGTGACCTCCACGCCTCTCAGTGTGTGGCCATGCCCTAAGGACCTCTTTGTTAATTGCTCCCTCGATCTTTTATAAAAATTAGGGATTTCTATTCCTTTATCTTCTCCTCATCGATACAAGTCTGCAGCTTCTTTCGGATCTCAATTTGGATGTCCAGATCTCAAGATATGGTCCGTGCAAGAATCGACTTCAAATTTGACCGTGAAAATCACGCGCCAGGCATAAAATTACGGCAGTGTTTTATATTATGCTAGTGCCATAATTTCACCCTAGTTTTCTGTGAATTCTGGGTGAAAAATATGGTACCATAATTTATATTATGGCACTGCCATAATTTGGGCAGAAAATTACTGCCATAATATAGATTACACCCGGGGTGTGTTTTCAAACTTGCTTCGATTTGCATAAAAATTGACATGCGGCTTTGTTTTGACATTTGGAATCCATTGGTGTGCTCAAATCTTTCAAAATCCATCAAAATATTATACTTTTTACCTAAAAATTATCAAAAACTAAAATAGAAGTAGATTTTGCAATATTTGATAAATTTGGCACAAAAATAAGCAAAAGAGCCTCAATTTAGCATAAAAAGATATATAAAATGACACAAAATATACTATAAATTTTTGTGTCATCAAATACATAAGGCTCAAACATTGCTTGTCCTCAAGCAAAACTCAAAAACTGATCAAGGGATTAACTTTCTCATGCTCGATAAATTTCTAAAATACAATCACCAATGAAAAATTTCATCAATTGTTTCACAAAACTTCAAATAAACATATCATTCTCAAAATTCAATCCTCTAGATCCACAACTCAATCAAATAAAACTTTGCAACTTGTATAATAAATAGAACTTTCAATCTCAAGACCACCTAATTTTTGTTCAAATCTATCATGCTTTTGTTTATAAGAATTAGATTTCCAAGATCTCTTTCCACACATATTTTTTTTTCATGTATTTTGTTATTTTTGCATAGATGGCATGTACCCACATAGATACATACTTTTTATTTTGACTTCAACTTTTATCTTCGGTACCATTATCAATTTTGCATAGTGCCAAGTAGAGGAGTTTTATTCTTTTTTTCTCTCATTATCTTTTAGACATAGACTTCAACCCATGTGTTAGGTACCACAATTAATTTTACAGAGTGCCAAGTAGGGGAGTCTCTCACTATTTTTATGGATCTTGGATTCTTCCTTCCCAACAAATAGTAGAATAGACTAAACATCTACTAGGTTGATCAATTGATATCAATTCAGTAGTCATACTTATATGCTCATTTTATTTAAAGGAGTAGTTTCACCTTTAGATCTTATTCCTCAAATTACACATCTACCCAAAATTTCATGCATCAACCAATGTCAAATTTCAAAAGATAGATATGCATTGAAGAAAAAAATCTAACATGATAGGTTTCTTTTTAATCATGAATACAGGTTTATTCATCATCAAGGAAGATATTTATCAATGAAAATCATTTAAAAATAGAATCACACCACAAGATAGTAGAAAGTGGATCATGAACAATCATATCATCATACAACCATATCGAAGAAATATCAGTGAGTGATACATCTAAAGCAAATCAAAGATGCAACCATATGAAATAATCATGAATACAAGAGAGTGCAACCGATACTCACAAAACTATATAGCAAGCTCTGACCAAAAATATATAAGGCTCGGACCAAAAATAGTGTCGGGGCAGATGCTGCTAGGTCCAAAGATGTGCCTTTTAAAAATTTTTCCTGCACAATTTAAGAAACATAAGGCTCAGTCTAAAAATAGTCTCTAAAAATAATAATGATAAAAATAATTTTCTCAAGGGAGAATTAGATATATCATCGATGGTCCAGAAGAGTCCTGGTGGAAAGAGCTGATGCAGGTGAGAAGCAGAGGTGGAACAGAGGCTGGCTGAAAAGCTGCTAGCAATGATGGTGATGGTGCCGACAGTAGAGTGAGTAATCTCTAGTGGCCTACTAGAGACTACAATCCTAGGGGTGAGATCATCGGCAGGTGGGCCAGAAATAATGCTACATAGATAAAAAAAAAATTAGTCACTAATGAAGGGTCTGCTGCATAAATAAATCAACTAAATGGAAATAGAGACACTAGAAGAAGTAAGAGTCTACTGATGGTATAATCCATTGTCGACGGCTAGAAACAGTGATGTCAGAGGCAGATGTAGTGGTAGCTAGAGGTGGAAGATAGTTGCTTTTAAAGATTTCTAGATCTGGAGCCAAAAGAAGCTATAACATGTAGAAAGCAAGTAGAGCAGCCAGTGAATTTTTTATGAAAAGTAGCTATACCCAAAAATAAGATTTAATGATCCAAAAAGAAAATGGACAGAACCATGTAATAACATAACACTCATTCTTTTCAGATGTATGAAAATCAGAGGATCAAAATCTATCAGGAATTTAGGGTATCAACAGAAAGAAGGCTACTCATATTACAAAATTAAAAAACGCACAGAAGTTAATCAGATTCGAAAAGTTGTTATGTCTCCTAGAATGATCAGAAAGTATTTTCATGAAAATAACTAATCCTCAAGATAGAATGACATATGTTCTTCATATTCCATGTGAAAAATCAGGGTTACAACTCATTAAAGCATATTAAAAACTTGCAATAAAAGTGCTAATCAGATTAGTGAAGAGAAAACTACTGCAGAAATTAATCAGAATCGAAAAGATGCTATGTATTTTAGAATGATCCATGGGCTTTAAAATTCAGCAAAAATATCCAGATGATAGACAAAGATGAGTACTTCGTGATGGTGCCAAAGATTAAAATTTTTCCTAACCCAGTTTCTTAAAATCGCAGCGAGAAAACACCTAATCAGATAAGCAGACAGCAGGTTTAGAATTACGGGCGTAATATCCCTTACGACAGTGCCGTAATTTGCACAAAACTCGGGTAAGAAAAACTCAAAATTATGGTACCGTAAAATAAATTATAGTAGTGCCGTAAAATACCAAAATCTCTCGGGATGAAATCAGACCAACGGCACCGTAAAGCAGATTACGGCAGTGCCGTATTTTGTGCAAAATTTTATTTTCCTGCAAAATGAAAAGAAAAATTAATTCTAAAAATAAACTAAAATAAAAAAAGCTAAGCTAAGTGGTAATGCTTGGGTTGCCTCCCAAGAAGCACTAATTTTTAGGTCATTAGCTTGACCAAAAATCAAATCTCATGGAGAAGTAGGTGAATCTGTACCAAAGTAAATAGCATGCAATTTTTTTCCTTTTCCGCTGTCCAATATGTTTAGCCACTAATTCAAATATCCAAAATTTTAAATAAATCACAATTGACATGACTTTCTCAAATATGTAGAAATCAAAATCAAAATTTTCAACTTCACATAAAGGATATTCAATAATCTTTCTAAATTTATGAGAGAGTAAAATCGTTAGTCCTTTCTTCAGATTTATATTTTCAATTGCAATAGGACTTTGCTTAAAAGATATAAGCATTGGATCATCAAAATAATTTTTATGTCTCAAATTGGGTTCCTGAATAAAATATAATTTTTCAAATAAATTAGAAGATTGAACATTAGATATGGGCAAAACATCAGAGTGAGAATCAACAATGTTTGTAATTTTCAAATTATTTTCAAGTTCCTCATGTTCATCATCAAATAATTTATCAATTTCAAAATTATCAACAAAATCAGAGTAAGATTTTTCTAATTAGTCCCCTCATATCCTTCATTAGAATTAACCATAAACAATACATTATCAAAAGAATCAATTTCATCAAAAGAGGATTTCTCAATTTCAATTTCCTCAAACTTTTCCACAAATACATTATCAAAGGAATCAATTTCAAAATCATAGTGAGATGCATTAATATCCACATAAGGCTCAATCTCAAAACAATCATAATTAGAGGGGGAATTTTCTACATCAATTTCTTTAGTTTCCAAATTAAACTTAAATAAACAATTTTGTTGTGCTATCTCGGCTTCTAACATTTCAGAATTAGCAGTCAAAGATTCTACTTAAGAAGCAAGCTGATTAATTATTCCCTTAAGATCCTCAATTTTCTCACTTTGATTTATCATGATTTGGTTTTGATTTGACATGAATTTCTCAAGCATGGAATTTAACCTAGATTCTTCAGTATCTTCAAAGTATGGTTCAGAAACATGATTTGAGCAATCATCATAAAAAGAAGTTTGGTTTACCCATCTAGAATGATCATCTTGATACCATGATGAATTAGAATTTTGGAGCATTAAAATATAGCAATCAGAAGTACAATGATCAAAGCATCCACAAATATCACATTTAACAGAGTGCATATAAGAGTTAAACTTATCTTGAAGTGTGCACAATGAATTATCTTCATACCTTCCTTGTGGCATGTATTCCTCACCTCTTTCAGTTGCCCAGGAGTGGTGATAAAAAGACAAATCTTCAAATCTATCAAGAATAGAAAGATAATCCAACACTAATCAATCAAAATTTTCTCTTTATTTTTTTTTCATAATATAAAAAAATAGAATTTAATAAACACAAGCAAATTCATAAATTTCAGAAATCACAGTTCTGTCACAACTTGTGAAAATCCAAAACCTTCAAAAACAGAACATAAAGTTAAATTTAAGACAAATAAAACTTAGTCTAGCAATACTAACAACTATTTTGATATTAAAAAAACTAAGGTCCTCGGCAACGGCGCCAAAAACTTGTTGTATCCCAACAAGTAGGTAGACAAAAACTTATCTCTGGTGTCGCAGACAAAACTTATTGTTTGGCACACGGGGACTTGTCATTCCCTGACACAGCTCTAAAAACTTGTTGTGTCACCAAACTTGTTGTTATTTCCGCAAGTGCACGGATACTCGAAGTAATAAAATAGATATCGAACCCACAGGGACCTTATTGTTAAGTACCAAATAATTATTTTCTTACTAGTTGATGACTCTAAATTTCATAGTATTTTTCATACTTATTTGGTAGTCTTTTCAACCATAATCTTACTCTTTTGTTTTATTTTTATACTTTTTTTACCAAATATTTCAGAATCTACACCATCTTTGGTTTTTGATTAATTTCAGGTAAAAAAGGCACTATTTTGAATCATTTTCGAGCAAAATCAAATACATGAAAGAGTTACCATCATCAAGTGGAGTCCACATAACAAATTTCATGCAAATCAAAGCAAAAGACCAAAATACGGCAGTGCTGTAATATATATTACGGTACCGTATTATGGTACAATACCGTAATATCAGAGCATCTACCGTATTTTAGTGGATTTTCAAATCAGAGAATTGTTTTGATTTTACGGCACCGCCGTAGAGCAATACACTTCCGTAATTTGGATCGCTTCAGAACAGAGACACTTGCCGAAATTATGACACTGCCATAAACCATTCCATGTGCTGTATTTCCCAGGCGATTCAAACCAGAGAACTCATCTGATTTTACAGCACGGTTGAGAAGCATTTTACGGGCCATAATTTCCATTGAAAAACGCGATTTTTATGGACCCAAAACTTACGCGGACCATATCTTTTGATCCAGACCTCCAAATTGAGATCCGAAAGATGCTGCAGACTCATCTTTAGGATGAGAAGACACACAAAGAAAAAGGATGAATTTTTATCTAGCATTGAGGGAGCAATCGACAGAGGGGCAGAATTGCTAGGGTTTATCGGTTCTCAGCCTACAGACCACCTCCAGCCACAAAATTTGACAGAGAGCTTCGCCTGGTGAAGAAGAACGTGCATCTTAAGTTTCAAAGCAAAAAGATTCCGATTGGAGGAGAAATCAACAAAACAGCGGTGACAGCGCTGTTCTAGGCAATTACGGTTCATTACAACACTATTTTGTAACTCTTCTCATCTTCTTTTCGATTCCTATTCTTATAGAAACATGTTTTGTTGTTATTCCTTCATCATGGTAGCTTAATCTTTCTTTGGGACATTGTCACATCCCGTTATCTTAACCCCAAACAAGCAACACAAGTCACAAAGGAACAGGATGTTATCACACAGGATCGATGCACATGCTAAGTAAAACCCAGTTCAAGAAAACCCAATCTGAAAAATTTTCGAAAATCCCTACATAGAATCTCCACAAAACACAAATTCAAAAATGTACCTGCCACCACGCAATACTTGCACTAGACATATGCAAGTTCACTTTTATATCAAATCTGATCGCAAAATACGAATCAACTCGAAATTCGAAACAAAGCAACAATATCGATTTTATAAGCTCATGGAACTAACATCAATGACCCAAACACCGAAAATAGGCCAAGGCCCTCGGTGACACAAAAATCAAAATCTCAAAACTGCCACAACCGGCAACACTGGTTCACAAAGTTTAGCCATAACCGGCCCCAGTTAACTAAACACAAA
>CM050440.1:30223108-30234788 GCA_027562315.1 Costus pulverulentus | reverse complement strand
AGAGCTTGGGCGCATATGAGAAGTAGGAAGATGTTTATGGTAAAGTCTTGGAGACTTTCCTTATGAACCCTACATGCGCCCAAACCCTTACCCTAGCCGAAACTCTTCGTGCATGTTGCGCCTAGCCACTTATCCCTTGATGGTAAGAATGCATTTGAGGCATGTCTTGGGCTAATATAGTGCTTGGACTTTTATGGATAGGTTGAATAAGGTTTATGGTAAAGTCTTGGAGACTTTCCTTACTTCAAGACACCTCATCCTAGCCATACACTTGGCATGATCCTAGCCCTTGCCCAAACCGCCTCTAGTCCTATTTATAGGACCCATTGTCGCCCTCTCTAGATGATGAACACTTGGAGACGTGAACACACATAGAGGGGCGAGAGCAAGGCGAAGGGCGACAACATCAAGGTGGTGCAACCCTTCTTCCTACTAGTGGCCGCAAGTCTTCTCCTTCCTCTCCTCTTGGCGTGACTTGGAGAAGGACTTGGTGGCGTAACCTCCTCTTAATCTTCCTCAAAGCCAAAGCTCTTCTTCTCCCTCTTCTCTTGGAGTGAAGAGGATAAGGAGTTGGCGGCATCTTCCTTGTACTTGGCGCATGAACCTTGGAGGTGGCGCAAGAAGAGTGAAGGAACCCTAAGGCTCGATTCTCTTCCTGAGGCTAGCACCAAGCGTGGAAGGGAGCAACGATCAAGGAGTCGACGCGTGGATACTTGTAGAGGGCGAACACTTGGGCGCCTTCAACATGGCTTCGACATCTAGACAAGCAAAAGAGGTACATCTCTAACACATCCTTGTGTTTTCTCCCTCGCATGGATCCTTGGGACCGGAATGTGTTTCGGGTGTAATGCTTCTTCCGCTGCGTCCTGGGACTGCAAATTTTAAATTACACCCGGCATTCCCTAACAGTATTAGATAAGGTAGCACTTGTACCCTTATAAATTATTAGTAACAACTCCTGTAGATAAAGTTAATGAGGGTTTGTCATGGGAGTTATCGAAATGACAAAGTTATATTCTTCCTTTTAGAGAAATGATAGAGGATGATGTAAGAAAACTCACTATCTAATTTTTCTTACTTATTTAAAAAATATATATAAAGTCAAAATAATTATCTACTTTGTGTATTTATATACACATTATTGATACCTTCTCTAAACTTATCTCCACAAGAGCAATGAAAGACAATACAAAAGATAGTTTATTTGTATATATTTCTCCTAATTTCATGGTAAACAAAAGATAGGAATTTCTTTATGAAAATATACTTTTTAACTATCTAACATTGATGAAAATTTTGTTTCCATAGAATTTTTGTAAGTCTAGACAACTAGCTATGTCAATGGATTATATTCAACATGTCACTAAAGAGACTAAATGTGACAATGATTTAATACTGATGCGTTGCATTTACACCATGTTTTTGCCTATGTTTTAGATCATATTTTTGGATTTATTGCATGATTAAGTGCTATTTTTAGTGCTTTTACTCTACTTTGCACGGAATCTTCACTTTTCTTCGTTTTTATGAAAAAATAGGTAAAATGGTGTAAAAATGAAGGATTTCGAGAGTTTTCAAGCCAAAGCATGATTCCCAAGGAGATCACGAACCTACACGTCAAATTTGGGGGTTAAAATTGTGAAGAACGAGACAATTACGGTCTTGGCCGTAATTATGGATTCAGTCGTAAAAGTGACGATGAACGGAAGGTGAAAATCGGCTAAGTGTCGGAACGAATAGAAACTTTTATGGGTGAGGCCGTGAATCCATCACGGTCCGTGAAACTTTATGTGGCCGAAAACGTTATACATAGAAACATTTACGGCCTCAGCCGTAAACGCATCACAGGCCATAAAAACTTCCGCCCGACGAGTTTTTCACTCGTTTCTCCACCGATTCGAATTGGATTTGAGCCAAACTCCACAGAACCATTCTTGGATGAGTCCTAAACTGGTCTAGCTATAAAAGACAACATTTTTCAGGGGTAAAGGGGACTTTTTTGGACGAACATAGAAAACGGCAGTGACAAGGGCGAAAGTTCAATTCCAGGGCATATTTCGGCGAGATTCCACGCGAAAGTGAAGATCGATCGACTCTTCCTCATCTCCAGATTGAGGAGAAGGTGGTTTCGTTGTTCTTTCTGTGATTCCTCGACAATTTTTATGAGTTTTCACCTGTTCATTATAAACATCATGTATTTCCTTAACGATATGAGCGAGTAGATACTTGTTCGAGATTATTGGGTGTAGCCCACTACTTTCATGAATCAATCTATGTTTGCACTCTTTTCTATGAATTTATTATCATGATTTCGTTGAAATTGAATGTATCTCGTAATTTACCTTGGCCAAGTAATTTTTTGTCTTAAACGTTGCGAGAAGGACCGAGAGGTGAATCGCAACGTCCGACCTATTTCAACTGAGCCTTCGAATCCGATCACGAGAGTAGTTTGGATTCATCTGAAGGTCTTAACCAACTTTTCATAGCACTAAATGGGTTTAGTTAGGTTAACTGTCACGAGAGTAGGGAGTTAATCTAAATAAATACCGTATTACGCTCCGAGAGAAGGTAATATGTACCATAGGAAAAGTTCCTTTCATGATAGATAAATTCTTTGGAATTAGTTATTTTTCACACGATTCATCATTGTCAGTGTGGTGAACCCATGAAATCCTGATCCTTTATAATTTGAACCTCTTAAAAGTTGTTTTCAAGTTTGTGTCACACTTAGAAGTTTAGAACAACCACTGGTTTAGTTTGCTTAGATTCAAACAAGTCAAGAAGTCAGTACTTAACTACGTAGTCCTCATTGGGAACGATAATCTTTTTATTACTTCGATAAATCCGTGCACTTGCGGACACTTATCAAGTTTTTGGCGCCGTTGCCGGGGATTACGGCTAGTTAATATTGACTAATAGATAAGTTTGGAAATTAGACATTTTCTTTCTTTTGCTTTACTACTAGTTTTTACTGTTCCTTTTCTTTTTATAGTTAACTTACACGTTGTATGCCCAGAATTTCTCGTGCAAGTGCTTTGTTCCCAGAAAACCCAGAAATTGAGCTTACATTTTGCCTTCGATGGAGATTGCAGTTTGAGAACAAGAAGACCTCTGAAGAAGGAGTGATGGCGGTGAACAATCAATCTTTGGGGAACTTCGCAGCACCAAACATTCAAGGGTTTAATTCAAGCATTGTTCGACCTAATGTAGAGGCGAACAACTTCGAGTTAAAGTCAGCGCTGATGACGATGGTCCAGCAAAATCAATTTGGGGCTCCCCAAATCAAGACCCTAATCTTCATTTAGCTATTTTTCTTGAATACTGTGATACTGTCAAAGTTAACGGAGATTCTTCTAATGCTATAAGACTAAGATTATTTCCATTTTCTCTCAGGGACCGCACTAGAGCTTGGTTATATTCGATGCTGGCAGGATCTATCACCACTTGGGAAGAGCTATCTAGAGCATTCTTGAAGAAATATTTTCCACCCAGCAAGACTATTCAACTGCGCAACAGGATTATATCTTTTGCACAGCAAGAGGGAGAGTCACTCTATGATGCTTGGGAATGCATCAAGGAGATCCAACGCATGTGCCCACATCATGGACTTCAGGAATGGGTTTTAATCTACATCTTTTACAATGGATTGGATTACAACACCAGATTGATAGTGGACGCTGCGGCTGGAGGAACGATCATTAGCAAGAGTGTGGAAGACGCAACTGCTCTACTTGAGGATATGGCCATGAACTATAACCACTGGTCAAGTGAGCGGAACATTACTCCCACAGGGCTTGGTAAGTACCATAATGATTCCTTGACATCACTGGTGGCTAAGGTAGACTCTTTGGCTTGGAAGTTGGATTCTTTTTCTTTTCCCTCAGTTGCCGTTAATGCAGTTTTTTGTGAGGTGTGCAGTGTAACAGGGCATAATTCATCTGAATGTCAAATCATAGCTTCATCATAGGAAGAATCAAATCAGGAGCAAGCCAATGCTGTGGGGAATTTCAATTAGAGACATGTGAATGACCCATATTCTACAACTTACAATCCAGGATGGAGGAACCACCCCAACCTGTCCTACAAGAATAATCATGGGCACGTTCCTCCTTATTCTCAGTAGAATAACAGGCCACCACCTGGCTTCCAACCAAGGCAATATGGGTAGCCTCCAAAGTCGAACTTTGAGTCTATGCTAAAAGTTGTTATGAAACAGCAGAAGGATACCGAAGACCTTGCTAACCAGATCAAGCAGCTGACATCTCGAGTGGAAGCTCTGACTACCCACAACAAGATGTTAGAAAATCAGATTGCATAGCAAACTAGTATTGCTAGCAGGCCTATAGGGAGACTACCGGGACAGCCTGAGATGAATCCCAGGGAGCACATCAACGCGGTTACTGTAATGAGTGCCGAATACAATGAGACACCTGGAGAGCCTATCGAGGAATCTATTGATAAATCTGCAAGTATTGTTTTTGATTTTGAAGACTATGAGGAAAAAGGGAAATATGTAGGTCCGCTTGCATATATCCCTCCGATTCCTTGTCCCTAGAGGTTACGAAGAACAGATCAGAGAAAATCTGATAGTGGTAAGTCTGAGGCAAAGAAAGACCAGGTAAGCAAGAACACTAAAATAACAAAGGTAAGGGACCGTGGAGATATTTCAATTCCATGCCAATTTGGTAAGTTTGCGGTAGAAAATTCTTTGTGCGACATAGGAGCTAGCATTAGCTTGATACCTGCATACTTGATTGAGGAGGTAGGTAGTGGAGAACTTAAACCTACTGAGACTTATATTCAATTTGCTAATGGTTTTGATCAACAACCAATTGGTATATTAGAGGACGTAATAGTTAAAATTGATAAATTTTCTATCGTTACTTCCACCTGCCGACGTAACCCTTCCACTTGCCTTCCTATACTTCCAGCGAGTGACTTCCGATGATCTTTCGCTAGATTTCTACTGGATTTCTTGAAGAACTACCGTGCATCCGCTGACCCACTAGAACTCGTCTTTGGGCCAATTCAAGTCTGATTTTCACTCAGATTCATGAGTTTTCTTCGCTCAGACTCGCGATTCATCATTTGCACTTGGAATACATACACTTTGCATCGATTTGGAACCGTTTGATCAAAATTTTTGAGGCAATTTCTTAATTGATTTTCACGGGGAAAATTCAAAGTTACTGTAGCACACGATTTTTGAAATACATTAGCGTATTTTGGGGTATTTCGATAGGCATTATGGCACCAAGGAGATTAGTTAGGACCAGACCCTATGGAGTGGTGAGGAAGGAGAGTGTACGAGGCCCATACCCTCCTATTTATCCTAGGTATAGGATGCTCCATGAAGTATTCCTGGAGAGATTTGAGCTACATCAGATGTCGGCAGTGAAGTCTCCGATACCTTTTGACCTATTTCCTCCCTCCGACACACCTTGGGAGTATCCCAATGTCTCTAACGAGCTTGGTACTGAGAGGATGTCACCAGCTCCTAGCACATCTTTTGTACCTAGTACATCATAGATGGCAGTACCTGAGCTAGTTAGTTCTCCAAAGTTGGTGATTGTTTCAGAGAGGCCTGCTGATAGACCAGAGAGCCGCAATCAGAGGATCACTAGACGGTATGCTAGGAAGCTTTCCACGCAAGGCATGACTATGCGGGGGAGGAGAGTAACCAGACCACTATCACCAGTTGTAGAGATAGCTGAGATATCTGTAGCGCCCCAGTGTCAGCACCTGTAGTAGTAGAGATGGAGCAGTCAGAGGAGATGCAAACTGATGCTATTCCTATAGACGTGGAGGGTTTCGCTACACCAGTGCCTTCTACAGATATACCCGAGTCTGTTGTTCCTACTGACACTCAAGCTATGGAGGTGGACACTCCACATGACACCGTCCAAACTTCAGAGATTCCATCACCCTCCTCAGCCCAGGGAGATCTGTCTATCCCTGAGGCCAGCACACCCATATTGCCATATCAGGAGGAGGGATCGCCTGAGATATTTGCGGATTTACTAGAGATATCAGTGGACATACCTGAGCTCCATTTTTCTTCTCCATCTGTAGCACATGAGTCCTCCGCAACTCCTGAGATAGTTCCACCCCCTAGTTTCTGAGACACCACACATTACTGAGCTAGCACAGCCAGCACAGCCAGCACCAACACCAGTAGCACTAGTACCATCACCAGAGATTTATTTGCCTTCACCAAAGCCATCATCTGGACATTCACCAGCTGGATCCCCTGAGCCGCCTCCAGCCATACCAGAGCCAGAGATGCCAGTGAGGAGACACACATGCTCACCACCTTCTGTTCTTACTCTCTATTCGCGATAGATCCACCATAGGAGTAGAGAGCAGGAGACGAGATATCGTGCGCTATCTACTAGGGGAGTGCTTAGCATGCGGTATTGGGATGACTAGGCACTGTAGTCCCTAGGATTGTTCGACGACATCCAGTGGATGTTCGCAAACATAAGGTGGCAAGATTTTTACCAGCAGAGACATCCTACTTATGTACAGCTGACTCTGGAGTTTTTCAGCTCAGTCCAAATTACATTGAGGAACTATGATGATAATGATCCGGGTAGGATGGCATTCTGGTTAGGGAACCGGGACCATGTACTGATGCTTGACCAGTTCGGTCATATATTCGGGTTCCCTTCAGACGGTACTAGATATGACCCATGCGAGTTCACTGAGAGGACCTTTTGGCGGGAGATATCTGGTGAGGAGGGATTTGACCCTAGGACCGCCAGAGCCACACGCCTATCCAACCCAGTCTTCATATATGTGCATCGAGTACTCGCACACACCATTTTCGGGCATGTAGAGAGCGACGACATGATCAAATCCTCAGAGCTATTTTTCTTATGGGCTATGTTGACAGAATTCCGCCTTAGCACTCTGTTCTATCTCATGAAGCAAATGGATAAAGATGCTAAAGCGCGGAGAGGAGTCCTCGTGATGGGAGGCATGATTACCACCATTGCCTTTGCCCTCAGTATCGACCCTTCGGGGTTGAACGAGGCAAAGGGCAATCCCAGACTTAATTCCTATGAACGCATGTGTTGCCATTAAGATGATTACGAGGCTTGGGAGCTCGTACTATCTTATGTTCAGGCACACAGCTTCACCTCCATCACTGCCGAGATCTACAGAGCATATTCCTCCCGTCGAGCCATCTACCACTGACAGACCATCTACATCTGCCAAACCATCCACTTCAACACGATCAGATCCTTCACTAGAGCAGATGCGAGCTGAGCAGAGGAGGATGCGCGATGACATATCGCGTCTTGAGTAGGGACAGTCGAGAGCACTCGATTCTTTACGCACGATAGAGGAGTTATTACGGCATTGTCTCCCATCATCATCGACTAGACATACCAGAGATGAGGAGGAAGACTCCGAGTATACAGAGACAGATTGATTTATTGAGTATTGTATTTCATTTTTATGAACTTTCGGATTATTACTTGATGTTATACATGTGATCTCACAATTATACTATCTATGCATAGGCTGATTTGATGCTGATGCGACCACACACAGTTTCTTTTATGTTTTATTTGTATGTGTGCATTGTATTTAGACATTATATGATTCATTTTTGATATTTCTATTTGACTTCTGATACTGGGATTGATATTGTATATATTAGATGATATTAGACCTTAGGATGCTGAACATGATTTGGATATGATGGTTTTGAATATATTTGACATTTATTGTATGTCTGGTATGTAGTGTAAGCATTTTAGATGCTTGGTTGATGAGTTTATGCGTATTAGAATGATTTTTGTATATGTGTTTGAAATTGAGAATGAACAGTAACTGAGTATGGTAAACTGTGATTTGAATGATAAAATCTGATGGTATTTGATATCTGAGAGTTGATTCCCATGTAAAATTTTAATATATTCAAAATGGTATATTTTTTGGATTTTTCTGAGTTGTATTTCATACTTTTGATAACTGAATAGGGTTTCGCCAACAAATACAAAAGGAACTCTTGCGAAATTTTTTCTGAAATTGTTCATTGATTGAATATTTCCACATATGCAGCAATTTAAGTATAGGATACTCATTTTCACATTTTGCTAGACCTTTACAGCTTTACAGATATGAATCCTGAATGTTTATGATTTTTAAGATACACTGGATTGATTTATCCTCAATTTTGAACTTAGAAAACTTTTTGGGTATTTCAAGTTGGATGACTTAGAAAACTTTTGAGAATTCATGTGGACTTAAATTGTTGAGTAAGATCAATTCTGGCATTGATAAAGTTTATGTACGAATTGTTATATGTTTAAAAGACATGTGCATAGTGAATTTATACTTTAAGTTTAGTTTATCTTCCCTTCATTAAATAGATTTTGCTTTTATGGATAGAAATTTGGTGATACATTTATTTAACTCGAGATTTGCTCCAACTCCTTTGGTTGAATAATCAGAGGTTATGCATTGACACTACCACTTTGCACTGTGGAAAATTGGCAGTGGTACCGAAGATATGAGTTGAAGTCTAAATAAAATAAAATGAGAAAAAGAGAAAGCTATAGGCTAAGTGGAAAATTCCTCTGACTAAAGATTGCGACCCTAAGTTACATTATATTGCTTGCAGTATACTTTAAACAATGTTATAGCACATAACAGTTTACAGATCAAATTCCACTAAAAGTCTTTTATCTATAGTTTTACCAAGTGACTTGAAATAAATCTTTATCTATTGCTTAGGGTAGATTTATTAAACCAAAAAGTATGATTGCTTGATATGTGTTGCATGAACATTATAACATGACTTGTGAAGTTTATCTTCCTTGGATTGTGAATTCTTGACGATTTACTTTTGTTATGATATCTCTTAAATGATGTAAGTTCTGAAGAGTTGTTTACCTAAATTGTAGACCAAGGAATTTATTGATGGTAGAGCAGATGAGTGTTCCTTATTTTACATTCTTTATACATATCAGTGTATTGCTTGAGGACAAGCAAAATTTTAAGTCTAGGGTATTTTGATGCATTGCATTTACACCATGTTTTTGCCTATGTTTTAGATCATATTTTGGGATTTATTGCATGATTAAGTGCTATTTTTAGTACTTTTACTCTACTTTGCACGGAATCTTCACTTTTCTTGGTTTTTATGAAAATGTAGGTAAAATGGTATAAAAATGAAGGATTTCTAGAGTTTTGAAGCCAAAGCATGGTTCCCAAGGAGATCATGAGCCTACGCGTCAAATTTGGGGTGAAAATGGTGAAGAACGAGACAATTATGGCCTTAGCCGTAATTACGGATTCAGCCGTAAAAGTGATGACGAACGGAAGGTGAAAATCGTCTAAGTGTTGGAACAAACAGAAACATTCACGGGTGAGGCCGTGAATCCATCACGGTCCATGAAACTTTCTGTGGCCGAAAACGTTATACACAAAAACATTTACGACCTCAGCCATAAACGCATCACGGGCCGTAAAAACTTCAGCTCGACGGGTTTTCGCTCGTTTCTCCACCGATTCAAACCGGATTTGAGCCAAACTCAGCAGAACTGTTCCTGGATGAGCCCTAAACCGGTCTAGCTATAAAAGACAAGATTTTTCGCTGGTAAAGGAGGCTTTTTCGGACGCACATAGACAGCGGCGGCGACAAGGGCAAAAGTTCAATTCCAGGGCATATTCCGGCGAGATTCCACGTGAAAGGGATGATCGATCAACTCTTCCTCATCTCTAGATCAAGGAGAAGGCGGTTTCGTTGTTCTTTCTGTGATTCCTTGACGATTTTTAGGAGTTTTCACTTGTTCATCATAAACATCATGTATTTCCTTAACGATATGAGCGAGTAGATACTTGTTTGGGATTTTTGGGTGTAGCCCACTACTTTCATGAATCAATCTTTATTTATACTTTTTTCTATGAATTTATTATCATGATTTGGTTGAAATTGCATGTATCTCATAATTTACCTTGGCCAAGTAATTTTACGTCTTAGACGTTGCGAGAAGGACCGAGAGGTGAATCGCAACATCTGACCTATTTCAATTGAACCTTCGAATCCGAACACGGGAGTAGTTTGGATTCGTCTGAAGGTCTTAACCAACTTTTCATAGCACTGATGACACTGAAATTTATCAAAATTTCTATGCCATTTTGTTGATGGTTTTGTGTCATATTCATAGACTTTACTTATTTTTATGCCCTTTTTATCAATATTTGCGGAATCTACACTCTTTCCTATTTTTAATGATTTTCAGGCAAAAAGGCATGTTATTCAGTCAATTTCGAGCCATCTAAGTGCATAATTGAATTCACAACATCAAAAGGAGATCACACATCAAATTTCAGAAGATTTGGAGCTTTAGAGGAAATTATGGCACCCCCAATATATTCTTTATGGTACCATGATTTGGAGGGTTTTTGGGCAGAGAATCTCATATGATTACGGAACTACCGTAAGCATCTTTATGGTGCCATATTTTGGAGCGTTTTTGATCAGACGATCGATGGAGATTACGGTATTACCATAAGAAACTTTACGGTATCGTATTTCGGGTCGATTTTCAACCTGAAAGATTTAGACATTATGGCACTATCGTAAAAAATGTTACGGTACCATAATTCCAGAAGATTTCAAGCTGAGACCTCACTATCCAGATTACGGCACTGCAGTAAAGACCATTACGGTCGTAATTACGACGCTACTCACGACTTTCCCGGTCAACTCCGAAGCCCGATTTTTGCGTGGTTGATTGCGGATCATCCAGGTGCTTATATTCAAATATGTAAGAAGGCAAAGGGTAGCCATCACCGAGATGAAGACAAGCACACCAAAAGCCCTAATTTTCGTTCACCACAGAGAGAGAAATCACCTCACACATCGCTGCCCTAGGTTTCGCTGCTGGGAAGCGTACAGTGCATCTCCGGTCGTGAAATTTGAGTGGAAGCTACGCATAGAGGGGGAGAAGGAGCACCTAAAGTTTCAATGTGAACAGAGGTCAGACGGAGGAGAAATCACCAGAAAACCGAGCGTCGCCGTTGTTCGCCCAAATTACTGTTCGCCCAGATTTTGCATGATAGTGAGAGGATAAAAATGGACCGTTAAAATCCAACGTCAAATATCAAGCTCGATAGCCTTCTGACGTGAAACCTCGCTGTTCTGACTATCGTTGGGGCCGTGTTGTACCCACTCAGTGGGCACGCCCAGCTATCTTCAGACAGTGTGTGATTACACCTACGTGCTATAGAGAAGGGATTTATCGCTTCTCGTTGCTCAGCATAGCACGTGATGGTCCAGGGAGTAGGTCAGGTCACCTTGACCATATAGGAGCATATGATAGCTATGTGGAGGCAGCCATCTGAGGAATCAGAGACTGTGTTGTACCAACTCAGTTGGCACAGTCTTCTGGATTGCCTAGATGAAGGGGAATCGCACGGGTTGGCGATTGGCATGGATAGCCTACCAGTGACTAGTGCTTAAACTCTCTGTGCATCTTATCTCGCCTGAGCGGGACGCGGAGATCAAGTATGAAATCTGGATCCCATCTCACTAAAAGAGTTTCACTCTTTTGGACTGTTTTAATGGATTTTTCAGTTAGATAAAATAGTGAGAAAAGAATCACTCTTAAGTCCTGGAATGATTCTAACATGGATACTGACCTTGCTGTTCTTGCAATGT
>CM050440.1:30196287-30223008 GCA_027562315.1 Costus pulverulentus | reverse complement strand
CATTTGTGCTATGGTTTGGGTGTAGTCTTGGAAGACTCTTTCCTTCATATCGGGAGACAGTGATGTGTTGCTAGATACCTCTCTCTGTTCGTGATAACGAAAGTTATCATTACCGACATTGTAGGAAACCCTTATGGTCGCACAGTTTGATGATATGGCTTACTTATGTCAGATCGTGTGGACTGAATTGTTATGGTTCAGTATAAAGGAATTTAAACTCTGATTGGAAGTGAGATCTGGTCTGATCATATTTGATTGATTAGGGATTGAGATCGGTAAGCTTCGATCGAGAGAATTGATGCTTGATCGTAGAGATCAAGATGATCAAGAAATGTGTGGTTAGATCTTGAGCCATTTGGTTCAAGGGATCTAGACCATGGCTGGTTCGGTTTGGTCATTGAACCAAATAACATTGAACCATTTCACATGGTGAGCGCATGGTTCAATTTAAAAGAGGAGTTTCAAATGCTTGGGGAGTAAAGAAGAGAGTTAAGAAGGGGAGTTACAAATTTGGTACTTACCATTTTTGGTGGCCGATTCTTTCCTTCTTGGAATAATCGGTTTTAAGCTCTCTTCCTCCTTAGCTTCTCCTCTCTCTCGCATCCTCTAGAGCTTCACGCCAAGAGAGGGACTTCGACCAGCAAAAGAGGAAGAGATATTTCCTCCTACACGATCAAGGAAACCTTGTGTCTTTGCTAGCACAAAGAACACCAAGAAGAAGCCTTCATCAGCTTGTGTGCGATACTTTTGGAGGAGAGGTGCTTTCCTTTCTTCTTTCAAGTCGCCAATCAAATCTATGGCAATGGTAACACATGCTTCAACTTATCCTTTCATGGTTGATATATGATTCAAGTCAAGCGATTCTTAAACCTAGTATTTCCGCCTATAAAAAAAAATGCTTGAGACACTAGGTTTACTTTCACGTAAAACTAGTGTTGAGATTCGGATGCACGAAACTGATCCTTGAAATTCCACTAGAGATTATCGACTTAGAACTCGGATGCACGAAAGTGATTCTTGAGTTCTCAGTTTGAAGATTTACTTATCAATACGTTGGGACAACTTTTGCACGAAAGCGAAGATTTATCCCTGCATGGTTGTCTGCACGAAAGTGAGATAATCCTTTTATTCAAGTAAATTGCATCTTTGTCATGTTGAAATTAAACTGATGAAATCCCTATTCATGTCTAGTCATAAAAATTAAAGTGAACGAAACCCTAGTCCCAGCTTCTCTCTCTGATAATTCCGTTTCAGCGCTTTGGTCTTCGTTTGCTAGTTTGCACTCTTTCAATTTCCTAGATAGTGAAAAATCAATTATTCAGTACTCAGCAACATAGGTCCTTGTGGATTTGATACTTTCTTTATTACTTCGAGTATCCGTACACTTGCGGACACAACAAGTTTTTGGCGCCGTTGTCAGAGACCTTAGTTCTTGTTGATATTGAAGATATTGAGAATATTGCTAGACTAGGTTTTATTTACGCTATACCTTTCTATTCTTTTATGTTTATTTGAGTTGTTTGATCCATCTACTTTAGTGTGCACAGAAAATCTAGATCGGATGATAGATCAGAGATCACTTAGGGACTATGCAGTTCCTAAGCCACAAGAAATACACTTCAGCATTGTCAGGCCAACTATTGAAGCAGATAATTTTGAGATCAATCCTGCCTTCTTGATCATAATTCAGCAGAACCAATTTGGAGGAGATCCAATTGAAGATCCATATCAGCATTTACATCTTTTTATTGAATATTATGATACTATTAAAATTTATGGAGTTTTGATGTGCACTAAAACTAAGATTGTTTCCTTCTTCTCTCAGAGACCGAGCGCGATATTGGCTACATTCTAGACCAGCTGGTGTTTTCACTACATGGGAACAACTGTCAAATACTTTCCTGATGAAGTACTTTCCACCAATTAAAACCATCCAATTGAGAAATCAAATAACAAGCTTTAAATAGAAGGATGGAGAATTATTCAGCAAGGCATGGGAGCAATTCAATGATTTACAACGGAAGTGCCCTAACCATAACCTTGAAAATTGAGTTTTAATTCATACATTTTATTATGGTCTACTTTATAATACCCGTCTAATCGTTGATGCTGCTGCAGGAGGAGCTCTCATGGGCAAGACCATTGAAGAAGCTTTCACCCTTTTTGAAGAAATTTCCTTGAACCATAACCAATGGAGCCCGGAAGAAGAACTGCTATGTTGTGATGGTAAGGATGAAAGCAAGGAATGCCAACCCCTAACTGAAAAGGTAAGTTCTCTTAGTATATAATCTTTTATTGATAAGTTTATGACAAATCAAAGTCCACTCATGCAAAATCAAAACAAAGAAATTGAAGATCTGAAGGAAATGATTAGTCGACTTGCCTCTCAAGTGGAATTCTTAGCTATTCACAATAAAACTTTAGAAGATCAAATGCCTGATGAATACTGCAATACTATCATGACTAGAAGTGGGAAACAATTAGGAGAACCTAAAAGGAAAGTTGTGAACAATGAAAAAGAGCTTGATGATAACCATGAAAGGAAATGAGAGTTAGGAAAATCTTCTTCACATGAGGAGTCCCAAACTTGTATACAACCTCAAAAAGGTGATGAACCATGTGGTGATGAGCCATGTGAGAGAAATAATCCTATACCTAATTTGCCTCCTCTTTACAAGCCACCTATACCCTTTCCTCAAAGGTTAATGCAAGAAAAGTTAGACAAACAATTTGGGAGATTTCTAGATGTTTTGAAAAAGCTTTACATTAATATTCCATTTACTGAAGCTTTATCTCAAATGCCCACATATGCTAAATTCCTAAAAGAAATACTGTCTAATAAGAGAAAAATAGAGGACTATGGCATTGTGGCTTTAACCGAGGAATGTAGTGCTGTTATCCAAAATAAAACACCATCCAAATTGAAGGATCCAGGTAGTTTTTATATCCCTTGTTTTATTGGCAGTATGGCTTTTGACCGAGCCTTATGTGATTTGGGGGCTAGTGTGAGCCTAATGCCATTATCTATCTGTAGGAGGTTGGACATGGGAGAGCTCAAGCCGACTTCTATATCGTTGCAGCTCGCCGATCGCTCAGTGAAGTATCCAATAGGTATTCTTGAGGATATTCCTATCCAAGTTGGTAAGTATTTTGTGCCTACTGATTTTGTAGTTCTTGAATTATAGGAAGATGTGAAAATTCCTATTATCCTTGGTAGACCATTCTTAGCCACTGTTGGAGCACTTATTGATGTAGAGAATGGTAAACTCACTCTAAATATTGGTGATAATAAAATTGAGTTTGATTTGAACAATTCACTAAAAAAACCTGCTTATGCTAGTTCTTGCTGTAGCGTTCGTGCTGTTGATGATGTGGTTTATGATTTTGGTTTCGATTCTTATTCTACTTATGATTATTGTGAAAATTCGAATGCTGAAGTTGATGATTCTGACTTTGATGATTATTCTTGTAATGAAACTCGTGATATTGTAGACTGTGCCGCATTGGATGATGAAAAAGAAAAAATCCCAAAAGTTGAATTGAAAGCTTTACCTGATAACCTTAGATATGAATTTCTTGGTCCTAACTCCACTTACCCTGTGATTGTTGATGCACAACTAAATGAAAGGGAAACTGATCTGCTCTTAAAGGAGCTGAGGGTTCATAGAAAGATAATTGGGTATACCATTGATGACCTGAAAGAAATTAATCCTTCTTTTTGTATGCACAGGATCTTGATAGAAGAGGAACACAGGCCACATGTAGATTTCCAAAGAAGACTGAACCCCTCCATGAAAGAAGTTGTAAAGAAAGAGGTTCTGAAATTACTTGATGCAGGTATTATCTATCCTACATCTGATAGCAAATGGGTAAGTCCTGTACATTGTGTACCAAAGAAAGGAGGGGTAACTGTCATGAAAAACAAAGATAATGAATTGATTCCTGTTAGAACTATTACTAGTTGGTGCATGTGCATAGATTACAGAAAACTGAATGCTGCCACTAAGAAAGACCACTTCCCTTTACCTTTTATTGTTCAGATGGTTGAAAGATTGGCAAACCATTCTCACTTTTGCTTTTTAGATAGATATTCTGGTTTTTTTCAAATTCCTATACATCCTGATGATCAAGATAATACCACTTTCACATGCCCGTATGGAACTTTTGCATATAGGAGAATGCCATTTGGTTTATGTAATGCACCTGGTACATTTCAAAGATGCATGATGGCTATCTTTTCTGATTTTATTGAAGATTTTATGGATGTATTTATGGATGATTTCTCAGTATATGGTTCCTCTTTTGATGTTTGTTTGGCTAATCTATCTCGGGTTTTATAGAGATGCGAAGAGACTAACCTTGTCTTGAAATGGGAAAAGTGTCACTTTATGGTTAGACAGGGAATAGTTTTGGGTCATCTTATTTCAGAGAGAGGGATTGAAGTAGACAAAGCCAAGATAGAAGTAATTGAGAAGTTGGCTCCACTCATCACTGTCAAGGAGATTAGGAGTTTTTTGGGACATGCAGGGTTTTACAGGAGATTCATCAGGGACTTCTCTAAACTTGCTAAACCCCTGACTGATTTACTTTATAAAGATGCCAAATTCTACTTCGATGAGAAATGTCTATTTGCTTTTCAGGAACTAAAGAAAGCCTTGACATCAGCACCCATCATGCAACCACCTGACTAGGAGTTACCTTTTGAGCTTATGTGTGATGCCAGTGACTTTGCAGTAGGAGCAGTTCTAGGGCAAAGGAAGGAAAAGAAGCCTTATGTGATCTCTTATGCTAGTAAAACTTTAGATGAAACAAAAAGGAATTACACCACTACTGAGAAGGAGTTATTGGCTATAGTTTTTGCATTTGACAAATTCAGATCTTACTTGATAAATTCAAAAGTTGTAGTATATACTGGTCATGCTGCAGTTAAATATTTGATACAGAAGAAAGACAGTAAGCCACGGTTGTTGAGATGGATTTTGCTTATGCAAGAATTTGACCTGGAAATCAAAGATAAGAAAGGAACTGAGAACCTTGTTGCAGATCATCTTTCAAGAATAATGGTAGATACTGAAAAGAATGATGAGATCAATGATTCCTTCTCTGAAGAACAACCCTTAGCCATTGAACAACTCAAAGCCCCCTAGTATGCTGACATAGTGAATTATCTTGTAGCCAATATTTTTCCTCCTGATTTGAGCTACCAAAAAAGAAAAAGATTTTTGGCTGAAGTGAAACATTATTTTTGGGATGAGCCTTATGCGTTTAGAAGATGTGCAGATAGCATTTTTAGAAAATGTGTACATGAAGAAGAAATTGCAGATATTTTGCTTCAATGCCATGGATCCTCCTATGGTGGACATACTGGTACTGAAAGGATTTCTTTCAAAGTGTTACAATCAGGATTTTATTGGCCCACAATTTTCAAAGATGCTAGAAACTTTGTGTTATCTTGTGATAGATGTCAAAAGACTAGGAACATTAATAGAAGACATGAGATGCCACTTTCCAATATTCTTGAAGTTGAGATATTTGATGTTTGGGGGATTGACTTTATGGGACCCTTCCCATCTTCAGGAGGTAACAAGTACATTCTTGTAGCAGTTGATTATGTCTCAAAATGGGTTGAAGCCCTCGCTTCACCAACCAATGATTCGAGAGTTGTTACTAAACTATTTTAAAAAATTATCTTTCCACAATATGGGACACCACGAGTAGTGATCAGTGATGGAGGATCGCATTTCATAGAACAAAAGTTTTCAGCCTTACTCAGGAAATATGAAGTAAATCATAGAATTACAATACCTTATCACCCCCAAACAAGTGGACAGGTTGAGATATCAAACAGAGAGATCAAAGGAATTCTAGAAAAAACAGTGTCATGCACTAGAAAAGACTGGACATTCAAACATGATGATGCATTATGGGCTTACAGAAATGCTTTCAAAACACCCATAGGTATGTCTCCTTTTCAATTGGTCTATAGAAAATCATGCCACCTTCCTGTAGAGCTCGAGTATAAAGCATACTGGGCAATCAAGATGCTGAATTTTGATTTGAAGAATGTGGGTGAAAAACAGAGATTGCAATTAAATGAGCTAGATGAGATCAGACTTTCTGCATATGAAAATGCAAGAATTTACAATGAAAGAACTAAAAGGTGGCATGATCGACATATTCTCATAAGAGATTTCCAACCAGGTGACTTTGTTCTTTTGTTCAATTCTAGATTCAGACTTTTTCCTGGAAAACTTAAGTCTCGATGATCTGGACCTTTTGAAGTAAAAAAAGCTTATCCTTACGGAGCCATATACATATGGAGTGAAGAAACAGGAGAATTCAACGTTAATGGTCAGAGGCTGAAGCATTATTATCAAGAGGAGCGAATTGAAGAAAAAGAGAGTTTATATTTAGATGAACCACGATCAAATCCGAGTGCAAAAGGGTTAACCTAATGACCTTAAATTAGCACTTCTTAGGAGGCAACCCGAGCTTTCTAACTTTATTTTTACTTTCTTTTATTTACTTTTATCTAGGTTTTCTTTTCAAAACTAATTTTTAATTTTCGTAGGTAAACAAACTTTGGTGGAAGAAACCCAAAGGCGTGAGTGGGTAGAGTCTTGTGAGTATCTCTTTCCCCTTTTATCTTTTGTCTTTCATTTTCTACATCTTATTGATATTTCATGTATTGAAGGGAAAGATACTTCTTCTGAATATCTGTGTCCGCCGTCACTACTACTCTGCTTTTCATACTTATCTTTTTGATCTTCGATGGGGTTGTATAATGATATTGATGATTCATCTTCAATATGGTTGTATTCACTTGATAATATTTTAATGAAATGACATGTTGATATTTAATGATGATGAGTAAATATTGATATGAATGGCCTTGATCTAACGTTTGAGATTATTGTATATGACTTGGTTGATATTTGATGTTGACAAGTGAATTCAAAATTGAGATTAGAATTAGACCTATCATGTCAAATTTATTTCTCTTATACATATATGCTTTTGAAATTTTTCATTGGTTGATAAGGGAGATTTTAGGGAGATATGTTGTTTGAAAATTTTAATTTGAAAGTGAAGCCATTTCTTTGAATAAAATTAGGATATGAGTATGAAATTTAGGATTGATGTCAATAGATGAATTTGATTAAGGTTTGTTTATTTTACTATTTGTTGGGAAGAAGGAGTCCAAAATCCACAAAAATAGTGAGAGACTCCCGTACTTGGCACTGTGTAAAATTGATAGTGGTACCAAAGGACACGAGTTGAAGTCTGAAAAGGGGAATGATGAGAGGAATCTATTCACATTAACTCCGCAGTCTTTAGTAAAATTCTTTCTACTAAAAAGACATGAGTTCTATTACATTGACTATGTGGTTAGTGTACTCTAACTTCGTCACCAGAAAAAAGGTGATAATCGAGTTAGAGAATATGAATAGTACAAAAGAAATAAAAAGTATGTATCTATGTGGGTACATGCCTTCCAAAAAAAAAAATTGGAGTGGAAAAATATTTTGGATACCTTATTCATGTAGACAAAAGTATAATGAATTTAAACTGAAAATTGGATGAAGTCTTGAGATTGGAATTCTTTCTTTCATGCAAGTTGCAAAGTTTTATTTGATTAAATGGTGGATCTTAAGAATTAGAAGTAAAGATGATATATCTATTTAAAATTTTATGATGCAATTCATGAGAATTTTTCTTTAGTGATTGTATGTTAGAAATTTATTTTCCATAAGAAAGTCTATGCCTATGACCAATTTTTGAATTTTCTTGGTTTTTGCTTGAGGATAAGCAAGGTTTGAGCCTTATGTGTTTGATGACACCGAAATTTATCGAAATTTCTATGCCATTTTGTTGATGGTTTTGTGTCATATTCATAGACTTTGCTTATTTTTATGCCCTTTTTATCAATATTTGCGGAATCTACACTCTTTTTTGTTTTTAATGATTTTCAGGAAAAAACGCATGTTTTTCAGTCGATTTCGAGCAATCCAAGTGCATAATTGAATTCACAACATCAAAAGGAGATCACATGTCAAATTTCAGAAGATTTGGAGCTTCAGAGGAAATTACGGCACCCCCAATATATTCTTTACGGTACCGTAATTTGGAGGTTTTCCAGGCAGAGAATCTCATATGATTACAGCACTAGCGTAAGCATCTTTACGGTGCCATATTTTGCAGCATTTTTGATCAGAGGATCGATGGAGATTACGGTATTACCGTAAGAAACTTTACGGTACCGTATTTTGGGTCGATTTTCAACTCGAAAGATTTAGACATTACGGCACTACCGTAAAAAACGTTACGGTACCATAATTCCAGAAGATTTCAAGACGAGACCTCACTGTCCAGATTACGGCACTGTCGTAAAGACCATTACGGCCGTAATTACGACGCTACTCGCGACTTTCCCTGTCAACTCCGAAGCCCGATTTTTGCACGGTTGATTGCAGATGATCTAGGCACTTATATTCGAATCTGTAAAAAGGCGAAGGGGAGCCATCACCGGGACGAAGACAAGCACACCAAAAGCCCTAATTTTCGTTCACCACAGAGAGAGAAATCGCCTCACACGCTGCCGCCCTAGGTTTCACCGTCGGGAAGTGTACAGTGCATCTCCGGCCATGAAATTTGAGTGGAAGCTACGCATAGAGGAGGAGAAGGAGCACCTAAAGTTTCAACATGAACGGAGATCAGACGGAGGAGAAATCACCAGAAAACCAAGCGCTGCCACTGTTCGCCTAGATTACGACCGTAAACTTCTTTACGGCCGTACCGTAATTTTCACTCCTCCTCTATTTCGATTTTCTTCATCATGAATCATTGTAATCTTCCCTCTATGATAGCTTAAACCTCTCTTGGGACATGGGGGAGTAATTCACTTGAGTTTTAATGACTATATGACTATCTTTTCTATTATTTCATCTCGTTTAATCTTAGCATGATGATTTTACTCGTGTGATGTTTTATTCTAAGACTCTCCTTATATCTATATTATTATTTATGTTTTAGAATTTTCGCTATTGACTGAAAAGTAATTGCTTGAGAATTCGGAACCCTAGAATTGCATGATAGGAACTTCTTTTAGGTTAGTTCTTGTTTGTTTGATTCTAGTAAGCTAATTGCCATGATAATAATATAAATCTAGGATTGAGTCTAAGCTTTCAAACGTGGAGATCTTGTGCGAAAGCAAAGATCGGAACGTTAGAGAACCTTGAGTAAAACTAGTGTTGAGATTCGGATGCACGAAAGTGATCCTTAAAATTCCACTAGAGATTATCGACTTAGAACTCGGATGCATGAAGGTGATTCTTGAGTTCTCAGTTTGAAGATTTACTTATCATTAGCGTTGGGACGACTTTTGCGCGAGAGCGATGATTTATCCCTGCATGGTTGTCTGCACGAAAGTGAGACAATCCTTTTATTCAAGTAAATTGCATCTTTGTCATGTTGAAATTAAACTAATGAAATCCCTATTCATGTATAGTCATAAAAATTAAAATGAACGAAACCCTAGTCCAGCTTCTCTCTCTGATAATTCCGTTTCAGCACTTTAGTCTTCGTTTGCTAATTTGCACTCTTTCAATTTCCTAAATAGTGAAAAATCAATTATTCAGTACTCAGCAACATAGGTCCCTATGGATTCGATACTTTCTTTATTACTTCGAGTATCCGTATACTTGCGGACACAACAAGTACTAAATGGGTTTAGTTAGGTTAACTGTCACGAGAGTAGGGAGTTAATCTATCTAAATATCATATTACGCTCTGAGAGCAGGTAATATGTACCATAGGAAAAGTTCCTTTCATGATAGATAAATTCTGTGGAATTAGTTATTTTTCACACGATTCATGATTATCAGTGTGGTGATCCCATGGAATCCCGATCCTTTGGAATTTGAACCTCTTAAAAGTTGTTTCCAAGTTTGTGTTACACTTAGAAGTTTAGAACAACCACTGGTTTAGTTTGCCTAGATTCAAACAAGTCAAGAAGTCAGTACTTAATTATGTAGTCCTTGTTGGGAGCGATAATCTTTTTATTACTTCGATAAATCCGTGCACTTGCGGACACTTATCAAATACTCATTCTAGTGCACTAACATATGCACTTGTTTTTGTTGAGCATTAATACCACGGTCAAATCCATTATTTTATACAATTCTATGAAGACTAGAACGTGAGTTAAAACACAAGTGAAGAAGGTGATAATGCCATTGTTAATCTATTAATATATATGTTCTACAATTTAAATTCTTAATTGAGAGTCATTTGTGTACCTGTCACTAATTGAGAGTCATTTGAATGTGATAGCAGATATTGACATTAGCAATTGGTACATAGATTTGACATTCAATTATCTATAATAATATGCTAGGTACCTTATTCAATTCGAAATATTTTTACTGCTAAGATATGATATTGAACTTCAATATTTATCCATGTAGTGTCGATTGTGGTGTCTTATGCATGAAGTTCATGGATTACTTCTTCAAAAATAAAGTATTCAATTTTTTTCAAGACAACATGAATCAACTCAGAGTAATTTTGTCTCTAGAGCTCATAATGGGAACAACATTTCATAGTATGTAGTCCTGGGAAAAATGATTGCAATATGATTGTAATGTTGCCTGGTTATGTGGGAACAATGAGAAGTAATGTGTATGTAGTTTGTAAATAATTGTGGTACTTTTATGTGATTATCATGGTAATTTAACATGGCAATTTATTGTGTACAATGATAATGTAGACTATAAATGATTGTAGGTTATACTTTATTCCAGACAGGTTATACCCTAACACATGTAGGTTCTACGTGAACACAAGCAATTTCTACATTATAGGACAATGTAATTATAAAACACAATCATCTTATAAAATATTCTATATGAAAAATACAATTATTTCCTTACAAATTTATAAAAGTACAACATCTCAAATTACAAACATCACCAAAACATAGACATCTCAAATTGTATTGTATTCTTATCTCATTACACTCACCTCATATATTTCACACAGCCATTGGTTTATTCAAAGTTTAGTCTTCTATATGTGGAAGCTAAGTAATTGTCATGCAATTGTAGAAAGTTGATAGCGTAACTAAGATATGACATGTATATGTATAAACCCCCATATATAAATGTAGATAGGTTTAATACCTGAGTTTGGAATGACCTCAACATTGCAAATTCCATGAAGGATACATCCATTTGGGGATTCTGTGTTTGTAATTCATATGGACATAGAATGACATGCATAGGAAGATTACATTATCAATAATAATACAAAACATATAATCATAATTGTTAACAATATGACCTATGACTGAATTATCACATCAAGAAAGTTTTGAGGATCAGTAGCTGGTATTGAACTGCTATCTTTTTGTTTAGTTTTGACTCGTTTTTTGGGTCTCCTTTTAAGAATACTTTTTTGTCCTTTTCTCCTTGGGTCCTTTCTTACTAGGAAACGACTTAAATGTAATATTAGTATGTGGGACCACATTATGAGTACATTTTACACCAATTTAATTTTACCATCTTTGTCATTTAGAATTACATGCTTGTTCATAGTAGTAAGATTATCAATTGATTCTTCCATAATCTCAAGGCCTTTATGACAATTTATGTTTTTGGTAGATAATGTATATAATTCCTAGTAAACACATTCACACAATGATGATAAATGTTCTTTCCCATTTGAGTTCATCAATGGCCCACTAACATTAGAACGACACCACCTTTGGTATATTTGGTCCATCTATTTAACATATAATGTGTGAGCAAATTTATAATATTGTGGTTTGTTAGCACTTTTAAACTATACGAACACAAATTCTATACATTAAAAACATTTTGCCAGAGAAATCCACTTCCAATATACTCAAGTTATATAAAACATAGTAAGAAAAACCACTAGATTGAGATGATAATTTAAATGTTTGCTTTGAATCATCATAATTGTATGGTTAACACGAGAAGGACAATTGCCAAATTATTTATATATTTTATCTATATAACTCTTGTATAAATTGCAGTTATTTCCTCTAATAGTGTCGTGTGATCCGTCAATTGAATTGGACTATTGTTCCTAAACTAAAAATATTCGTAGATTTCTTTCTCATGAAAATATTGTGCAACATTTACGGTGTTGTTTCAAAAATTCAAACATTGATTTTTTTTATTTTTTTTTAAACTGATAATTCATTCTCTCACTTATTTAAGTGGTAGTCATCTCACAAAATGACTCCATTCGATACACTTATGCCCATTTTTCTTGAATTGTGTAAAAAATTTGAATTTAACTATTCTCATATTGGTTATACTTATTGATGATTGGGGATTCTTAGTGATATGTCTAGGGTATATTTGTTGTGCACTAAGCACCGACAACCTATGTAAGAGAGTTTTGCTGCTTCTACCACTGTTCACTATTGTCCACTTTTAAAGCTAAAGGGCAAGGATTTGAACTCCAACCTCTTCTTTTGAAGAGTGTTTATCTTAGCATTATATTACTCACTCTTTAAATAATACTTGTATTAAAAACAAATCTTGATAAAATATAATCATTATATAATACAAAAATTATAAAATAGAATCATTATATAATAAAAAATTATAAAATAGAATCTTTATAAAATAAAAAATTTATCAAATAAAAAATTTATAAAATTTAATCTTAATAAAATATAATCTTTATAAAATAAAATCCTAATAAAATAGATTCTCTATAAAATAAAATCTTTATAAAATAAATCATTATAAAATTAAATCTTAATAAAATAGAATCTTTATAAAATAAAAAAAATTATACAATAAAAAATTTGTAAAATAAAAAATTTATAAAATAAATATAGTATTGTGCTTTAGCATTCTACAGTATTATTCTAATAACAATTTACACTATTTTCTAATAGCACAGCACAATAGTCCACCTAAAACAATATAACTTATCATCTGAAAGTACCATCTAGAGAGTACTTATCCAATCAGCTAAAGCAGACAGTACTTCTCTTTTCAACTTCACCAAATGTAGCCTAACACCCATCCTCTTATCATAATCATTATAACATATATAAGCATACTCTTCACATGAAAACTCTATACCAACTCATGGGTCATTTATTAAGCTCTCAAGTTGTTCACAAAATTCCTGTTAAAATATTCTAATTTAAAAAACTTGCATTTCATAAGATAAAAATTATAATAAATTGAAATGTTACTTTTTTGTGTAACTTCCTCCACTATTTGTAGCTCCAATTGTTCATGATGTTGTAACCTCATTAATCTCCATCATGCTTGAATCCATTGTTCGCCTACATAAATGTTATATGAAAATTAGCGGTTAAGAATACAAAACAATTGAGGTTCTACACTATATGAAACATATTTTATCTTATCTGATATAGGTTCTAACTTACAAGTTCTAGTTCTATGCTATCATATATAGGTTATACCTCATCCGATATAAGTTCTATGTTATATGATATAGGTTCTATCTTATCTGATACAAGTGCTACTTTATCTAATGTGGGTTCTACCTTATTTGATTCAAGTTCTACCTTATTTGAAAAAAAGTTCTATGTTATTTAAAGAAGGTTCTACTTTAAGCACATGACTAGGTACAAAGTAGGAAAGGTATTAGAAAAGTCACCTTTAGCTTGAGGTTGCAGCAAAAGGTGAGCCGAGGGTGCAACAAGCTCTAGATAGCAGCGACTCCGACAAGATTAGGGAAAAGCAGGTGAGTAACTTGAGGTTGATCCGAGAGCGCGACAAGGTTTGAATAGTAGTGACTCCAACTAGATTAGGGCAAAGCGAGCGATTCAAGGGGTGAGTCTGTGATGGAGAGCAAGGAGCTACACTTCGAGTGAGTCCGGTGTTGGGTTTTTGGGTCCCTTTCTATGTGGATAAAACCCAAGCTTCAAGAGGCCCAATTCGTCTTAGTAAACCGGTTAGGGTTACTTGTTAAGTTTTTTTCAGCGCCTTGGCGTTAACAACAGTTTTGTGTGTGTAGCCACTCTAACAAAAAAAATAGTGAGCAGTTTTTTTCGCAATAGTTTTCTAGGAGTCATTACCCTGCACAACTAGCTTCATCTCACTGATGATCGAACATCAATTAGAGGTCAGATCCTGTTGATTTCTAGAGACTTTGTTTGTCTCTATGTGTTCTTTGAATTAAACAAAGGAGATTGGATTTCAATAGTTTGTTTTAGAGCTATGGTGTCAAGAACATAAGTTGTATGGTTTGATTTCCAGCACAAACAGGTTTGATCACACATCACAATTAGAAGTGTTTGCATGGTTCGATTTAGTTGAAACTTGGTTAGTATTTTGAGGACACCAAAACTCAGTTTTGGAAGGTGGAGATCTTATTTGGAGGTTAGGAAGGCTATGGTTTGGTATCAAAGCCGTGATCCTCTATTTGTTTCCTTTACTCTTCTACTACTCTATTATAATTTCTTGGTATTGAGGTTGTGTTAGTGATCGTTTCTACGCCTGTGAACTCATATTGCTGCTATAAACATTCTACTGATAGTGGAGCTTCTTTATTTGGATTGAAGAGTAATCCCATGGTTTTTATCCTTCATATTGAAGGAGTTTTTCTCTCTAAAAATTTCTGTGTTTGTGTGATTGAATTTGTGTCTTGTTAATCACTACTACTCCTCTTTTTCATTCATATGAGGAAGGATTTGTATGTTATAGCTTAATTGTGAGATTCACATTTACCTCCGTTTCTCAACAAGTGGTATCAGAGTAGGTTGTTAAGGCTTTTTTTGTTTGAACAATGGAGGCAAATTTGAGTAGAATGATACTTTTGAATGACACAAATTATTACAAGTGGAAAGGAAAGATGAAGCATCTTCTTTTTATAAAGAAATTGCACTTACCTATTTTTGTAGAACAGAAGCCTGAGTCTAAAACAGATTAAGAATGGACATTTGAGCACAAACAAGTCTGTGGCATCATGCGGCAATGGGTAGAAGACAATATGTTGAACCACATTACTAATGAAACTAAAGCTAATAGCTTATGGAAAAAGCTTGAGAAATTGTATGCTTCTAAGACCGGTAACAACAAGATGTTGTTGCTTAAACAGGCTATGCAGTTGAGGTATGAAGATGCAAGCTCCATATCAAATCACCTGAATGAATTTCAATAGTGCTTTGATCAATTGTCTGGTATGGGTGTGAAATTCGAAGATGAGATTCATGGAGTTTGGTTGTTTAACACTCTTTTGGACTCATGGGAGACGTTTAGAGTGACTTTGACAAACTTAGCTCCTAATGGTGTTGTGACCTGATGTGTACTTTACTGTACTACTAACCGCAAGTGTGATGGCTTTGTCATAGTAGCACTTAAGTGTCGATCCCACAGGGACAATGATCAAGTACCGAGCGATTACAAATCAATAGCTAGACAATCAGGTGAATGTTTTGGGTTTTCATAAAATAAATAAAATACAACTAAATACAATTGCTAGCTAAATCAAGCAAGTGAAAGTTTTGGAAAAACAACAAGGTTTAGAAATATCGAAACTTCAAGTGCATATCATTGATGGATCTTAAACTCAAACAAGACAATATCATAACAACGCAATTTTAAAAGTGTTCAAGGAAATATCAAATGGTACAAATCACCCTCTTTCGATAGCGTAATCCAGTATCAATCTAGATCGGCGTCCTACTTTCGTGGCTAACCGTACCTAGATTGATTCAATGGGTTCAAAGATATTATAAGGTTCCTGATACAAATCCCGCATGATTTCTTGACAGCTTAGAGTATGTTCGAATTAGTAGATCTAGCATCGCAATTCACTTTTCAGTCCTCTTGCGGCGCCCGAGAAATGAAATTACGTGATTCAGGTAACTCTAGCAGTAAAACAGCATAGAATGAATAAACACAAGATAAAATTTGTATTTGCTATGAAATAACAAGTTCAAAAATAAGATACAAACAACGAGACTACACCCTTAGTTCCGATAAAAAAATTACACTACCATAGCGTTGTTTGCGTACAAATCTCTAGAAGAAGAAAAAAACAAAGGAAAGATTTGAAGATAGAAAAGAGCAAACTCTTGAAGAAGGGTTGTAATCTTCTTCCTCCAAGCCCTTTTGGAATGGACGCATAATGAATCTTCTTCTCCCAAGCTTTCACCAAGAACTCTACCTCTAGCCAAGATTTGTCACCTTTGCAACCCAATTTCCCCTCTTTTTATAGAATCGAAAGGAACTTCTGAATGCATACATTGATGGGCCATTAAATTAGCTAAGTTTTGACACCTTAAACGTCCAAAACGGAGCTATAATGAGAGAGTTATGGCTCATTCAATGTAGGTGGCTCCATAATTATAGGTGTAATGGGCAATTATGGTTGTAACCGTAATGTAATTGTTATGTATTAATACAGCCTCTTTAATTCTTGTAACCTTCAAATAATTAATGCTCATTTAATCCTCTTTGTTTTGACTCCAAGAATGTCCAAATCGGAGTTAAAACGAAGGAATTATGAGCATTTAAAGCTGGGGGCTGGTAATAAATTCTGACGGCTGCGAGATTACGATCATGAGGCAGATTATGGCCATGAGGTAGATTATGGCCACACCTGTAATCTTGGTGTAGAAGTCTATTTTTTTTGAAATTTTGTAGGTGAGAACTATGACCTTGTCTTGATTCATGGCCATAGTTGTAGCGTCAAAAATTTTCGATCAGAAGATTATGACTTTGATGAATTATGGTCGTGCCCGTAATCTCCTTGTCAAGGTCGTCTTCATTCGAAAGGTTATCGTCGAGGAAGTTATGGGCATGTCTTTGAATTATGACTATGCTTGTATAAAAAAGTGTCCATTGAGAAGCCATTCAGAGAATCACGGTCATGATGTAGATTATGGCCTTGGCTATAATTCTTGAAATTAATCTTGTTCGAAGCCAAACTTCTTGTCAAGGTTTTTGATTCACTTAGAGATATAAATGTACTTCCATATAGCTCTAAAAGTGAGTGAATTGACCTGTATTCATCAAACATGACAAGTAGTGAAAGTTCTGAAGAAAGTCAATGAAATAAGCTAGAAAGAGATGTAAAAGCATGATAATAGGTCTCGATTCATTAGTAAATATAGGTCAAAAACTACATATTACGAGACATCAAAATCTCCCAGACTTAGATCAATGTTTATCCTCAAGCATAAAATGGCAAATAAAAGTGGTAATCAGAAAAAGATAAAATCATGTCAAGCTTGTAAAATATTTTATCCAAGGGAGATATCATTATAAACAAACCTCAGTAGGTCAGGGCATTCAAAATATTTGTCTATTATTAAGAATAAAGGTATGAAGATCCAAAAACCAGAGTCATATAAGGCTTACCTCCATGAGCTGCATTAATCCTCTGTTTGGTGTACATACTCTTGTCAAAACTTGATTCACCCGAAGATACGAGTTGCAAAAACACCAATGCACTCCTTATTTTGGTGTTATATTCATCCTCATTATTTTCTTTTCCTATTTTTTTTTTATTTTATAGACTTCAATTCATATCTTCGGTACCACTACCAAATTTACGCAGTTGATTTTTTTTGCTTTGAGGAGATAACAACCATAGACAAGTGCATTGATTATTTCCAACAAGTTAGCAAGCAGAATTAAATCGATAGATTCATATACTTTCATAGAAAGATCATATGCATGCTTTGAAAGCAAAAACCTTAATCAAAAATCGGATCTATCATTCCACCACCTTTTTCAATCAAATAAGATAATCAAGTGAAATTCCTCACCATGGAATAAGATTCAGAACATAATGATAATATCCCAGAGATTCAATAAATTATTAAGCTATCATGATTTCTATTAAAAATCAGAAATAATATCATCAAGAATAATATCACCACATATTCACTTATCATTAGATAAAATAAACATCAGATAGTGTAATCAATTTTCGAAATCAAGGGTGTCATTATGAGAGTATAAAAATGTGCCACTATAACATTGATAAAACACGTCAACACATCAACTTTAAACACAAATACTGAATTATCATCACAAAACTAAAGTATTGTAGTTAACTATCACAAAAAGTATAAAAGTTACTACATAACATCATCAAAATAAGTTTTAAAAGTGAACTACATGACAGCAGCATAGAATCTTGAAAATCCACATCAACCCACTATCTCCTATACTTAGATAATGCATAGTCCCTGTGCATTGCAGTGAAAGTACTCAAAATTTGGAGATATGCGGTAAAATACTCACTAAATCAATCAGACTCATCAAAACTAATCTCCTGAGGATCCTCCTCCTCATCGTCTCCATCACCTCATATCACAGGCTCATCGTCCTCGTCCGGTAATAGTGTCAGTTCACTAAATGAAGTCCATAGGGAAGTCAAAAGCTTCCCCTAGCGATCCTATTCAGTAGCCATTTTCGTTATCATAGAGCCCTGACTAGATAGCTCTTGGCAAATCATATGTTGCCCTTCCTCCAGATGTGAGAATATTTGTTGGAGATACTCTCCTTGGCGTTTTTGCTCATCAAGCAGTTGTTTCATTAAGGATTCAACATTGGAGGAAGAGGAGGGATACTAACCAGCAAAAAATCTATCAGAAGCTAACAATGGTACAGTGCTCAATGGTGGAACATGCTCGATAGTGTTGGTAGTAGAAGTAGTGATTGGCTGGATTTTCCAATTGTTCTTGTCTTTGACGGTCATGCACTCTTGGCAAGGCAAAGGCATGGGCTGGGTACCATCTTTGAAGAAAAGAAAATAGGTGTCCCCATGCTTGATTATGATCCTCATAGAAATACATGAATTCAGGTCCAAACATGTATTTCCATTAGCAATTTCCATACCACTAGGGTCGATGCCGAGTGCAAGAGCAATGGAGGTAACAAACCCTCCCATAACGATCTGACCCTCGTGTGCTCGTGATATCTTAAGCATTTGCTTCAGCATGTAATAGGCATTATTAAGCTGAAATGAATGAAGCATAGCCCAAATAAACAGTATCTCTCCCTGGCGGACCATCCCATCGCTTTCGCCTCTACCAAAGACGGTATGAGCAAGAAAATGATGTACGTAGAGAAGAATAGGATTGCTGATGCTGCTTGCATGTGTAGATCGGGGAGAGTAGTAGTTGTCATCGCTGATAGTACACCAGAACTCATTGTCCTTATATTAAACAGGTACAATGCGCGTCGCTTTTGGTGGAAATCTAAATATTTGGTTGAGTTGCACGAGATCAAGATAGTGCTCCTCTCCACCCAAACAGAAGGTAATTTGGCCAATGTCATCGTCGTCATGTGAATCCATCCGGACATCAAGAGAACTGAAGAATTCAAGGGTGAATGCCATATGAGTTGGATGTGTCATATGCAGGAATTGTTGCCAGCCGATACGGTGAAACATCCACTTGATATCATCCGAGAATCCCAGCATACCCATAGTAAAATGATCGACATATCGGGTATGGATCACCTTTCGTTGCTGAAGAAGGTGGCACTTGCGCTCTTGGACTACGTTGCACATGCGAAATCCAAATGGAGAGTTGTGATGTTTATTTGGATTTGGTTCAACCAAAGAAGGTTCAGACGTGGAATAGAAAGGCACTCGGCGGCCATGAGGAGGAATATTGATAGTTGATTTTTGGGCCGTCATCTTTCATTTTGGAGACATATTGTAGGAGCTGACTAGCAAGTAGATGCTGGAACCGTGAATATCTGGCAGTGGGAGGAAAAGCGGCATCAAGAGAAGTCTTCGCTAGTTGAAGCCGTGAACGAGTTCATAGCTGGAATTCAAGGAGAAATTGCCGCTGACAACAGAATCTTCGGGCGCGTCAGACACATGTGTGCCAAGCAATCAATTGCGTCCCAGCGAGTAAATTTCAAGTGCGGCAGAGGAGTTGCAGCGGTAGAGCGGAGCATTACGAGATTTCAGTGGAGCAAATGAAGGGTCGCCGCTAGTACTAGAGTCGCCAGATGGAAGGAAGAAGCACTGAAGCAGAGGTGATCAACCGTATCACTGCCGCTGAAGTCGCTTGGAGGAGGAGATCGGCTTAAGAAGGGAGCAGGACAGTGAGAAGCAATGCTAGCTGGAGTAATCGAATCTCGAATAGAAGCGTTTCCTTCAGTGCAAACAGCGAACGGATGAAGTTTAGGCGTCGCTGACAGGTGCAGACGATTAAGCGGTGGCGGCGCGTATAAATTTTACAGATCTCATCGCAAGAGAGGAAGTCGGTGCAAGAAATTGATGTCGCCGATTCCAAGTTGCTTCAACAGATGGAAGAAAGTTGGCGGTGGATTTTAGTTGAATGTAACCGGTGGCTGGTGGAGTAATGGCAGGGAAAGCTAGCGTTGGAGTCGGCGTGATCTGGTAATGGCGGAAGAGGGGAGGCGCTGTAATCCAAAAACCCTTAGACCCATAATTTCCATCTTTGCAAGAAATCCTTGCAAGTGACGGGCTTAATGGCCTTCATGGACATAGCTATTTTTTTTAACACAAAATAGGGACCTTGTTGTTACAGCCAAAGCCGTAATCTTGACGTTAATGTCCTCTTCGTCGGCTCACATGCAATCAACCTGAAATAAACAACACTAGTTAAATATAACAAATTAAAATCAGAAATAATAAAGATAAAGAACTTGGGTTGCCTCCCAAGAAACGCTAGTTTAATGTCGGTAGCTCGATAGAAAAGAAAAAATCTATGATCAAGTAAAAGAATTAGAGAGGAGTAAGAAAACTCCCTTTTCAATTGGTGTAGGAAAAATATAAGGCTTTAGACGTTGCCCGTTGACTTTGAAAGTTCCAAATTGGTCACTATAAATATCTATTGCACCGTACGGATAGACTTTCTTTACAACATACGGCCCGGTCCATCTAGATCGCAACTTTCCAGAAATAATCTGAGCCCCGAATTAAAAAGAAGGACCAAATCTCCGGCTTCAAATTCCTTGTGTACTATATGTTTGTCGAGAAACCTTTTTGTCCGTTCCTTATAAATTTTGGCATTCTCATACACCTCAAGTCGTATCTTGTCCAATTCATTCAGATCAAATTTCCTCCTTTCACCTGTTGTCTTGTAATCATAGTTTAAAGCTCTTATTGCCCAGAACGCCTTGTGTTCAAGCTCGACTGGAAGGTGACAAAACCTCCCATATATCATTTGAAATGGAGACATTCCTATAGGGGTCTTGAAAGAGGTTCGATAGGCCCAAAGAGCATCATCCAATTTAAGGGTCCAATCAGTTCTCGCAGTCAAAACTGTGCATTCTAATATCCTTTTCAGTTCACAATTTGTGACCTTAACTTGTCCACTGCTCTGTGGGTGATATGATGTTGCAATTCAGTGATGCACCCTATACTTTTTCAATAGAGCGGCAAATCTCTGTTCAATGAAATATGATCCTCCATCGCATATCAGCACTCACGGCATGCCGAATCTTGGAAAGATTGTCTTTTTCAGCATCCATATCACAACTCTGCAGTCATTGGTTTGTGCTGCTGAAGCTTCTACCCACTTTGATACGTAGTCGACGGCCACTAAGATGTACTTGTTTTCGCAGGAGGATGGGAATGGTCCCATAAAATCTATCCCCCACATATCAAATAATTCAACTTCTAAAATATTATGCAAGGGGAGTTCATCTCGTTTCGAAATGTTGCCACTTCTTTGGCAACTATTGATGCCTTGCATTTTAGTAGTAATATTCAGGCAAAATCACCCTTTTTCGACATATTTTGAAGATTTTAAGGTCATATGACGATTTCTTATACAAAGACGAAGTTACACATCAAATTTGGGCTCAAACGGAATTAGCCTAAAAAATACGGCCAGGTGAACCCCAAGGGGTTCACTAGTTTCTTCGCCAGCCAGTAGAACCTCACAGAGAGCTTCACGGCTGGGTGAACCCCGCTCACCAGTTTTCCCTTAGGCCGAGAATAGTCCAGAACAAAGCACAGCAGCGGGTTCACCGCACTTCTTTTAGCCAGATTTCACAAAACGAATCACGGCCAGGTGAACCCGGTAGGGTTCACCCGTGATTCCAACCCAGGCTCATGCGGACCGAGTTCCACTCGGATTTTTGGTGATTTCTCACTCGTTTGGCATCCAAATTTGGCAAGTGAGGACTCTATGAAAAGCTCTTTCGAAGGAGAACACAGGGGATATGAAAGCCCTAATTTTCATGCCCTAATTATTGAGGAATCACATGACAAACCGGCGGGAGTGGAAGAACACGGTGAAAACACGATTCCGAGGTAATTTTCGGAGATCAGATCATCGGAGAACCTCGATTCTTCAGGATTTGTTTCGGTTTATCTTCTCCTACCCTTTAGAAACTCTTGCTTGTGATCTTCCTATGTTAAAAGAGAGATTTTTTGGCGTTTCAATGATGATTGTAGCGTAAACCCTATTTAGGGGCTTGGTTGAAGCCCGTTGATAATTTTGATCGCAAACTTTGTTTCAATTTTTATTATTTGGAATGAATTGTGAGCATATATTACTTTGACGTACTTATTCTGTGATTTTACCTTGGCCGAGTATTTTCATGTATTAGCCGTTACGATTCATACCGAGAGGAGGATCGTAAGGGCGGAATCTCTTAGTAAAACTTGCGATACCTCAACATGAGAGTGCTTGGTATTCGCTCGAGGGTTTCATAATCTTCCATAGAACTCATTGGGTTCATCTTAGAATGATCCACCGCGAGAGTAGGAGGTCGGTCTAAGCCAATCACTAGGGTGTACACTCAAGAGAGGGCACCTTGTACCCTAGGATTAGATTCCTGGTGCAAAACTAATAATCCAAATAATTAATATCTGTCTTGTGCGATTGAAATAGTCAGCGTTGTCGAAACCATAGCCCCTATATCTCTCCCATATCTTCTCTTAACTAGCGTAGTTGTGATTGCTTGTCTTGTTTAGTTTTTGATTATTTTAGTTCTTAAAACCACGTTTCGATTCGCCTATCTATTAAAACTCAGATTTTCTGGTACTCAACCTTGTTCCCTATGGGATTCGACATCTTTTATATTACTACGACATAACTGTGCACTTGCGGACCGTGTCAAGTTTTTGGCGCCGTTGCCGGGGAACAACGGTTGATATTAGTATACTTCTGAGAATTGGTAGACTAGGCCTTAGGTTAGATTTTCTTTACTGCACTGCAATTTTTTTTTCTCTTTATTTACTCACTGTCATAGAACTTTATAGTTTTGACTAACCCTTTTATGCAAAGAAGTTCTAGGGCAGGAGTATTCTTTGACATTGATCCAGAAATCGAGCGCACCTTTAGGACAAGAAGGAAGCAAAATCAAATTCTGAAGAAAGAAGACTTGAACCATCCAGGAGGAGAAAATCAGATGGAGCACAATCAGCTTGATGCGAACAATGATCGAGAACCACAACCAATGGGGAATCACTATAACAATAGGACATTAAAAGATTAGTCTGCTCCCTATGCTTATTGTTTTCAATCAGGAATTGCTAGGCTCGCTGTCGAGGCCAATAACTTTGAAATAAAACCTGCTCTTCTTTCTATGGTGCAACAAAACTAATTTGGTGGTTCTCCTCTTGAGGACCCCAACATGCACCTCTCTATTTTTCTAGAATATTGTGATATGCTAAAAATTAACGGTGTGTCTGCTGATGCTATCAGGTTGTGACTATTTCCCTTCTCCTTAAGGGACAGAGCAAGAGCTTGGCTGCACACACTACCTTCTGCTTCGATAAGAACATGGCAGAGCTTTCTGAAGCCTTTCTCTCCAAGTACTTCCCTCCATCCAAGACGATCTAGTTGCAGAATCAGATAACGAGTTTCATGCAAAAGGATGGAGAATCCCTATATGAAGCTTGGGAGAGGTTTAAAGAGCTCCAGAGGACGTGTCCACATCACGGAATTGAGACTTGGGTCTTAATCCAAATGTTCTATAGCGGTTTGGATTACAACACAAGACTTACAGTGGACGCTGCAGCAAGAGGCGCTTTGATGAATAAGAGAGTTGAAGATGCGATGAACCTCCTTGAGGATATGGCGATCAACCATCATCAATGGACATCTGAGAGAGGTATCTCTACCAAGAAGTCAGATAAGTATGACTTAGACTCTCTTACTGCTCTCACAGCTAAGGTGGATAATCTGAATAGAAAAATTGATTCTTAGTATATTAATTCAATGGATGTTAACGCTATTTCTTGTGAGGTCTGTGGAGTTGCAGGCCATGCAGGGGCAGATTATCAGGTAGGAGATGGACAGATGGCTGCAGTTCACTTTGAGCAATTAAATGCTGTTGGAAATTTCAATCCCAACAACAATCCATACTCCAGCACATTCAATCCAGGATGGCGCGACCACCCGAACTTTTCATACCAAACAACTCAGCCAATGCAGCCTGGACAAATTCCACCACAGCAAACCCAGCCCCCATAAGGAAACTTCAGGCAGCCCCAACAAAATAATTTCAGACGACCAGGATTTCAAGCTAGGAACTACAATGCACCACCACCACAACCAAGGCCGAATAATGATTCAAATCTGAGCAAGCAACTTGAAGGACTTACAGACATGATGGAACTTATGATGACAAGGATGGACTCCCTGAAGACACACAATAAAATGCTAGAGAGTCAACTAGCCCAGCAAGCTAGCTCGTCGTCCAGAGCACCAAGCAAGTTTCCATCCCAACTAGAGGAAAACCCTAGGGAGCATTGCAATGCAATCTCCACTCGAAGCAGCAAGCAACTTGAAGACCCAAAGATGTCGACCGATGACAGGATAGATGAAGTGAGACCAGAACCTGTGGAACCACATTTAGATGCAACACCAGTGGCACCTGAACCAGCTGAAGAGGAGCGGCCCTATGTGGGACCGTCTGCATGCAAGCCACCTATTCCTTTCCCACAGAGGCTTGTCAAGGCTAAATTGGACAAGCAGTTCGGTAAGTTTTTAGAAGTATTAAAGAAACTATATATTAACATCCCTTTCGTTGATCCTCTTTCGCAAATGCCGACTTATGCAAAATTCCTGAAAGACATCTTATCAAATAAGAGGAAGATAGAGGATCGAGGGACCGTTGCACTTACTGAGGAGTGTAGCGCCATCATTCAGAACAAGCTCCCTCAGAAGCTTAAAGACCCAGGCAGCTTCTCCATACCCTGCCAGATTGGGAAGATTTCCTTTCAGAGAGCTTTGTGCGATCTAGGAGCAAGCGTTAGCCTCATGCCATTATCACTTTGTAAAATGTTAGATCTAGGGGATTTGCAACCTACTTATATTTCTATACAGCTTGCAGACAGATCTGTGTGTCACCCAATTGGTATTTTAGAGGACGTACCGGTTAAAGTAGGAGATTACTTTATTCCTGCTGATTTTATTATTTTGGAGATTTATGAGGATGACATACTCCCTATCATTCTGGGGAGACCTTTTCTTGCTATTGCAGGCGCTGTCATGGATGTCAAGAATGGGAAACTGTCTTTAAACATCTGTGGCAATGTTATTCAATTTGATTTGACTGACACCTTGAAAAAACCTTCTCTTGTAGGAATATGCTGCATCGTGGACATTGTGGAAAAAGCCACGCAGGATGTTAAACTCCTCAGGAAAGAAGTGGACCCATTGAAGCTCACCTTGTCAAACCCCACCAAGGATGCCAAGAGCTACAATGCACGCACCAAGTTCTGGCACGACAAGCGCATAGCAAAGAAAGAATTTTATGAAGGGGACATAGTACTTCTATTAATTCAAGACTTCGGCTACTTCTAGGAAAGCTTCGCACGAGATGGTCCGGTCCTTTTACAGTTCAGAAACTTCAACCATATGGTGCCATCACAATTTGGACAGAACGAACTGGAAGTTTCATAGTTAACGGGCACCACCTCAAGCACTATTACGAAGATGAGAGGGTCGAAAGAGAGGAAGTTCTTGCTCTTTCAGTCCCCATGAATGTGTAACTCTGAAAACTCTTACGATCGAGCTACCGACCTAAACTTAGTGCTCTTGGGAAGCAACCCAAGTTTTTCTTTAATTTTAGTTTTCATGCATTGATTTAGACGTTGTTTTACACTATTGATTTATTTTTCATTTGAATTTTCGATTTCTATGGGGGATTGCTACTAATTTGATGTCTTTTTATGCTGTAGGAGGAAGATGTAGTGCATGAAATTTTTCCAGATTTTTTTTTACAATTTTTTTGAGTTGATCAGTGCACTTCACGTGCAGGTGAACCCCACGGGGTTCACCAGTATTTCTGTCTGCGCATGAACCCTCTAGTGAGCTTCACAGGCAGGTGAACCCCACGGGGTTCACCATCTTTTCTGAACATCAGATACCATCCAGAATACTTCACGGGCTGGTGAACCCCAGCAGATTCACCCGTGCTTCTATAGCAACAACCCGGTACTAGTAAACATCACGGGCTGGTGAACCCGGGCGGGTTCACCAGTATTCTAACCAGTACTCTCCCAAAAATTAGGGCACCACGTGACTCATCTGCCGCCTACCGATTACGTCAACTCTTCCACCGATCGCACCGCCAGATCGCCCCATCAATACATGAAGGAGGTCCTCAAGGTTTCGATTCAGGTTTTACCTTCGGATTTTGATGGAGGGCCTAACACAGCTCCTAGAAGATCCACTAGGGCTCGGAGGAAGCCCATCAGGTATGGCTTCACTTAGAGTCCACTTTCCTTTTTAGTACTTTCCAT
>CM050440.1:30166598-30182463 GCA_027562315.1 Costus pulverulentus | reverse complement strand
CATATGGATTTTTCTACAGGGTATAGCAATTTTTCCTAAATGATTATTTTATTGCCCTAGATTTCTGGTTAATTTTCTGAATTTTGATTTTTTTTTTTGAAAATAAAAAAATCTAAAAAAATTAGTTTTAATAAGTAGAATAAATCCCACGCTTCCCCCCTCCATCACTATGTGATGAATAAGTAGGAATCACATAAAATTTGCAAAGAAATCATTGAAACAACAATTTGACGTGCTTCCCCTCGATCTGACGATGAAGATGAAGTAATCAAACTAATCATTTGGGTGAAATCTCGCCAAAATCCACTCGAAAATAGAATTTCACCCCTTGTCGCCGCTGCCAATTGTTCTTCATCCCAAAAGCTCTCTCAATCTCCAAAAAATCTGATCTTTTATAGTTAGACCGGTTCGAAACCCTTCAAGGAATGTTTCTACCAAGTTTGGTTCAAATCCGGTTCGAATCGGTGGAGAATCGAGTGAAAAACTCGTCGGGCGGCAGTTTTCACGGTCCGTGATGAGTTTATGGCAAAGACCGTAAATCTTTCTGTGTGTACATGCCTTTGTTCACAGAAGGTTTCACAGACCGTAATGGATTTACGGCTCCACCCATGAAAGTTTCTGTTCGTTTCCATACTTAGCCATTTTTCGCCTTCCGCTCAACGCCAAAATTACAGTCGACTCCATAATTACGGCCAAGGCCGTAAATCTTGAAATCTTCACTATTTTCGCTCCAAATTTGACTAGTAAGCTTGTGATCTCCTCAGGAATTGTATTGTCGCTTCAAAAGTCTCGAAATCCATCATTTTTACTCCGTTTTCCCTATATTTTCAATAAAACCAAGAAAAGTAAGGATTCTATGCAAAGTGAATTAAAAACACCAAAATTAGCACAAAATTATGCAATTAAGCTCAAAATATGATCTAAAATATAGGCAAAAATATGGCGTAAATACAACGCATCAAAATACCCTAGACTTAGAATTTTGCTTGTCCTCAAGTAATTCATCAATAGAATAAAGAATGTGAAGACACGTCCCGTCCCGCAAGTGCACGGTTATGTCGAAGTAATATAAAAGTTATGGAATCCCACAGGGAATAAGGTTGAGTACCAGAAAATCTGAGTCCTAATAGCTAGGTGAATCGAAATTGGGTTTTGAAAGAATATATCGAAAACAAGCAATCAACACCACGATGGCAGGGATTAAATATAAGAGAGGAATCAGGGCTTTGATTTCCACCACGATGACTACTTTAATCGCACAAGGCAGATGTCGGTTATTTGGATTATTGATTTGCACAAGGAATCTAACCCAAAGGTACAGGGTGCCCTCTCTCGAGTGTACACCCCGGTGTTCGGCTTAGATCAATCTCCTACTCTCGTGGTGGATCGTTCGAAGATGAACCCAATGAGTTCTATGGCAGATTATAAAACCCTCGAGCGAAAACCAAGCACTCTCGTGTCGAGGTCTCGCAAGTTTTACTAAGGGATTCCACCCTTATGATCCTTCTCTCGATATGAATCGTAACGGCTAACACGTGAAAGTACTCGGCCAAGGTAAGATCATGAAATAAACACTTCAAAGTAAAATATGCTCACAACACAATCCAAATAATATAATAAAGATAAACTTTGCAATTAAATTCGTCAACAGGTTTCAACCAAGCCCCGAAATAGGGTTTATGCTACAATCATCATTGAAACGCCCGAAAATCTCTCTTTTAACATAGGAAGATCACAAGGAAGAGTTTATAAGGGATAGGAGAGGATAAACCGAAGCAAATCTGCAAGAATCGTGACGCTACGATGATCCAATCTCTGAAAATCGCCTCAAACTCCTCCTTTCGCCGTGTTCTTCCACCCACGCCATTTCGTCGTGTGATTCCTTAATAATTAGGGAAAGAAAATTATGACTTTTATGTCCTACACGTTCGCCTTCGAAAGAGCTTTCCATAGACACCTCACTTGCCAAATTCGGACTCCAAATGGGTGAAAAATCAGAGAAAAACCGAGTAGAGGTCGGTCACGCGTGTGCCTGGATCAGAATCACGGGTGAACCCCGCCGGGTTCAGCTGGCCGTGATTCATTCTGTGAGGTCTGGCAAAAGAAGTGCGATGAACCCCACCGGGTTCACCTGGCTATGCTTTGCTCTGGACTATTTTCAGCCGAAAGGAATTCTGGTGAGGGGTTCACCCAGCCGTCAAGCTCTCTGTGAGTTTTGTTGGCTGGCGACTGGGATGGTGAATCCCGTGGGGTTCACCTGGCCGTATTTTTTAGGCAAATTCCGTTTTGGCCTAAATTTGACATGTAGCTTCATTTTCGCATAAGAAATCGTCTCATGGCCTTAGAATCTACAAAATACATCGAAAAAGGGTGATTTTACCTAAAATTCCACAAAAACACTAAAAAGTGAAGATTCCAAAGATATGAAGGAAATAAGCCTATAAAGAGTATAAAAGTGTCAAAATAAGCCTAGATTTATTATGAAATGACCATCAAAATTACTACCAAAATGCGAGGCATCAAAATACTCCAGACTTAAATCTTTGCTTGTCCTCAAGCAATAAAATAAGGTGAAACACATGATAGGTGTAAGAGTAATCTTTTGTGTTGAGGCATACATCCAAGTTAGAAAAATATTTAATAACAATCTAAAATCTAATCAGGAGAAATAGTGTAAATGGTTGTTTCAAGTGTTCAACAGTTTTATCCCATAATTTCTTGATGCCAAACAACCTTGTAAGCAACAAACATAGGATTCAATCAAGCCTACACATAACACTCATGCAATTCTAATCCTCCCTATTCAAATCGTTGGGATTAACTCAAATTTTCCATCAGGTTATGATACACTAATTATTGCAATAGACTTCAACTCATAACCTTAGGTACCATTGCCAATTTTTTGCAATGCCAAGTAGAGGAGTCTCTTTATTGATTTCAACTTCACATCCCTTAGATTTCAACTCATGTCCTTCGGTACCACTGCCAATTTGCACAGTGCCAAGTAGAGGAATCTAAAGGTGATATATATATATATATATATATATATATATATATATATATTTTATATATCAGCAGTTGATAACATAGCCTTTTTAACAAATGTAGTGTCTCCCCAACAACAGAAAGAAATTCAAAGAATAACTAAGTGAATATGTATCTCAATATGATTCTCATGTAAGTTGCAAGCCTTAGTTGATTTAACATTCATAGAAATGTTTGACCCACTAATGAACAACTCAAACCAATCCAAATCACAAAATTTCAAAATCATAGAATAAATGGACATAATCAAAAAGTATCTCTAACAAGGAGTTACTCTAGACTTAATTCTTTGATCATTCGTACGCAATCATGCATTCAATCTAAATTTTTGAAATAGACTTCATAGGACAAGTCTTGATGGACAAGTAAACTCAAGAATGATAAGCTATCATGCAATTTTGGCATTTCTAAATTCACAGCATGTATTAAAAGCATAATTATCATAACAGAGTACGGTCATAAGCAAGAAAGTATAGTCATACAAAGCTGTCACAGGGTGGGGCCTGAAGATGTGGACCAGGCCCACGAATAGAATGATATATAAGATACAATGCCATAATATCTAACTGTCACAAAATAAAAGTATCAATCCTCAACATCACAACAAATCACAGCCACATGAACAAAGAAAGCAGAGACCGAAGTAAAGAAAGCTCACCCACTCTAAAAGTTTGCATAGTCCTCTATGCAATACCATGATGTGAGAGGAGTGGATGACGATGCTGACGCTAATGGGTAGCTACCTCCACTTGCGTGAGCGAGAGTCAGAAGCTCGGGAGCTCTTGCTCTTCCCGCGTGCACTATAGTCTGGCTCGGCCTCCTCGTCGGATGAGATGTCCATGAGAGCCATGTTTTCCTCATTGATGAAGGAGAGACGCTCGTCCATCGCAGAGATCTTTTTCCACACCAAGCCCATTATTTTGTACTACCTCTGCATGTGTGCTTCCATGGACTCCCAATGCAAAGATTGGTTCTGCTTGATGTAGGTAACAGTGGTGTCCAGATGATCAATCATCTCCCATTGATGGAGTTGCTCTTCTTTAATTTCCTGCAATACAAACATCATAGAGTCGTGAGAAGAGGTGCCACCAAAAGAAAAGGCGCCTGGTTCTGGTGGTGCGGTGTCGACGGGATCTGGCTATGCGTCCTCAACTGGCTGGATACACCAGTTTCCATGGACTCTGACTGATGTACGCTTTCGGTTCGGCAAGGGTAGGCAGAATAGGCTCCCTTTGAATGTCATGCAATATGAATCGCCCTTGTGAATGATCAGCTTCATGGCAACACAAGACTCAATGTCGAGCCTATTGCTGCCAGTAGCTTCCAATGTGCCATAGGGGATGATGCCTAAGGAAACCGCCATGGGAGTGATCAAACTGCCAATCACAATCGCCCCCTTCAAAGAACGGGCGACGCGGCTGAACAGCTTTGCTAGATAATACCCAGAGTCGACTCTGAAACTATGTAGCATGCACCAGAGATAGAATAGCTCTGTCTGACGGACCATGTTGTGACTCTCACCGCAGCCGAAGAGGGTATGGGCTAATACGCGGTGGACATACTTGAGGACCGGGTTGCAAAGACTGGAGGCACGGGCCACGCTAGTGGAGTAGATGTGCTCGTTGGTAATTGCTCCCCAAAAATTCTGTTCACTGTACTCGGGTGGGGATCTTGCGTGCACACGGCTCAGGAAAACCATAAATACTGCATAACTGCGATAGAGTAAGGACATGCTCGACATTACCAAGATGGAAGGACAGGCGGCCAGGGTCGTCCTCGAGAATAGGGTCTACCTGTACTTCCAAAGAGCTCAGAAACTCTAATGTCACGCCAACGTAAGTAGGGGAGTAAAGTTGTTGGAACTACTCCCAACCCACTGTTGCATACATCATGTTTACATCCTCTAGCATCCCGAGCATATGCAATGTGCCTTTGTCTATATACCGCATGTTGAGCACGCGACTTGCCCCAGCGTCTGATACCGTGCCTCTTGCTCGGCATTCCGAAAGATGATCCTGAACTCATTCGGGGGAGAGACATAAGGCTGTGGTTGGCTGGCAGATGTGTGCGCATGATGAGAAGAAGAAGAGCCTGTCGCAGTGGAAGATGGTTGGTGAGATGGTGGTGTAGGCGTTGGCTCATACTCCTCATCGTTGGTGGCGAACGAGTTTGAGAACGCTGGTGTCGGCCGCGCGGTCTTCTTGGCAGCCATGACCTTGGTTCGTGGAGGCATGATGGCTGGAGAAGATCAGCAGGGAAGCCCTGAGGAGTAGATCTGGTTGGTTTCAATGTGAGAAGATCCGGGCGGTGGCTTGAGGAAAAACGCAGGCGACGGCGATTGGCAAAAATTGGCGTCGAGGCAGCAGGCGGAACGAAAACCAGCAATCTGGAACCGATTGAAGTAGAAATCTGTCTGGATGAAAAGGAAGGTTGGATCGAACCCTTGGAGATCTTCTTTGAGTGCTAAGAGGGAGAGAAAACGGCGCAATCTGGTCAACTTCGACAAAATCGGGAGGCGGCAAAAGATCGGTAGAGAAAACTCAAAGAACAGCGGACGAGCGGAAACTAAAATCAGGAGTCGATTGAAGAAGAAACCAGACTTGGAAACTTGTATTTAACCCTTGGGAACCTCTTCCGCGTGCTGGAAAGACAAGAGGGCCGCGTGATCGGCTGAAAAGTGGGTGCAAACGGGTGGCGGCGGCGGATGAGTCACGCGATGCCCTAATTTTTGGGAGAGTATTGGTTAGAATACTAGTGAACTCACTTGGGTTCACCAGCTCGTGAAGTATATTGGGTCAGGTGCGGTGTGACAGAAGCACGGGTGAACCCGGTGGGGTTCACCGAGCCGTGAAGTATTCTAAGGGTTTTCGAATTTTCGAAAAGATGATGAACCCCAAGGGGTTCACCTACCTGTGAAGCTCACTGGATGGTTCCTGCGCAGATAGAATACTGGTGAACCCCGTGGGGTTCACCTGCCCATGAAGTCCTCTGATCAGTTTTGTGTAGAAAGAAATATCAGTGAACCCCGTGGGGTTCTGATGGGGGCAAGGACCATAAGCCACGTTGGTATAAGTGGAGTCTACGAGTACCTTAGTCAAAGACCCACAATCTCCCAAATAAGCTAGCAATTTCACTCCTAAAGCTAGCCCAGTATTTTGGAAATAACTACTACAACAAATCCAAAGTGATTCAAGTTCAATAAGTCCTAAAGCTAGCCCAGCATTTTGACCCAATCAATTCAAAGTCGTGATCTGCATCCACGCGACCGAAGCATGCATAATGTTCGAATCAGCCAATGCTGCCAAGATGGAAACTCCAACGTCTCCTTCCAGCCACCTTCGCTCAGTTCAGATTCAGCCCACAAGGAAAGCTTCAACGCCATCTCTGGAGCTGCCCAAGAAAGGAAACGTTAACGTTCACTCGCAACATCTCTAAACTTCTCAGTATACGTATCTCCCATGGATCCTTGTAATCGGCACATTTATTGAATGGAAATGGTTTTTCGTCCTCAATCGGATGTCTCCTATCTTCTTCTCCTCTGAGGGGCTTGTGTCACCTAGTTTTCCCCTCTCCTCCTTCTAGGGCTGCGCCCCTCCTTCCTCTCTTCTCTAATCTCCCCTACTCCCTCAATCCTCCTGTGTTTTGCTACAAACACCCGCACAGTTCAACAGCAACCCAGAATTTCTGAGATTTGTGAGTTCGCCGGCGACGATCCAGCCGTTGGATCACCACAAAACTTCAGCCACCGCTTTGCCTTCTGCCAAAGAACATTCAACCGCCAGCATCCACCCATACCTTGCTCCGATCACCAGAATCGAAGTGCCGACTTCGATCCACTGCTTCCGCCCTAATCTCACCTTTCTCCATCGTTCTCCTCTGGCTGGCCATCATTCGACCTCAAACTCCGGCCACAACCTCTCTCCCATCACACGAACCTCCAGTTGTAACACGTTTGGAGTTCGTCCACCATCGGATGAACGACGAACAACTCTGTCCACCCGCGCACCTCCCCTGTTCTACTGAACAGCGCGTCTCCGCCTCCGCCAGTGCTACCATCTTCGCCTCACCCCACCACCAGCCGTCGATGCTACGACGAAATCGACACCACCTCGTCTTTACCTACACCTCCAATGCCTCCGACGAGCATTCCACCTTCAAGCGTTGATGAACGACGCAAACTTTGCTTCCCCTGTCCCTCATCTCCTTTAAATTTCCTGTTTTTAGTTATTTGCTTTCTGATCTGATTAAGCTTGTTCATGCAGGTACATCTAATAATCGGTGCAACAAAAGTCCAGATCTCTGGCATGATTAGGAAGTCCAAATCTTATTCTACCCGTTGGAATAGTTTGATCGAATCCAGATTCTTCAGATCACTCTACACCACCTAGCAAATTTTGGTGACTCGTACATTTCTACGGTTCTTCTTCATGTACTAATCTGATTTGCCTTCTTTGTGCAGGTATTAAAGGTGCATAAGTATTCCAAAATCCTGATCCTTGACATGACATTGAAGAATGCACTTCGTTCTACCTCTGGGATAAGTTGGTATCATTGAAGAACCACGGGTTCAACATAGGAGGCATAGCAACATTTGTAATCTGAAACATCTCTGCGGTTTTTTTATTTCTCTAATCTGATTAGTCTTACTGTTGCGAATGCTTTGCAAACCTGAAACATCCCCACTCCATATTTTTCATAGAACTGGAAAGAACATCTTTCAATCTACTAATTGGCATATTCGATTTTCATTTTGGATCATTGGATCCTATTCTATTGCATAACATCTTTTCATGACTAATTATAGTTTATTGCCCTGGATCTGTGGCTGCTTTCATGAATCTTTGTTTCCTGAAAATAAAAAAAATAAATACATAACTAAGTTTTAAATCAGTAGTTTTACTCCACGTGTCTCCACCCCACATCAGTTTGGTATCATAGCAAGTTGTGAGCAACTCTTGTCTGCCCACACGATCCTTTGCTTTGCTCTTTGCTGAAAAAAAAATGCTATCATGTTTCGTTGTATTTAGTTTGCATGCTTGTTAAGCTATTTTCTATTTATTTGATAAAAAAAACTTATTATGTCCTTTCATGTTTAGCTGTTTATTGTTTTTGCATGTTAGTCAAGTATTTGCTATTTACTTGTAATTGAAAAAAATAAATAAATACATGCTCTCATGTTTAGTTGTTCTTATTACTTAGTTTGCATTATTTGCTAGAAAAAAAAATTCTTGCTTACACACTAGTTGCACTCCAAACTACTCATAACACATCATGGTGCATCACTATTATCAAAGGGAAATTACAACAAAAAAAGAACTTGTATCTAAAAGGGATAACTATAAGGTTCTCACACATAGGTCTAATAGTTTTACAACTCAAGTTTGGTGTAATGATTGTAAAGGTAAAACTATTATAGATCATCAAGTTAAGTTCAATGTTATATCTATTAGATCACTTGAACAATTTGGCCTCACCATAGAAAAACACAATAACCCTTACTACATAACATGGGATGATTTGACTATAACTTTAGTTGATTTTCAATGCTTAGTTCCCATTATGCTAAACAATATCAAAACTGAAATTTGGTGTGATGTGATGAGTTTAGAAGGCTTTGACATTTTATTAGGCAATGAATTTATGCATGATTTTCAAGGATATCATTATAACAAACCTTGGTGTTATTGTTTTATTCATAAAGGTTTGGAACATATAGTTTATCCTAAAGATGAAAAGTCAACACATAGCCTTTGTAAGGAGCTACGTGAAGAACTTGAAGAGATTAAGCAAGAGGTAAAGAGATTCATGGAGAAGTCCTTGCAAAAAGAAAAAGAGAGTTCAGCCCATTTAAATTTAGAGCATAGACCATGTCTTGATCAAATCACTAAACTTGAAGGAGCAAGTCATGAAGGGCCAAACCTTCAAGTAGAACCAATAACTTCACCTTCAATTCTAGGACCAACACCTTTACCTTCAATTTTAGGCCCCATACCCATAGGTTCTCAACTTGAGCTTAGCACTACCACTAGAGAACCAAATGATGACTCGAGTAAATGTCTAGATGAACCCAAACCCATAGGTCTTCTTGAACCACACTTTGAACCTAAGTGAGGCCTAACCTCTTTAGATAAACCTAGTATAGATTCACCTACTATAAGTTTAATGCATCATGAGCCTTGCTTAGAAAGCCCATCATGTCTAGGTCCATCCACTCTCATGCTTGAGCATATGTTGACCAAACTTGAGTCTAAGGAGCACTTGGAGCCTTTTGAGCTTGACTTAGATCCGAAGCCTCAACCCTTAGGAAAATCTCTGGACTTAGAAAATTTCTCCCAGGACCCTATGATGCATGAATCTTGCCTCTTAGGTCCTTCTACCCACACCCTTAAGCCTCCATTAGTGTCAAATAAACATAATGAACTCAAACATGATTTGCACTCTGCTCATATTGAAATTGAGTATATTGATTTCATCATTCCTTGTTCTTTTCAAAGTCCTATGATTTTCTATGACAATTTTACTAATGAGTACGGCCGAGAAAGGGAATTCAATGTAGGTGTCCTCGACTTGCAGCTTAGTCTATGGATATGGAATGACAAGACAACATGCTATGATGCTAACAACAGTTTGAAGATGCAGATCCTGATGGAACAAATAACTCTTGCCTCTCCAGAACTTCTCCACCACCACAAGAACAATTCTTCGGGGAAGAATTCTTTTCACCCGGGGAGAAATGATGGGGGCAGGGACCATAAGCCACGTTGGTATAAGTGGAGTCTACGAGTACCTTAGTCAAAGACCCACAATCTCTCAAATAAGCTAGCAATTTCACTCCTAAAGCTAGCCCAGTATTTTGGAAATAACTACTACAACAAATCCAAAGTGATTCAAGTTCAATAAGTCCTAAAGCTAGCCCAGCATTTTGACCCAATCAATTCAAAGTCGTGACCTGCATCCACGCGACCGAAGCATGCATAATGTTCGAATCAGCAAATGCTGCCAAGATGGAAACTCCAACGTCTCCTTCTAGCCACCTTCGCTCAGCTCAGATTCAGCCCACAAGGAAAGCTTCAACGCCATCTCTGCAGCTGCCCAAGAAAGGAAACGTTAACGTTCACTCGCAACGTCTCTAAACTTCTCAGTATATGTATCTCCCATGGATCCTTGTAATCGGCAGATTTATTGAATGGAAATGGTTTTTCGTCCTCAACCGGATGTCTCCTATCTTCTTCTCCTCTGAGGTGCTTGTGTCACCTAGTTTTCCCCTCTCCTCCTTCTAGGGTTGAGCCCCTCCTTCTTCCTCACTTCTCTAATCTCCCCTACTCCCTCAATCCTCTTGTGTTTCACTGCAAACACCCGCACAGTTCAACAGCAACCCAGAATTTCTGAGATTTGTGAGTTCGCCGGCGACGATCCAACCGTTGGATCACCACAAAACTTCAGCCACCGCTTCGCCTTCCGCCAAAGAACATTCAGCCGCCGGCATGCGCCCATCCCTTGCTCCGATCGCCGGAATCGAAGTGCCGACTTCGATCCCCTGCTTCTGCCCTGAAACGTTCTGGTCATAGAATTGGAAGTGCCTGTACAGTGCACTTCACGGGTGAACCCCATGGGGTTCACCAGGTCGTGATTTGCACTCATTAATTCAGAAAATTTTAGAAAAATCTGGAAAAATTCCCATGAGCTCCAACTTCCTCCTACAACATAAAGAGGGATTAAATTAGTAGCGATCCCCTCTAGAAAACTAAAATTAAATGAAAAACAAAACAACGTTCTAAAACACTTACTAATGACAATGAAAAATTATGCATAAAAACTCATATCAATCAAAAACTTGGGTTGCCTCCCAAGAGCGCTAGGTTTAGGTCGGTAGCTCGACCATAAGAGTTTTCAAAGTTGCAAGTCCGAGGGGTCTGAAAGATCTAGAGCTTCTTCTCTTTCGACCCACTCATCTTCGAAGTAGTGCTTGAGGCGGTGCCCATTAACTGTGAAACTTCCAGCTCATTTTGTCCAAATTGTGATAGCACCATAAGGTTGAACTTTTTGAACTGTGAAAGGACCGGACCATCTCGTGCGAAGCTTTCCTGGAAATAGCCGAAGTCTTGAATTGAATAGAAGTACTTTGTCTCCCTCATGTAATTTTTTCTTTGCTATGCGCTTGTCATGCCAAAACTTGGTGCGTGCTTTGTAGCTCTTGGCATCCTTGGTGGGGGGTTGTCAAGGTAAGCTTCAATAGGTCCACTATTTGCCTGAAGGGTTCAACATGCTGTATAGCCTTCTCCACGATGTCAATACTGCAGCATGTGCCTGCAAGAGAAGGTTTTTTCAAGGTGTCAATTAAATCAAATTGAATAATGTTGCCACAGATGTTCAAAGATAATTTCCCATTCTTGACATCCATGACAGCGCCTGCAGTAGCAAGAAAAGGTCTCCCCATAATGATAGGGAGCCTGTTATCCTCATCAATCTCCAAAACAATGAAATCAGCAGGAATAAAGTAATCTCCTACTTTAATAGGTACGTCCTCTAAAATACCAACTGGGTGACGCACAGATCTGTCTGCAAGCTGTATGAAAATATTAGTTGGTTGCAAATCCCATAGATCTAGCCTTTTACAAAGTGATAATGGCATGAGGCTAATGCTTGCTCCTAGATCGCACAAAGCTCTCTGAAAGGACATCTCCCCAATCTAGCAGGGTCTGGAGAAACTGTCTGGGTCTTTAAGCTTCTGAGGGAGCTTGTTCTGAATGATGGTGCTGCACTCCTCAGTAAGTGAAATAGTCCCTTGATCCTCTAGCTTCCTCTTGTTTGATAAGATGTCTTTCAGGAATTTTGCATAAGTCGGCATCTGCGAAAGAGCATCAACGAAAGAGATGTTAATATATAGTTTATTCAATACTTCTAAAAACTTACCGAACTACTTGTCTAATTTAGCCTTGACAATCCTATGTGGAAAAGGAATCGGTGGCTTGTATGTAGGCGATCCCATGTAGGGCCGCTCCTCTTCAGCTGGTTCAGGTACCACTAGTGTTACATCTGAATGTGGTTCCACAGGTTCTGGTATCACTTCATCTATCCTATCATCAGTCGGCATCTTTGGGTCTTCGAGTTGTTTGCTGCTCCGAGTGGAGATTGCATTGCAATGCTCCCTCGGGTTTACCTCTGGTTGGGATGGAAGCTTGCCTGGTACTCTCGAAGATGAGCTAGCTTGCTGGGCTAGCTGACTCTCTAGCATTTTGTTATGTGTTTCCAGGGAGTCCATCCTTGTCATCATCATCTTCATCATGTCTGTAAGTCCTTCAAGTTGCTTGCTCCGATTTGAATCATTATTCGGCCTTGGTTGTGGCGGTGGTGTATTGTAGTTCCTAGCTTGAAATCCTGGCAGTCTGAAATTGTTCCGTTGGGGTTGCCTAAAGTTTCCTCGTGGGGGTTGGATTTGCTGTGGTGGAACTTGTCCAAGCTGAATTGGTTGAGTTATCTGGTAAGAGAAATTTGGGTGGTTGCGCCAGCCTGGATTGAATGTGTTGGAGTATGGATTGTTGTACGGGTTAAAATTTCCAACAACATTCAATTGCTCAAAGTTGATCGCACCTATCTGTCCATCTCCCACCTGGCAATCTTTCCCTGCATGACCTACAACTCCACAGACCTCACAAGAAATAGAGTTAATATCCATCGAATTAACAGACCAAGAGTCAAGCTTTCTAGTCAAATTATCCACTTTAGCTGTAAGTGCAGTTAAAGAGTAAAGGTCATACTTACCTGACTTCTTGGTAGAAGTACCTCTCTCAGATGTCCATTGGTGATGGCTAATCGCCATGACCTCGAGAAGGTTCATTGCATCTGCAACTCTCCTATTCATCAAAGTGTTGGTGTATATGCCCTAGGACCTAGTTTTGGTCCACTTATGTACTACTTGACCTTGATATTTATATCATTCTGGCATTGTCGTTATCTATGTTTGTTTACATCTGCGCATATGTACTAACATGATAATGTCCCTGGAGACAGATTGGATCTATGCTCGAACTATAGTCCCCAGTCGATGTACCTTAGTGGATATGGGACAGCTATGGTACTTGTGAGACTAGTATATTGGCTGGTTAGGCACGTGGTGCTGACGCAGACATATGGGTATATCAGTGGTGGATATACTGGACCGACCCGCTGTGAGGCTATGACTTGGTGTCATGAGTTATCTTCACAAGTGACAGGAGATGCATTGATCCCTTGACTTGAGGTCATTGATCATTCTATATGGTTAGGGACTTGCTTTGATACAACCTAACACCTCGCCATAGTTGGGAGGTAATAACGGTTGTTATTGAGCATGTCACGACCCATATGAGAAGGTCAATGGACAGACACAGGATTTGCCCCTTCCTTAGGGAAGTATGATATCCATGGAGCTCCCCTATGGTTCTATGACTGAAAGTGTATGGCCATACCCAGGTGAGAACCTGATTTAGTCATAACCATGTGATTGGGTGAAAACAAGTGGTGACACACTTGTCTAATCGGATATCAGTTCGGCAAAGAGACTGTAATGCATCTGCACCTTGTTGCAATGATGGGGATGTCGATGTCGATATCCATTCCGATGACTTGGGTAGTAGCGATGCACTGCTAGGTGCCACTCACTGCTTGTGGTGACATTTGGTCAGCACTGCCAACGTCAGAGGGACCTACAGGGTCCCACACCTTGATACTCGAGTTCTCGTTTTGATCGGGAAGTCTTATGATCGAGTAATTGGATAACTCGGATATATTTGGGAGATTTCATCAGCGCCAATGGGCCTAATGAGATGGAAGAATGTTATTGGAGCCAAACTTCATTTTTGACAGGTTGACCCGTATTTGACCATGGTTGGCCACATTTGGATTAGGGTTGCATTGGATTGGATCCAAGTGCTTAATCAACCCATGTAATAAATTTTGGGCTAGCTCGTTATCCAATGAGTCCCAATAACAAGTTCTCATGAAGTGAGAAAAGGTTAAAAGGGTATAATGGGGACAAAAACTTCTCCCCTAGGCGCCTATGGGCATAATGGGGAGAAGTGGCGCAATTTGCTTCATTAGGAAGCTTTAGGCACCTTGCCCCTTTACCTTGGATGGTATGCTTGCTTCTATGGCAAGTCTTGTGGCTGATATGGCTTGGTAGACTTCTTTGGAAGGTCTCATGCGCATATGGATAATTAGGAGAGGTTCATGGTAAAGTCTTGGAGACTTTCCTTACCTCAAACCCTAATTACTCCCTCCCCTTTACCCTAGCCGCCTCCTCCTTTGAGAATTGCGCCCACACCCTATTATTGCTGCACCCTCTTGCCTCTCTATATATACATGGGTATATGCGAGAGCAAAAGTTGATTTTGGCGTGAGCAAGAATTAGAAGGGTAAAGAGGGAGGCTTTGGCGAAAGTCGCTTCTTCCATCTTCATCCTAACCGCAAGTCTCTTCTATCCTTCTTCTCTTGGAGCAAGGAGGGATAGGACTTGATGTCTTCACCCTCTTGCCTCTTATCTTGGCGCATCTTCTCTAGGAGTTGGCGCATGTAACAATGAGGAGTTGAAGACATGGCGGCAACATCACCATCTTTCTTCTTCATTGGCGCTTCTACTTTGGAAGTGGCGCAAGGGTTGAAGAAAGTGCACGAAGGCTTGGATCTTCTTCCCGAGGCTAGCACCGGGAGTGGAAGAAGAGGACTCGAGGCATCCATGTGTGTGAGACTGTAGAGGGCGCATGCTTGGGCGCCTATCACGACATCGACCTCATCTCGCTCTAAGGTATTTTCTAACTCATTGTGTCGACTCTCTTGCTTGCGATCTTCACTGGGTTTTTGGGACCGGCCTATTTCGGGGATATTGCTTCCGCTGTGCAATGTATTTTGTAATCTCTATCTCTGAAAATTGTAAAATATCCCCAGGGTTTCCCAACAGTGGTATCAGAGGGACTTGCAAGACTCGAACGATGCTTTACGCTTTTCTTTCATGCTCACATGCCATATCTCTATTTTCGTCAATAGCATGATGCATAGCAAATGATTTTTCCTAAGTAGGAAAAAGTTAGGGTTTCTTGTTTCTATCATCCTCTCAATCTCTTTTGGATTTTTGGACTATTTTTCTTGTTTGATTTAAAGATCAGAGGCGCACATAATTTTGTCAAGTAGGACGGGCATTGTGTCTTCGGACTGGCCAAGTCTCTTGATCTGACAAAATTGCCAGCTGAAAGGATCTCTGAAACCATCATGAAAAATAAATCGCAATTAACCAAAAGATTTGTGAGAACAAGATGAGGAAAAGAGACTAGTTTTATGAAAAAGTAAAATTTCAGATTTTATGTTTTTCATGAGCATGTAGAATTGCATGAGTAAATACCTTGATTGTGCATGATGTTGTGATCATTAGTCAAGCCCCCCTTTGCATGCCTGTGATGTATCCTTGTGAGGCCTGCGTGCCGCTTTTCTCTTTTCTTTTAACTAAAAGAAGATTAGGGTGGCGCATGTACTTGGAGCTTGGCGCATGCATGAAGTTTGCGCACCTTGGATGGTGGCGCAACAAGCATCAAAGGAAGAGACGCAAGCTTGCTTAGTGGCGCAAGTTAGGCATGGCCGAACCCTTGGGTTTGAGAGCTAGCTAACTTGGCTTCTTGCATGGTTGTGCATCTTCCTTGGAGGAAGACCATGGCATTGGCCGAACCTTTGGGGTCTACCCTTAAGGGTTTGAGAGCTAAACCATGAGAGAAGGACCTTGGAGCCAACCTTGAAGTTCAAGCTAGAGGTCGGCTAGGCTAGGTCTAGTTTTTGGGGCTTGAGTTCTAGGACA